>JAAALK010000080.1:10367548-11071908 GCA_019279435.1 Zizania palustris
TGATCTCTCAATGAAAAGGTAGAACGATGAATTAACAGCTAGAGAAGCCATTGGCATCCCTTCATCCAAAGGTTTTCTTCTTATGCCTACAAAACATTGAAGGAGAAAGCAATCGAAGTCGAGGAGTTTTCTCCAAAGTTAGAGGGTTTGAGAGCAAAAATGGCCACCCCTACAATCCCACGTGAATGGCTCATCTATGTTCAGTGGTGCGACTACCTTCTCAATTCGCCCATCCAAGTCGTCCATTGTAGATCAGACGGTGCGAAGCATCCTCGAAGACCTTGGCCGACTACTATGAAGTGGACCCCAACACATGTGAAGTAATCCTCCTGCATCATTGGATCTCCATCAAATAGCCCAGATTGGACGACTACCCTTTGCCACACTTATATTTGTATGATACTAGCACAAACCTCGGTATCACTATAAAGTATATATCCGTATTGGTAGGATCCATAATTTAAATCTATCCTCTCGATCTCTCTCTCCCACTTTTGATGGTGATTTTATGATAAAAAGAAAAGTTGTAAGGCCTTATGAGTTATACATGACATATGTATCGAAGGAGACTTTCATAATGTCCAATTGAAATCTATTTATTTAAGAACAAATACAGTACTATTGCAAAACATTAGAATTATCGAGATTATTTTGGGAATTGTGGTGGCATGTACAGTACTATATAGTTATTTTAATATGTTGCAATAGAAAACAAACGATGCAATTGTCACAAAAGCCCCAAACTAAAAATGTCTCATGCACAGTTCTAGACTCCAACAAAATTCTTTTAGAAAAACCATTTTTTCAAAACACTCTTTATATAGTGCGACATGATAAACGGGCCATCATATTGTCGGATACACATTACTTGGAAAACTTGTTAATTTAAATTAAAAACCAGACATATGAATTTGAAATCAAGGATCAACATTTAGCGACACGTTGTTCATAATGTGAATTCACCATTTACATGTTGTCAAAATAAGATAGTATAAATTACTTACTAAATTACTTTGTATACTAGGCAATGCTGGATCTTTATAGGAAATAAATAAAGCTATTCATAAACCATCACATTTAAACTAGTGGGCTAGACGTAGCTTACCAACTACCACTCTTTGACATTTTACATAAATCAAATTTAGGTAGCCCACATTTAAAGAATGTAATGAACACATGACTGACAACACACATCACCACATGGACTCGCATCCCTTTCTAACAAACTAATGCAATCCACATTTTAGAGTATTTGTTATAATGTGACATACCTCACTTACCAACCCCTTCACCCTCCTCCATTATATCCCTTTCCCTTCTCCTTCTACTTCACTACCCAAAAATATCTAGGGTTTTTGGATCTCTCCATGAAAAGGTAGAACGATGAATTAACAGCTAGAGAAGCCATTGGCCTCCCTTCATCCAAAGGTTTTCTTCTTATGCCTACAAAACATTGAAGGAGAAAGCAATCGAAGTCGAGGAGTTTTCTCCAAAGTTAGAGGGTTTGAGAGCAAAAATGGCCACCCCTACAATCCCACGTGAATGGCTCATCTATGTTCAGTGGGGCGACTACCTTCTCAATTCGCCCATCCAAGTCGTCCATCGTAGATCAGACGGTGCGAAGCATCCTCGAAGACCCTGGCCGACTACTATGAAGTGGACCCCAACACATGTGAAGTAATCCTCCTGCATCATTGGATCTCCATCAAATAGCCTAGATTGGGCGACTACCCTCTGCCACACTTATATTTGTATGATACTAGCACAAACCTCGGTATCACTATAAAGTATATATCCGTATTGGTAGGATCCATAATTTAAATCTATCCTCTCGATCTCTCTCTCCCACTTTTGATGGTGATTTTATGATAAAAAGAAAAGTTGTAAGGCCTTATGAGTTATACATGACATATGTATCGAAGGAGACTTTCATAATGTCCAATTGAAATCTATTTATTTAAGAACATATATAGTACTATTGCAAATCATTAGAATTATCGAGATTATTTTGGGAATTGTGGTGGCATGTACAGTACTATATAGTTATTTTAATATGTTGCAATAGAAAACAAACGTTGCAATTGTCACAAAAGCCCCAAACTAAAAATGTCTCATGCACAGTTCTAGACTCCAACAAAATTCTTTTAGAAAAACCATTTTTCAAAACACTCTTTATATAGTGCGACATGATAAACGGGCCATCATATTGTCGGATACACATTACTTGGAAAACTTGTTAATTTAAATTAAAAAACCGACATATGAATTTGAAATAAAGGATCAACATTTAGCGACACGTTGTTCATAATGTGAATTCACCATTTACATGTTGTCAAAATAAGATAGTATAAATTACTTACTAAATTACTTTGTATACTAGGCAATGCTGGATCTTTATAGGAAATAAATAAAGCTATTCATAAACCATCACATTTAAACTAGTGGGCCTAGACATAGCTTACCAACTACCACTCTTTGACATTTTACATAAATCAAATTTAGGTAGCCCACATTTAAAGAATGTAATGAACACATGACTGACAACACACATCACCACATGGACTCGCATCCCTTTCTAACAAACTAATGCAATCCACATTTTAGAGTATTTGTTATAATGTGACATACCTCACTTACCAACCCCTTCACCCTCCTCCATTATATCCCTTTCCCTTCTCCTTCTACTTCACTACCCAAAAAGATCTAGGGTTTTTTGATCTCTCCATGAAAAGGTAGAACGATGAATTAACAGCTAGAGAAGCCATTGGCCTCCCTTCATCCAAAGGTTTTCTTCTTATGCCTACAAAACATTGAAGGAGAAAGCAATCGAAGTCGAGGAGTTTTCTCCAAAGTTAGAGGGTTTGAGAGCAAAAATGGCCACCCCTACAATCCCGCGTGAATGGCTCATCTATGTTCAGTGGGGCGACTACCTTCTCAATTCGCCCATCCAAGTCGTCCATCGTAGATCAGACGGTGCGAAGCATCCTCGAAGACCCTGGCCGACTACTATGAAGTGGACCCCAACACATGTGAAGTAATCCTCCTGCATCATTGGATCTCCATCAAATAGCCTAGATTGGGCGACTACCCTCTGCCACACTTATATTTGTATGATACTAGCACAAACCTCGGTATCACTATAAAGTATATATCCGTATTGGTAGGATCCATAATTTAAATCTATCCTCTCGATCTCTCTCTCCCACTTTTGATGGTGATTTTATGATAAAAAGAAAAGTTGTAAGGCCTTATGAGTTATACATGACATATGTATCGAAGGAGACTTTCATAATGTCCAATTGAAATCTATTTATTTAAGAACATATATAGTACTATTGCAAATCATTAGAATTATCGAGATTATTTTGGGAATTGTGGTGGCATGTACAGTACTATATAGTTATTTTAATATGTTGCAATAGAAAACAAACGTTGCAATTGTCACAAAAGCCCCAAACTAAAAATGTCTCATGCACAGTTCTAGACTCCAACAAAATTCTTTTAGAAAAACCATTTTTTCAAAACACTCTTTATATAGTGCGACATGATAAACGGGCCATCATATTGTCGGATACACATTACTTGGAAAACTTGTTAATTTAAATTAAAAAACCGGACATATGAATTTGAAATAAAGGATCAACATTTAGCGACACGTTGTTCATAATGTGAATTCACCATTTACATGTTGTCAAAATAAGATAGTATAAATTACTTACTAAATTACTTTGTATACTAGGCAATGCTGGATCTTTATAGGAAATAAATAAAGCTATTCATAAACCATCACATTTAAACTAGTGGGCTAGACGTAGCTTACCAACTACCACTCTTTGACATTTTACATAAATCAAATTTAGGTAGCCCACATTTAAAGAATGTAATGAACACATGACTGACAACACACATCACCACATGGACTCGCATCCCTTTCTAACAAACTAATGCAATCCACATTTTAGAGTATTTGTTATAATGTGACATACCTCACTTACCAACCCCTTCACCCTCCTCCATTATATCCCTTTCCCTTCTCCTTCTACTTCACTACCCAAAAAGATCTAGGGTTTTTTGATCTCTCCATGAAAAGGTAGAACGATGAATTAACAGCTAGAGAAGCCATTGGCCTCCCTTCATCCAAAGGTTTTCTTCTTATGCCTACAAAACATTGAAGGAGAAAGCAATCGAAGTCGAGGAGTTTTCTCCAAAGTTAGAGGGTTTGAGAGCAAAAATGGCCACCCCTACAATCCCGCGTGAATGGCTCATCTATGTTCAGTGGGGCGACTACCTTCTCAATTCGCCCATCCAAGTCGTCCATCGTAGATCAGACGGTGCGAAGCATCCTCGAAGACCCTGGCCGACTACTATGAAGTGGACCCCAACACATGTGAAGTAATCCTCCTACATCATTGGATCTCCATCAAATAGCCCAGATTGGGCGACTACCCTCTGCCACACTTATATTTGTATGATACTAGCACAAACCTCGGTATCACTATAAAGTATATATCCGTATTGGTAGGATTCCATAATTTAAATCTATCCTCTCGATCTCTCTCTCCCACTTTTGATGGTGATTTTATGATAAAAAGAAAAGTTGTAAGGCCTTATGAGTTATACATGACATATGTATCGAAGGAGACTTTCATAATGTCCAATTGAAATCTATTTATTTAAGAACATATATAGTACTATAGCAAATCATTAGAATTATCGAGATTATTTTGGGAATTGTGGTGGCATGTACAGTACTATATAGTTATTTTAATATGTTGCAATAGAAAACAAACGTTGCAATTGTCACAAAAGCCCCGAACTAAAAATGTCTCATGCACAGTTCTAGACTCCAACAAAATTCTTTTAGAAAAACCATTTTTCAAAACACTCTTTATATAGTGCGACATGATAAACGGGCCATCATATTGTCGGATACACATTACTTGGAAAACTTGTTAATTTAAATTAAAAAACCGGACATAGGAATTTGAAATCAAGGATCAACATTTAGCGACACGTTGTTCATAATGTGAATTCACCATTTACATGTTGTCAAAATAAGATAGTATAAATTACTTACTAAATTACTTTGTATACTAGGCAATGCTGGATCTTTATAGGAAATAAATAAAGCTATTCATAAACCATCACATTTAAACTAGTGGGCTAGACATAGCTTACCAACTACCACTCTTTGACATTTTACATAATCAAATTTAGGTAGCCCACATTTACAGAATGTAATGAACACATGACTGACAACACACATCACCACATGGACTCGCATCCCTTTCTAACAAACTAATGCAATCCACATTTTAGAGTATTTGTTATAATGTGACATACCTCACTTACCAACCCCTTCACCCTCCTCCATTATATCCCTTTCCCTTCTCCTTCTACTTCACTACCCAAAAATATCTAGGGTTTTTGATCTCTCCATGAAAAGGTAGAACGATGAATTAACAGCTAGAGAAGCCATTGGCCTCCCTTCATCCAAAGGTTTTCTTCTTATGCCTACAAAACATTGAAGGAGAGAGCAATCGAAGTCGAGGAGTTTTTTCCAAAGTTAGGGGGTTTGAGAGCAAAAATGGACACCCCTACAATCCCGCGTGAATGGCTCATCTATGTTCATAGGGGCGACTACCATCTCAATTCACCCATCCAAGTCGTCCATCGTAGATCAGACGGTGCGAAGCATCCTCTAAGACCATGGCCGACTACTACCAAGTGGACCCCAACACACATGAATTATTCCTCCCGCATCATTGGATCTCCATCAAATAGCCCAGATTGGGCGACTACCCTCTGCCACACTTATATTTGTATGATACTAGCGCAAAACTTAGTATCAACTATAAAGTATATGTCCACATTGGCAGGATCCACAATTTAACTCTATTCTCTCCATCCCTCTCTCCCACTTTTGATGGTGATTTAATGATAAAAAGAAAAGTTGTAAGGCCTGTTGGGTCAGACAAAACATATGTATCAAAGAAGACTTTTATAATGTCCAAATGGCATATATTTATTTAAGAATGTATAAAGTATAATTGCAAATCATTGGAATTGTGGTACGATGTACCATAATATATAGTTACTTTAATACTTTGCAATAGAAAATATAGTTTTCATATGTTTGTTTTGCTATAGAAAACACACGAAATTTTGGAGGGATTAATTGTCGCTAGAGACAATTGAAAAAATCATTAGGTTTGACCTCTCTATTCCTTTCCTAGAAAGATTTCGTAGGATTCAATGTGCATTCCATATGATTTTCATAGCAATCGATTGGGTTCATCACATACCATTGTCACAAAGGCCCCAAACTAAAAATGTCTCATACACAATGATAGACTCATACATAATTCTTTTAGAAACCATTTAGAACGATGAGTTAACAGCTAGAGAAGACATTGTCCTCTGTTCATCCAAAGGTTTTCTTCGTATGCCTAAAACACATTGAAGGAGAGAGGAATCGAAGCCGAGGAGTTTTCTCCAAAGTTAGAGGGCTTGAGAGAAAAAATGGTCACCCCTGCAATCCCACGGGAATGGCTCATCTATGTTCGGAGGAGCAACAAAACTCTCCATTCACCCATCTAAGCCATCCATCATAGATCGGACAATATGAAGCCACCATTAAGTCCCTGGTTGACTGTTGCGAAGTGAAACCCAATCCCCAAGCCACGTGAAGTACTACTCCCGCATCATCGATTCTTTGTCAAACGGCCTATATTGGGTGACTACCGTCTACCACACATATTTGTATGATACTAATACAAAACTCGGTATCAACTATAAAGTATATACCCACATTGGAAGGATCCATAATTTTAACTCTATCTCCATCCATATCTCCCACTTTTGATGGTGATTTTTTGACAATAAAAAAATGTGTAAGGCCTGATGAGACGGACAAGAAATATGTATCGAAGGATACTTTCATAATGTCCAAATGGCATCTATTTATTTAAGAACATATATAGTACAATTGCAAGTCATTAGAATGATCGAGAGTATTGTGGGAATTGTCGTGGCATGTACTGTAATACATAGTCATTTTAATACTTTTCAATATAAAACATAGTAGTCATGTGGGTGTTCTACAAGAGAACACACAAAATTAGGGATGGATTAATTGTCACTAGAAACAATGGAAAAAATCCATTAGGTTCGACATCACGATTCATTTCCTTGAAAGATTTCTTAAGAATCAATGTGCATTCCATAGGATTTTCATAGCAATCCTATGGGTGCATCACATGCCATTGTCACAAAGGTCCAAAACTAAAAATGTGTCATACATAGTGCTAGACTCCAACAAAGTTCTTTTAGAAAAACCATTTATTCAAGACACTCATTGTAGAGTGCGACATTATACACGGGCCATCATATTATAAGATGTGTACTACATGGAACAATTGTTATTTCAATTTCAAAAAATGGACATAATAAGTTGAAATCAAGAAGCAAAATTTAGCAACATGTTGTTGATAATGTGAATTCACCCATTACATGTTGTCTAAATGAGACAGTATAAATTACCTATTAAATTACTTTGTATACTAGGCGGTACTGAATCTTTATAGGAAACAAATAAAGGTATTCATAAAACATCACATTTAAATTGGTGGGCTAGACAATAGCCTACCAACCACCACACTTTGACATTTTAGATAAATCAAACTGAGGAAGCCCACATTTTAAATAATGGAATGAACACATGACTCACCACACATATCACTACATGGACTCGCATAATTTTCTAACAAACTAATGTGATCCGCATTTTAGAGTATCAGTTATAACATGATGTACCTCACTTACCAGCCCCTTCACCCTTCCTCAGTTCTATCCCTTTCCCTTCCCCTTCCCCTTCCTCTTCACCTTCCCCTTCACTACCCAAAAAGATCTAAAGATTTGTGCTCTCTCCATGAAAAGGTAGAACGATAAGTTAAGAGCTAGAGAAACCATTGGCCTCCCTCCCTCCCAAGGTTTTCTTCTTATGCCTAGAACACATTGAAGGAGAGAGGAAGCGCAGCCGAGGAGTTTTCTGCAATGTCCGAGGGCTTGAGAGAAAAAATGGCCACCCTGCAACCCCACGGGAATGGCTCAGCTATGTTCGGAGGATTGACTAAACTCTCCATTCGGTGATCCAAGCCGTCCATCATAGATCGGACGTGTGAAGCCACCATGAAGCCCCTGGCTGACTGCTGCAAAGTCGACCCAAACACACGTGAAGTACTCATCTCGTATCATCGGATCTCCATCAAATGGCCCTGATTGGGCAACTACCCTCCACCTCATTTATATTTGTAAGATACTTGCGCAAAACTCGGTATAAACTACCAAATATATGGCAGGATCCATAATTTAACTCTATCCTCTCCAACCCTCTCTCCCACTTTTGATGGTGATTTTATGACAAAAAACCATAGGTGTAAGGCCTAATGAGTTAGACATGACATATGTATTGAAGGAGACTTTCATAATGTCTATATGGCACCTATTTATTTAAGAACATATATAGTACAATTGCAAATCATCGGAATGATCGAGAGTATTGTGGGAATTATGGTGGCTTGTATTGTAACCTATAATTATTTTAACACTTTGCAATATAAAACATAGGAGTCATGTGGCTGTTACATAGGAGAAAACACACGAATTTAGAGAGGGATTAATTGTCACTAGTGACAATGGAAAAAAATCCATTAGGTTTGACCACCTCATGATTCCTTTCATAAAAATATTTCTTAGGAATCATCATGCATTCCATAGGATTTTCATAGCAACCCTATTGGTGCATCACATGCCAATATCACCAAGGCCCCAAACTAACAATGTCCGAAACATAGTGCTAGACTTCTACAAAATTCTTTCAGAAACTATTTGCTCAAAACACTATTTGTAGAGTGTGACATGATACACATGTCATCACATTGTCACATACACATTACTTGGAACACTTGTTATTTAGATTTCAAAAACTAGACATCGCAAGTTTAAATCAAGAAGCAAAATTTAGCAACAGGTTATTGACAATGTGAATTCACCACTTACATGTTTTCAAAATGAGATATTATAAATTACCTATTAAATTACTTTGTATACTAGGTAGTACTAAATAGGGAAAATTACTCACATGCCATTATAATTTTCAAAAATGCTTATATGCCACTGTCAGTGATTGTGGCGGCCCCTATCTGTCAGTGACACACCGATGGCATATTAGCAAACCATGAAAATTATAATGGTACAGAAAAAATTAACCCTTATAGGAAACGAATAAAGCAATTCATAAAGGGTTGATTTTTTTCTCTGCCATTACAGTTTTCACAGTTTGCTAGTATGTCATCGGTGTGTCACTGAAAGATTAGGACCGTCTCAGTCACTGATAGTGGTATGTAAGAAATTCTTGAAAATTGTAATGGCATGTGAGTAATTTTCCCATTCATAAAACATCATATTTAATGGGATAAGCTAGACATAGCCCACCAACCACCTCTCTTTGACATTTTAGATAAATCAAACTAAGGTGGCCCATATTTTAAAGAATGGAATGAACACATGACACATCACACACATCACCACCCAGACACACATGCTTTTATAACAAACTAATGTGATCTGTATTTCAGACACTCAGTTAAAATGTGACCTACCTCACGTACTAGCCCCTTCACCCCTCTTCCATTATATCTCTACCCCATACCCTTCCCTACCCAAAAAGATCTATGGTTTTGTGATCTATCCATGAAATGGTAGAACAATGAGTTAAGACCTAGAGAATCCATTGGCCTCCCTCCCTCCCAAGGTTTTCTTTTTATGCCAACAACACATTGAAGGAGACTACCAAGGAGTTTTCTCCAAAGTTAGAGGGTTTTATAGAAAAAATTGCTAGCTATCCATTCCCACGGGAATGGCTCATCTGAGTTTGGAGAGGTGACTGCCCTCTGCATTCACCCATCTGACCCATCCATCATATATCGAACGGTGCTAATCAACCGTGAAACCCCTAGTCAAGTGTTGTGAAGTAGGGTCGTGACACACGTGATGTACTCCTCACACTTTGTCGGATCTTCGTCCAATGACCTAGATTGGGTGACTACCCTCTTCCACACTTATATTTGTATGATACTAGCAGAAAACTCAGTATCAACTACCAAGTATAAGTACACATTGGTAGGTTCCACAATTTAACTCTATCCTCTCCATCCCTCTCTCCCACTTTTGATGGTGAGTTTATGACAAAAAAGCAGAGGTGTAAGGCCTGATGAGTCAGACAGTACATATGTATCAGAGGTAACTTTCATAATGTCCAAAATGTCATCTATTTATTTAAGAATGTATATAGTACAATTGCAAATCATGGGAATGAGAGTATTGTTGTTTTAATACATTGCAACAGAAAACATAGGATTCATTTGGGTGTTTCGCGAGAGAAAACATGCGGATTTAGGGAGGAATTAATTGTCGCTAGAGATAATGGAAAAATCCATTAGGTTTAACCTCACGATTCCTTACCAAAAAAGATTTCTTAGGAATCCTATGGGTGCATCACATGCCACTGTCACGAAGGCCCTAAACTAAAAATGTCTCAAACACAGTGCTAGACTCCTATAAAATTCTTCTAGAAACCATTTGTTCAAAATGCTCTTTGTAGAGTGTGACATGATACACGGGTCATCACATTGTCACATACACATTACTCGGAACACTTCTTATTTATATTTCAAAAACTAGACATAGCAAGTTGAAATCAAGAAGCAAAATTTAGCAAGACGTTATTGACAATGTAAATTCACCATTTACATGTTGTCAAAATGAGATAGTGTAAATTCACCATTCACATAACAAGTTATTGTATGTGTGTTTGCAGCATGTAGATGCTGAGACCACAACAGAGTAATTAACCATAGCCCAGTCCAATTAAGATTCTATTTTGGGCTTGACGCTGAGCTATTTTAATCAAATATCTATATGGATTGGATGATTTTTTTCCAGGTAATCCGAATAGGAATTATCTGGATTATCCGAATCTGTATCCATATCAAATGGATACCAGTGATATCATATCTATTTCCATATCCAAAAAATATGTATCCAAATCCCTATCAAAAAAAGTTGTATCTGAAGTAAAAAATCTAAATCCATTTTTATCAAATTTGGTTAGAAACTATTTGAATCACTTTCACCCCTATCTGCAACCATTTCTCCGGGGCAATGAGGAGAATAATCTCGCCCTTCTTCTAGCCTCAGTTACACTACCTACATAGGCTTGGTCCTCCCCCAACCATAACAGTCGGGTATAAGGATGAGGCAGTTCTTCTTTGGCCACCATGCTTGGTGACGGTGCATTATTTGTAGCGCTCAAACCAATAACACAAGAATTGAGGGGAATCAAGCTATCAATAAATTCCATCATCAAAAGAACATAAGTTCAAGACCATGCAATACAACACATAGATCAAAATCGTCATGTCGTGCCATAGCAACAAAACTCCACTGGAACTCGCTCCTCCGAAGACGGGGAACATTCCAAGCGCCCACAAAAATTCTACAAGTTGGATATCCTAAAATAGAATGGTAAGGGAGATCCTCTTCCCTTCCTTATTAAATGTGAACCATATTTTCATAAGGTGCGCGTCGTAGAACAGAAGGCCCGGTTAGCTGCCTTCAACATTGATGAGACAACTCAACTTTGGTACATGCACATTTAGCAGGAAGAGGGCACACATTGGCGACATTTCCCAGAACTTCTCAATCTTCACTTCGGTCCCCCTCTCTGCTCCAATATGTTGGGTGAATTAGCCTCATGCGGATGGATGGATGGATGAATGGCCTTTTAACCAAACTAAGTTGATGAAGATTTTGTTTTTTTCAGTTTTAATATCTATGATCAATCATTGCAAGATGACTCGATCCTTCATGATGTTCATACAAAGTGGGGTAAGTACCACTCAAGTTGCAAGATGTAAACCAAGAATCAAGGATAACTCGTGTGATCTCAATATAATCATGTAGAAGCAACTGATGTTTGATGTGGGTGGAAGAAATGATACTACACCTTGCTACCCATAGTAATGATTATAAAACTATGGTAGATACACTCCATTGTTGGAAGATGTGAAAACACATTGTGTTTCTTCATTATCAAAATCGTATACTCTTGTCCAGTTGCAATGTAACATGGCCTTATATAGGAGACCCCACAACAAATAACCATCATGAAACTAATCTGACCCTTTAGTCTCTTATTCAATGCAAGGAAAATATGTTGATAAAAATTATCATTTTGTCTAGCCAATAACATGAATTAACACTCCCTTTTACATATCCACAGACTTACCCCACTTTGTATGGTTGGTCATTGATGTGTCATGTGATGACTAAAGACTTCTCACTTGCATGCTCAGTCATATTGGGTACACCCAACTCAGTCATCAGCCTAAGAATGACTGAGCTTATTTCACTTGTTGAATTGTGGGTTATAAGTTAGACTACGGTTTTATTTACTTGCTGAACAACATGGTAGAAGAAATAGATTCCCCAAAACCATATACTCGTACATCCACTTACTTATAGCTCCTCACTTTCTTTCAAATATCACACACAAAACTATCCTTCTTTGCTTGATGCCAATTTTGAGCTTCATGTCTAGAATTTGAACCCGATTCACCGATTTTTGGCCAATTAATTTGTCTCATGCATGGGTTGAGGTAGGTTGAATCTTTGGCTTGCCTAAAAACCACTTTTTTCAATCTTGTTTTATTTGATTTAGGGATAGTTGATTACATAGACAATCAATGTTAAATTTGGATAACCAAGGCTCCAGGTTTGTTCTTTTCAAGTTAAACAAGCTTTATAGGTGGGTTGATAACTCTACCCTAGTTTCCTTGAGATTATTCGATTTGGGAATTGGTCTATTCATGCATTCCATACTCCTTTGTAATCATAAAATTCATATTGTGGCTTCATAATTGATGTCTAGACTAGTGAAGTGATTAGTCTTGGTTTAATTAGTTTGATTCAATTATACATACCAAGCTTGTTATGGAAGTGTGACAAAGCATGGAAGCACACCACCTTCACAACATTACATCGCCTATGGCACACAATGTGGTGATGCCCTATTCACATTCTTGTGATGAATTGGAAAATACAATAGGATATTATTTACATCCCAAAAGTTATAGTTTAGGATTTGATTACATCAAAGTATAGCAATTCAAATGTAGCACAAAAGATAATCCTTTATGACTGTCATCTGTAAATGGAACTCAATTGTTATAGTTCGGGATTTTATTGCATCAAAGTAGCAAGGAAAATGTGGAACACCATAGGTACACCATAGGCCAATTGCACCATGGCATCCATTAGGAGAGTTGCCAAAAAATGCTACGATGATATATCATCGTTATGGTGATGATATGGTGGCACAATAACATTCATGATACATACTATCAATAGCCTCAACTCATATGTTAAAACTGTATGGTTTATCGTGGCATCATACTTATGTCATATAAGTTCTTCTTTTTCATTGAATATGTCCATTTGTAATATGATATGTTGTAACCTCCAAAATGCCAAATGGCTTGGTACATACAACATTGTGACAATACGCTTCTCATTTTGGTCACATAACAACGTTGTCTATTTGGTAGTGTGATCAATTTGTCATAAATTTTAGGTACAACATGACTATATGGCAGATAGAACATGGGGCCAAGCTTGTACTTCTTTACATGTGTAATGTCATATATTTTTTTGATAATGGAAATTTTTATTGAACTAAGGCTACATCGAGAAGATACAATTATTCTAACAATACAGCAAAACAGGAAATTTCTGTCGGCCAAAGCCGACGAAAGTTAGGTTAAATCCGACGGAAGAAGTGAACTTTTGTCGGCAAAACACTAACTTCCGTCGGTTTTTGGCCGACAGAAGTGTTTCGATGGGAGATAAGTAACTTCTATAGGCTAGGCCTAGAAGACAGAAGTTCTCATCTTATGACAATAACTTCCATCGGCTATATTAAGCCGACAGAAGTTACTTTTTTCTCTTTTTTCTCTTTTTTTTCTTTTTTATGTTCTTTCACAGAGTGCAGCATAGATTTTTTGTTTGTTTTTTCCATTCTTTTACAAGACATTTTTCTGTTCTTTTTTCTTTTTATGTGACTAATTGATCCATCTTCAGTCTTGGATATTTAACAGAATACCGAACCAATACAACAGAATACAATAGAATACAAGATAAATCAGCCTAGGTTGTGTTAGTCAGAAAATCAAGATAAATCTTTATCATCCATACATTCTTCTTCAGCCATACAAAAGAATTAGCAGAAATCAGATAAGCATTTCTTCTTCAGTCATACATTCTTTAGCCATATATACTAAACTAATACATTCTTTAGGTAGGTCTGACCTGAATGGAGAAAAATTGTGAAAGGAACTTAATTAATCAAGGTAGGAACCATATGTTTGCTCAAAAATAAGCAATTTGAGAGAAATATCAGACAAGCACTTACATCTTCTTCAATTGTGCCTTCTCGGAATACCGCTTCTTGGCGAACTCTAGCCCAGATAAAATGCCATGGATCGACCAAACACGAGCACATCAACAACTTGAACAGAAATCAACCAAAAGAGATCCAGAACTGGGGAGCATTTCTCATATTTGAATGCACCTTTTGGGCTTACTTGGAGCGCATGTGCATTTCTCGGCAGTTGCGGGGTGACAGTAGGAAGGCGGCAGTGGTGATGGGGAGGTCGTTGCGGGGTGGCGGCCATTGGCGAGGATCTGGCGAGGAGACGGCGGCGGCAGACGACGGTGGGGAGGTGCACAGGGGTGGTAACGGGGAGGTAGTTGTAGGGTGGAGCCCATTGCCGGGGAGGTGGTGGTGGGGACTGGGGGTGGTGGCAGAGAGGTGATATTGGCGAGGAGCACAGGGGTGGCAACGGGGAGGAGTGGAGATATTGGGTGATGGGGGTGGGGGCTGAATTATTTAGGGCAAACTTAACTTCCGTCGGCTAGAGGAGGGCTGATATAAGTTATTAAAAAACATTGGTGGGGGCGTCAGGAAAATTAACTTCTATCGGCCAACAATACTTGTCGACGAAAGTTAAGTATTACTTTCATAGACTCGATCTAGCCGATGAAACTTTATTTTCTTTCATCGGCTTTATGAAAAACCGATGAAAATTAAATAATCCGATGAAAATTTCTAGTTTTCTTGTAGTGTAAGAACACTTCTGGCCTCTATATGGTCAAGATGCACATAGCCAAAACATACTAAAAAAGGGGGGAACAAGAAAAATAAAGGGTCATCAATTCAAAAGATAGATTGCCACTCATGCTCCTAGGTAAAACACTCCTGACTATCTACTCCAATTATTGACTAGCCACAATAACTAAATCCTGCATATATGACTTTTACAAAATAACCTAGGTATGAAGCTAGAATAGAGGAATGATATAGGGTGCACATGGTGACCTGTAGGCCTCATGTAGAATAGAGGAATGACATAGGGTGCACATGACATGTTATTTCTTAAATAAAAAATTTGCTAATTATATATTATTAAATTAAATTTATTAATCTAACGAGTATTTCTTAAATAAAAATATTGCACATGTCAATACGGGTTGTTTCTTAAATAAAAATATTTCTAATTATATTTTATTAAATTTATAAATATGACTATTAAATTTTATTAAATTTATTTCTTTATATTTTTGTGTTCTTAGCTACCTATGGTTTGTGGTACATAACTATGGTACATGCTCATCACTCAACGAAATCAAAATGGTGTAGTGGGATAGGTGTTGGTGATTGAACAGAAGGTCTTGGGTTTGATCCCCTCCAAGGTCACATTTTATTTCTATTTTGCCTCCTCCCTTGTACTATGGCCCCACCTGCAAGTAGATTAAGCTTACAAAGTGGAAAAACTTGTTCACTTGCTCACATGGATTATCTTGTATTTTTTATAATAATAAAACTGACAAGTGGGTCCCATATTTCCATGTATGATTACATGTGGTTTATACCTACCAACATGGCATTCTTGGCTATGACGAATAATTATGTATATATAATTTCGTTACAAAAGTCATGTCTTATTTGGGTATAACAATTTTTCTTAGCTTTAGTTACGCACACTAATTTTTTTCATTAAATTAACCTTGCAATTTCAAAACGACATAAACATCGTGATATAATGACAAATAGTTCCATTGTCACTCCATATTTGTCATAGAACCCATATCTCTTGTAGTGTATATACTTATGTTGTCCAAAATGATCTCAAATATCATATCGTCATGTGGGACATTGGTGATACATAGATTAGCACATCCAATTGATTGATCATCATGTTTCATAGATCATAGATATGGAGATGTCAAATCAGTGATGTGGACATATGTTAGTGAACATGGTGTTGGATATACCCACTTTGAGACACTATTGGGATTGTTATTCTAATGTGTCATCAGTTGTCTTCTCAAATGGACCTGTAGAGTCCCCACACCTAAGATCGTCATTGATTCCAGAATGCGTAGTGGCACACATTAAAGCTTCCTAACACTATTCCGTAACTAGGTAGTTATAAAGGTTGTTCTTAGGTGTGTTATGAAACATGTCATGTCATGGAATTTTCCCCTCCTAGTAATAGGAGAGACGTCTCTAGGCACCTCGAGATAGTTGGATTGAAAAAGTGCATGGTAATGTGTTGGTGCATTTTTTGTCACACTTTGACACACACGTGCCCTGGGAGATCTGCTCAACTCTAGTGTAGGTCCAACGTTCTCAGAAAAAAAAGGGTTCAAGGCATGCTAATCAGTTTGACCCTGTAACTGATAAGGAAAACAGAAAAAGATAATTAGTATCATAGCCTATCGGCTAGAGTCGATGGCTGCAATGAGGATAGGACAATCGTGGACGCCGATCGGCCATAGGGCTGATGACCATGGGTGAAGCAATCGGACGAGCATGCCATCGGCCGATGAGATAGGCAGTTTACACATATGGGCCGATGAGCGCTTTCCAATGGTGAATAAGATATGACATTGAATTGAAGATAATCTATCGGCTTGTACTCTAATAGAAATAATTAAAATGTACTAGATAACATGTCTATATCATGAAAATCATCACAATAACTAGATCAGATCTAACCAAGACAGTAGCTAATCACGATGATCTTAATAATATATAAAAGTAACAGGCATGCTTTATTTAGATGAACGGTATACAACATGAAAAAGATACAATAGCAAGAGATGTCGGACCTAACCGATGAAGCCTCAAACTACTACACCTAGATAACATCAATCTTAGAGATCAATCTGATGCAGCCTTAGACCTAGCAAATATACCAAGATAAACTGACAACCGTATTGTTTCGACATTCACCTCAAGAGATAAAATTTATGCAGCCGTGAGGATACTGACCTAGTCAGTACGGTCGTCGGGGGTAGCGGGACTCACCTTTTCACTGGCGATCGAAATGATGCAGCCTAGCTCCGAGTGTCGAATCCCACCGAGATTAACCTTGAAAAGACAAGGTTGGCGATGCGCCGAGTAGTTGTTTTACAGAGATGTGTGTTTGACCTAACTAAGGGATACATATTTATAGTCCGAAGACTTGCCATCCAAGTATCTTATCCTAACCGATTTTGGATAATCTTCACCTTCTTATTATTGGCTCCTTCATGTCCGGCCATGTTGTAATGGACGAGCTTATTTGACCATCTTTGACCGGACTCTTCTTGACTTTTGTTGACCATACGACGTCCTTGGTGGGCCCTAGGCTTTACCAAATATTGGTGTCAACATCATGCCACGTCGACTAAAGAGTTAGTCATGATTGAATCCACTACTTGATCGAGTGAAATGTTGAGCTAACCAACAAGAATGGCACGAATCTCGCCTTGAACTTAACTGATGTCGTAAGGTAAATGGATTGGTGCATGATTATACCAAGGTTCAAAGAAAATATGATTTTCTATGCTTTCAGGGGTCAAAATGTGCTACTAGGTGCTACTATTGATCGGCAATACGGAAAAGGTTTTGGGGAAGTGGTTGTTTGCATATGAACCTATTGGGTCACATGCTTAAGGGGATGGAATTCAAAACATGCAATAATTGTCTCTTGTTCAAGTGGGAGATTGATGGAATTGTTCCCAAGAGAATTATGGGTAACAGGAAGTTCTAGGCTCTAGAGCTATCGGAAGTTCTTGTTGGATCGAATGTTCCACCTGTTCTAGATTTGGTTTTATAGAGGAACTAGAAGTTCCAGATGTGATCTGAAAGTTCTGGGTTTAGGATGAACCGGAATTTCCAGTTGTGAACCAGAAGTTCTGGGTCGAATTTAATTTAAAAAGAAGGGTCAAATCGGAAGTTCCAAGTTGAACCGAAAGTTTCGGCCCAACCAAAATAGATTAGATCTTTTGAGCATTAATACATATTAGGGCCCAGGTCTGGTCACTATATAAAGAGGAGAGGGGTTGCCACGAAAGGTTGTTGATTCAATTGAGTTCTAACCCTAACTGCCACCCCTCCTCTCACTACAACAAAACAGAAACTTTTCGTCGGCCAATTTAACTTCCGTCTGCTTTTCGAAAAGCCGACGGAAGTTAACGTGTCTGTGGTCTGGGCCGATACATATCCCTTAACTTCCGTCGGCCACCATTGAAGCCGACGGAAGTTAAGTACTTCCGTCGGCTTCAATGGTGGCCGACGGAAGTTAAGGGATATAATCCCCAACCCCGCGCGCGCGTACAGGGAGACCTAATCCCTGTACGCGCCCACTGCACACCCGACGCCGCCTCCCACCGCCCGCCTCGTGCCCGCGCCACCGCCCGCCTCCAATCCGGCGCCTCGCGCCACCACGCCGGCCGCCGCCCGCCCGCCGCCCCGGCCCACGCGGCCGCCCGCCTCGCGCGCCCACGCCACCGCCCACCTCCGGCACCCCGCGCCACCGCGCCGGCCGCCGCCCACCCGCCAAATGCCGCCGCCGGTCCCGAGCACCCGCCGCCGCCGCCTCTTGCCGCCGCCGCCCACCACCGCAGGCCGCCCTCATCGGTGCCCCGCCGCCGTTCTCCCGGCCACCGGCCACCGCCCACGCGTGCCCTCGCCCCCGCCGCCCGTCGGTGCCCCGCCGCCGTCGTGCCCCCAGCCGCCGGCCACCGCACACGCCGGTGACCACCGCCGTCCATCCCGGCACCCCGTCGCCACCGCCTCAGGTCAGATGCATGGCCACTTGTTACTTGTACTGTTGTATCGTGGATAGGATGGAATTAATGATCCATAATTCTAGCTATTCGATGATCTTTGTTAGTGGTTAGTACGAGCTAATTTGCTTGTTGAATGATATAAGTTAGAATTAGTATGAGCCGCTTGTTATATATACTTTTTTCATCAAAATATAATCACCCAAAATTGTGATTTGTAGATTTAAATGTAATGAATAAATGGTGTAGTTATATTGTAAATTGGATACATGATTTAGGAGAAAAAGATTTGAAGTATTGCTAATGAAAAATAAACTCGTGTTATTTTGCAACGAATCAAGCACACCCTTAATTTCCGTAACTCTATCATCTGGACTCTGCATTTATCATCGACGCGTCACCCTAGCTAGCCCCCTCTCGAGTCTCAGCTGAGTCGACTCTCTACCTCCCCTTCCACTTGCGCCGCCACCTCTGCCCCTTGCGCCACCGGCCACTGCCTCTGCTACCCCTCCCCTTGCGCCGCCAACCACCGCCTTTGCTACGCCTCCCCTTGCGCCACCGGTCGCCGCCTCTGCTACCCTTCCCCGTGCGCCGCGTCGCCGCCTCTGCTACCCCTTCCCCTGCCACCGCCGCCTCTGCTACCCCTCCCTGTGGCACCTCTCTCCTTTCTGCCTCTCTAATCCTCTCCCCCTCCCTCGCGGCGATGGCGCGGTGAGGGCTCTATAGGGCATGGCAAGGGTGCAATGGGGCCGCGGTGAGGGCATGACGAGGGCGTGGCGAGGACGTGGCGAGGTCAGATCTGGCCACCCAGTGCACTAGTGTAGAAAATGGGGAAGAGAAGAGGAGGGAGAGGAGATCAAGTGTGGCGGCTGGAGAGGGGGTTGAGAGAGAGAGAGAGGTAGTGGGGAGAAGTTAGGGTTTAGAAATGGGCTTTAAATGAGCTGAAATTCAAATGGGTTGTGTGGTAAAATTTAAATATATATGTGCTATTAATTATATTCTTGTGTTAATTTGTGGTTTGTTGATGATTTCATTACGGTGATTAGTATATTATATATATATATATATATACTTTTATTATATATATTTCTTTTCGTGTGCAATTTTTAATTTGACAACAACGTAGATAGTGTAACGAAACCTATGCGTCACCCGTTTCGGACCAACATGTCTCACACGTGTCATGCGTGTGAGATGTGTAGGTCCGGAATTGTCCCTTTTTGGACAGCCTCAGAGTGGGCGACAGAGCGTGGTTTTATGATGAGTCATGAGTCCGAATGGGATTTCAGTAACATAACCTTGTTGTTCTCCATTGCACCACTATCAGGCGTGCAATTGGAGAACAGCGGGGTTATGCTGCTGAAATTTCGTTCGGACTCATGGCTCATCATAAATACCACGTTTTGTCGGTCACTCTTGGGTGGGTTTAGGACCTATCTTTTCCTATAGACATAGGCCTGTGGTACTTATGCATGATGTATTTTCGATTGAATGAATGTTTTGCCTATAGAATGGCTGAGGACGACCGACGGTGGATGTATAGTGGTTGGATGAAAAGTGGAGCTCACACGAGGGAGTGGGTAATCAACGCTGAGAAATTTGTTGATCGTGCATTCGCTTTGACAACAAACACTGGCACGAGGTGCCCATTCAATTGAGTTCTAACCCTAACTACCACCCCTCCTCTCCCCATGATCTCAAGTGTTGAGATTGGTTTCTCACCGGATCTCTAGAACGGTGCTTTTGGGGTATCGGCGGGGAAATTCTTGGGCTTCATCGTACATGAAAGAGGGATTGAGATCAGCCAGCACAGTATTGAGGTCATTAAGAACACCCTACCCCCCACCGATAAGACCGAGCTGTAGTCACTGATCGGGAAGATAAATTTCCTTAG
The DNA here is from genome assembly GCA_019279435.1 of Zizania palustris. Classification (NCBI taxonomy): domain Eukaryota; kingdom Viridiplantae; phylum Streptophyta; class Magnoliopsida; order Poales; family Poaceae; genus Zizania; species Zizania palustris. The sequence continues at coordinate 10,388,679 of JAAALK010000080.1, forward strand.
AAGATTCATAGCCAATCTGCCGAAGAAAATAGATCCTTTCACGCCACTGTTGAAGATGAAGCAAGGTCAGCAATTCATGTAGGGAGATAGGCAGCAGAAGGTGTTCGATGAAATCAAAGAATATTTGATCTCACCATCGGTACTGATACCACCATAGAAGGGGACCACGTTCAAATTCTATTTGTCGGCTGATGAGGAAGTCATCAGCGTGGTTTTGGTTCAGGAGATTGACAAGAAGGAGAGGGTGATTTTCTATCTTAGCAGGAGGCTCCTGGACGCTGAGACCTAGTGCCCGGTGGTGGAGAAGCTTTGCTTATGTCTATACTTCGCATGAACCAAGCTAAGGCACTATTTGCTCTCAATAGAATGCACTATGGTATGCAAGGCTGATGTCGTCAAATATATGCTATCAGCCCCAATTTTGAAGGGACATATCGGGAAATGGGTCCTTGCCTTGATCGAGTTCGACCTCAAGTATGAATCGGCTAAGGCAATCAAAAGCCAAGCAATAGCCGATTTAATAGTTCAACATAGGGACAAGACGGAAGCTCACGTAGAGCCGGTACTATGGACATTATTCTTTGATGGATCGGTATGCCGGCACGGGTGCGGTATCGGACCGGTGATCATTTCCCCTCGGGGAGCACCATTTGAGTTCGCTTACACCATCAAGACATTTGCCACCAATAACCAGGCCGAGTACGAAGTTGTGTTAAAAGGGTTACAATTACTAGAAGAAGTGGGGGCCGTTACAGTTGAAATCCTCAACGATTCCTTGTTGATCATAAAAAACTATCGGATGAGTATGAGTGCAAGGATGATACATTGAAAGAGTACCATGATTAGTGTCAGGTTATAATGGTGCGCTTCTGAAGTGTGTCGTTCACTCACATCCCAAGGGAACAGAATTCGGCTAGATCGGTTGAAGTCAAAATTACGGAGATAGAGGCTGATGATTGGAGGTATAATATTATTAACTATTTGAAGGGCCCTTCAACATCGGCGCACAGGAATCTTCAGTATCAGGCGACTAGGTATGTCATGCTCAGTGAAGATCTTTATTGTCGGACGACTGATGGGGTTCTCCCCAGATGCATAGGCACCGAGGAAGCTAAAGTAGTAATTTGTGAAGTGCACGATGGAGTATGCAGAATGCACCAATCGGCCCAGAAAATGAAATGGTTATTGCGAAGGGCGGGTTACTTTTGGCCGACTATGGTGGAAGACTGTATAAGATACTATAAGGGGTGTCAGGATTGTCAGAAGTTTGGGGCCATCTAGAGGACGTCCGCGTTGGCAATGAATCCAATAATCAAGCCTTGGCCTTTCAGAGGATGAGGAATCAATATGATCGGCAAAATTTACCCGACGTCAAGCAAGGGGCCACAAGTTCATAATAGCAGCCATGAATTATTTTACAAAATGGGTAGAGGCCATTCCACTCAATAAATTCAAGTCAGCTGATGCCATCGAGTTTATTAAAGAGCATATAATATATCGATTCAGAATTCCATAGACCATCACCACGGACTAGGGAACGATTTTTGTATCGGAAGAATTTTAGCAATTCGCAGTCGGAATGGGAATCAGGCTATTAAATTTGTCGCCATACTATGCACAAGCTAATGGGCAAGCAGAGGCATCCAACAAAAGTTTGCTCAAGTTGATAAAGCGCAAGATCGATGAACAGCCTAAGCGTTGGCATTAATCCCTATCGGAGGCACTCTGAGCCTATCGAATGGTGCATCACGGGTCTACTCAGGTGTCGCCGTATCAGCTGGTATATGGCCACGAGACCGTATTACCATGGGAGAACGACATCGACTCAAGAAGGATCGCATTGCAGGACCAACTTATAGTCGATGATTATTATAATTTGATGACAGACAAACTGTATGATCTGGCGCAGGTCCGGTTGAGAGCTCTCAAGAAGGTGGAAGAAATCAAGGCAAGGGTTGCTAGGTACGATGACAAGAAGGTGGTGCTGAAGTCATTCGAGCAAGGGAAACTCCTGTGGAAGCTTATCTTGCCGATCGGATCGAAGGACAATCGGTTCGGCAAATGGTCCCCTAATTGGGAGGGACCGTTTTTGATACATCAAGTGGTGCCCATCAATGCTTATTTACTCGAGGGGCTGAACGGGGAAGTATTTGGTAAGGCGTTGAATGGAAAGTATTTGAAAAATTACTCCCGAGTGTATGGATAAATGCTTGAAAGTCTTTCGCACAAAATACTCGATACTATTTGTATCACCTTTAGATGGACGATGTTGAGACATCGAGTGTCAGGAAGACATAAACTCAAGACTGATAACGCATAAGAAACAAAGATATATACATACTTGCTTTATCCAAACTACAGGTACAGAAATGTTATACAAGGAAGTATCTAACAGAGCCTCCCAGGTTGCAACTCCGATCGGTTTTCCTCCTTTAAAAAGCCGCTCGGGCTCCCTTGGGGTGGTCAGGCGATTAAGGACCTCCTTCTATTCGCCCACACCGTGGGAGTGAGGGCGCCAGCACCCAAGTTGGTAGAGGACGATGCTGGCCCATACTGTATCGTCCGACCACTGAAACTCACCAAAGGGGCATCTTGATCAACGTCCTGAAAATAGAAAGTCTAAGTCAGAAATATTAGCAAGGGCGAAGTAAAGATAAATGCACATTACATCAAGACCCGCGCCAGTGTCATCTTAGTGGAGCCGCACCCGGTAGGCCAGCGATGAGCGGTTGAAGACGTGTTGCTTCACCTCGCCCCACCATCGGCGAATGGTTAGGGAAGTCGCTCGATAAGTGGTCCAAGAAGCAAACCCCCCAATATGAATCCCCTCGGTCATCCATGAGAGGAGACGCCACTCCCAAGGGTTTAAGACTCCCGAGAGTTTGGATTTGGCCGATTAATAAAAGGTGAGGCGGGAGTTGGCCAAAACCCAGTTGGCGGGAAAAGACCGAGGGGTGGTAAAACTCATAGGAAGACCCATGGGCGTGTTCCTTAGTGAAGTTAGCAGGAAGAAAGCAGGGAGAGATGGCCGATAAGAAAATATTGAAGGATGCGTCGTTTCGGGACACATCAGGGAAAACCAGTCAGTTGGGAAAAGCATTCTCTGCATAAAAATCGAAAGGGAACCAAATGACTCGGTTGGAGAATCGAAGATAAAAGATCTTGAAAAAATCGGCCAAAGACACACAAGAAAAGGGGGTGGTAGAAGAGGACGTTGCCACCTCACCTAAAGAAGAGCAAAGACGATAAGTGGGGATGGCCGATTCTGGAAAACCAGTCGGAAAAAGCGATTGGCTAAAAGGGGACCATCCAACGATGTCGGCGGTGTATACATTGAGCCAAAGTTGGAGGAACCAATTGAGGCCCCTGGGACGGTCAATGAAATTACCGGTCGATGGGTCGACCGATACCATGTGAAGGAAGCGATATACTGCCCCAAGGAGATAACGAACTAGTGGAACTCGTGTGCCGGCAGCCAGCCATTTGGCTAGGAAACGGAACTAAAAGGTTGGGGTGAAGGTTAGTATGCAGAAGAAAAACTGTTCTAGCCAAAGATTCAAGAAGGCGGTATGCTCGACAGTGTCTATAGGACTATTTTTATTGTTGTTCCTTACAATTTAGCGGTCCTAGTTGTTAGCCGGCACAACCCTGAGAAGGGAAGAAGGTTGATAGCGGAAATCAAAGGGGTCGACCGATGAGTCGATATCTAGGCCGGTCAGAAAGTAAATATCAAGTAAAGAAGGACTCATCGGCCCGTGACCAAAAATGAAGGCATTTAAAGCACCGGACCAAAAATAATAAGATGCGGCCATCATCGGATCGTTGAGGTATGGTTCAGTGAGAGAAAGGCTGATGCAATGGCCGATGTCAATGTCATCCCAAAGGGGGCGAAAGACAGTCGATACCCTAAGGTACCAGTCGCGCCAGCCAGAGATGGGAGAAGAGGAGTAGTTGAAGCCATAGCCCCATACGGAGGGGTCCATGGGGGAACTAGGGATGGCAATCGGGTATGACGGGTACGGGTAGTGCATACCCATACTCGTACCCATTTACCCAACGGGTAAAAACCCATGCCCATACCCGTCGCTCATGGGCATTGTATACCTACAGGTATACCCATTTACCCACGAAGAGAAACTACAACGAAGGCTAGCCCTAGCAGCGATGGCGCTCGGTGGGGAAGATACGGGCTGACTTTGTGTAGGACCGAAAGTAGCGATCAGAGGGGGGTGAATGGGCGCCTTGAAAATTCTTGATAATCAATGGCCTTTTCCCAACACCCAACGCACATCGACAAACCACTAGTTGAAGCTAACAGATCTAAACCAAGAAAATAAGCTAGCCTAAAAACAATCGGTGTCCTAGACAAAAAGACACCACAAAGTGTTCAAAGACATATTAACAGATCATTCAATACATGAGTATTCAAGCTTCATGAAAGTAAATCATCACAAGCATTTAATATAAAAGCACGTGAAACAAGAGAAGATCTTACTATTTAAAGTTGTCTCCAGTTCGATACATGTCGAAGCCCGTTCGAAGTCCTCATGCGAAGTCTGTAGTCGTGCACTTCGAAGCCCCTTCGAAGCTTGTGCCTTGGAGCCAAAGTTCGTATTTCTAGGACTTCAAAGTATTTGGCTCGCAGCAACAGACTTCGATCTATCAACTGGAAACCGAAGCTTTCATCACGGAGCAAGCTTCGATCCTGTGCAAACAAAAACAAGCGAAGCCTATGTTGTTCGTTGTTGAGACCACACGAGTACTTCGAACCTCAATCTCTTCGTCACATCAGCCTAAGTCTACATGTACTAGTACTAACGAAGCCTGCCTTCGCAGCGCCTTCGCACAGAATGAAATCCCAGCTCTTCGACGAAACTTGACCAAACCACGTGCCTAGAAATCTCCAGCTAAAAAACTAGCTTGACTGCCTAGCGTCAATGAGCGACCTCCCACGCAAGAGCTGACACTAGAATAGAGCCTAGCAGCCTAGCTACAAGAAGCAACAACAGCAAAAAAAGTACTACTATGCACTAGTTGTCTAGAAACTTGCGTGCGAGGCTACAGTACCCATCAGCAAGCTAGTTGTTGTTGCTAGCCAAAAGCAAACTCTGTAGACTACTGCTGCCTCGAAAACATGTCGTGCTAGCTGTAGCCTGCAGGGCTACGCTTCTTGCTGCAGGTGCTATACTGCAAAGATGCCGGCTAGAAGCAATAGCTGAGAATAAGAAATAAAGCCTAGCTTGCTATCTAGCCTACAGCCAATCAAAGCTAGCTACCTAATAAAATAAGCAACGGGAGAAAAACTGCTCGGTGGGAAAACTGCGCAAGCAGGAGAAATTGTAGAGGCTTCGAGAATAAAGAATAAAAATCTCTGCGGCGAACTCAGATAAGAAGAACAAACATGACACGAACAACGAGGCGATTGAAAAAATAAATCCACATTGTGACGTTTGATGTCTGAGACAGGAAGAATAGAACCTGATTTCACGATTTCTCCAAGAACCGGAGCTGTAGTCCCTAGTGAGTATGCGATGAACAGCAGCGGCGATCACAGAGCAAAAAGAATAAAACTCACCGGCGGCGGAAACAGGAAGAACAGAGAAAATGACCCAAACTTTAGTGAGATTAAACTTGATTTTAGAATGGGTGACCCTAACCCTAGGGTATTGGGGCCTATTTATACGCAGCCCAATAAATGGGAAAATGCAAAAATACCCCTAGGGTTTTTACAGACGCTGAATAAAAAATGGAAAAGACCAAAATGCCCTTAGGATTTTTTATAGACTCGACTGACAGATTGTGGACCTAAAGGCAAAATAATAAAAACCTAAATAAAGATAACTTGTCCTGATGCAGAGCTTTCGTAGCAGCTACGGCTTCGCCTTAGAACGGTCAGTTCTTTGCCGAAACTAACAAAGCGTCCACCATCTTCGCACCGGGTACCCGGACTGGGCCGACCCGATTCCGCAGCTCCCTTAGCCTGGCAATCGCTCACCGCTCGTGTACCTAAGTCAATCCCGGTCAACAGCCCAGTGGATCCTCTGTTTCTCCTAGCCCATGTATCCGGATTGGGCTAGCCCGACTTCGCGGCCCCTCTACTCGACAGTCGCTCGCTGCTCGTGTACATGATTCACATGCGGCTCAGACACAACATGTCTTCTCTTCTCCTCGTGTCCTCTTTGACTTCCGTTGACAATCACTCATCACATTTGGAGCCATGAGGTCCATGCTCTTCAACATGGTTCCTCAATCTCCCCCTTGATGAGTGCATTATCAACACTTCTCTTCATCAGCTCTCCAGTACCTGCAAGCACATGTGGAAACACGAAAAACAAAACACAAGAAAACAGAAAAGAAGAAAATAAAAAGTTTAACCCTAATGACCAAAAGACGAACAAAAACAGGAAAGCGGTCATTATGGTTAACCAAAAATAAAGACTCAAAACGAGTGCAATCTCAGAATTATCAACAAGGATATCCAAAGAGTACGGATAAACAGGACAAAAAAACTCCCCCTGAAACAAATCCCAGAGAAAGCCAAAACTCCCCCTAAACTCTTCTAAGAGAACGAGTAACCCAAAATTTCTCCCCCTTGTTGACAATTGGACTCATCAAGCGAGACTAAATGCACTCTAAACGGAAAAAAACACGAACTCCCCCTGAAATGCAACTCCCCCTCAAAATATGCAATGAATGCAATTGGGTGCAGGTGGAGTGAAGAAAGCATGCTTCTCAGATATGATTGACTGCAATTACAACATCTAGCAGGTATAGCAAAAGACATACTGTCTAAGACACATGGCATGATCAGTGCAGCAGATGATATCTAAAGAAAGTCATTGGCACGCATTTTCAATTTTTGCAAACAAAAACATCACCACATTTTCTCGTCGACAAGCAAGGTAAATAATGAGATGCAGAAGCTAACTGATATCTACCAAGATAGGCATTGTCCAGAACAAAGTGCTTCAGCAAACTTGTTGTTTTTAATTTCAGGCTTTTTCTTTTCCTTTTCCATTTTTGCCAGGGGTTATTTGCATGTCAAACCTTATGCTAACTGACCAAGTCAAGCCTAGGCCAGAACTGGACCATCATAAGCTAAAGACATTGGTCTTGGCATACACTACCATGTTCTAGTTCATACCAAAGTGCTATGGTAAGCAGTCTAGAACAATGCAATGCGACAACGCAAACCCACCTGGATCTTTTCAAAATATGCATAAAAAGGCATGGATTTTAATTTTTCTGATTTTTTTATCATTTTTATAGCACATTTTCCATGTTAAAGCATATAGATGTCCAAGTTGCATATTTGCATCTAAGTAAGGATCTAGCTACAAGGCATGTAACAGATAGCAAAAGCATTCAGCCTACACATGCTAGTTACCAGAAGCAATGGTGATCATTTTTCAATTTTAAAGCATAAAAGTCATGCATATGACAGATATCAGACATATCATGTGAACTGAAGCAAAGCATGATCATCGACAAGTAATCAAAAGCATATACTAGCTAGAGTAAGTAAAGTAGATCAATCATATAACAGAAGCAGGCTCAAAGTGTGATATGTGAATATGAATGATATGAACACACACAAAAGACTCAAGAAAAGAGTAAAGAAGAAAGAAAACTGGCTCAAAATATCCTAAAAAGGATACACAACACCCAAATCCCCTCACAAACGCTCAAAATTAGACTGATCTAGGGGTTTGGTGAAAATGTCAGCCAACTAATGATGGGTATCAACACGAACAAGGTCAATAACACCTTTCTCATATTGATCTCTCAGAAAGTGAAAGCGCATATCAATGTGTTTGGTTTTTCCCTACACTAATCGCACTGGTGCTGTCACAAAACATAGGAACTCTGGTAGGAAAGAACAACCCAAAGTCTCGCAAAGTGGAAATCATCCAAACCAACTGTGAGCAGCAGCTAGCAGCAACTACATACTTAGCCTCAGTTGTAGAAAACGCAACTCCAGACTGCTTTCTAGAAGACCAAGAGACAAGAGAAGAACTAAGAAACTGGAAAGTACCGGAAGTCGACTTGCGATCCAACTGGCACCCACCAAAGTCAGCATCCGAAAAGCCAGATAAATCAAGCGACGATTATGCTGAATAATAAAGACCTAGATCGGGCGCATAGGTAAGATACCTAAAAATGCGCTTGACAGCTTGCCGATGAGGCGCGTGTGGTGAAGACTGGAAATGTGCGCACAGTCCTACGGCAAACTGAATGTCTGGCCTCATCGCCGTCAAGTACATCAGCGATCCGATCATCCCTCGAAACTCTCTCTCATTGACCTTGACGCTGCTCTCGTCCTTGACCAGGCCCCCAGATGTACCCATTGGGGTCATCTGAGGCTTCAGCTCTCCACCAAAGTCGAATTTCTTCAGCATGTCCCGCGTGTACTTACTCTGGTGGATGAAGATGTCGTCCTTGGTCTGCTTGATCTGGAGTCCTAGGAAATACTTGAGCTCACCCATGAGGCTCATCTCAAACTCACTGTGCATCTACTCAGAAAACTTGTACACAAGCGCATCAGTAGAACCACCAAAAATGATATCGTCCACGTAAATATGAGCAATCAAGAAATATGAGGCATCTCTGAGCAAGAAAAGAGTTTTGTCCACAGAACCCATCACAAAGCCCTTCCCCAACAAAACCTGCTTCAACCGGTCATACCAAGCCCTAGGGGCTTGCTTCAGACCGTATAAAGCTTTCTGCAGCTTAAAAACATGTCGAGGAAACTTAGGGTTCTCAAAACTGAGGGGCTGCCTAACATAGACCTCCTCCTCTATGTACCCATTCAGAAAAGCACTCTTGACATCCATTTGAAAAAGCTTAAAACCCTTCGAAGCGGCAAAAGCTAAAAAAATGCGAATGGACTCAAGACAGACAACAGGGGCGAAAGTCTTCTCAAAGTCAATACCCTCTTTATAGCAAAAATCATGGGCCAGTAGTCGAGCTTTGTTGAGCACCACAACCCCATCTTCACCTTGCTTGTTTTTGAACAGCCATTTGGTGCCTATGGGGTTGCATCCGGGTGGCAGCTCAACAGTGTCCAAACCCGATTACAGACAAAATTCTCAATCTCTTCTTGCATGGCATTTATCCAATTTGAATCAGAAAGAGCATGAGAAACGTCTCTAGGCTCAAAAGAGGCAACAAACGCAGACTCAGTAAACACAGAAAGTGAGTCAACAGAAGAGTGCAAAGTTCTCTCAGTAAGATCACTGATGATGAGCTCTGAGGGGTGATCACGCTGAACTGCTTGGGATCCCAGATGATCTGAAGTCACCTCACCGGAGTCAGCAGTTGGCACCTCTAGACTCGACTGAGGGGGCTCGATCGAAGTGGAAGAAGTGATCAGAGGTCCGCCCGCGTCCTCAGTCGAAGTCTCAGAAGGTGTGGGTTCTGCAGGCTGTGCAGAAGGCCCACCCTCATCGACAACAGGAGTGTCATCATCTTCCTCGAAGATGGACTATCCAAGCTCATCATCTCTAGAAAGCTCAAAAGAGGGGGTCAAAGAAGGCAAGGACTCATCAAAAGAAACCTCGCAAGTATCGACAAGCTGTTGAGAGTCGAGGTTCCAAACACGGAAACCTCGGGAATGCAAAGCATAACCAAGAAAGACTCCATCCCAGCAACAAGACTCAAACTTGTCCAAATGCCCTCCCTTCCTGAGCACAAAGCACTTGCAGCCAAACGCTCGCAAGTGGCTCACCTTGGTCTGTCTGCCAAACCGCAACTCATATGACGTCTTACCTAAGTAAGCTCTAAGAAGAATGTGGTTGGCTAGATAACAAGCTGTGTTCATGGCTTCAGCCCAAAAGCGCCTAGGAGTCCTGTGCTCATCGAGCATCGTCCTGGCCATCTCGACTAGCGAGCAGTTCTTTCGTTCCACAACGCCGTTCTGTGGGGGAGTGTAAGGAGCAGAAAACTGATGATCAAGACCCTAATTACTACAGAAGCTAACGAACTGAGAGTACTTGAACTCAGAGCTGTTGTCAGAGCGAATTGCTCGCATCCGACCATTGTTCTCATTCATTAGCTTCAAAATCAGGTCATGAACAAACTGAAAAGTCTCATCCTTAGACTCCAAGAAGAAAACCCACGAAAATCGAGAAATGTCATCAACAATCACAAGCACGTACCTATTGACATGAAAACATGCCCCCGCACTTGGGTTAGTTCGACGATCCAAAAGTGTGCGGATACTTAGGGACAAGCCTAAGCGTGACGCAGCACCGATGTTGCGTTTCGACTTCCCTTAGTCGTGATAAGGGGGTGGAGTCGCCAGGCAATCAGATCACACAAAATAATCCAATTAGCCGAAAGAAATATATTAAATAGAATAAAATCAGCAAACCGGTCGAAGCCTGTCTGCTTCAGAGTATAGTGCGAAGGGGTCATCGAAGTATACCTTCGGTGTCGGGTGTGAAGTGTCTCACCGAAGGAGGCCTTCAACGTTCGGACTAATCCGGTCGAAGACAAACTTCGAACGGATCCGGACGTGATGATCACCTCCGAACGGCGGGGTTCGGCGCGAAGTCTCTGATACAGCGAGGTACAAAATAATGACTCAAATGCCGCGTGCGGGCGTGACTTCGTCTAGAGCGAGGTACGAGCGTGGTGAAGCCTGCAGCGATGAAGTATGCGAGCGAAGCGTGTAGTCGAAGCCCGTAGTCTCGATGAAGGGTTTTCTGGCAACCTCCGAAACCGATCTCTCAGCTCCGGACACCTCCGGCGAAGTAGCTCCAAATGTGGAAACCTGCAACAGAGAAGGTGCGAAGTACTAATCCGTCCTGAGGACCGAATTCTGCTAAGTGTTGCACTAGTGGCGAAGGTAGCAATCCATTACGCAGATTAGCGGATACTTCACAGGCGAAGTAACAAGTAGATAGCAATCTATTACGTAGATTAACGGATACTTCACAAGCGAAGTAACAAGGATTACCACTGTTCTGAAGTGGCCGGCGAAGGGCTTCCAGGCAAACCCATGAAGAGGTATGGAAAAGTAAAGGTAAATAAATGTGATCAAAGCTAGGGCTTTGTGTTGATTTGTGTTTGGGGGGCCTCTAAGTTGGGCTCGCCTCTCTATTTATAGGGCCAAACTTCTTATCTAATATGCTATAATTCAGCTTGGATAGCGATAAAAACTTAGCCGGAATTGTATCCAACTTTGTCTCTGCCGAAGTGGGCTTTGGCTTGGCCCATCGAAGCCTGCTCCTCGGGCCGAAGCTTTGGTGGTGAGGGCCTCCGAAGGCTTCCTGGCCGAAGGCCATGGGCTGGCCAGAGGATTTCAGAGCCCACAACCCAATGGACCTTCGGCCCTACAGGGCTTCGGCCTGACCCCGGACAAGTGTACTTTTGGCCCAAATCACCAAAATTGATATTTTGACGATCTCAGCCATTATAATGCCATTTTTTGCTATCAACACATGCCCCCTGCCTTTTAGTGAACTGAGTGAACTAAAAGCACAACGAGCTGAAGACGATACCGTCCATATCGGCTTTTTGACACCTTTTATGTTGTTTGCCACACGCTTGGGAAATACCTTTTCAAGTATCTACCATTCAAAGCTCTTCGAAACCGCTCTCCTTGTAGAGATTCCAACACGTATGCATTGCCGGGAGCGATCTCGGCTATCTTAAAAGGACCTTCCCAACTAGGTGACCATTTACCAAATTTGGGTCTCTTCGTGCCTAAGGGTAAAATCGTCTTCCAAACCAAATCTCCTACTTGAAACGATTTCGGTTTAACCTTCTTATTGTAGGCTTTAGCTACTCTCTTCTTGTCTACTTCTATGGCTTCTAAAGCCCTTAGTCTCTTATCGGTCACTTCCTCTAGATTATCCTTTAGAAGAGTTTCATACTCGTTGACCGATAAGCCATATTGCTTTAACACTCTTAAGGAGCCAAGATCTACCTCTACAGGCAGAACGGCCTCTTGTACATACACTAACTCATATGGACTGACTTGGTAACCAGATGCTTGCTAAGCCAAATCATTTGCAGTCGAATTGGCCTCTCTCGACACGTGCGAGATTTTGAAGTCATCAAAACGGCAACTATGTCCAGACATTTATCCAAGTAACTATTCAGTAAGCCGTTAAAGCATTGAGCATTTTTAGCCACTTGTTGCACTACTAACAAAGAATCACCGTATGCATGAACATGTCTAGCGCCTACAGATTCTAATAATTCAAGCCCTAGCAATAAAGATTCGTATTCGGCTTGGTTATTAGTGGAAGGAAATTCCAGACGGGCCAAAGTTCCAAAGTGCATTCCATTAGGTGATATGAGAACCACTCCAATACCTTGGCCACTCTTGCAAGCCGAACCATCAAAATAAAGTTTCCATGGCACTACCTCAACTAGAGCAATATTGTCACTCCAGCTGACATCTATGTGGTGATCAACTATAAAGTTGGCCACGATTTGGCCTTTCATAGCTCTCAGGGGTTCGTAGGACAAATCATATTCGATTAGCGTGTAAGCCCATTTTCCAATTCTTCCACTTAGAATCGCCTTCTGTAACATGTGCTTTATAACATCGGTTTGGCAAACGACAACACATGTAGTGGGGAGAAGATAATGGCGTAATTTGGTGCACGCGTAGTAAAGTGATAAGCACAAACGTTCCACAAACGCGTACCTGGTTTCGGCGTCCAGCAGACGGCGACTCAAGAACGTGATGATGTATTCTTTTCCTTCTACCTCCTGGGTTAACACGACCCCAATCACGCTATCTGCAGCAGCGATGTATAGCCAAAACAGAATCCCGGCTTTGGGTGCTCTCACCACAGGCGGTGATGACAAGCACTCCTTGATTTTCTAAAGGCACTTTGCTGGCTTGCCCCCCAAGTGAACTCGGCTTCATTCTTCAGCCGGAGTATGGGGACAAAGGCATCAATCTTGCCAGACAAGTTGGATATAAAATGACACAAATAGTTCATCTTGCCTAGCAACTTCTGTACGTCCTTTTTGCACGTCGGGGCTGCAATGTTTCTAATCTTCTCAAGCCTCTTAGGATCAATTTCTATGTCTCTCTCGTGAATCATGAAACCTAAGAACTTACCTGCCGACACACCAAAAGCACACTTGAGTGGGTTCATTTTCAAACCATACTGTCGCATTCTATCAAAAGCAACCTTCAAATCAGCTAAATGGTTTCCCATAGCGTCCGATTTGACTACAACATCATTGATGTAAACTTCTAGCATAACCCCTAGCAAGTCATGAAAGATTAAGTTCATGGCGCGCTGATACGTGGTGCCGGCATTCTTCAAACCAAAAGTCATGACGACCTACTCGAACAAACCAACAAAACCAGGGCATCGAAAGGCAGTCTTGTAGACATCCTTTTCGGCCATAAAGATTTGATTATAACCAGCATTGCCATAAAGAAAACTCAGTACCTTGTGTCCTGAAGCATTGTTGATTAGCATGTCGGCTATCGGCATTGGATACTCGTCCTTTGGAGTGGCTCTGTTCAGATCCCTGAAATCAAAACATACCCGTATCTTGCTGCTCCCTTTCTTCTCTACAGGCACAATGTTAGAAACCCATTCCGCGTACCTGCATGGCCTAATAAATTCATCCTTGAGTAGTCGCTCTACTTCTTCTTTAACTCGATCATAAACGGCTGAGTTAAAGCGACGAGGAGGCTACTTATAAGGCCTAAATCCGGACTTGATAGGCAGCCGATACTCCACGAGATCGCGGCTTAGTCCTGGCATCTCGCTATACTCCCATGCGAAACAATCGACATACGACCAAAGTAACTTTATTACTTCAGCCTTTTCATCAGGCTGTAAATGTTTGTTTACACAAGTCGGCCTCGGGATGCTACCATTACCTATGTCAACTTCCTCCAAGGGATCGGCCGACGCAAAACCTTGCCCTAATTTCTCTACTTTGCTAAATTCCCCGATGGCCTCGGCAATACCGTCTTTACTAGACCGATATTGCTCCACACGAGACTTTAGCCAATCTAGATTACTCTTGCTAGACATGACTATTAATACAAAAATAGTCGTGCTACACCAGCCGGCTTTACAGACACTGGAACAAAACATCCTCCGGATACGCTAACAAAATCGTAATCCGAAAGATCCCTACCCAACAGACACTCTACTTTGTTATGGACGACGTCAACCGATACATCGGTCAATGCTAATTGGGCCAAAGTATCTGCAGGAATGACCTCTACCTCATCGCCGTCCGACTGTATCAGGCACTGGTGTAGGGTAGAAGAAATGCAGCAATTCACGTGAATCTAGTCGTGCCTGAGTAGCACGCTGTAGTTACCTTGTACATCGACGACAAAAAATGTTGTTGGCAATGTCTTGTTGCCCATCGTCAAATCCATGGAGAGTACGCCCTTGGCCTCGGAGCTCTTGCCATTGAAGCCGTTGAGCATCAAGTTAGTCTTCTTCAGATCATCCTCGTCCCTGCCAAGTTTCTTCAACAACGAGTAGGGCATTAAGTTAACAGTGGTGCCGCCATCGATGAGCATTCGAGAAATCGGCTTTCCATCAATGTGACCTCTAACGTAGAGAGGCTTCAAATGGCTAGCCGAGTCCGCAGGCTTCTCGAAGATGGCGTTGTGCGGGTCGAGGTTCAATTGAGCGACCTTGGCCTCATCCTGCGGCAGGGTGAACTCGGCGGGCAATGTGACAATGTTGATGTCCATCACCTAGGGTGCGGGCCCCTCGGAGACAGGCGAGTAATTGTCGTCGAGCCTGTCGTCATCGTCGTCACTCGGGCTAGGAGCCGGGTTGGTCATCTCAACCGGCTTCTCCCTCCACACATGTCTTGTCGCTGGTCGAGGGCGGATTTCCTCAAAGGTAGCGTCGCACTCGTCCTCGGCTTCCTTCTCGTGCATCTCATGTGCCTGTAGTCATTGTAGGCATCTCTTCTGCGATTTGGACATGCTTGGAGGTGCCCAAGATGGCTACGGCTTGGTGTCAGGTGCTACTGCCCAGCTTCTATCAACTCTGGCCGAAGTGGTACTGCGCCCTTCAGGCCCGTGCACCCTGCACTCGGAGGGGCCTTCGCTGCGAAACCAGGCGGATGGACCGGCCTTGTTCGGACGATCAAAATGAGCTTTGGTGCGGGCTTCGACCGAAGTATGGGACTCACCTCTATCAGACTTCGACGATGATTCCTTCGAGACTGGGACCTCCTGAGACCCCACCCTGATCGTGATAGCTTCAGACTCCCTGACTTCGGCTTCCGCGCGCATGTACCCTTCACCTTCGCCCTGCATGGTCTGATTCGGAGGTACCACGGACAGCCTGTGGATGATGCCACCCTCCGCTACGTCTGTTTGTCCCTGCCATCCATAATACTTCGAAGAAAAACAAGGCATAGTGTTAAGTTGCGGAGGATACTCTGACCCGGATATGTACGGAGCCCACAGGGTTCTAGCCCAGTTGTATGGCAGAGGCATTGGCGGGTCCAGTGGCCTCGCCCACTAAGAGCCAAACCCGTCACCCGCAGGGGGGTTTGGTAGAGTCGACGGTGTCTCAAACCATATCAGCGAAGGGTCCTGCCAGGCCGGGGGTACGTTCGGCCAGTGCGGGCTGAAGCCTCCTGTCGGAGAGTTCGTCCAAACTGGTGCGGGGTTCAGCCATTGGGGGCCAAAGTTGCTGTATAGGGGGTTCGGCCCCTGAGGCTCAAAGCCACCGCACGGGGGGTTCGGCCATTGGGCTCGAAGCCACCGCACGGGGGGTTCGGCCATTGAGGCTTGAAGCCACCGAACGGGGCATCAGGCCACCGTGGCCCGAAGCCGTTGTGCGGAGGGCTCGACTGCTTTGGTCCGAAGTAGCCCTCCGAAAGTCTTGGACCCCTTAGTTGTCCTAGTTTCTTAGTGTGGGGACCTGCTTCCCTGGCCCTTCTTTGATGCTTGTTCAACAGCATGTTGTACGTTACCTTCGGCCTCCTGTGAGCCTTAGCCGAAGGGGTGTTAACGTTCTATTTCCATACTCCTACCTCGAGGTTCTTTGGTATGAGCGTGCGAGTGCGCGGCTCTCCAACAATTACATCCTTCCCCTTAGCCGACTCGGCCTGTTCTGGCTGAATCAACACCTTCTTCTCACCAAGGTTGACGGCATTGACAGGAAAAGGATCTTTATCTAGCTTCATCTTTGGATTATGGTCTATCTTCAATCGTCCTTCTTCTATGGCCGATTGGATCTGTCGTCGAAAAACATTGCAGTCGTTAGTATTATGTGAATGTGAATCATGCCACTTACAGTACGAATGCTTCTTTAACTCATCGGCAGATGGAATGACTTGACCTTTAGGTAACCTGAGAAGCTAACTTTTTAAGAGGAAATCAAATATTTTATCACACTTGGTTATATCGAATGAATACTTGACCTCACTAGGTCGATTCTTTTTGGGAGATGGTCCTAACTCGGAGCAAGTGACATGTTTATTCTTAGCGTTCCAAACCCATTCGGCCGCGTACATGTCGGTCTAATCCTCCTCTACTGATTCCTCCTTGTCAGAGCGTTCCATGATGTGGATTTCAGCCCTAGACTTGTTAAACGTTTTAATAAACTTCTTATCTTTGGTTCGGCCTTCTTGGACCAGAGCCTGTTGTAAAACTTGGCTAACTTCTAAAAAGTTCTGGTTGTCTAACCTTTCTTTAATCTCGGAACGCAACCCATTAAAAGCTAGTTCTGCCAAGTCCCTTTCTGAAATATTAAGGCTAAAACATCGGTTTCTAGTATCCCTAAAACACTTGATATATTCAGAGGCGTTCTCATTAGATTTCTGCTTAACCGATGTTAAGTGTGAAAGACTAAGTTCTGTTTCGCCCGTGTAAAAGTAATCATGGAATTTCCATTCTAAATCATCCCACGTCTGAACGGAGTTCGGCGGGAGCGCCGAAAACCAAGTGAAAGCGGTGCCAGATAGCGAGAGAGAAAATAGTCTAACCTTAAGGGCATCTATCCCGCTAACTTCTCCACACTGCGCCAAAAATTAACTAACATGCTCTAGTGTGGTATTGCTACCCTCGCCGTCGAACTTAGTGAATTCAGAGATCCTATAGCCACGGGGGTAGGGTATTGTATCGAGATGGTCGGGGTATGGCTTATGGTAAACCCTAACCCGTCCCTTGGGCACGAAGTCGGCACACTCTCTAAATAGTGTGCGGACCCGCTCCTCTATGTCATCTTGGCATGTCGCCTGCGCACGCCTTTCATGCGGGGGCGCGACACATGGTGGGATATTGGCGTGTCGGCCATGGGCTTCTTCCCTGCGCGCTATTTGCATGACGTGTTCGTGCCCAGGCGCCTGCGCATGTGGTGCGGGCAGCGCGGGTACCGGTGCAGCTAGTGGTGCATGGTATGCAGTGCTAGTTTGACCATGAGTGTAATGATTAGTCTCGGCCATAAGTGTTGAGGCTAGAGGCATCACGGTCATACCAGTGCTACCGTCAGTTCTGTCGTACGCATGGTTTACTAGATGTGCGCTAGCAATAGGAAACGGGGGTACGGCCTCAGTAAAGACAAACCTTCTAAGAGTTGCCTCTACTTGGGAGTTGACCGCCGAATCCAAACGGTTGGCTAGCGAAGCACTAACGGCCTGATGTACCGATGTGGCTATTTTTTGTTCAATCTCTAGAGAAGATAAACGAGGCGACACAGGTGTTACCTGGACCTGAGCGAGGTCGGGGTTGACGATGTCACGTGTGATGAAGCTTGTGCGTGTCTTAACGTAGCCCCCAAGCATCATGTCTTGGAGTGCCTTTAACTTTGCCTCGATCTCTGCTCGGTCTTCTGCGGGGATATCTTCAAGTGTAGGTGTCAAGATGTTGTGGTTGTCGATATCCACGCCTCCTATTATGTCCATCGGCGCTGTAGACGTAGTAGTCGATGTAGATGTACCGGTGGCCGATGTAGATGTACTCGTCATGTTGGTGTAGCTTTTCCCCAGCGGAGTCGCCAAAAAGTGTGTTGACATGAAAACGTGCCCCCGCACTTGAGTCAGTTCGACGATCCAAAAGTGTGCGGATACTTAGGGACAAGCCTAAGCGTGACGCAGCACCGACGTCGCGTTCCGACTTCCCTTAGTCGTGATAAGGGGGGTGGAGTCGCCAGGCAATCAGATCACACAAAATAATCCAATTAGCCGAAAGAAATATATTAAACAGAATAAAATCAGCAAACCGTTCGGAGCCTGTCTGCTTCGGAGTATAGTGCGAAGGGGTCGCCGAAGTATACCTTCGGCGTCGGGTGCGAAGTGTCTCGCCGAAGGAGGCCTTCGGTGTTTGGACTAATCTGGTCGAAGACAAACTACGAATGGATCCGGACGTGACGATCACCTCCGAACGGCGGGGTTCGGCGCGAAGTTCCTGATACAGCGAGGTACAAAATAATTACTCAAATGCCGCGTGCGGGCGTGACTTCATCCAGAGCGAGGTACGAGCGTGGTGAAACCTGCAACGATGAAGTATGCGAGCGAAGCGTGTAGTCGAAGCCCGTAGTCTCGACGAAGGGTTTTCTGGCAACCTCCGAAACCGATCTCTCAGCTCCGGACACCTCCGGTGAAGTAGCTCCGAACATGGAAACCTGCAATAGAGAAGGTGTGAAGTACTAATCTGGCCTGAGGACTGAATTCTGCTAAGTGTTGCACTAGTGGCGAAGGTAGCAATCTGTTACGCAGATTAGCGGATACTTCACAGACGAAGTAACAAGACGATAGCAATCTATTACGTAGATTAACGGATACTTTACAAGTGAAGTAACAAGGATTACCACTGTTCTGAAGTGGCCGGCGGAGGGCTTCCAGGCAAACCCACGAAGAGGTACGGAAAAGTAAAGGTAAATAAATGCGATCAAAGCTAGGGCTTTGTGTTGATTTTTGTTTGGGAGGGCCTCTAAGCTGGACTCGCCTCTCTATTTATAGGGACAAACTTCTGATCTAATCTGCTATAATTCAGCTTGGATAGAGATAAAAACTTAGCCGGAATTGTATCCAACTCTATCTCTGCCGAAGTGGGCTTTGGCCAGGCCCGTCGAAGCCTGCTCCTCGGGCCGAAGCTTTGGTGGCGTGGGCCTCCTAAGGCTTCCTGTCCGAAGGTCGTGGGCTGGCCAGAGACTTTCAGAGCCCACATCCCAATGGAGCTTTGGCCCTACAAGGCTTCAGCTTGACCCCGGACATGTGTACTTTTTGCCCAAATCACCAAAATTGATATTTTGATGATCTCAGCCATTAATGCCATTTTTTGCTATCAACAGTACCACTTCCCACCGACTGAGCATACTTGAGCTAGACCAATAGTGTCCATGTGTAACAGCTCTCCCGGGTACGAAGTCATCACCTGAGTTACAGGTGAGTGAGAAGCAGCAACCATTTTCCCGTGATGATAGGGATGGCAAACTAGATCCTTCTCCATCTTAAGCTTGGGCAATCCTCGGATGAGGTCCATAGACCTCAATCTGACTAGCAGATCAAAACTCAAATATTCTAACCTCCTATGCCACTTCCAGAGCTAAAAGGAGGATCCAGCAATCAAACAGCAAGAAGGGCCAGAAGAACTAGAGAAGTCAATCTGAAAAACCTTACCGAAGGGTAAGATCTGGCAAACCAAAGACCCTCTAGAATCAACCACAGAAGACATGTCCTTCTTAAAACGAACCTCCAAACCATCCTCAAGAAGTTGCGAAATAGAAATCAGATTGAAGTTCAAGTTTCCAACCAAAGCAACATTCTTCAAAGAGAAATGGTCAGAGATGCGCATTGAGCCAATGTCGTGTACCTTCCCTTGACTATTGTTCCCGAAGGTGATGTATTACTTGGAGCTCGGGGAAGAGAGGTTGGAGAACCATCTGCGATGTCCCGTCATGTGGCGAGATCATCCTGAATCCATGATCCACACATCCTCCAGTCCTCGATTCTGCACGATCAGTGGTCGTAAGAGGGAGCAAATGGTCCGGCACCAGATTTAGCAAAGGAGCTAAACCAGTGTCGAGCCATCTGCTCAAAAGACGGAAAGTAGAAAGCATCATATGAGTCTGGACCAAAACACGGCTCAAAGCGCGGTCCTTGGTTCTGCCTAAAGTGTCGGCCATGAGGTCCAAAACCGTATCTAGACCGTCCTAGAGCTCTGTCGGAGCGAACACCACCCTCAGGAGCACGGGCATGAAATTCATCTGCTCTACCACCACCTACATGACGCGGCCTGGCATCTAGCCTCTCGCCGCATCGAGGAACTCTTAGTCTACCATCCTGCTAGTAGAACTGCTCGTGCCCACCACGAGCTCTCTCTGCTCTCTCATCCTGCTTCCTCCTATAGAAAAACTCCTCAAGATGCCCGTCTTTCTGACAGTACTCACAGTGGTAGGTGGGCTTCTTGGGATGTGGTTGAGGCTTGGGGTTCTTGGGCTTGGTGGTGTTGGGTGTGCATCTTTGGTGTGAGAGGGTCCAGGTAAAGAATCAACAGAAGTGTGGATATGTTTGGGTTTTGGGACCCAGATGGGCTTCTTGGGAGGAGCTTTAGGTTGTTCTTGGAACACTCCATCCTTGGGCTGACTAGCCTGGAAAGACTCAGTAGAGTGAGTCTTGGGATATCTCTGTTCAGGAGTCATCTTACTCCACTCCACTGCTCGGCTAATGACACTCTCAAAATCAGCCTTGGTGTAGGTGTCACCTACCCCAAACCCATCCTGCCTCTTGAACTGCTGGATCATCGTGCCGAGCTATGGCTCTCTGGCACTCACCCAACTCAGGATCTGACGGAGGTAAAAGTTCTCATTTTGAACATCAACTAGCTCCTCTCTAAAGGAAACTAGCACCTCCACCTAAGACAAGCAGGTCTCACACTCTCTATCGACTTGGACAGACTTCTCAGCTTTTAGCTTGATCAATTCCAATCTAAGAGACAAGCAGTTGTCACAAACAGTGGGTGGAACTGACAATGTCTCAAGATCTAGCCTAGTCTGCTCCAACTCAGCTCTGACTCTCTCCAACTCGCACAACTGCTCATCACCCTTGGCTTTCAGCTCAACTAAACTAGCTAGATGGGATGGGCAATCAACACAGGGCACGACGACAGTGGTTGTGGCGCCCCGATTTATCGAAATCGGAACATTATTGAATTTCCATAGAAAAACAATAATAATAAGAGGTTCATCATGCGACATCGTACATACGGGCAATCATTCGTGGTTCGCAGACCATATTATTACACAAGTGTAAAATTACAAGAAACTATGAAAATAAACTGCATGGCGAACGTCTTCTTTAGGATCGTTTTCTTGACTAGGTCGCTACTCCAGACCATCCTCATAGTAGGCCTCCTCTGAATAGTGTGTCCAATGGGTATGAGTACGAAGAGTACTCAACAAGCCACCGCAAATGCAAGTAATAATGCAAGATAATAACAAAGGAAGGATAATGGCTAAAAGTGCGGAAAAGTACATTTTCAGTTGTTGCATTTAGTGTAGTCAAATTTTATTATGCGGAATAATAAACATGAACATCAATAACATCATCTAACTCGAGGAATACGTTTTACCTCCTCGCACGATAGTCCTTACATGTCAAACCATCATGCACATACATATCAAAAGTAAACTAATTGTGGGATGTCACGCAACCCGCCCTTGACCGTGGGCTCGGCTTTTTGAAAAGATTTATGACTCTGATCAGAGATGTACTACTGTACCCACAAGGCACGCACTCATCCCAAACACCATAGTGTAACGAGATGACCCATACCATGGGAACTCGTGCCAAAACCTCAGCATGAAATGCTCCAAGCGATAACCACCCACTCTAGGTTTCGCCGGCGCGCCGGGCCACATCCCGGCTAACGTCGCACCCCCTTTTGCGCCACGTCGGTACAAGCCACCCGCAGGTGCTGCTTGACCCATCTCCAAATGGTGGCCTCGGTTTGGAACACTCCATACCTTAGTTAGGACTTACCCATTAGACTTGTGGTTAGTACGAAAGTGTATTGCAACGGATCCCACAGACTGGTCCTTATAGTGCCCCGGGTGCTACCGACCAATGCCCTAGCTTGCACCCGGAACCCACCATGCATTCACTCACAACCACAACTCCAACACCGACAGAATTCCAAAGATGAGAATAACGGGGATCATATAGTAGAACCAATCGCTACGACTCATTTTTAATCCTATAGCAATCGCGTCAATACATTGGACACTAGCTAATAATACTAATCATATGGTGACAAGGAGTTTAGGCTAGAGAGAATGGCTTGGGTTGCACATCAAGGTCGGGGGATCCTAAATAAATATATTGTAAGGGTTTCATTTGACTAATGCATGTATATCCTATGTGTTTTAGCGATAGTTTAATAAAACATGGGTCCAATATGCTCAAAAGATTGGTTTGGTGACTTGCCTTGTTCAGCGAATGGGGAGGGAGGAACTTCTGGGAAATATTCCGGCTCCTCGGCGGCGTCGTAGTCTTCCCAATATAAATAAAGTAAAATAAAATAAATACAACTTTCAATTAAACAATATAAAACAACACAATAAGCACATAGGTTTAAATTGGTTTAATTTAAAGGAAATCGAGTTGTTTATTTTCTGAAACTTATTTTATAAATGGTTTTAAAATTAACTAAAAGGGATTATTGTCCTTTTTATAAGGGGTTTTGAATTGTGAAAAATCTCATTTTAAGTTTTCTTTTTAATTTGAAATAAATGGTTCAGAGAAAACTTAGTGGTTTCACTATATTAATAGGAAATGAATAAATATGAACTTTACTGAAATCTGAATAATTTAATTTATATTTTTACCCTAAGGGCATTTGAATACCTATTTAAATAATCATGAAAATCCAAAGTAAACATACTATTTTTATTGGATGGACATGAAGAGAATAATATTACAAATTTTCTGAAATTAGAATGGTAATTTTTGAAGTTAAAATGCGCCAGATATGAATTTTACAAGTTTAAAACAGTTTCTGGAATTTATTTTTAAATTTAAATCGCCTCGGGTCCACGGTGAGCCAGGCCCACGGTGAACCCGCGCACTGTGCGCGTGCGCCGGATCGATCTGGACCGTTGGATCTAGATCCAACGCGCGAGGGCGAGGCGGGGGAGGTAAAGTGACGTGGACGGTTCAGATTAAAACGTCGAACCGGTACGCATCGTGCGGCTCAGATCAAGTGCGGGATTTTAAATCTAGCGAATGGCTCAGATTAGAACGTACCCCTTCGCCGAGATCTAACGGATCCGATTAAATCACACGAGGGACTTAATCATCACCGTCGGATCTATATCGCATGGTCGCGCGTGAATCCGACACGGCACGGGTACTCAGCCCGTGCCGGTCGTCTTCTCCGGCGACGGCGAGCGGGCCAGAGGCCACGGCGAGCGACGGCAGCCCTAGCTAGACCTAGAAACGGAAAGAGGACGCCTAGGGGAACACGGGGGTACCTTTGCAGTGGTCCAAGGTCGACGGGGCGTGGCCGGCGGCGAGGGTAGACGGCGAGGTGGTTTGGGTCCTTGTCGGCGACGGCGATCCGGCGAGGTTCGGTGTCGACGGAGGGGTGGCCGGGGTCGGTGTCATCCTTGCGGTCACAATGGTGGGATCGTCTAGGGCGGAGGAGGTCACCGGCGATGGTGAGTGGCGACCGGAGTGCGGGCGGTGGTGTGGCGCTCAAAACGGGAGTGTGGGCATTCGGTTCGTTCTCACAGCGAGTGAGTGAGGGGGTAAAATGTGGACGACCAGGGGGTTTAAATAGGGTCATCGGTGGGGGCAGAGGGGGCGCAATTGGGGGGAGGCCGCGAGTAAAAGCACTTCAACGCCGGTGAGCTTCTTTCCATGCATGCGGACGACGGTTCCGGGGCGATGACGCATGGGGTAATGAGGGGAAACGGTCGGCGCGTCGCGGGGGTGGTAATGGTGTTGGCGAATTAACGCAAGGGGGGCTGACGGGGTGGATCCGAGGCGGGATCAGGGGCCGGCGAGGTTAGGGGGGTTGGCGCGAGGTGGACGACGGATCCGACAGGTGGGCCAAGGCGGTCAGCGGGCGCGAGCACATGAGCGCGGAGACTGACGGGTGGGGTCGAGCTCGGGTGTGAGAGGGAGCGGTCGGCGCCGACAAGTGGGGCCGGGGTGTCGGGCGCGCGCGCGAGGGGAGAGGGGCTCACTGATGGGTGGGGTCGGGCTGTCAGTCCGAGGCGGGTGAGGGTAACAGGCTGGGCCGGCCGGGAGAGAGAGAAAGGGGAGGGGGAGGCCCGTTACTGTTCCAAATTCTTTTCTGAATAAAATAATTACAGAAATTGGTTTAAAATATTTGGGCCACATCCAAGGTTGATAAAAACTTGTAAAAATTCTCAAAAATATATCTTAGTCTTGGGATCATACACAAAAATTCTCAGTCTCTGGATTGGCCATTTCATGTATATTCTAGTTCAAGAAGGCTAAGGAGGTCATTAAAGGCATTTTCAAAATTAATAATTCCAGGAAAAATATATTAAATGATATTTTTATTTTTTTGAAAATTTGGGGTGTTACAGTGGCATGAGCATCTTTCAGCTCCAGATGAGCGCTCTCAAGCTCAGTGGCCAAAGCGTCCCTCTCATCTACCCTCTCTATGTACCTGGACTTCAGAGCCGTCAGGTCACATAGTAACACCTCACAGTTTGGGCATTCACTGCTACCACCCAAGCAAGGGGAAGAAGATAGACTCTCAATCCTGTCGTTGGCCATGGAAAGCTCACTCTCAAGCTCATCTATCCTCTTCTTAGCCCCTCTAAGAAGTTTCTCTCGATATCTCAACTCCTAATGGTTCTCTTCAAGTAAATCAACGACTTCTTGTTCATAGGAGGATACCTTTTCATCGTCGTCATCGTCGGAGTTGTCGGGGGAGCCCTTCTCTTCCTTATCCCCAAGAGCCATTGAGCAGAAGCTCTTGCGGGATCTTCGGTGGTGATGTGAGCGGCTCTTCGGCCTGTCTCCGAAGGCCATGAAGCAGAGGCCCGCCGAATCGTCCTTGTCCTTCCCCTTCCTGATCACGATCTCCTCATAGCTTGAGTTTGATGAAGAGGAAGAAGATGAAGACCACTTGGAGTAGCTTCTCTCCATCTCGACGAAGAAGGCATTGTCTCGCTTCTTGTTCTCACGCTGATAGTCCTTCAGGGCCTTTCTGAAGAATCTTGTATTGGGCTTTCCCTTTATGAAGGAGGAGCTGTCGTGCTTGCCGGAGTCGTAGGAGCCACCATCGGTACCCTTCTTGTGACCATTTCGCTTGGGGCAGTCGGCAATGAAATGACCTAGATCACCACACACAAATCATCCGGATTTTGTGTCGTGTCTTTTGAACATTCTCTTATCATAGACACGATGCACCCAGTTGTTAAACAGACACAGATCATCATCTCCTAGCGACTCAAGCTAATCCTTAGTGATAGACATCAAGGAGAACCCAGCACAACTCACAAAAGAGGGGTCAGCAGAAGGTGTAGCAAGGTCTAGGGTTTTTGATCCAGAGCCAGTGAGATTTGATCTCAACTGGATATCAACCTTTGTGGCCTTGAGCTTGCTGAACAACTCAGAAATTGTCAAGGTATCATAAGAGGTGCTCTCAATGATAGAGGATACCTTGATCTTCCAGATCTTAGGGTCCAAGGTATGAAGAACCTTGAGCGCATGCTCATGATCTGAGACCAGCTGAACTCCCTTGGCCTTGTTGGCCCTAAGCTTGTTGATGATCGATTGAAAATGACCAAACAAGGCTTCAACAGATTCACCCGGCTTCTGTGTGAAATTTTCATATTCACGCCGGTAGGTCTGATAGAGCCGAGCCTTGACCTGGGCTATCCCCTCATGGTGTGTCTGGAGGGTAGACCAGATCTATCTAGCAGTGTAGAGATGGATCACACGCTCAAATTCAAGAGATGTACTCTCAGCAACAGGCAATATGGTGAAAGTAGCGTGAACACAAATGTCCCAAATGTTCGAGCTCTGGCTCATGAGATAGGCTCGCATGCGAGTCTTCCAATAAGTATAGCCAAAATCTTCCAGGGACGGGACCTTTCCAGAAGAAGTCATGATCACTACCTGGGTTTAGAATCGGTTAAGGTATGGAAAAACCCTAACCAGGCTCTGATACCACTTGTAGGACCGAAAGTAGCGATCAGAGGGGGGTGAATGGGCGCCTTGAAAATTCTTGCGAATCAATGGCCTTTTCCCAACACCCAACGCACCTCGACAAACCACCAGTTAAAGCTAACAGATCTAAACCAAGAAAATAATCTAGCCTAAAAACAACCGGTGTCCTAGACAAAAATACACCACAAAGTGTTCAAAGACAGATTAACAGATCATTCAAGACATGAGTATTCAAGCTTCATGAAAGTAAATCATCACAAGCATTTAATATAAAAGCATGCGAAACAAGAGAAGATCTTACTATTCAAAGTTGTCTCCAGTTCGATACATGTCGAAGCCCGTACAAAGTCCTCATGTGAAGTCTGTAGTCGTGCACTTTGAAGCCCCTTCGAAGCTTGTGCCTTAGAGCCGAAGTTCGTATTTCTAGGACTTCGAAGTATTCGGCTCACAGCAGCAGACTCCGATCTATCAACTGGAAACTGAAGCTTTCATCACGGAGCAAGCTTCGATCCTGTGCAAACAAAAACAAGCGAAGCCTGTGTTGTTCGTTGTGGAGACCACGCGAGTACTTCGAACCTCGATCTCTTCATCACAGCAGCCGAAGTCTATACGTACTAGTACTAACGAAGCCTGCCTTCGCAGCGCCTTCGCACAGAATGAAATCCCGGCACTTCGACGAAACTTGACCAAACCACGTGCCTAGAAATCTCCGGCTAAAAAACTAGCTTGACTGCCTAGCGTCCATGAGCGACCTCCCACGCAAGAGCTGACACCAGAACAGAGCCTAGTAGCCTAGCTGCAAGAAGCAACAACAGCAAAAAAGTACTACTATGCACTAGCTGTCTAGAAACTTGCGTTGCTAGCCAAAGGCAAACTCTGTAGACTACCACTGCCTCGAAAACATGTCGTGCTAGCTGTAGCCTTGTCACGCCCCGATTTAATAAAACCGGGAATTTATTGAAATTCCATTGAAAATCAATAAATACAAGATGTTCATCACATGACTGCGTACAATACGCCAATCAATCATGGTTCGTAGACCATATTAATACAAAAGAGTTAAATAAAGAGAAACTAATAAAATAAATCCTCTAGATGAATGTCTTCTTCCAGTCTCGTGCCTTGACTAAGTCTCTACTCCAGACCTTCGCCCTCCTCGTAGTAGACTGCCTCTGGTGGTGTAAGTCAATGGGGGTGAGTACAATTGTACTCAGCAAGCCACCGAATGCAATTATAATGCAAGGTAATAACAAGGAAGGTAGTGGCTTACTTTTGCGGAAAAGCACAATTTGTAAAGAAATTAATGTAATCAAGTTATTATTGCAGAAAAGTAAACATGAGTCATGCATCATCTTTCATCACCTTCTACCTCGAGGGGTACAGTCAGCCCACCCTCGCTCAACAGTCCTTACATGCCATGAATAACACAACCATTCACATAAAAGTAAACTAACTGCGAGAGGTCACACAACCCGCCCTTGACCGTGGGCTCGGCTTTTCGAAAAGATTTAAAACTCTGATCAGAGGTGTACTACTGTACCCACAAGGCACTCATTTCTCGCACACCGCAGTGTGTTAAATGACTCCTGTCATGAGAAGCTCGTGCCAAAACCTTCAGCATGGAACACACCAAATTGATAACACCCTCTTATAGGTTTCGTATGGTTTCCCAGTCACTTCGGGCCACGCCATACCCCCCTTGAGCCACGTAGGTACAAGTCACCCGCAGGCTTGCCCCTTGTACCCCTCCACTATGGTGTTCCAAGTTGGTACGGTCCATACCTCCAGTTAGGACTTACCCACTAGACTTGTGATTAGTACGGAAGTGATTTGCAATGGATCCCGCGGACCGGTCCTTATAGTGCCCCGAGTGCGACCAACCAATGCCCTAGCTTGCACCCGGAATCCACCATACTTATAACATAGCCAACTCCAACAGAATCTAGAGACGAGAATAACATGGAAATCATATAGTAGAATCCATCTATCTACGACTCGTTCTTTTATCCTACAGCAGTTGTGTCGGTACATTGGACACTAGCTAATATAATATTTGTAGAGTGACAAGGAGAGTAGGCTCAATAAGCATGGCTTGGGTTTGCACACAAGGACGGGGATCTAATACATATAGTGTAGGGCTTGATATTTGACTAATGCAATATTATCCTATGAGTTATAGCGATGATTTATTAAAACATGGGCTCAATGATGATCAAAATGGGGGTTGTGACTTGCCTTGATCCGCGAATGGTGAAGGTGGAAACTCGGGGTAAGACTCTGGATTGTCGACGGCGATGTAGTCTTCTCGATATAGAAAAGTAAACACAACATTCAATAAACAATCCAAAATCAATCATACAAGCATACAAGTTTTTGTTGGATTAAATAAAAGAGATAGGGTCTTAAATTTTAGGGATTTGTTACTTAAATATTTAATATTTAATTTTATAAATTGGTATAAGTATTTTTCTAAGGGGTTTTTTTTATTTTCCCTTTTTGGAGATGAAGTAAAAAGGTATAAAATAGCCTTAAATGTTTTTATTGCAGTATAAAGAGTGAAATTAAGTTATTAGGTCTTCTGAAGTTATTATATAAGTTTTCATGATATTTTTGTAAAGAGTTGAGTTTTTATTATATGAATTAATTAAATATCCTAAAAGGGCCTTTATTTAAATACACAAGATGAACCTTCTATTTTATTGTATTAAAAACAGTGAAATGGAGTCACTATATCATCTGAAATTAATATATAATTTATTAAAGGTTTTTCTGAATTATTTAAAGGAGATATGATTTTAATCCTAAAGGGGACTTTTCTTTATTATTTAATAAGAATATTTTGTGTCAAATAAACATATTGTTTTTATTGCACAAAAGTGTAGAGAATAAAAACACAAATTTTCCAGAATTAAAATGGTGAAATTTGGATTTAATTTGATCAAGATATGAATTTTTAAAGTTTAAAGCATTTTCTGAATTTTATTTTAAACCAGAAATCAGGCGTGGGTCCACGGTGAGCCAGGCCCACCATGGACCTGCGCACTGTGCGTGTGGATCGGCCTGATCTGGACCGTTGGATCCAGATCCGATGATCGGTGGCGGGGCGGGGGCGTTTAAGTGAAATCCAACGGCCCACAGGCCTTGATACCCGTTCAGCCAAATGAACGGTCCTGATTAAACCTGATGGGGTTATAATCCTAACCGTTCGCATCGGATCGAACGGCCCAGATCCCTTCTTCTCTAGCTCCGGCGATGCAACGGCGGTGGATCCCCGGTGACAGCGAGGTCCCAAGGTGTGGCTAAGGCCAAAAATGGAAAGAGGGGCATAAGGGGGATCCCGGCATACCGGCAACGACGATGATGGGGCAGTGGCGTCGATCGGCGATGAGGAGAGTGCGATGGTGTCCTCCGGTTGGCGGTGGCGATGGCGTTCCGGTGGTCGGCGGCGCAAACAAGGGCGATGCTGCGGTAGAGGAGACGACGACGGTCTCGATGGTGTTGAGAGCTTGGTGATTGGAGGTCTCTAGTGACGGCGGCCATCGGCTGGAGGCAAGGTGGCGCGGTGGTGCTTGCTAAGGCAAAAACTTGGGCGATTCCGGAGTGTTGCGATCGGCGGAGGAGGAGAGGGTTAAATAGGGGTTGCTGGAGGCGAGAAAGGAAGGCAGATTAGGGGAAACCCGAAACGATTTCCCCTTGACACCGGCGAGTCCTTCCAAAGCTCGGGAACTTGCTATAAGTGGCGAAAACGCGTGGTGTTTCAAGGGAAGGGGATCGCCGGAGTAAGGTAAGCTTCGGTATGGGCCCAATTTGGTGGATCCGGGCGGCCGACGGCTAAAATCGGAAGGGGGGCGCCGGCATGGAAGGGGATCCCCCTTACATCGGGGAAGAAGATGCTGACATGTGGGGGTCACATGTCAGTGGGCGTAGGCGAATGCGAACGCGCCGACAGGCGGGCCAGGCTTGGCAGCGATGGTGGCGCGCGAGAGAGAGAATGACGGGTGGGGCCGGCTGACGTGAGCGGCGAGAGAGAGAGGGAGGGGACGCGCCGATAGGGAGGGTCCACCCGTCAGTGGCCAAGGCGGCTGGATTGGGCCGGGCCGAGGAGAAAGGAGGGAGGCGGCCCACTAACATTTTAAATCCTTTTTCGATTTAAATTAATTCCAGAAATTCATATATTCTTGTAGAGCTTGAAATACTATTTCTAAAATTTTGTAAAAATTATCAAAAATATTTCTTGGCCTCTAGGTTCCACCATAAATTTTTCAGTTTCAAATATAGAATATTTCTCCCTGTATTGCTTTAATTGGGTTCTTTTAGCCTTTTCTGTAATTAAATAAATCATTTTATTCCAGAAAATTTATTTTTCTCATTTTTATTTTATTTTTAATTCTGGGGCTGTTACAAGCCTGCAGGGCTACGCTTCTTGCTGCAAGTGCTATACTACAAAGCTGCCGGCTAGAAGCAATAGCTGAGAATAAGAAATAAAGCCTAGCTTGCTATCTAGCCCGCGGCCAATCAAAGCTAGCTACCGAATAAAATAAGCAACAGGAGAAAAACTGCTCGGTGGGAAAACTGCGCAAGCAGGAGAAATTGTAGAGGCTTCGAGAATAAAGAATAAAAATCTCTGCGGCGAACTCAGATCAGAAGAACAAACATGACACGAACAACGAGGCGACTGAAAAAATAAATCCACATCGTGACGTTTGATGTCTGAGACAGGAAGAATAGAACCTGATTTCACGATTTCTCCAAGAACTGGAGCTGCAGTCCCTGGTGAGTATGCGATGAACAGCAGCGGCGATCACAGAGCAAAAAGAATAAAACTCACCGGCGGCGAAAACAGGAAGAACAGAGAAAATGACCCAAATTTTAGTGAGATTAAACTTGATTTCAGAATGGGTGACCCTAACCCTAGGGTATTGGGGCTTATTTATAGGCATCCCAATAAATGGGAAAATGCAAAAATACCCCTAGGGTTTTTACAGACGCTAAATAATATGGAAAAGACCGAAATGCCCTTAGAATTTTTTTACAGACTCGATTGACAGACTGTGGGCCTAAAGGCAAAATAGTAAAAACCTAAATAAAGATAACTTGTCCTGATGTGGAGCTTTCGTAGCAGCTACGGCTTCGCCTCAGAACGGTCATATCCAAGATCAGCGGTCAGTTTTGCGCCGAAACTGACAAAGCGTCCACCGTCTTCGCACCGGGTACCCGGATTGGGCCGGCCCGATTCCACAGCTCCCTCAGCCCGGCAATCGCTCACCGCCCGTGTACCTAAGTCAATCCCGGTCAACAGCCCAGTGGATCCTCTGCTGCTCCTAGCCCATGTACCCAGATTGGGCCAACCCGACTTCACGGCCCCTCTGCCCAACAGTCGCTCACTGCCCGTGTACCTGAGTCACATGTGGCCCAGACACAGTAGGTCTTCTCTTCTCTTCGTGTCCTCTTTGACTTCCGTTGACAATCACTTATCACATCTGGAGCCATGAGGTCCATGCTCTTCAACATGGCTCCTCACTTTGGGCAGCCCTCGGTGGGACGACGTGCTCCATTCCGTTCAGCGGTGAAGCAAGGGGGCGGCGCCAGGAAACGCGGTCGCGCAGAGCCGCGCGAGGCAAAGAGTGCACGCCAACACGGGGGAAACACAGGTGCAGGCGACACAGCCACGTGGGCCAACACGCGCACGGTGATGCAGGGTGCTGCGCTAGGTCGTGCAGGGCGCGCATGCCGGTAGTGGGTGGAGAGGGAGAGGCGGAGAGGGAGAGGGAGAGGGAGAGGGAGAGGAGCTCCGTGAGAGAGGGAGAGGGAGCCTAGAGCCGACGGCTGTGGGGTGGAGGGAGGAGAGAGGGGGGAGAGGAGAAGTGAGTTAGGGTTTTGAGATTTTTTTTATACTCAGAGTAATCGAGTAAATGGGTATGGGTAGTCAATACCCATACCCATACCCGTTTACTCGTCGAGTATGATTTTAAGAATATACCCGACCCTAATAGGGTTTTTACCCACGGGTAAATGGGTAATCGGGTCAAACTACCATCCCTAGGGGAACATTTCAGAGGAATGCAGAGGGTCTCTGCATTGATGAAATCAACGGGGTCCGGATTGCCCATGGGACCTAAGAATAAACTAGAAGGATAATCAACTATGGGAATCAGGACCTGATCCCACAAGTGCTGCAAAAAGAAAAGAAAAGAAAAAAAGAGAAGGAATACGCAGTAAGAAAACAAGCTGAGGGTATCCAAGAAGAACGATTAAGATGAAAACGTTGGGGCCTACCTCAGGGACTTCGTGAAGGTTGGCCATCCCAATGTCGTTGGACGTAGAAATACAAGGTGGAAGAAGATGACAAGTGATGGTAATCGAAGGCGCACTAGAAGCCAACAGGTTGGGATCAAAGGCAGTGCAGATGGAAAGCGTAAAAAGGAGAAGGGTAAAAAGCCGGATATTTATTAACAAGTGTGGTTTTTTGGGTGTCGTGTTAAACCAATCCTAGAGAGGCAGAGAAGGTGAAGAGTTTT
Organism: Zizania palustris; assembly: GCA_019279435.1. Taxonomy (NCBI): domain Eukaryota; kingdom Viridiplantae; phylum Streptophyta; class Magnoliopsida; order Poales; family Poaceae; genus Zizania; species Zizania palustris. The sequence goes on from JAAALK010000080.1 coordinate 10,421,318, forward strand.
TTTCGACTGATGGCAATAAATGTGAGACGACCATGTGAAAATACTTGGCAGCATAAGGTAATTATGATTGGTAGTTTCGAAGTGTCAGATGTCTCTTAACGCCTCAAAACTAGGGAGGCATGTGTTGACGCCAAGAATTGGTAAAGCCCAAGGTCCACCAAGGAAGGCATGCGATCAACAGAAGGTCAAGGAAGATCCAGTCAAAGAAAGTCAAAAGAGTCCGTCCGCAATAGCTACATGATCGGAAGAGGGGCCGATGGAGATAAGCGCAACAATGATTACAGATTCATTTGAAGTCGGTTGGATAGGTTACTTGGACGTCAAGTCTACGGACTATAAATATATATCCCTTAGATTAGATTAGTTTAACTCCCATTCAATCTACAATCGGCGCATCGCCACCCTTGTGCCCTAAGGTTATCTGGCAGGACTCGAGCTCTCAAAGCCGGGCTGCATCAGTTTGATCTCCAATGAAGAGGTGAGTCCCACCAACCCCGACTTCCGTGCCAACTAGGTTAGTATCCTCACGACTGCATCGGTTCAGTCCGATTTCTTGAGGAGAACGGTGAAACAACACGGTCGATGGTTGTTCTCAGTATATTTGGCTAGGTCTAAAGCTGCATCAGTTAGGTTTGATCTCTTAGATTGAGGTGATCTGGGTTTGATAGCTTAAGGCTTCATCGGTTAAGTCTGACATCTCTTGTTGTTATATCTTTTTATGTTGTATACTGTTCATCTAAATAAAGTTTGCCTGATTCATTGATATATTGTTCAGATCATCGTGACTAGCTATTGTCTCAGTTATGTCCGATCTAGTTATTGTGATGATTTCTATGATATAGATCTGTTATCTAGCATGCTTTATTAATTTCTATCAGAGTATAAGTTGATAGGTTATCTTTAATTCATCTTCGTATCATATTCACTGTCGAAGGGTGCCCATTGGCCTATATGCATATTATGTCTTCTCTATCGGCCGATGACGTGCTCGCTTGATTGGGCCAATTTAGGCAATCGGCCGTATGGCCGATCAACACGCTGGTTCACGATTTTATCCTTTATGTCACAGTCATCGGATTGCCAGCCGATCGGCTATGCTACTAACGTCTATTTTTTCCAATCCCTTATCAGTTGCAGGGTCAAACTGATTGGTATGCCATGAACCCTTTTCTAAGACGTAGGATCTACACTGGAGTCAAGCAAATCTCCCAGGGTACACGTGTTTCAGTGTGTGACCAAAAAGCACGCCAACAATAATAGTTGAGAGTAAAGACTGAATAGAGGAGACAAAACTTTATAATAGTGTGTGTATGTTTTCGGGCTAGTATTCTTCTACCTGCCTAAATTTTCAAATTTTTCATATGCACCGGTCTTTAGTGACAGGTCTAGATCTAGACCCATCACTAAAGGTAGGTCTTTAGTGATGGGTCTAGATATTCACGCGTCACTAAAGGTAGGTCTTCAGTATTAAGTCTCACACGCGTCACTAAAGATAGGTTTTTAGTGACGGGTCTCAATGGTGCCCGTTACTAAAGATCAGTTTAGAATTTTGATAACTCATTAATGACGGACATCATTGATACCTGTTATTAAAAGTAGGTTTTTAGTGACGATTGTAAACATACCCGTCACTATAAGTTTATTAGTGACATGTGTCTTTTGTCCGTCACTAAAGCTACGTCACTAATGGTCATTTTTGTGGTACTGTCTTCATCCGACATCATTTAAAAAATTAAAAAAATCTTATATGTGGTAGTTTTAATAAAAAATGGTAACATGTGTCGATTTTTAATTAAAAAATGGTGCATTTGAGATTATTATAAAAAATTCAAAAATTCTTATGGGTGCGGATTTTAGTAAAAACTAGCGTATTTGATAATCATATAAACGGCGGCTTTTAGAAACAGCACCTATTAGAGTCTCATATATACCGATTTTTATTAAAAAAACGATACATACAGTGTTGGTACTTGTTTTGTAATATATTTAAACCAGTACATATAGAGACGTCCCTATTTAATTTTCCTCGTTATAAACATTTAATTGTTACCACTCTTATATAAATTATATTTCTAAAAACAATTGTGAAAGGGATATTATGCCATTCCTTTTTGCTTTCTCAACTCTACTAACCCCTTAATCCAAAAATTAAATGGAGTTGATAACTTTTGCATTGTATTGCAACATGGGGAAGCAATCTTCCTAAGTAAAATGGTCACAATAATGCCAAAAATTAATTGATTATATACATATGTATTTCTGTCGTCCCATGAAGACTTATTTTTAGCAATTCATATAGATATTAGTAGTGTAAAGATATGAGTTATTATTGTCCCTTGTTAATCATGTTACTTCTAATTTCTAGGTACTCGGGTAGTGTAATTTGGACGCAGTATACTACTAAAATGTTATTGACAATCAATGGCTTGTTACATATTTCTAGTCTCAACTTATAAATCACTACCTAATAATAACAGATTTCTAAGGCTTGTATAAAAATTTAATATAACTTTCTTGTCATAACTATTACCCCCATTGTGAAACGGTATTACGCTATTGTTTTTTTCCTCAATCTTTCCCCAAAATTTAAAGGATGTGTTGTTGACATCTCTTAGATTGTATTGCAATCTAGATAGGCAGTGAATCCTCCCACATAAATAGGCCACCAAGCAAGAATTCCAAATATTAATTGACACTATAAATGTAAATTCCCTATAAAACGAATCTACGAGATGCATGAGTCATTAGCACTATGCTTATCACATTGGCCAAACATAGCTAGGACAAGTACAACCTCCTCGATCTCTAAAAAACACTGATTGTAATGATTAATAAATATTAAAACTTGATATGTGAAAACGGTATCAGTACATTTGTCATTAAAATTACTTTCATATAGTTACATTTTGAGTACTTCTTATAAATAAATAAATAAATAAATCAGAGGAGATTTTGATGATATTCAAAATGTCATCTATTTAAGACTGAACATATATATATATAGAGAGAGAATTAGGGTGGCATGTACCGGTGGAATCTTGGAAGAACATGAACATATAGTCATTTCAATACTTTGCAACTGAAAACATAAGAGTCATTGGGTGTTTTGCAAGAGAAAACACGTGAATTTGGAGAGGCATTGATTGGTACTAGAGACTTGAGCGCTTGTTATATAGATTTCAACAAACTAGACATAGCAAGTTGAAATCAAGAAACAAAATTTAGCAACACGTTTTTGACAATACCGAATTCACCATTTACACGTTGTCAAAATAAGTCAATATTAATTACAAATTAAATGATTGTCTATACTATGCAAAATAAAATCCTCTACTGAAAACAAATAAAGTGTTTCATTAACGCGGGGATATTATTTATTAAATATGCATGCTATAGATAGCATCACATTTAATGGGGATAAACTAGATATAGCCTATAATCCACTGCTCTTTGACATTCTAAATAAAATAGATTAATGTGGTCTATGTTTTAAAGAATGAATTAAAATATTTCTCACCACACGTCTATATCCTCTTCTAAAAACTAAAGTGATTAATATTTTAAATTAATGGATTTAAAATGATTTATCTCATCATCTACCATACCCCATCACTACTTTTTTCTATTTCCATCAATACCTCTACCTCTTCCCTATTACTACCCCTTCACCTTACTCTTCCCCTCACCAACCTCATCACCTATCCCACCTTTTACTTCTCCTCCTTTCTATTCCTATCTTTCTTCTTTCATAACTTCTTTTTCTATTCCTACTTTGCCCTTATCCTCTCTCCTTCCCCCTCCTCGCTTTTTCTTTTTTCTACCTTATGACCCTACCCCTATCTCTTCCTTTTTCTTACCCTACTCCCAAATAAATTTAGATTTGTTCTCTTTCATGAAAACATAAAAACCGTTAGTCTTCTTCTCTTCTACCCCGACTAAATACTGAAGAACAAGAAACGAAATAGAAGAATTTTCTCTTAAGCCGGAGGGTTTGACAACAAGAATGGTGGCACCTTCAACCCCACCACCTCCGCCTTTCAAATCTATCGCTCCCAGTCCGGAACAGGGCGCGGCCCCCTTAACGGCGGCGGCCACGCCGCCGTCGCCTTTCTTTGTCTCCGGAGCGTCCAAAGCCGTCATCGCGGTGCTCTCCGTCTCCACGACGCTCCGCGCTCAAGGGTACATCGCCGGGCAGGAGATCCCGAGCATCACCCTCCCAGAGGAGCGCGCACCCGCCGTGTTCGACAGCTTGCTCGCCTCCTTCCTCGCCCAGACGACTGACCTCCCCACGCCCCCTGCGCGCCCGATGCCGCCGCTGCTCGGGGACGGCAGCGCCGTGGGGCTGCTCCCGCTGTACCTCGCCGTGCAGGAGCGCGGCGGGTTCGACGCCGTCGCGTCCTGGGCGGCCATCGCCGAGGAGGTCGGCCTCGACCCGGCCATGGATGCGCCCATCAAGCTGGTGTACTACAAGTACCTCTGCCCCCTGGAGCAGATCATCCGCCGGGGAGGAATGCGGGGAGAGGTGGCCGGTGGCAGCGGCGGTGCCCGCCAGCTGCGCCCCAACGGCAAGTTCCTTCCGCCGGCCGTGGACACCCGGAGCGCTGAACTGCCGCCGCTGAAGCGCAAGAGGGAGAAGCTCGTGGGGATGCTCAACTGGGTTCGCCTCGTGGCGAGGGGCCTAGATCAACGTTGCTCCGTCAGGAAGACTCCCGGCAGCCACTTCTCCAGGGTGCTTATGTTCCGGCGCCAGATGTTCGAGGACGATGGCTTCAGCGACAAGCCCCTGGTAATTCATCACTTCCAACTTCTAGTTTTCTTGAATAACTGCTGATTGAAATGCTTGATTCTGTTATTTTTGTTTAGGGATTACATCGGGGATCTAGATTAGAATGAGGTTATTTTTCCTTCTCTGTTAAATCAGAGCTGTTGGTGCTTACATTTACCTGTTTGGAGGTGCAATCTTGCATCACAGAACATTGCTCGAGATGTTGGACTGAAGGGCGTCATGTTAGAGCATTCTTACTGTTTTTTTAAATTGCCATGCCGTTTGATCTACCTAGTTCAATGTATATGAAACTGTATTGCAAAAAATTGGTCAGGTCAGGGCAGGGCAGAGCAGAAGCCAGATTTTCCTTTGGTTGGTCCTGTTGGGTCAAACTAAGGTTATGTTTTTCCTTTTCCTGGGTCGTAAAAAGGATCTGTCTTCTGACCTTTCCTAGCTGAATTTGATTCTAGTTCTTGTTTGTTGTAGTGATGATTATCTTCTCATGAGGAAAGGTATGGCCTTTTCTATGTGTAGTTGTCATGGGCAGCCAGTAGGCTCCGGCAGGGGCGGTTAGGAAGGGATAAGGTTGATTAAGAGATTAATTCAGTTAAGGAGATTTTGTTAGTTAAGATATTAGATTGGATTTTGTTAGTTAAGAGATTAGATTGGATTTTGTTAGCTAAGAGATTAGATTGAAGTTAGTTAGGGCTGGGGTCTATATACCCATGTAGCTCTGTCTTTTGGAATCAAGCAATGAACAATGAAGAAACAATTCTAGTCCCCCTCAATCTCTTAAGCTCTTGGCAAAGCATAAGGCCTAGTTACCCCAAAATATCCATCCCCGTTACAGTAGTATGTAATCATCATTGAAATACTTAAAGCAAGTTGTGCTATTATTTTTAAAAAATATATATATAAGTTCAGCGCATGGAGTTAGACATACCAAATTAGTATGCCACACTTATATTTGTATGATACCAACACAAAACTCGGTATCAACTATCAAGTATAAGTCCACATTGGCATGATCCACAATTTAACTCTGTCCTCTCCATCTTTCTCTCTCTCACTTCTGTTTGCGAGTTTATAACAAAAAAGGAGAGGTGTAAGGCCTGATGAGTCAGACAGGACAATGCAGTGTCCTCATTGGATCTAGTTTATCCCTAATATGGTCTATGCTTTCACTAGAAGAGCTTTGTTGTCTTCTGTTATGTGGGGAAAACACTACTCCTCGAAGAACAAGCAGAGTCAAGCTGAAGCAGAAGACAGTCCAGCCAAGCAATAACAACAGCACGAGTAAGGAGGTGTGCTAGATATGTTGTAGTACCATAGGTAATAGGGAGTTCTATGGAGCCCTTAGTAGAATTAAATCAGGAGTCCTTAGAAGATTAAACCTGGTGTCCTTAGCATATTGTATCAGGTGTCTTTAGCCTATCATATTAGAAGTTTAGTGATTAGAAATAAATTACATAGAGATTTCATATTAGGAGAGATTTATCTCTTAGCTATGGGGTATTTATAGCTAAGGCTGGTGTTCAGCTAAGGCAAGGAATAAAGTCAGTTCTTCCCCTATCTCATCTCTACCCAATATGCAACCATTGCTCTAGGGCACCAAGGTGAACAGCCTCGCCCTTCTTCTAGACATGCTTACTACCTACGTAGCCTTGGTCCTCCCCCAACCATAATAACTTGGTATCAGGATCATGCGGTTCTTCTTCTTCAGTCACCATGCCAAGCGATGATGCATTATGTGCAACGCTAGGGTAGGATCTACATGGTATGCCAGGTGGGCCCCGGCATACCCTACTCCCAACCCTATTCATGTATAGTATCTCAAAAATTTAAAGGTCCAAAGTTCCAATAGATTATCTAATCGCTTTCCAGCCCAACGGATTTGATTCCTAGGCATTTCTTCCATTCTTTTTTCCTATTTCCATCTTTGCCTTACCGTCAGAGCAGGTATCTCAAGGACTGAATTTTTGGTGATTGTTTCTACTAGTACTAAAATATTTTGTCAAAAATTGAATTGCGAAATATTTTTTTAATAATATATTATGTTTTTTCCATTTTTTATTTTTGTTTTACTGTTATGTGTATTTTAAAGTTGGATGCATCTTTTTTATTTTAAGTAAAAACAAGCAGCCAAGTGCTATTTCTTGTGACTACCAAAGAAGTTGGATCTTTTTATGTGCAATATATTGGTGAAATCGTGAATGTGTGTTTGAAATTTTCCTTTCATTCAAAAAATAAAGTTTCAAAGATTGTGTACTTTTATGTTTGTGTACATTTCTTTTCTCTATGGAGTAGAACATGACACAATATGATGTTTGAACTATATATTTATATTTATGAAAGTTTTTAACTTAATCTTTCAATTGAAGACTTATCATATTATTTAGTCCATATATATTGAATTACGGAACAAATTCAACAAATATTTATCCAAATTAAAAAATGGTTTTACCGAACCATTTATAAAATTTAAATGTGGCATGCCTAGTAGTAAAATCCTAGATCTGCCATTGTGCAACGCTTGAATCAATAACACGAGAATTGAGGAACATCAAGCTATCAATGAATTCCATTGCGGAAAGAACAGAAGCTCATGCCTAGGAAATACAACGCATAGATCAACAACGTCAAGAGGTGCCACACATCCAAAACTCCACTGGAACTCGCTCCTTCGTAGATTGGCAACATTTCTAGCGCCCACCAAAATTGGGAAACTAAATTTCCCAAAATACAATGGTAAGGGAGATTATCTTCCCTTCCTTAATAGATGTGAATCATATTTTCATCAGGTGCATGTCGTGGAAGAGGAGATGGCCTGGTTAGCTTCCTTCAACCTCGATGATACTACTCAACCATTGTACATGCACATTAAGTGTGAAGAGGGCACACCTTCTTGGTGACGTTTCTTAGAACTTCTCAATATTTGCTTCAGTCCCCCTCTTCACTCCAATTCGTTGGGTGAATTAGCCTTGTGCAGGCGCACCGACTCATCTTCAATAAGTTGATGCCAAATTGCCAATCAACTTCCACATTATGGGTAATTATTAGTTATGAAGGTTCATCACATGATCTACATGCTATTATAGGTGATGTGACTATCCAGTGGAAAGAGGTAAACAAGACATTATGTAACAAATCTTAGAATCAAAGTTGTGATCTTGACATGAAAACAATCACAATGTAATTTGAGATTTTCTTCTATGCAAGAACTTGTGCGATGTCCATTATATGAGACTTGGCATAGGGCCACTTGGTTGTATGCATTATACTACGCTACATACTACTGTAAATTATATGGAATTTTTTGGATAAACTGTGAATGTCCATAATAATGCTAAAAAGTAGTGATAGCTGGGGAACAATCACCCACCATTGAATTGTATAGTGTAACTAGTACTAAGAGTATAATCAACCACCAGTTGATTTGGATTAGACCTTGGGAAGGCATTGATCGCATAGTTATTGAAATTGGACTAGCGAATGAACCGTCAGAGTTGTTAGTTCACTATATGATCAAGCAGAAGCAATTGGCATTTGATGTGGGTGGAAGAAGTGATACCACACCATACTACCCATAGTCATTGTTAGTTCACCCCACCTAACCAACCCAACCATAAAACCTAGGCGTTATAATGGGAGAGGTGGGAGCTTTTATCCATAGTCCAACATTCCCCCTACGGCGTGCGAGCCCGGCGTAGCCCGCAGCAGTTTCTAGAGCCCGGTGTAGCCCGCAACAGGTCTCAGCACACGAAAGAGGCGCAGGGGAAATCACGCAGCGGAAATGCGTGGCCAGGGGGGTTCGAACCCAGGACCTTGACTCTGATACCATGTTAGTTCACCCCACCTAACCAACCCAACCATAAAGCCTAGGCGTTATAGTGGGAGAGGTGGGGGCTTTTATCCATAGTCCAACAGTCATGATTATAAAACTATGGTAGATTAACTCCATTGGAAGACGTGACAACACATTGTGTTTCTTCATAATCAAAATCGTATACTCTATAGGTGACCCCACAACAAACACCAAACTAATGTGACCCTTTACCCATTAGTCACCAATTCGATACAAGGGAAATATATTTATAAAAACAATCATTTCTCTAGCAAATATCATGAACTAATACTCCATTTTACATCTCCATGGGCTTATTCATTCTAGATAATTAAACTCCCATAGAAATGGTTGGCCATTGATGTGTCATGTGAGGACTGAAGACTTCTCACTCGGTTGATCATATTGGTTACACCCAACTCGGTGATCAACTTGGCAATTATTGAGCTCATTTCATGTGTTGAATAGTGGGTCGTCAGTTGGACTATGGTTTTATTTGCTTACTAAACAACATGGTAGCAGAAATAGTTTCCCAGAAAGCCATATACTTGTACATCCACTACCTTATAGCTTCTCACTTTCTTTCAAATAGCACACAATACTTTCCTAGTTTGTTTGATGCCTATTTTAAGCTGCATGTCCATAATTTGAACCCCATTCACTGAGTTTTGGCCAATTAATTTGGCTCATGCACATGTAGATGTAGGTTGAATCTCCGGCTTGCCTAAAAACCACTTTGTTCGATCTTGTTTTCTTCGATTTAGGGATAGTCATTTACAAAGACAATCAATGTTCAAGATTGGATAACATAGGGTCCAGGTTTGGTCTTTTCAAGTCAAACAAGCTTTCTAGGTGGGTTGATAACTCTACCCTAGTTTCCTTGAGATTCTTCCATTTGGGAATTGGTCAATTCATGCATTCCATACTCTTTTGCAATCATAAAATTCATATCGTGGCTTCATGTTTGATGTCTAGATAAGTGAAGTGCTTAGTCTTGGTTTAATTGGTTTGATTCGATTATACATATCAAGCTTGTTACAGCGGTGTGACGAAGCGTGGCAACACACCACCTTCACAACATTACATCAACTACGGCACGCAACGTGGTGACATCATATTCACATTCTCGTGGCAATCAAATACACCAGGACATTATTTACATCCCAAAAGTTATAGTTTAGGATTTCATTACATCAAAGTAGCAATTAAAATGTAGCACAAAACACAATCCTTTATTACTATCATCAGTAAATGCAACCCAAAAGTTATTTTATAGGATTTTATTACATCAAAGTAGCTAGGAAAATGTGGAACACTATGGGGACGCCATAGGTTGGTTGTGCCATGGCGTCCACGTGGCAAGTAACTAAAAAGCGCTACGACGATATATCATCGTTATGGCGATGATATGGTGGTGCCATAACATCTGTGATAGATACATACTATCAAAAGCCTCTACTCATTCGTTAAAACCGTATGGTTAATCATGCCATCATAATTATGTCGTTTAAATTCTTCTTTTTCATTGAATCCATCCATTTGTGATATGATAGGTTGTGCCAATATGCTTCCCATTTTGGTCAGAGAACATTGTTGCCTATTTGGTAGTGTGATCAATTTGTCACAAATTTGAGGTACAACATTATATGGCAGGTAGAACATGGGGCCAAGCTTGTACTTCTTTACATGGGTATTGTCATATATTTGATACACTGAAATCTTTTTATGCCTATTACATTATCATTATTTCAAGAACTTTAATGCACATGGTGTCAGGTGATTACTTGCTTGATAGTCATGACATGTGAAAACCTGGTTAACATTATGATGGGTTAAAGTTGCATGTTCCAAAAGTTATTTCGGAATTCCTGTATGGTGGCAGATGCTTACATGTAAAATGGCAAGACTTACTTAGCTACCTGTATGGTACCAGAAGCATACTTGCTACCATTTTAGCTACTTGCAAGTAGAGTTCATTGCGATTGGGTATTGACCCTAAGTTTAAGGTTAGCTTGGTACTTATCATAAGATTAAACCAGCACAAACAAAGCCTAGCAATATCTTGCTTCAAACTTTGTAGAATGTGTGGAACATGGATTATGCATTTATACTAGTAAGGGGTCCGTGCTTTGCGACGAGTCTTATTTTATTGCTACGATGATAAGAAAATTTTCAGCGAATCTAACTGCATATACGCAAAATTCATAGTTTTGCGTGATTTTTTAGAAATCTAAGGCCCTTTGTGCAAAATTCTTAGTTTCTGCATGATTTTTTAGAAATCTAAGAGTTTTTACGCAAAATTTGTACTTCTGCGCAAGATATAGAAATTAAAGGACTGAAATGCAAAAGTACATTTTTCTTTTTTTTTTCTTTTTCTTTTTCTTCTTTTTCTTCCCATGCTTTTCTTTACATGCGGAGCGGTTGGGGGCGCGCTCGCGTGCCGAGGAGGTAGTTGGACTTCCCCGCATGCATGCATACATGCAGCCGGACAGGCACGTGTGGGGTGGGGGTGTGGGGAGAGTAGCATGGATGGAATCCTCGTCCGCGTTTTATATTAGTAGAGACTTGTTCAGTAATATGAAACATGCTTATCCTTACCAGAAGTTATTCTGATATATCGAACATGCTTATCCTTACCAGAAGTTATTCTGATATATCGCGCTTCCTGTGGTTGTAGGATAGACAGAGGCAGTGATAAAGTTGTTGTGACATTAGATATATGTTGATTTTTAGTCAACACATCTGATATATGTTGCTGACAGGTTGTCATCAAGAATTAGGTTCCACATATAAATACCCCTCAAGTATTTCTTTATTGCTGAAACTTTCTTCATTTTGGCTTAGAGGCAACCCATATACAATCATAATAGAACTCAGAACTACTTGCCATACATACTGAACTATGCATTTCTGTTTATTTCATAATTCGTGCCTAAGATGTACAGTGCAAATGTAAAAAAGATCACTCCTTGCCCATGCAGAGTGGTCATACAGCTGAGAATGCAGATATTCCAGAGTGGATTGGGAAGCCTACATCACCATATGAAGATCAAGATATGTTGAGATTTCTTGGAGAGCCTGTTTTAATTCCAAAATACAATGAAGACTTCTGTGCTGCTACTGTTGGTAAAGGCAGGCCGGATAAGTGCAACTGTTCGCTCCCAGGTTCCATTAGTTGCATCAGAGTACATGTGGAAGACAAAAAGACCGAATTGAAACGTGAACTGGACTTATCGTACTATGCAATGGGGTTTGGTCAATGTGGGGAGGATGCAACAGTGACATGGACAAAGGATGAAGAGAAGAAGTTTGAAACCATTATCCAGCAGAATCAGCCATCATCCAAGTACCAATTTTTTGACAAATTGATTGCTGCCTTCCCATCCAAGAGCAAAGGAGCAATTGTGAGTTACTATTACAATGTTTTCGAGCTGCGGAGAATAGCCTTACAGAATCGATCTCAAGTTGTTCATGATGTTGATAATGATGATGATTGAATTCAACCTGCCTTTATACACCTTCATCTTGATGGTGTTAAAATTAGATATTGGTCTGCTACTTTCTCCAGGAATCGAAATGATTCTTAGTTTGAAAGTGGATCAGTTTTATGTTACTTATAGTCCAGTCTGGTTTCTCCTGGAGCTTAAAACTGAAAATGTTGTTTTAAGTGGTCACTGGGGATGGTAAGTGGGCTTCACTTGGGAATCTCACTGAGACTTGGTTCGTTTTGTGAATACCTCTGTGTGACGTGTTGACCCATTACCTGTGGCGTGTTGTCCATTTAACTGTGGAGTGTTACTGTTTATGTTAATCTTAATGAAACTGTGTTGGACATTCAGGCTACCTTAAAAGGTTGACCTAGCATTACTTCAGTGTCCTGCATGAAATGTGTTTAGTGCAGGCTGCTATTATCACAGTGATCAGGTAAGCTGTTGGTTATAGCTTGCTTGACCCTGTTTTGAAACAGAGTCTTGAGAGCAAATTATTCATGTGGTTTTTGTTTTTTAAAAATATGATGATGTGGTTTTTGTTTTAAAAAGTATCCTGGTGCAGTTTTCCAAATTTCACGTGTTTTTCCATGCGAAAACTGCATTGGTGCATTTGGGTTACATCAATTCAAGTGGGTATAACTCATGATTTATACCCACTTGAATTGATGTAACTCATGATTTATGTTGGAATGCTGGTGAAGAAAAAAAGAAATCGACTCCTTTGGTATATATCAATTCAAGTGGGTATCTTCGATGATACAACATTTGGATGGTCTATAAAGAATGGAAGGCAAGTCACCATAAGTTGTTGCTTTCCATCCAGTTTTGAAGTTAATAATTCCTGCTCCAATCGCCAATCATTGACTAGTATCAGAGAGGAAGAGGAAATCTTACAAGCTAAAAGACTCTGGTTAATCCTCCAGGACGATGACGTTTCTAAATTTCACGAGTATTTTTATAGGTAGGGTCGTAGCTGATTCTAAATTTTAGAACTTAATTTTGGCAGTATTTTATGTTTTTTGTTGCTTTCTAATTTTCAACTTTATTTTAGGATCACTAAGAGTAGACGTATAAAAGACTTACACAATAATCATAATCATATATAGGTCAATGTCATATGTATTAGAGTGGTAAAAAACAAAACTATTTTTTAGAAGTGATAAATTATTAAATCTCTTGATAAAAAAGTATCTATGCGATATACCATATGATACAAGATGCTTTTTAGTGAGTTATTTTTAGTGGTTTATTTTTATATGAGAAAACATGGAAGAAAAATAATTTATGTTTTGGGAATATTTAAGAAAGACGACTTTATATATAACGGGAAGGTTAAGTTGCACTAATTTTAGTCGATCAACGACAGTTCGTAATCGTCACGATATTTGCACATCTGCCCTCGCGGATGAATCGAATTCAGATATCACTCAAATTTTATTTTAAATTCGAATGTGGGTACAGATATTTTTGAATACTAATATAAAATGGATAGTTCTAATTCGAATTCAGATCCAAATGTTTATTGAGTTTGACTTGAAATGAATATAAAAAATGAAAAAGTGTGAAATCCATCTATATTTTAATTGATCAATTTCGATTAATCAAAAAAATTGTGACTGGTTTTTATAAACATGCACCACAAATATAATCAATTATTTTTTTTAATTGAACATAATTAATCAACCAACCAAATATTTCAACTCTAGTGATGTAATAGAAATATATGCGATAGTTGTTTTTTCCTGTTCTACACTTTAATAATGTATGTTTAGATCAACAATAATATACAATATTAAACAATAAAATTATGTACATATATTATATTGCTTGTATGACCTTGAAGTGTATAAATAAAACTATTTTTCACAACTATTTCAAGAATTTGTTCAAATTCAAATCATTTCTTGCAAATAAAAAGTAAAATCGTGATTTAATCATCCTACTATCTTGCATTGCTAGAAAACTCCTACTAATTTAAATATTTTATAATGCATAAAGAATAAATAAATCACACTGTTGGTGTATTTTTTGGTCACACTTTGACATACGCGTGCCATAGGAGATCTGCTTCACTCCAGTGCAAGCCCTACGTTCTTAGAAAAAAGGTTCAATGTGTGACAATCAGATTTATCTTCCAACTAAAAAGGGAACATAAAATATGGCATTAGTAGCATGACCTATCGGCTATCGAGCCGATGATTGCGACGAGGATGAGATATTCGTGGAATATCATGTCGATCGGCCATAAGACCTATGACTTGGGATGAAGCAATCGAGCGAGCGTGCCATCGGCCGATGAGATGAACCGTTAATCGCATAGGCGATGAGTGCTTTTCCAATAAATTATAAGATATGGAGTGGAATTGAAGATAACACGTCGGCTTGTACTCCGACATAAATAAATAAAACGTGCCACATAACATGTCTATATCATGAAAATTATCACAATAACTAGATCGGACCTAACCAAGACAATAGCTAGTCACGATGATCTTAATAATATATCAAAGAATCGGGCATGCTTTATTTAGATGAACGATATACTACATGAAAAAGATAAAATAGCAAGAGATGTCAGACTTAATCGATGAAGCCTCAAACTATCACACATAGATCAATTAAATCTAAGAGATCAAACTGAATTGATGTAGCCTTAGACCTAGCTAATACACCGAGAACAATCGGCGACCGTACTATTTCAACGTTCACCTCAAGAGATTAATTTGATGTGGTCGTGAGGATACTGATCTAATCGGTACGGATGTCGGGGGTGGCGGGACTCACCTCTTTGCTAGAGATCGAAATGATGCAGCCTAGCTCCGAGTGCCGAACCCCACAGATAAACCTTAGAAGCCAAGGGTGACGATGCACCGAGTAGTTGATTGACAGAGATGTGTTTTTCTAAGCTAACTAGGAGTATATATTTATAGTCCGGAGACTTGTCGTCCAAGCACTCTATCTTAACCGATTCTGGATAATCTTCATCTTCTTTTCCACGCCTTATCTCCATCGGCTTCTTCTGTGTCCGATCATCTTGTAACAGCATGGACGGACTTCCCTGACTTTCCTTGACCGGACCTCTTTGACTTCTATTAACCGGGTGACATCTTTAGTGGGCCTGGGATTTACCAAATATTGGCGTCAACACATGCCCCCAGTTTTGGAGAATTAAGTGGCTGCTGATGCTTTGAAATTAACAACAGTTAGTACCCCTACTGCCACGTCTTTTCAAATGTCTATCCGCATGATCTTTTCATTTTAATTGCTAGCCGAAACCCTTCATCTTCTGATACCTTTATGACTTCACGTAGCATTCCGACTTCCTAATTTAATTGTCAAAACCCTTCGCCTTCCAATGCTTTCACATTCTCCAAGAGTTCTAACTATTTCTCTTCCTCTTCCAGCCATCCATAACCACACTGGGTTAGTTTATAAACTTCGATCGCTCTTCCTTTCTTCTTCATGCTTTTGACTCGTCACCTATTTCTGGCCATCAAAATTTTCACCGTTCATCCAGTGCTAGTTGTCGCTCTCCATCTTTCTCCTTGTTAGTGTATGGCCACCATTGAGGCGATCTCCCGAGTAAGTCTCTGATATTTTCATTCCTGACTCACTCATCGTCCCTTATCTTCTAACTCCATTTTTGTTTCGGCAAGGCTTGCGAAACTAGGTTTTCATTCCAATAGTTATGCACCCTTTTAGCTTCTTTCTGGGTCCCTTAGGCAACCCGACCCCACAGATCTCATCAATGTCGAGACTCGTCGGATACCCTTCAAATGTTCTCCTATGCGTTCCTCCGACTGGGATTTGGGCTTCAATTTTTTTCCTCCTTCCATCCCCGACTGGTGTGACTAGTACCTTTTGGGATGAGATTGACATTGGTCATTGCATCGGTCTTTCTTTGGTTGATCTATACTTGAACGTGCCAATGCTGGATGCATCTTGTTATTTTTGGTCTGATGCCTTAAATGCCTTCATTTTGGTCATGGGCCAATGAGTCCCACTTTTCTTGATGTCTTCTCCTTATCTTGCCTTGACATTGCTTCACTGGCCAATCCCCTCTTTCTTCATCTCCAGCCATCCCACAACCTTGGCATCAACTCCGCTGATGACTGGAGCCGATATATTGCTAGGCACAATAGGAAGAATGGCCTCGTAAGCGCTCCTGAACATGTCGCCTTCCTCGACCTCTAGTTGGAGGAATTTGTCTTCTGTGTGTCGGCTCCGGTCCCGATCCTTTAGTTTCAGTTTTTATCCAAACGACTCATTGCCCATGTGTGAGTTCCCCTCAGCCGTTATCTCCTTGGAGCCATATATCGTTCCCTTCACCTGGTGTCGGCCAACCTATCGGTTGGCAACTTCATCGTCCGACCTAAGGGTCCCTGGTGGTTCCTCCAGCTTTGGCTCAATGTTTATACTACTGATCTCATTGGAGGAACCCCTCTTACTCATTCACGCTTTCCTGTCAATTTTCTAGAATCGGTAGTTCCTACCTAACGTCGCTGCTCTTCTCTAGGGGAAGCGGCAACATTCTTTCCTCCTATTCCTTTGTCTTCTACGACCTTTGCTGTTTTTTGTAAGAGTTATTACCTTGGATTCTCTGATCGGACCGTCTAGTTTCCTTTTGGATACCATTCGGAGTATGAGCGCCCTCGTCAGCTCGTTCTGCCCGATGTGTCCTGGGACACAGAATCCTTTGATATATTTTCGGTGGCCACCTTTCATATTTTACCAATTAGTATTCTTGGCGGTACTCTTATGAGTTCTATCATCCATCGGTCTCTTTGAGGCAACTGAGCTTTGGTTAGCTCCCACCCCATTTCTTTTTTGTTGGAAAAATCCGAACTCGCGGGAGGGTCACGAGTGCTTTGGAGTGGGACCGCCTTTCCCATATGACCGATGGGATCTCTTCTGGACGCCTTGCCACCTAGGCGACCTATCAGGAGACCTCTCATGCCTTCCGTCGATGGCGGGATGAGTTGAAGCAGCATGTCTTCAATCGTTCTTCCTTATTCTACTAGGAGCGGCTTTACCTAGATGATGCACATGTAGAGCCTGAGGTACCCATTCTGATCCCTTCTTCCTTTGTCTCTCACCATCTTCTATTCCATCTAATTAACTTGCTTTCCATAGGACATTGATCGTGATGCCCCTGGTGAGCTTTAGTGGTCGGCCGATACAATACGGGTTGGTATCGGCCACTACGAACTTGGGTGCTGGCGTCCCAACTTCTACATGGGTGAGTGGGAGACGGGTCTATATCATCAATCAGGCGAATGAACTTCGACCGGCTGCCTAGGGAAAGAAGCCAATTCAAGAGTAGAACTGATGGGAGCCCTTTGGGCAATTTTCTTTCCTTTTGTAAACTTTGTGTAACATTCTTCGCCTTGTAATTGGGGAGTTTGAATATATCTTCTTAATTCCATTTTTCATCTTTGAACTTTTCTGTAGCGTACGATGCTCCTGCATCAGCCGTCTGAAGGCCATACCATTGGTGTCGGCTGACTCGTGCATTAATCCTTCATATTTCAACCGATGACTTCCCTTAAGTACTTCTAGTCTCATCCCCTTGTGACCCTCTAAAGGTGATACTTTTGCATTGGCATGTTTCGAGGTGATGCCATCGGCTTTTATGCATATAGACTTCTAGGCTCCATCTAAACGATCGAGAGATTTTCCTTCATTGTTCCTCGTCCGGCCTCTTCCCATGCCTTGGATTCGCATCGGTCTTCGTCGAGGCAGTCATGTCATGCTTTGGTCTACGGGTGATGCCTTTGCATCGGCCATCTCAAGGCGATGCCGCTGGCATCGGCTGTTTGGGCTCTGTCCGAACGGTCGATAAATTTCCCTCAGTATATTCATTCGGCTTTTTCATAGGTCCTCTAAAGTAATCTTTAGTCCGGTCCTCTTCCGTTGAGGGCCTTCTGCATTCTTTGGCATCATCTTTTTATAGGACGAGCCTAGACAGTTCTTCGGTGATCGTCTTGATACCGTCATCTAATACTTCGAGAAAATTGACGTCTTAAGCTTCTCCCAATAAACAGACGACTCCTTCTGCTTCCCATACCGATAAATCGGTTGTAGCTATGTTAACCGATTTGTAGGTCGGAACTATTTTCACTTAATCACCGACCCACTGTATGAGGTTCTGATGCATTATCGAGGGGACACAGCCATTTGCGTGTATCCAATCACGTCCCAATAACAAGTTGTAGGATCATTTCCCCTCTATAACGGAAAAATGTAGTCGGCATTGTCTTGCTTCCAACTGTTAGCTCTGCGTTTAGTACTCTCATTGTGTCTAACGAGTTGCCGCCAAAATCCCTTAATACCATGTTAGTCCTAATGAGGTCTTCCAGCGTCTTCCCAAGCTTACGGAAGGTGGCATAAGGCATCTGTTGGGGGAAAATACTTCATCCTCAGGGTCTCTATAGTAATAAGACAAAGGCAATCTACTAAACCGAAGTTCCAGTATTAACTCTGGTTTAGTACATGATCAAGTTCGAAGAATCCATGTAGACTTATGTTCGGAGTATAACTTCAAAGGTCGAATCTTCAGAGAGCTTATCTGCCAGCAAGGATGGAAGACTTATCTTCTTTCTGATTAGATTAGTCTTTTACCATTTTAACCCTATTAGGGGTACCGAATAGTCTCCACTATGTCGGTTGTAATTGAGTGGTAAAAAGGTATTTTCCTTAAGATTTTTACCTATAAATACCCCCTTCTCACCCTGTAATGATCATCGAATACTCAGTTATTCAATACACAACTTTGAACTTCTTCGAGCTATTATCCAATTCGGAGGCTTGAAATAGTTCACTTCACAAACACTTCGTTTGTTAGTTTCTAATCTCTGAAAAACTGTTAGCGTAATCTTTTACGCCAACAGTTGGCGCCGTCCGTGGGGAACCTAGTCCAAAAAACTTCGTTCTCTACCAAGTTCTCAGAATCATGCCTCCTAAGAGGAGTTCAGGTGGTAGTCCTACTCGGAGGTCCCCTCAGACCTCCGGAGCAAGATATTCGAATACAGTTGAGGTCGGAGGACCTTCAGTAATTCCTCCACCTCAGACCCCCGAAGGGAATTCCCTTCCTCGAGCATACGGAGTTCCTCCTCCAACTCCATCTATGCTTAGGCCAGACGGAGTCCCTCCTCCAACTCTGACTGCGCTTCAAACTGACATGTACAGTTCTCAAGACTCGGAAGATCCTTTCGGAAGAAATGAAGATGGTCTTGGTGACATGGCGACCCAGATGGACAGTCTCCAAGCTGAAGTGGCGAGGTGGAGGCAAGAAGCCGCAGATAGGCTTCGTTCTCAGGCCACCCCGGTCATTCCCGAAGTGCCTCAAGACGACGATCTTCCTTATCCCGAAGCCCTAGAGAACGCTTCCTTCAATAGCGAGTCTCCGCTGCATCCCGAGTTACAGAAAGTGCGTTTCAACCCTAAGTTTTAAACTTCGAAGCTCTGTAAGTACTCCGGAGAGAAGGACCCAGGGGAGTTATCCCGTTCGTATGCTTTGGCAATTGAGGCCAGTGGAGGAGTTCGAGACACCATGGCCAAGTGTTTCTCTCTTGCTCTCGAAGGGGTGGCTTTGCGTTGGTTTTGGTCCCTGAAGCCGAGATCAATTAGATCCTGAGAGCAATTAAGGAGGAAGTTTATAAGTAACTTTCAGGGTACCTTCATACCCCCAATGTCTACGGGAAGTCTTTTCCAGGTGAAGCAGCTACCTGGAGAAACTTTAAGACAATTTTTCAAGCGCTTCGCTCATACGAAGTCGCAAATACGGGGGTTGTCTACGTCCTCCGTGGTTGATGCAGCCCGAGAGGGAGTTACCCATGCGGGCCTTCTTGATAAACTCCACCGGAAACAAATATCCTCTGTAGCGCAGCTAATGGCTTATTTTGAAGGATATGCTAGGTCAGAAGAAGGGTGGCTCCGAAGAACAGCTTCAACTCCATCAATCCTACAAGAAGTCAAGCTCGAAGTAAAGACTTCAACACCTTCGCAGGGGCCTAGCATCGAGGTCCAGCATGACAGGCGTCGGGGGCAAAACCATCCTCGTTCCGAAGTGCTAAACATTGCTCCTCCGCAGAAATTTGCCCCTAGAAATCCACAAGCTTCTCGTTCCGAAGTCCGGAACATTGCTCCTCCGCAGAAATTTGCCCCTAGAAACCCACAAGCTTCGGGAAGCATGACCAGCGGCTGGAGGCCGCCAGGGAAGCCGGCTAGCAAAGCCCAGGCCTTCTTCTACTGCGTTCATGGTGAAAATCAGAGTCACGCTACCGATGCGTGCAAGTCTATACTCGCTTTAATATGCGAGTACCTCGAAAGAACCTCTAGTCGAGGAACTACTGACCGAGTCCCTTCCGAGGCACGTGCGGAGCCTGTGCAGGCTGTCGCACACGTAGACAACTTAACCCCGCAAGGCAACCTCCGGTGGTCAATATTATGCCACCTCCGAAGTAGGAAGATAGCCAAGATCAAGGCAAAAGGGTAGTCCTCCCCATTTCCAGTGGAGGGACCCTCGGCAGTATGTCGAAGAGACAACGAAGAGAATATGTCCGGGAAGTGGGCCATATTGGAACTTCTTCGTCTGCAGCTACCATGCCTGAGTGGTCCCATGTGCCGATATCTTTCTCTACGGATGATGCAGCTGGTATAAAGTTTCCACATGCAGATCTCCTTGTTATTACTGCCGATATAGCAAGGACTGAAGTTCGGAGAGTGTTGATTGACAGAGGGAGTTCAACAGATATCATCTTCGTTCAAGCCTTCAATCAGCTCTGTATCTCCAGGAAACATCTCCTCCCCGCAGCTTGTCCCTTGCAAGGCTTAACAGGACCCCCTCTTGATGCCCTCGGCCAGATAGGTCTGGAGGTTGCTTTCGGAGAGGGGCTACTGGCAAGGACGGAGGAAGTGATTTTCGATGTTGTAGATGCCCCTTTATGCATATAATGTTATCTTCGAAAGGGGCATGTTAAATCAGTTCAGAGCCGTGGCACATCATAACTATTTATGTATGAAGATGCTCACGCAAGCGGGAGTACTCACTGTCTTCGGAGATCAAGCCACTGCGCGAAGAGCAGAGTATGGTCATGGCCTCCCTCTTGACCCGAGATAGGTGAACAATGTACAAGGCAATCCGGAGGATATCTCTGCTCCAGGTGAACCTTCAAAGAAGTCCTTCCCAAGACCCAGCCCCGACGGAGAAATTATAATGAAGGTTATTGTAAAAGACGACAAAGATTATTCTTTTCAGTTCAGCAAAGATTTGCCTCCAAAAATCGCTACTTCATTAAAAGAGATAGTTGGAGAAAATTTGGATGTCTTTGCTTGGTCTGATGAAGACATTCTGGGAGTCAGTCGAGATATCATTGAGCATAGCTTGCTTGTGAACCCGAGGGTTCGACCTGTTCGACAAGGACTTCGGAAGTTGTCTATGGAGAGGGCCATCCTTGCTAAAGCAGAAGTGGAAAAATTGCTGAAGGCTGGGATCATCAGAGAAGTAGCTCATACGGAGTGGTTAGCTAACCCAGTCTTCGTCAGAAAGAAATACTCCGAGAAGTGGCGCATGTGTATTGATTTTACATCCTTGAATAAAGCATGCCCACATGACCCCTATCCCATGCCCCGAATTGATCAATTAGTTGATTCCACTGCTGGTTCGGAGTTATTAAGCTCCCTCGACGCGTATTCTGGCTATCATCAAATCTGGTTAAAGCGTGAAGATGAAATTAAAACAAGCTTTGTAACTCCTTCGAGAGTCTTCTGCTATGTAAGAATGCCTTTCGGCTTAAGAAATGCCGGGGCAACTTTTTCGAGGTTAATTGCTAAAGCTCTAAGTCATCAAATAGGCTGCAATGTAGAATCCTATATGGATGATATTGTAATAAAGAGTGCTTTAAAGCACCAACATAGCCTAGACTTAGCAGAAACATTTGATAGCCTTCGGGCATGTGGAGTCTGTCTCAACCCCGAAAAATGTATC
The DNA here is from genome assembly GCA_019279435.1 of Zizania palustris. Classification (NCBI taxonomy): domain Eukaryota; kingdom Viridiplantae; phylum Streptophyta; class Magnoliopsida; order Poales; family Poaceae; genus Zizania; species Zizania palustris. The sequence goes on from JAAALK010000080.1 coordinate 10,443,406, forward strand.
TTCGGGGCTTAGGCTGGAAAGTTGTTAGGGTATCTAGTTTCGAGTAGAGGGATTGAAGCTAGCCCTACTCAAATAACCACATTACAAAGGATGGCTCCGCTAGAAAATTTAAAGCAGGTGCAAAAGATAACTGGCCATCTAGCACCACTCAGCAGATTTCTAGCAAGGTCTGCGGAGAGAAGTTTGCCTATTTTCAAAGCATTGAAAGGGTCAGAAGATTTTGCATGGACACCAGGGTGTCAAAATAGTTTTGATGATATTAAAAATTATCTCAACAACCTTGCTACACTCACTGTGCCTTTTGCGGACGAAACCCTACTCCTCTACCTTGCAGCTACTGGCTCTGCTGTTAGTGCAGTCCTTGTTAGAGAAGTTGATTTCAATGGAAAGATGGTGCAGAATCAAGTCTATTTTGTATCTGAAGCCTTATCTAGAGCAAAAACAAGATATTCCGAGCTTGAGAATTTTACTTATGCTTTGATAATGGCTTCGAGGAAATTGTGGCATTATTTTCTAGCACATAATGTAGTTGTACCAACTTTGTATCCCTTGGAAGATATGCTCCGAAGCAAAGATTCTACGGGAAGAATTTGAAAATGGGCTATTGAGCTAGCACCCTTCGGCATCTCCTTCGTAGCAAGGACATTAATCAAGTCACAAGTGGTGGAAGATTTTGTGGCAGAGTGGACTCCGTCTGCAGTATGGGCTCTGGAGAAATCAAATGAAGGAATCTGGACTATATACTCCGACGGAGCTTTCCAAGTGTTTGGAGCAGGCATCAGAGTAGTAATAATTTCGCCTTCAGGGCAAAGAGCAATGTACTCCACAAGGATCAACTTTAAGTCCACCAATAATATAGCGGAGTATGAAGGAATTTTGTTAGGACTTTGAAAGGCGCCTGCTTTGGGTGCTACAAGAGTTGTTATTAAAACAGATTCTCAAATTGTAGCAGGGCACGTCGATAAAAGTTTTCAAGTTCATCACCTGCAGCTTGCAAAATATTTGGAAGAGATCCATAAGATCGAAACAACATTCAAAGGGATTTCCATCCGAAGTATACCAAGATCTGAAAATATGCAAGCGGATACCTTAGCGAAAGCTGTAGCCGGAGCTATGGACATTCCAGAAGGAGCCTTTTACGAAGAGCTTACTTAGCCTTCGGTGCCACAAATTCATTCTGCAGAGGTTCTTTGCATTCCAAGCACCGATTGGTGGAGCTCAATTATGGAATTGTTGCAAGGTGAAACAAATTTGCCTGAAGGGCCACAGCTTTTGAGGCTGAAGTTAAGAGTTCAAAATTATCGTGTAATAAACGGTATTCTCTACAAGGCCGGAGTATGTTCCCCTCTGCTCCGATGTATATCTCAAGCCGAAGGTGAAGAGATGCTCTGAGAAATTCATGAAGGTCTTTGTGGTAGACATTTGGCCCCCCGGGGCTTTAGTAGGAAAAACACTTCGCCAGGGGCTTTATTGGCCTACAATAGTAGCTGATGCGGAGAGCTTAGTCCGCACATGCCAAAGTTGTCAGTGGATGGGAAGATGAAGTCTTCGTCCGCCAACGACTCTTCAAGTCATTGCTCCAGTTTGGCCCATGGCCAGATGGGACATGGATCTTATTGGCCCCTTCCTAGTAGCAAAAGGAAATTTGAAATTTGCAGTGGTAGCAATTGAGTATTTTTCCAAGTGGGTCGAAGCAGAACCCCTCACAGCTATCACTTCAAATAATGTACAAAAGTTCTTCTGGAAAAATATTATATACAGGTTCGGAGTACCTCGACAGCTCATAGTTGACAATGGGACACAATTTGATGCGGAGCCCTTCAGGAAGTTTTGCGAAGATCTTGGAATACAAATATGCTTTGCAGCTGTGTGCCATCCTCAGTCTAACGGAGCTGTTGAAAGGGCTAATGGTAACATTTTATCACGACTAAATCGAAGAATAGTAGGTTTGGCAAAGGGGCGGTGGACCGAAGAACTCCCGAAGATTTTATGGTCCATTCGGACCACTCAAACAAGGTCCACATGTTTCACTCCTTTCAGATTATTATTCGGAGATGAAGCTATGACGCCGACGGAGCTAAAAGGAGGATCTCTTCGCAGCACCAAACCTGAAATAGAAGGAGAAAGGCAAGCTTCGCTTGATTTAACAGAAGAAACAAGGCTTTGAGTTGTGGCTAATTTATCGAAATATCAACAACAAACAAAGACTTGGTATGACCCGAAGGTTAAGCTTAACGAACTTAAACTAGGTCATCTAGTTTTGCGAAGCATTATAGCACCATGGAAATTAGGAAATAAGTTGGAAGGTCCATACATTATTCTACGTTCAGGACACCCTGGTTCTTTTAAGCTAGCCAATTTAGAAGGAGATGAGTTAAAGCATGCCTGACAAGCGGAACACCTAAAGCGATATTTCGCATAGGGGCTCCATGTAATCATTTGTAAACACCTTCTGAATTAATAAAGTTCATTGTTCAGATAATGCCTACCTCTCAAACACTTCCTACTTCTAGTGGACACACTGGAGGAACAAAGTTGGATATGAGGGAAGTGTCATTCATTTGAACCAATTTTGTGGACTTTGAACCACTGGTTCGAAGCTTCCGACGAGGTGGGAAAGTCATAGAAAAATGGATTCCAAGCCACCGTCTTGAAAGCATCCGTAAAAAGAGTCCAAAGATACCAAATGATACGGATTCCAAGCTCCGGATTGAAAGCATCCGTCAAAAGAGTCCAAGGAGACCACTATGCGAATTCTGAACCACTGGTTTGATAGCATTCGCAAAAAGAGCCAAAGGAGGCCAAACAAAATAGACTTTTAGCTAATAGCTTAGAACATTTGTAAAAAGAGTCCAAAGCGACCAATTATTTTGGATGCTAAGGTATCTGAAAAACTAGTCCGAAGTGACTACATTCAAACAAAAAGGTACTAAGTTACTAGTTTTCAGACTCCAAGTAGTCGAAGAAATTTTTTGAGATTCTAATCAATCTCTAAGTTGTTAAGGGGCTCTGAGCCTCCAAAATTGTACTCCTTGTTGACACGGAAACGTGCCCCTGCACTTGGGTCAGTTCGACGATCCAAAAGTGCACGGATACTTAGGGACAAGCCTAAGCGTGACGTGGCACTGACGTCGCATTCCGACTACCCTTAGTAGTGATAAGGGGGGTGGAGTCGCCAGGCAACCAGATTACACAATATAATCCAATTATCCGAAAGAAATAGATTAAACAGAATAAAATTAGCAAACTAGTCGGAGCACGTCTGGTTCGGAGTCTAGTGCGAAGGGGTCACCGAAGTGTACCTTTGGCGTTTGGTGCGAAGTGCTCCGCCGAAGGGTGCTTCGGCGTTCGAACCGATCCGATCGAAGATGGACTCCGAACGGATCTGGACACTATGATCACCTCCGGACAGCGGGGTTCGGCGTGCGATCTTCGATACAGCAAACTACAGAATAGTGACGCGAGGGCCCCGCATGAGTGCAACTTCGTCTGGTACGGAAAGCGCCTCGGAAAGCACTTCATGCCACCTTTTAGGAAACTCTTCAATTTTCTTCTTAATGAGCTTAATCACGGTTTATTACTAGACTCGGCGTGACCATTGGCCTAAGTGTAGTAAGGTGAAGAGTTTATCAATTTAATACCATTCGGCAAAGTCCCTCACTTCTCTAGAAACAAACGAACTACCTTGATTCGTAGTAAGAGTTTGAGGAATGCCAAATCTATGTATGATGTGCTTCAAGATAAAATCACGTACCTCATTGTGAGTCATGTTCTTGAGAGGTACGGCCTCGGTCCACTTAGTGAAGTAATTCTTCACCATCAACATGAACCGATGCCCTTTTGAGGAAGGAGGGTGAATCTGGCCGATGAAGTCTAGACCCCAACCTCGAAACGGCCATGGCTTGACAATAGGGTTGAGTAATGAGGCAGGAGCTAACTGAATATTTCCAAACTTCTGACATGCTTCACACCCTCTATAGTACTTGAAACAATCTTCAATCATAGTCGGCCAATAAAAATCTGCTCTTTTGAGCATCCAACTCATTTTCTGGGCCGACTGGTGAGTGCCACAAAGTCCTTCATGGACTTCTCCCATAGCCACCTGGGAATGTTCATGGTCTAAACACTTTAATAGTACTCCATCGATGGTTCGGCGGTACAACGTGTCGTCTATCAACACGAATTTGAACGCTTGTCGCCGAACCTTCCGATCAACCCTTTGGCTAGGGTGTCTCAAATACTGGACGATTGGGATTCTCCAATCGCCCTTACATGCTTCAGAGGGTCTCTCTAGCTCACCTTTTGAAAAAATTTCTACACTACTGACTTCGGGATGCCCCCGAGCCATTCCTGCTTCTGCCGAAGCCTGGCCGGGCTGACCATTCGGAGTGTGCCGAGCCTAGGTCCTCCAGAGGGTTTGGACTCCCGGGAGCCCTCACCACGCGGGAGGCTTCAGCCTATGGCCTTCGGCATGCCAGGTCCCTTGGTTGGCAGAGTACTCCGATCCAGGGACCCCAGCGCAGTGACCTTCGGCGACCGAAGGGGTCCAACCCAGGGGGTGCGCTTGCCCACTGTTACTAGCTTCAGTAGTGAGACCCAGCATCGGCTTCTCCAATATAGAAAATTTTCCTCTCCTAACTTGGTAACCAGATGTTTGCTAAGCCAAATCATTTGCAGTCGAATTGGCCTCTCTCGACACGTGCGAGATTTTGAAGTCATCAAAACGGCAACTATGTCCAGACATTTATCCAAGTAACTATTCAGCAAGTCGTTAAAGCATTGAGCATTTTTAGCCACTTGTTGCACTACTAACAAAGAATCACCGTATGCATGAACATGTCTAGCGCCTACAGATTCTAATAATTCAAGCCCTAGCAATAAAGCTTCGTATTCGGCTTGGTTATTAGTGGAAGGAAATTCCAGACGGGCCGAAGTTCCAAAGTGCATTCCATTAGGTGATATGAGAACCACTCCAATACCTTGGCCACTCTTGCAAGCCGAACCATCAAAATAAAGTTTCCATGGCACTACCTCAACTAGAGCAATATTTTCACTCCAGCTGACATCTATGTGGTGATCAACTATAAAGTTGGCCATGATTTGGCCTTTCATAGCTCTCAGGGGTTCGTAGGCCAAATCATATTCGATTAGCGCGTAAGCCCATTTTCCGATTCTTCCACTTAGAATCGCCTTCTGTAACATGTGCTTTATAACATCGGTTTGGCAAATGACAACACATGTAGTGGGGAGAAGATAATGGCGTAATTTGGTGCACGCGTAGTAAAGTGATAAGCACAAATGTTCCACAAACGCGTACCTGGTTTCGGCGTCCAGCAGGCGGTGACTCAAGAACGTGATAATGTATTCTTTTCCTTCTACCTCCTGGGTTAACACGACCACAATCACGCTATCTGGCAGGACTCGAGCTCTCAAAGCCGAGCTGCATCAGTTTGATCTCCAATGAAGAGGTGAGTCCCACCAACCCCGACTTCTGTGCCAACTAGGTTAGTATCCTCACGACTACATCGGTTCAGTCCGATTTCTTGAGGAGAACGGTGAAACAACACGGTCGATGGTTGTTCTCAGTATATTTGGCTAGGTCTAAAGCTGCATCAGTTAGGTTTGATCTCTTAGATTGAGGTGATCTGGGTTTGATAGCTTAAGGCTTCATCGGTTAAGTCCGACATCTCTTGTTGTTGTATCTTTTTTATGTTGTATACTATTCATCTAAATAAAGTTTGCCCGATTCATTGATATATTGTTCAGATCATCGTGACTAGCTATTGTCTCAGTTATGTCCGATCTAGTTATTGTGATGATTTATATGATATAGATATGTTATCTAGCATGCTTTATTTATTTCTATCAGAGTATAAGTTGATAGGTTATCTTTAATTCATCTTCGTATCATATTCACTGTCGAAGGGTGCCCATTGGCTTATATGCATATTATGTCTTCTCTATCGGCCGATGACGCGCTCGCTTGATTGGGCCAATTCAGGCAATCGGCCGTATGGCCGATCAACACGCTGGTTCACGATTTTATCCTTTATGTCACAATCATCGGATTGCCAGCCGATCGGCTATGCTACTAACGTCTATTTTTTCCAATCCCTTATCAGTTGCAGGGTCAAACTGATTGGTATGACATGAACCCTTTTCTAAGACGTAGGATCTACACTGGAGTCAAGCAAATCTCCCAGGGCACACGTGTTTTAGTGTGTGACCAAAAAGCACGCCAACAAGAATAGTTGAGAGTAAAGACTGAATAGAGGAGACGAAACTTTATAATAGTGTGTGTATGTTTTCGGGCTAGTGTTCTTCTACCTGCCTAAATTTTCAAATTTTTCATATGCACCGGTCTTTAGTGACAGGTCTAGATCTAGACCCATCACTAAAGGTAGGTCTTTAGTGATGGGTCTAGATATTCACGCGTCACTAAAGATAGGTTTTTAGTGACGGGTCTCAATGGTGCCCGTTACTAAAGATCAGTTTAGAATTTTGATAACTCATTAATGACGGACATCATTGATACCTGTTATTAAAGGTAGGTTTTTAGTGACGATTGTAAACATACCCGTCACTATAAGTTTATTAGTGACGTGTGTCTTTTGTCCGTCACTAAAGCTACGTCACTAATGATCATTTTTGTGGTACTGTCTTCATCCGACATCATTTAAAAAATTAAAAAAATCTTATATGTGGTAGTTTTAATAAAAAATGGTAACATGTGTCGATTTTTAATTAAAAAATGGTGCATTTGAGATTATTATAAAAAATTCAAAAATTCTTATGGGTGCGGATTTTAGTAAAAACTAGCGTATTTGATATTCATATAAACGGCGGCTTTTAGAAACAGCACCTATTAGAGTCTCATATATACCGATTTTTATTAAAAAAACGATACATACAGTGTTGGTACTTGTTTTGTAATATATTTAAACCAGTACATATAGAGACGTCCATATTTAATTTTCCTCGTTATAAACATTTAATTGTTACCACTCTTATATAAATTATATTTCTAAAAACAATTGTTAAAGGGATATTATGCCATTCCTTTTTGCTTTCTCAACTCTACTAACCCCTTAATCCAAAAATTAAATGGAGTTGATAACTTTTGCATTGTATTGCAACATGGGGAAGCAATCTTCCTAAGTAAAATGGTCACAATAATGCCAAAAATTAATTGATTATATACATATGTATTTCTGTCGTCCCACGAAGACTTATTTTTAGCAATTCATATAGATATTAGTAGTGTAAAGATATGAGTTATTATTGTCCCTTGTTAATCATGTTAGTTCTAATTTCTAGGTACTCGTTGATCGGGTAGTGTAATTTGGACGCAGTATACTACTAAAATGTTATTGACAATCAATGGCTTGTTACATATTTCTAGTCTCAACTTATAAATCACTACCTAATAATAACAGATTTCTAAGGCTTGTATAAAAATTTAATATAACTTTCTTGTCATAACTGTTATCCCCATTGTGAAACGGTATTACGCTATTGTTTTTTCCTCAATCTTTCCCCAAAATTTAAAGGATGTGTTGTTGACATCTCTTAGATTGTATTGCAATCTAGATAGGCAGTGAATCCTCCCACATAAATAGGCCACCAAGCAAGAATTCCAAATATTAATTGACACTATAAATGTAAATTCCCTATAAAACGAATCTACGAGATGCATGAGTCATTAGCACTATGCTTATCACATTGGCCAAACATAGCTAGGACAAGTACAACCTCTTCGATCTCTAAAAAACACTGATTGTAATGATTAATAAATATTAAAACTTGATATGTGAAAACGGTATCAGTACATTTGTCATTAAAATTACTTTCATATAGTTACATTTTGAGTACTTCTTATAAATAAATAAATAAATAAATCAGAGGAGATTTTGATGATATTCAAAATGTCATCTATTTAAGACTGAACATATATATATATAGAGAGAGAATTAGGGTGGCATGTACCGGTGGAATCTTGGAAGAACATGAACATATAGTCATTTCAATACTTTGCAACTGAAAACATAGGAGTCATTGGGTGTTTTGCAAGAGAAAACACGTGAATTATTGGTACTAGAGACTTGGAGCGCCTGTTATATAGATTTCAACAAACTAGACATAGCAAGTTGAAATCAAGAAACAAAATTTAGCAACACATTTTTGACAATACCGAATTCACCATTTACACGTTGTCAAAATAAGTCAATATTAATTGCAAATTAAATGATTGTCTATACTATGCAAAATAAAATCCTCTACTGAAAACAAATAAAGTGTTTCATTAACGCGGGGATATTATTTATTAAATATGCATGCTATAGATAGCATCACATTTAATGGGGATAAACTAGATATAGCGTATAATCCACTGCTCTTTGACATTCTAAATAAAATAGATTAATGTGGTCTATGTTTTAAAGGATGAATTAAAATATTTCTCACCACACGTCTATATCCTCTTCTAAAAACTAAAGTGATTAATATTTTAAATTAATGGATTTAAAATGATTTATCTCATCATCTACCATACCCCATCACTACTTTTTCTATTTCCATCAATACCTCTACCTCTTCCCTATTACTACCCCTTCACCTTCCTCTTCCCCTCACCAACCTCATCACATATCCCACTTTTTACTTCTCCTCCTTTCTATTCCTATCTTTCTTCTTTCCTAACTTCTTTTTCTATTCCTACTTTGCCCTTATCCTCTCTCCTTCCCCCTCCTCGATCCTCGCTCTTTATTTTTTCTACCTTATGACCCTACCCCTATCTCTTCCCTTTTTTCTACCCTACTCCCAAATAAATTTAGATTTGTTCTCTTTCATGAAAACATAAAAATCGTTAGTCTTCTTCTCTTCTACCCCGACTAAATACTGAAGAAGAACAAGAAATAGAATAGAAGAATTTTCTCTTAAGTTGGAGGGTTTGACAACAAGAATGGTGGCACCTTCAACCCCACCACCTCCGCCTTTCAAATCTATCGCTCCCAGTCCGGAACAGGGCGCGGCCCCCTTAACGGCGGCGGCCACGCCGCCGTCGCCTTCCTTTGTCTCCGGAGCGTCCAAAGCCGTCATCGCGGTGCTCTCCGTCTCCACGACGCTCCGCGCTCAAGGGTACATCGCCGGGCAGGAGATCCCGAGCATCACCCTCCCAGAGGAGCGCGCACCCGCCGTGTTCGACAGCTTGCTCGCCTCCTTCCTCGCCCAGACGCATGACCTCCCCACGCCCCCTGCGCGCCCGATGCCGCCGCTGCTCGGGGACGGCAGCGCCGTGGGGCTGCTCCCGCTGTACCTCGCCGTGCAGGAGCGCGGCGGGTTCGACGCCGTCGCGTCCTGGGCGGCCATCGCCGAGGAGGTCGGCCTCGACCCGGCCATGGATGCGCCCATCAAGCTGGTGTACTACAAGTACCTCTGCCCCCTGGAGCAGATCATCCGCCGGGGAGGAATGCGGGGAGAGGTGGCCGGTGGCAGCGGCGGTGCCCGCCAGCTGCGCCCCAACGGCAAGTTCCTTCCGCCGGCCGTGGACACCCGGAGCGCTGAACTGCCGCCGCTGAAGCGCAAGAGGGAGAAGCTCGTGGGGATGCTCAACTGGGTTCGCCTCGTGGCGAGGGGCCTAGATCAACGTTGCTCCGTCAGGAAGACTCCCGGCAGCCACTTCTCCAGGGTGCTTATGTTCCGGCGCCAGATGTTCGAGGACGATGGCTTCAGCGACAAGCCCCTGGTAACTCATCACTTCCAACTTCTAGTTTTCTTGAATAACTGCTGATTGAAATGCTTGATTCTGTTATTTTTGTTTAGGGATTACATCGGGGATCTAGATTAGAATGAGGTTATTTTTCCTTCTCTGTTAAATCAGAGCTGTTGGTGCTTACATTTACCTGTTTGGAGGTGCAATCTTGCATCACAGAACATTGCTCGAGATGTTGGACTGAAGGGCGTCATGTTAGAGCATTCTTACTGTTTTTTTAAATTGCCATGCCGTTTGATCTACCTAGTTCAATGTATATGAAACTGTATTGCAAAAAATTGGTCAGGTCAGGGCAGGGCAGAGCAGAAGCCAGATTTTCCTTTGGTTGGTCCTGTTGGGTCAAACTAAGGTTATGTTTTTCCTTTTCCTGGGTCGTAAAAAGGATCTGTCTTCTGACCTTTCCTAGCTGAATTTGATTCTAGTTCTTGTTTGTTGTAGTGATGATTATCTTCTCATGAGGAAAGGTATGGCCTTTTCTATGTGTAGTATGTAATCATCATTGAAATACTTAAAGCAAGTTGTGCTATTATTTTTTTAAAAAATATATATATAAGTTCAGCGCATGGAGTTAGACATACCAAATTAGTATGCCACACTTATATTTGTATGATACCAACACAAAACTCGGTATCAACTATCAAGTATAAGTCCACATTGGCATGATCCACAATTTAACTCTGTCCTCTCCATCTTTCTCTCTCTCACTTCTGTTTGCGAGTTTATAACAAAAAAGGAGAGGTGTAAGGCCTGATGAGTCAGACAGGACAATGCAGTGTCCTCATTGGATCTAGTTTATCCCTAATATGGTCTATGCTTTCACTAGAAGAGCTTTGTTGTCTTCTGTTATGTGGGGAAAACACTACTCCTCGAAGAACAAGCAGAGTCAAGCTGAAGCAGAAGACAGTCCAGCCAAGCAATAACAACAGCACGAGTAAGGAGGTGTGCTAGATATGTTGTAGTACCATAGGTAATAGGGAGTTCTATGGAGCCCTTAGTAGAATTAAATCAGGAGTCCTTAGAAGATTAAACCTGGTGTCCTTAGCATATTGTATCAGGTGTCTTTAGCCTATCATATTAGAAGTTTAGTGATTAGAAATAAATTACATAGAGATTTCATATTAGGAGAGATTTATCTCTTAGCTATGGGGTATTTATAGCTAAGGCTGGTGTTCAGCTAAGGCAAGGAATAAAGTCAGTTCTTCCCCTATCTCATCTCTACCCAATATGCAACCATTGCTCTAGGGCACCAAGGTGAACAGCCTCGCCCTTCTTCTAGACATGCTTACTACCTACGTAGCCTTGGTCCTCCCCCAACCATAATAACTTGGTATCAGGATCATGCGGTTCTTCTTCTTTAGTCACCATGCCAAGCGATGATGCATTATGTGCAACGCTAGGGTAGGATCTACATGGTATGCCAGGTGGGCCCCGGCATACCCTACTCCCAACCCTATTCATGTATAGTATCTCAAAAATTTAAAGGTCCAAAGTTCCAATAGATTATCTAATCGCTTTCCAGCCCAACGGATTTGATTCCTAGGCATTTCTTCCATTCTTTTTTTTTCTATTTCCATCTTTGCCTTACCGTCAGAGCAGGTATCTCAAGGACTGAATTTTTGGTGATTGTTTCTACTAGTACTAAAATATTTTATCAAAATTGAATTGTGAAATATTTTTTTAATAATATATTATGTTTTTTTCCATTTTTTATTTTTGTTTTACTGTTATGTGTATTTTAAAGTTGGATGCATCTTTTTTATTTTAAGTAAAAACAAGCAGCCAAGTGCTATTTCTTGTGACTACCAAAGAAGTTGGATCTTTTTATGTGCAATATATTGGTGAAATCGTGAATGTGTGTTTGAAATTTTCCTTTCATTCAAAAAATAAAGTTTCAAAGATTGTGTACTTTTATGTTTGTGTACATTTCTTTTCTCTATGGAGTAGAACATGACACAATATGATGTTTGAACTATATATTTATATTTATGAAAGTTTTTAACTTAATCTTTCAATTGAAGACTTATCATATTATTTAGTCCATATATATTGAATTACGGAACAAATTCAACAAATATTTATCCAAATTAAAAAATGGTTTTACCGAACCATTTATAAAATTTAAATGTGGCATGCCTAGTAGTAAAATCCTAGATCTGCCATTGTGCAACGCTTGAATCAATAACACGAGAATTGAGGAACATCAAGCTATCAATGAATTCCATTGCGGAAAGAACAGAAGCTCATGCCTAGGAAATACAACGCATAGATCAACAACGTCAAGAGGTGCCACACATCCAAAACTCCACTGGAACTCGCTCCTTCGTAGATTGGCAACATTTCTAGCGCCCACCAAAATTGGGAAACTAAATTTCCCAAAATACAATGGTAAGGGAGATTATCTTCCCTTCCTTAATAGATGTGAATCATATTTTCATCAGGTGCATGTCGTGGAAGAGGAGATGGCCTGGTTAGCTTCCTTCAACCTCGATGATACTACTCAACCATTGTACATGCACATTAAGTGTGAAGAGGGCACACCTTCTTGGTGACGTTTCTTAGAACTTCTCAATATTTGCTTCAGTCCCCCTCTTCACTCCAATTCGTTGGGTGAATTAGCCTTGTGCAGGCGCACCGACTCATCTTCAATAAGTTGATGCCAAATTGCCAATCAACTTCCACATTATGGGTAATTATTAGTTATGAAGGTTCATCACATGATCTACATGCTATTATAGGTGATGTGACTATCCAGTGGAAAGAGGTAAACAAGACATTATGTAACAAATCTTAGAATCAAAGTTGTGATCTTGACATGAAAACAATCACAATGTAATTTGAGATTTTCTTCTATGCAAGAACTTGTGCGATGTCCATTATATGAGACTTGGCATAGGGCCACTTGGTTGTATGCATTATACTACGCTACATACTACTGTAAATTATATGGAATTTTTTGGATAAACTGTGAATGTCCATAATAATGCTAAAAAGTAGTGATAGCTGGGGAACAATCACCCACCATTGAATTGTATAGTGTAACTAGTACTAAGAGTATAATCAACCACCAGTTGATTTGGATTAGACCTTGGGAAGGCATTGATCGCATAGTTATTGAAATTGGACTAGCGAATGAACCGTCAGAGTTGTTAGTTCACTATATGATCAAGCAGAAGCAATTGGCATTTGATGTGGGTGGAAGAAGTGATACCACACCATACTACCCATAGTCATTGTTAGTTCACCCCACCTAACCAACCCAACCATAAAACCTAGGCGTTATAATGGGAGAGGTGGGAGCTTTTATCCATAGTCCAACATTCCCCCTACGGCGTGCGAGCCCGGCGTAGCGCGCAGCAGTTTCTAGAGCCCGGTGTAGCCCGCAACAGGTCTCAGCACACGAAAGAGGCGCAGGGGAAATCATGCAGCGGAAATGCGTGGCCAGGGGGGTTCGAACCTAGGACCTTGACTCTGATACCATGTTAGTTCACCCCACCTAACCAACCCAACCATAAAGCCTAGGCGTTATAGTGGGAGAGGTGGGGGCTTTTATCCATAGTCCAACAGTCATGATTATAAAACTATGGTAGATTAACTCCATTGGAAGACGTGACAACACATTGTGTTTCTTCATAATCAAAATCGTATACTCTATAGGTGACCCCACAACAAACACCAAACTAATGTGACCCTTTACCCATTAGTCACCAATTCGATACAAGGGAAATATATTTATAAAAACAATCATTTCTCTAGCAAATATCATGAACTAATACTCCATTTTACATCTCCATGGGCTTATTCATTCTAGATAATTAAACTCCCATAGAAATGGTTGGCCATTGATGTGTCATGTGACGACTGAAGACTTCTCACTCGGTTGATCATATTGGTTACACCCAACTCGGTGATCAACTTGGCAATTATTGAGCTCATTTCATGTGTTGAATAGTGGGTCGTCAGTTGGACTATGGTTTTATTTGCTTACTAAACAACATGGTAGCAGAAATAGTTTCCCAGAAAGCCATATACTCGTACATCCACTACCTTATAGCTTCTCACTTTCTTTCAAATAGCACACAATACTTTCCTAGTTTGTTTGATGCCTATTTTAAGCTGCATGTCCATAATTTGAACCCCATTCACTGAGTTTTGGCCAATTAATTTGGCTCATGCACATGTAGATGTAGGTTGAATCTCCGGCTTGCCTAAAAACCACTTTGTTCGATCTTGTTTTCTTCGATTTAGGGATAGTCATTTACAAAGACAATCAATGTTCAAGATTGGATAACATAGGGTCCAGGTTTGGTCTTTTCAAGTCAAACAAGCTTTCTAGGTGGGTTGATAACTCTACCCTAGTTTCCTTGAGATTCTTCCATTTGGGAATTGGTCAATTCATGCATTCCATACTCTTTTGCAATCATAAAATTCATATCGTGGCTTCATGTTTGATGTCTAGATAAGTGAAGTGCTTAGTCTTGGTTTAATTGGTTTGATTCGATTATACATATCAAGCTTGTTACAGCGGTGTGACGAAGCGTGGCAACACACCACCTTCACAACATTACATCAACTACGGCACGCAACGTGGTGACATCATATTCACATTCTCGTGGCAATCAAATACACCAGGACATTATTTACATCCCAAAAGTTATAGTTTAGGATTTCATTACATCAAAGTAGCAATTAAAATGTAGCACAAAACACAATCCTTTATTACTGTCATCAGTAAATGCAACCCAAAAGTTATTTTATAGGATTTTATTACATCAAAGTAGCTAGGAAAATGTGGAACACCATGGGGACGCCATAGGTTGGTTGTGCCATGGCGTCCACGTGGCAAGTAACTGAAAAGCGCTACGACGATATATCATCGTTATGGCGATGATATGGTGGTGCCATAACATCTGTGATAGATACATACTATCAAAAGCCTCTACTCATCCGTTAAAACCGTATGGTTAATCATGCCATCATAATTATGTCGTTTAAATTCTTCTTTTTCATTGAATCCATCCATTTGTGATATGATAGGTTGTGCCAATATGCTTCCCATTTTGGTCAGAGAACATTGTTGCCTATTTGGTAGTGTGATCAATTTGTCACAAATTTGAGGTACAACATTATATGGCAGGTAGAACATGGGGCCAAGCTTGTACTTCTTTACATGGGTATTGTCATATATTTGATACACTGAAATCTTTTTATGCCTATTACATTATCATTATTTCAAGAACTTTAATGCACATGGTGTCAGGTGATTACTTGCTTGATAGTCATGACATGTGAAAACCTGGTTAACATTATGATGGGTTAAAGTTGCATGTTCCAAAAGTTATTTCGGAATTCCTGTATGGTGGCAGATGCTTACATGTAAAATGGCAAGACTTACTTAGCTACCTGTATGGTAGCAGAAGCATACTTGCTACCATTTTAGCTACTTGCAAGTAGAGTTCATTGCGATTGGGTATTGACCCTAAGTTTAAGGTTAGCTTGGTACTTATCATAAGATTAAACCAGCACAAACAAAGCCTAGCAATATCTTGCTTCAAACTTTGTAGAATGTGTGGAACATGGATTATGCATTTATACTAGTAAGGGGTCCGTGCTTTGCGACGAGTCTTATTTTATTGCTACGATGATAAGAAAATTTTCAGCGAATCTAACTGCATATACGCAAAATTCATAGTTTTGCGTGATTTTTTAGAAATCTAAGGGCCTTTGTGCAAAATTCTTAGTTTCTGCATGATTTTTTAGAAATCTAAGGGTTTTTACGCAAAATTCGTACTTCTGCGCAAGATATAGAAATTAAAGGACTGAAATGCAAAAGTACATTTTTCTTTTTTTTTTCTTTTTCTTTTTCTTCTTTTTCTTCCCATGCTTTCTTTACATGCGGAGCGGTTGGGGGCGCGCTCGCGTGCCGAGGAGGTAGTTGGACTTCCCCGCATGCATGCATGCATGCAGCCGGACAGGCACGCGTGGGGTGGGGGTGTGGGGAGAGTAGCGTGGATGGAATCCTCGTCCGCGTTTTATATTAGTAGAGACTTGTTCAGTAATATGAAACAAGCTTATCCTTACCAGAAGTTATTCTGATGTATCGAACATGCTTATCCTTACCAGAAGTTATTCTGATATATCGCGCTTCCTGTGGTTGTAGGATAGACAGAGGCAGTGATAAAGTTGTTGTGACATTAGATATATGTTGATTTTTAGTCAACACATCTGATATATGTTGCTGACAGGTTGTCATCAAGAATTAGGTTCCACATATAAATACTCCTCAAGTATTTCTTTATTGCTGAAACTTTCTTCATTTTGGCTTAGAGGCAACCCATATACAATCATAATAGAACTCAGAACTACTTGCCATACATACTGAACTATGCATTTCTGTTTATTTCATAATTCGTGCCTAAGATGTACAGTGCAAATGTAAAAAAGATCACTCCTTGCCCATGCAGAGTGGTCATACAGCTGAGAATGCAGATATTCCAGAGTGGATTGGGAAGCCTACATCACCATATGAAGATCAAGATATGTTGAGATTTCTTGGAGAGCCTGTTTTAATTCCAAAATACAATGAAGACTTCTGTGCTGCTACTGTTGGTAAAGGCAGGCCGGATAAGTGCAACTGTTCGCTCCCAGGTTCCATTAGTTGCATCAGGGTACATGTGGAAGACAAAAAGACCGAATTGAAACGTGAACTGGACTTATCGTACTATGCAATGGGGTTTGGTCAATGTGGGGAGGATGCAACAGTGACATGGACAAAGGATGAAGAGAAGAAGTTTGAAACCATTATCCAGCAGAATCAGCCATCATCCAAGTACCAATTTTTTGACAAATTGATTGCTGCCTTCCCATCCAAGAGCAAACGAGCAATTGTGAGTTACTATTACAATGTTTTCGAGCTGCGGAGAATAGCCTTACAGAATCGATCTCAAGTTGTTCATGATGTTGATAATGATGATGATTGAATTCAACCTGCCTTTATACACCTTCATCTTGATGGTGTTAAAATTAGATATTGGTCTGCTACTTTCTCCAGGAATCGAAATGATTCTTAGTTTGAAAGTGGATCAGTTTTATGTTACTTATAGTCCAGTCTGGTTTCTCCTGGAGCTTAAAACTGAAAATGTTGTTTTAAGTGGTCACTGGGGATGGTAAGTGGGCTTCACTTGGGAATCTCACTGAGACTTGGTTCGTTTTGTGAATACCTCTGTGTGACGTGTTGACCCATTACCTGTGGCGTGTTGTCCATTTAACTGTGGAGTGTTACTGTTTATGTTAATCTTAATGAAACTGTGTTGGACATTCAGGCTACCTTAAAAGGTTGACCTAGCATTACTTCAGTGTCCTGCATGAAATGTGTTTAGTGCAGGCTGCTATTATCACAGTGATCAGGTAAGCTGTTGGTTATAGCTTGCTTGACCCTGTTTTGAAACAGAGTCTTGAGAGCAAATTATTCATGTGGTTTTTGTTTTTTAAAAATATGATGATGTGGTTTTTGTTTTAAAAAGTATCCTGGTGCAGTTTTCCAAATTTCACGTGTTTTTCCATGCGAAAACTGCATTGGTGCATTTGGGTTACATCAATTCAAGTGGGTATAACTCATGATATAACTCATGATTTATACCCACTTGAATTGATGTAACTCATGATTTATGTTGGAATGCTGGTGAAGAAAAAAAGAAATCGACTCCTTTGGTATATATCAATTCAAGTGGGTATCTTCGATGATACAACATTTGGATGGTCTATAAAGAATGGAAGGCAAGTCACCATAAGTTGTTGCTTTCCATCCAGTTTTGAAGTTAATAATTCCTGCTCCAATCGCCAATCATTGACTAGTATCAGAGAGGAAGAGGAAATCTTACAAGCTAAAAGACTCTGGTTAATCCTCCAGGACGATGACGTTTCTAAATTTCACGAGTATTTTTATAGGTAGGGTCGTAGCTGATTCTAAATTTTAGAACTTAATTTTGGCAGTATTTTATGTTTTTTGTTGCTTTCTAATTTTCAACTTTATTTTAGGATCACTAAGAGTAGACGTATAAAAGACTTACACAATAATCATAATCATATATAGGTCAATGTCATATGTATTAGAGTGGTAAAAAACAAAACTATTTTTTAGAAGTGATAAATTATTAAATCTCTTGATAAAAAAGTATCTATGCGATATACCATATGATACAAGATGCTTTTTAGTGAGTTATTTTTAGTGGTTTATTTTTATATGAGAAAACATGGAAGAAAATAATTTATGTTTTGGGAATATTTAAGAAAGACGACTTTATATATAACGGGAAGGTTAAGTTGCACTAATTTTAGTCGATCAACGACAGTTCGTAATCGTCACGATATTTGCACATCTGCCCTCGCGGATGAATCGAATTCAGATATCACTCAAATTTTATTTTAAATTCGAATGTGGGTACAGATATTTTTGAATACTAATATAAAATGGATAGTTCTAATTCGAATTCAGATCCAAATGTTTATTGAGTTTGACTTGAAATGAATATAAAAAATGAAAAAGTGTGAAATCCATCTATATTTTAATTGATCAATTTCGATTAATCAAAAAAATTGTGACTGGTTTTTATAAACATGCACCACAAATATAATCAATTATTTTTTTTAATTGAACATAATTAATCAACCAACCAAATATTTCAACTCTAGTGATGTAATAGAAATATATGCGATAGTTGTTTTTTTCCTGTTCTACACTTTAATAATGTATGTTTAGATCAACAATAATATACAATATTAAACAATAAAATTATGTACATATATTATATTGCTTGTATGACCTTGAAGTGTATAAATAAACTATTTTTCACAACTATTTCAAGAATTTGTTCAAATTCAAATCATTTCTTGCAAATAAAAAGTAAAATCGTGATTTAATCATCCTACTATCTCCTACTATCTTGCATTGCTAGAAAACTCCTACTAATTTAAATATTTTATAATGCATAAAGAATAAATAAATCACACTGTTGGTGCATTTTTTGGTCACACTTTGACATACGCGTGCCATAGGAGATCTGCTTCACTCCAGTGCAAGCCCTATGTTCTTAGAAAAAAGGTTCAAAGTGTGACAATCAGTTTTATCTTCCAACTAAAAAGAGAACATAAAATATTACATTAGTAGCATGACCTATCGGCTATCGAGTCGATGATTGCGACGAGGATGAGATATTGGTGGAATATCATGTCGATCAGCCATAAGACCTATGACTTGGGATGAAGCAATCGGGCGAGCGTGCCATCGGCCGATGAGATGAACCATTAATCACATAGGCGATGAGTGCTTTTCCAATAAATTATAAGATATGGTGTGGAATCGAAGATAACACGTCGGCTTGTACTCCGACATAAATAAATAAAACGTGCCACATAACATGTCTATATCATGAAAATTATCACAATAACTAGATCAGACCTAACCAAGACAATAGCTAGTCACGATGATCTTAATAATATATCAAAGAATCGGGCATACTTTATTTAGATGAAAGGTATACAACATGAAAAAGATACAATAGCAAGAGATGTAAGACTTAATCGATGAAGCCTCAAACTATCACACCTAGATCAATTAAATCTAAGAGATCAAACTGAATTGATGCAGCCTTAGACCTAGCTAATACACAGAGAACAATCGGCGACCGTACTGTTTCAACGTTCACCTCAAGAGATCAATCTGATGTGGTCGTGAGGATACTGATCTAATCGGTACAGATGTCGGGGGTGGTGAGACTCACCTCTTTGCTAGAGATCGAAATGATGTAGCCTAGCTCCGAGTGCCGAACCCCACAGATAAACCTTGGAAGCCAAGGGTGACGATGTGCCGAGTAGTTGATTGATAGAGATGTGTTTTTCTAAGCTAACTAGGAGTACATATTTATAGTCCGGAGACTTATCGTCCAAGAACTCTATCTTAACCGATTCTGGATAATCTTCATCTTCTTTTCCACGCCTTATCTCCATTGGCTTCTTCTGCGTTCGATCATCTTGTAACAGCATGGACAGACTTCCCTGACTTTCCTTGACCGGACCTCTTTGACTTATATTGACCGTGTGACATCTTTAGTGGGCCTGGGCTTTACCAAATATTGGCGTCAACACATGCCCCTAGTTTTGGAGCATTAAGTGGCTGCTAATGCTTTGAAATTAACAACGGTTAGTACCCCTACTGCCACGTCTTTTCAAATGTCTATCCACATGATCTTTTCATTTTAATTGCCAGCTGAAACCCTTCATCTTCTGATACCTTTATGACTTCACGTAGCATTCCGACTTCCTAATTTAATTGTCAAAACCCTTCGCCTTCCAATGCTTTCACATTCTCCGAGAGTTCTAACTATTTCTCTTCCTCTTCCAGCCATCCATAACCGCACTGGGTTAGTTTATAAACTTCGGTCGCTCTTCCTTTCTTCTTCATGCTTTTGACTCGTCACCTATTTCTAGCCATCAAAATTTTCACCGTTCATCCAGTGCTAGCTGTCGCTCTCCATCTTTCTCCTTGTTAGTGTATGGCCACCATTGAGGCGATCTCCCGAGTAAGTCTCTGATATTTTCATTCCCGACGCACTCATCATCCCTTATCTTCTAACTCCATTTTTGTTTTGGCAGGGCTTGCGAAACTAGGTTTTCATTCCAATAGTTACGCACCCTTTTAGCTTCTTTCTGGGTCCCTTAGGCAAATCGACCCCACAGATCTCATCAATGTCGAGACTCGTCGGATACCCTTCAAATGTTCTCCTATGCGTTCCTCCGACTGGGATTTGGGCTTCAATTTTTTTCCTCCTTCCATCCCCGACTAGTGTGACTGGTACCTTTTGGGATGAGATTGTCATTGGTCATTGCATCGGTCTTTCTTTGGTTGATCTATACTTGAACGTGCCAATGCTGGATGCATCTTGTTATTTTTGGTCTAATGCCTTAAATGCCTTCATTTTTGGTCATGGGCCAATGAGTCCCACTTTTCTTGATGTCTTCTCCTTATCTTGCCTTGACATTGCTTCACTGGTCAATCCCTTCTTTCTTCATCTCCAGCCATCCCACAACCTTGGCATCAACTCCACTGATGACTGGAGCCGATATATTGCTAGGCACAATAGGAAGAATGGCCTCATAAGCGCTCGTGAACATGTCGCCTTCCTCGGCCTCTAGTTGGAGGAATTTGTCTTCTGTGTGTCGGCTCCGGTCCCGATCCTTCAGTTTTAGTTTTTAGCCAAATGACTCATTGCCCATGTGTGAGTTCCCCTCAGCCGTTATCTCCTTGGATCCATATACTGTTCCCTTCACCTGGTGTCGGCCAACCTATTGGCTAGCAACTTCATCGTCCGACCTAAGGGTCCCTGGTGGTTCCTCCAGCTTTGGCTCAATGTTTATACTACTGATCTCATTGGAGGAACCCCTCTTACTCATTCACACTTTCCTGCCAATTTTCTAGAATCGGTAGTTCCTACCTAATGTCGCTGCTCTTCTCTTGGGGAAGCGACAACATTCTTTCCTCCTATTCCTTTGTCTTCTGCGGCCTTTGCTGTTTTCTGTAAGAGTTATTACCTCAGATTCTCTAATCGGACCGTCTAGTTTCCTTTTGGATACCATTCGGAGTATGAGCACCCTCGTCAGCTCGTTCTGCCCGATGTGTCCTGGGACGCAGAATCCTTTCATATATTTTCGGCGACCACCTTTCATATTTTACCAATTAGTATCCTTGGCGGTACTCTTATGAGTTCTATCATCCATCGGTCTCTTTGAGGCAACTGAGCTTTGGTTAGCTCCCACCCCATCTCTTTTTGTTGGCAAAATCCGAACTCGCGGGAGGGTCACGAGTGCTTTGGAGTGGGACCGCCTTTCCCATATGACCGATGTGATCCCTTCTAGACGCCTTGCCACCTAGGCGACCTATCAGGCGACCTCTCATGCCTTCCGTCGATGGTGGGATGAGTTGAAGCAGCACGTCTTCAACCGTTCTTCCTTGTTCTACCAGGAGCGGCTTTACCTAGATGATGCATATGTAGAGCCCGAGGTACCCATTCTGATCCCTTCTTCCTTTGTCTCTCACCATCTTCTATTCCATCTAATTAACTTGCTTTCCGCAGGACATTGATCGTGATGCCCCCCGGTGAGCTTTAGTGGTCGGTCGATACAATACGGGTCGGTATCGGCCACTACGAACTTGGGTGCTGGCGTCCCAACTTCTACATGGGTGAGTGGGAGACGGGTCTATATCATCAATCAGGCGAATGAACTTCGACCGGCTGCCTAGGGAAAGAAGCCAATTCAAGAGTAGAACTGATGGGAGCCCTTTGGGCAATTTTCTTTCCTTTTGTAAACTTTGTGTAACATTCTTCGCCTTATAATTTGGGAGTTTGAATATATCTTCTTAATTCCATTTTTCAACTTTGAACTTTTCTGTAGCGTACGATGCTCCTACATCGGCCGTCTGAAGGCGATACCATTGGTGTCAGCTAACTCGTGCATTAATCCTTCATATTTCAACCGATGACTTCCCTTAAGTACTTCTAGTCTCATCCCCTTATGACCCTCTAAAGGTGATACTTTTGCATTGGCATGTTTCGAGGTGATGCCATCGGCTTTTATGCATATAGACTTCTAGGCTCCATCTAAACAATCGAGAGATTTTCCTTCATTGTTCCTCGTTCGACCTCTTCCCATGCCTTGGATTCGCCTCAGTCTTCGTCGAGGCAGTCATGTCATGCTTTGGTCTAAGGGTGATGCCTTTGCATCGGCCATCTCAAGGCGATGCCATTGGCATTGGCTGTTTGGGCTCTGTCCAAACAGTCGATAAACTTCCCTTAGTATATTCGTTCGGCCTTTTCCTAGGTCCTCTAAAGTAATCTTTAGTCCGGTCCTCTTCCGTTGAGGGCCTTCTGCACTCTTTGGCATCATCTTTTTACAGGACGAGCCTAGACAGTTCTTTGGTGATCGGCTTGATACTGTCATCTGATACTTTGAGAAAATTGTCATCTTAAGCTTCTCCCAATAAACAGACGACTCCTTCTGCTTCCCATACCGATAAATCGGTTGTAGCTATGTTAACCGATTTGTAGGTGGGAACTATTTCCACTTAATCGCCGACCCACTGTATGAGGTTCTGATGCATTGTCGAGGGGACACAACCGTTTGCGTGTATCCAATAACGTCCCAATAACAAGTTGTAGGATTATTTCCCCTCTATAACGGAAAAATGTAGTCGGCATTGTCTTGCTTCCAACTGTTAGATCTGCGTTTAGTACTCTCATTGTGTCTAATGAGTTGCCGCCAAAATCCCTTAATACCATGTTAGTCCTAATGAGGTATTCTGGCGTCTTCCCAAGCTTACGGAAGGTGGCATAAGGCATCTGTTGGGGGAAAATACTTCATCCTCAGGGTCTCTACAGTAATAAGACAAAGGCAATCTACTAAACCGAAGTTCCAGTATTAACTCTGGTTTAGTACATGATCAAGTTCGAAGAATCCATGTAGACTTCTGTTCGGAGTATAACTTCAAAGGTCGAATCTTCAGAGAGCTTATCTGCCAGCAAGGATGGAAGACTTATCTTCTTTCTGATTAGATTAGTCTTTTACCATTTTAACCCTATTAGGGGTACCGAATAGTCTCCACTATGTCGGTTGTAATTGAGGGGTAAAAAGGTCTTTTCCTTAAGATTTTTACCTATAAATACCCCCTTCTCACCCTATAATGATCATCGAATACTCGGTTATTCAATACACAACTTTGAACTGCATCGAGCTATTATCCAATTCGGAGGCTTGAAATAGTTCACTTCACAAACACTTCGTTTGTTAGTTTCTAATCTCTGAAAACATGTTAGCATAATCTTTTACGCCAACAGTTGGCGCCGTCCGTGGGGAACCTAGTCCAAAAAACTTCGTTCTCTACCAAGTTCTCAGAATCATGCCTCCTAAGCGGAGTTCAGGTGGTAGTCCTACTCGGAGGTCCCCTCAGACCTCCGGAGCAAGATATTCGAATACAGTTGAGGTCGGAGGACCTTTAGTAATTCCTCCACCTCAGACCCCCGAAGGGAATTCCCTTCCTCGAGCATACGGAGTTCCTCCTCCAACTCCATCTATGCTTCGGCCAGACGGAGTCCCTCCTCCAACTCCGACTACGCTTTGAACTGACATGTATAGTTCTCAAGACCCGGAAGATCCTTCCGGAAGAAATGAAGACGGTCTTGGCGACATGGCGACCCAGATGGCCAGTCTCCAAGTTGAAGTGGCGAGGTGGAGGCAAGAAGCCGCAGATAGGCTTCATTTTCAGGCCACCCCAGTCATTCCCGAAGTGCCTCAAGACGATGATCTTCCTTATCCTGAAGCCCTAGAGAACGCTTCCTTCGATAGCGAGTCTCCGCTGCATCCCGAGTTACAGAAAGTGTGCTTTGACCCTAAGTTTAAAACTTCGAAGCTCTGTAAGTACTCCAGAGAGAAGGACCCGAGGGAGTTCTCCCGTTGGTATGCTTTGGCAATTGAGGCCAGTGGAGGAGTTCGAGACACCATGGCTAAGTGTTTCCCTCTTGCTCTCGAAGGGGTGGCTTTGCGTTGGTTTTGGTCCCTGAAGCCGGGATCAATTAGAACCTGGGAGCAATTAAGGAGGAAGTTTATAAGTAACTTTCAGGGTACCTTCGTACCCCCAATGTCTACGGGAAGACTTTTCCAGGTGAAGCAGCTACCTGGAGAAACTTTAAGACAATTTTTCAAGCGCTTCACTCATACGAAGTCGCAAATACGGGGGTTGTCTACGTCCTCCGTGGTTGATGCAGCCTAAGAGGGAGTTACCCATGCGGGCCTCCTTGATAAACTCCATCGGAAACAAATATCCTCTGTAGCGCAGCTGATGGCTTATTTTGAAGAATATGCTAGGTCAGAAGAAGGGTGGCTCCGAAGAACAACTTCAACTCCATCAATCCTACAAGAAGTCAAGCTCGAAGTAAAGACTTCAACACCTTTGCAGGGGCCTAGCATCGAGGTCCAGCATGACAGGCGTCGGGGGAAAAGCATCCTCGTTCCGAAGTCTTGAACATTGCTCATCCGCAGAAATTTGCCCCTAGAAATCCACAAGCTTCGGGAAGCATGACCAGTGGCTAGAGGCCACCAGGGAAGCCGGCTAGCAAAGCCCAGGCCTTCTTCTGCTGCGTTCATGGTGAAAATCAGAGTCACGCTACTGATGCGTGCAAGTCTATACTCGCTTTAATAGGCGAGTACCTCGAAAGAACCTCTGGTCAAGGAACTACTGACCGAGTCCCTTCCGAGGCACGTGTGGAGCCTGTGTAGGCTGTCGCACGCATAGACAACTTCGACCCCGCAAGGCAACCTCCGGTGGTCAATATTATGCCACCTCTAAAGCAGGAAGATGACCAAGATCAAGGTAAAAGGGTAGTCCTCCCCATTTCCAGAGGAGGGACCCTCAGCAGTATGTCGAAGAGACAATGAAGAGAATATGTCCGGGAAGTGGGCCATATTGGAACTTCTTCGTCTGCAGCTACCATGCCCGAGTGGTCCCATGTGCCGATATCTTTCTCTACAGATGATGCAGCTGGTATAAAGTTTCCACATGCAGATCCCCTTGTTATTACTACCGATATAGCAGGGACTGAAGTTCGGAGAGTGCTGATTGACAGAGGGAGTTTAGCAGATATCATCTTCGTTCAAGCCTTCGATCAGCTCTGTATCTCCAGGAAACATCTCCTCCCTATAGCTCGTCCCTTGCAAGGCTTCGCAGGACCCCCTCTTGATGCCCTCGGCCAGATAGGTCTAGAGGTTGCTTTCGGAGAGGGTCTACTGGCAAGGACGAAGGAAGTGATTTTCGATATTGTAGATGCCCCTTATGCATATAATGTTATCTTCGGAAGGGCATGTTAAATCAGTTCGGAGTCGTGGCGCATCATAACTATTTATGTATGAAGATGCTCACGCAAGCGGGAGTACTCACTGTCTTTGGAGATCAAGCCACTGCGCGAAGAGCAGAGTATGGTCATAGCCCCCCTCTTGACCCGAGACAGGTGAACAATGTACAAGGCAATCCGGAGGATATCTCTGCTCTAGGTGAACCTTCGAAGAAGTCCTTCCCAAGACCCAGCCCCGACGGAGAAATTATAACGAAGGTTATTGTAAAAGACGACAAAGATTATTCTTTTCAGTTCGGCAAAGATTTGCCTCCAGAAATCGCTACTTCGTTAAAAGAGGTAGTTGGAGAAAATTTCGATGTCTTTGCTTGTCTGATGAAGACATTCCGGGAGTCAGCCGAGATATCATTGAGCATAGCTTGCTTGTGAACCCGAGGGTTCGACCTGTTCGACAAGGACTTCGGAAGTTATCCGTGGAGAGGGCCATCCTTGCTAAAGCAGAAGTGGAAAAATTGTTGAAGGCTGGGATCATCAGAGAAGTAGCTCATACGGAGTGGTTAGCTAACCCAGTCTTCGTCAGAAAGAAATCCTCCGAGAAGTGGCGCATGTGTATTGATTTTACATCCTTGAATAAAGCATGCACACATGACCCCTATCCCATGCCCCGAATTGATCAATTAGTTGATTCCACTGCTGGTTCGGAGTTATTAAGCTTCCTCGATGCGTATTCTGGCTATCATCAAATCTGGTTAAAGCGTGAAGATGAAATTAACACAAGCTTTGTAACTCCTTCGGGAGTCTTCTGCTATGTAAGAATGCCTTTCGGCTTAAGAAATGCCGGGGCAACTTTTTTGAGGTTAATTGCTAAAGCTCTAGGTCATCAAATAGGTCGCAATGTAGAAGCTTATATGGATGATATTGTAATAAAGAGTGCTTTAAAGCACCAACATAGCCTAGACTTAGCAGAAACGTTTGATAGCCTTCGGGCATGTGGAGTCCGTCTCAACCCCGAAAAATGTATCTTCGGGGCTAAGGCTGGAAAGTTGTTAGGGTATCTAGTTTAGAGTAGAGGGATTGAAGCTAGCCCTACTCAAATAACCACATTACAAAGGATGGCTCCGCCAGAAAATTTAAAGTAGGTGCAAAAGCTAACTGGCCATCTAGCACCACTCAGCAGATTTCTAGCAACGTCTGTGGAAAGAAGTTTGCCTATTTTCAAAGCATTGAAAGGGTCCGAAGATTTTGAATGGACACCAGAGTGTCAAAATAGTTTTGATGATATCAAAAATTATCTCAGCAACCTTGCTACACTCACTGTGCCTGTTTTCAGATGAAACCCTACTCCTCTACCTTGCATCTACTGGCTCTGCTGTCAGTGCAGTCCTTGTTAGAGAAGTTGATTTCAATGGAAAGTTGGTGCAGAATCTAGTCTATTTTGTATCCGAAGCCTTATCTGGAGAAAAAACAAGATATTCCGAGCTTGAGAATTTCACTTATGCTTTTATAATGGCTTCGAGGAAATTGCGGCATTATTTTCTAGCACATAATGTAGTTGTACCAACTTCGTATCCCTTGGGAGATATGCTCTGAAGCAAAGATTCTACGGGAAGAATTGGAAAATGGGCTATTGAGCTAGCACCCTTCGGCATCTCCTTCGTAGCAAGGACAGCAATCAAGTCACAAGTGGTGGAAGATTTTGTGGCATAGTTGACTCCGTCTGCAGTATGGGCTCCGGAGAAATCAAATGAAGGAATTTGTACTATATACTCCGACGGAGCTTTCCAAGCATCTGGAGCAGGCATCAGAGTAGTAATAATTTCGCCTTTAGGGCAAAGAGAAATGTACTCTGCAAGGCTCAACTTTAAGTCCACCAATAATATAGCGGAGTATGAAGGAATTTTGTTAGGACTTTGAAAGGCGCGTGTTTTGGGTGCTAAAAGAGTTGTTATTAAAATAGATTCTCAAATTGTAGCTGGGCACGTCGATAAAAGTTTTCAAGTTCGTCACCCGCAGCTTGCAAAATATTTGGAAGGGATCCATAAGATCGAAGCATCATTCAAAGGGATTTCCATCCGAAGTATACCAAGATCTAAAAATATGCAAGCGGATACCTTAGCGAAAGCTACAGCCGGAGCTATGGACATTCCAGAAGGAGCCTTTTATGAAGAGCTTACTTAGCCTTCGGTGCCACAAATCCCTTCTACAGAGGTTCTTTGCATTCCAAGCACCGATTGGCTGAGCTCAATTATGGAATTGTTGCAAGGTGAAACAAATTTGCTTGAAGGGCCACATCTTTCGAGGTTGAAGTTAAGAGTTCAAAATTATCGTGTAATCAACGGTATTCTCTACAAGGCCGGAGTATGTTTCCCTCTGCTCCGATGTATATCTCAAGCCGAAGGGCAAGAGATGCTCCGAAAATTTCATGAAGGTCTTTGTTGTAGCCATTTGGCCCCCGGGGCTTTAGTAGGAAAAACACTTCGCCATGGGCTTTATTGGCCTACAATAGTAGCTGATGCGGAGAGCTTAGTCCACACATGCCAAGGTTGTCAGTGGATGTGAAGATGAAGTCTTCGTCCGCCAATGACTCTTCAAGTTATTGCTCCAGTTTGGCCCATGGCCAGATGGGGTATGGATCTTATTGGCCCCTTCCCAGTAGCAAAAGGAAATTTAAAATTCACAGTGGTAGCAATTGAGTATTTTTCCAAGTGGGTCGAAGCAGAACCCCTCATAGCTATCACTTCGAATAATGTACAAAAGTTCTTCTGGAAAAATATTATATGCAGGTTCGGAGTACCTCGACAGCTCACAGTTGACAATGGGACATATTTTGATGTGGAGCCCTTCAGGAAGTTTTGCGAAGATCTTAGCATACAAATATGCTTTGCAGTTGTGCGCCATCCTCAGTCTAACGAAGCTGTTGAAAGGGCTAATGGTAACATTTTATCACGACTAAATCGAAGAATAGTAGGTTTGGCAAAGGGGCTGTGGACCGAAGAACTCCCGAAGATTTTATGGTCCATTCGGACCAATCAAACAAGGTCCACAGGTTTCACTCCTTTCAGATTATTGTTGGGAGATGAAGTTATAACGCCGACGGAGCTAAAAGGAGGATCTCTTCGTAGCACCGAACCTGAAATAGAAGGAGAAAGGCAAGCTTCGCTTGATTTAACAGAAGAAACAAGGCTTTGAGCTATGGCTAATTTATCAAAATATCAACAGCAAACGAAGACTTGGTATGAACCGAAGGTTAAGCTTAACGAACTTAAACTAGGTCATCTAGTTTTGCGAAGCGTTATAGCACAAGGGAAATTAGGAAATAAGTGGGAAGGTCCATACATTATTCTACGTTCAGGACTCCCTGGTTCTTTTAAGCTAGACAATTTAGAAGGAGATGAGTTAAAGCATGCCTGGCATGCGGAACACCTAAAGCGATATTTCGCATAGGGGCTCCTTGTAATCATTTGTAAACACCTTCTGAATTAATAAAGTTCATGGTTCAGATAATGCCTACCTCTCAAACACTTCCTACTTCTAGTGGACGCACTAGAGGAACGAAGTTGGCTATGAGGGAAGTGTCATTCATTTGAACTAATTTTGCGGACTTCGAACCACTGGTTCGAAGCTTCCGACGAGGTGGGAAAGTCACAGAAAAATGGATTTCAAGCCACCGGCTTGAAAGCATCTGTAAAAAAGTCCAAGGAGACCAAATGATACGGATTCCAAGCTCCGGCTTGAAAGCATCCGTAAAAAGAGTCCAAGGAGACCACTATGCAAATTCTGAACCACTGGTTTGATAGCATTCACAAAAAAAGCCGAAGGAGGCCAAACAAAATAGACTTCGAGCTAATAGCTTAGAACGTCTGTAAAAAGAGTCCAAAGCGACCAATTGTTTTGGATGCTAAGGTATCTGAAAAATTAGTCCGAAGTGACTACATTCAAACAAAAAGGTACTAAGTTACTAGTTTTCAGACTCCAAGTAGTCGAAGACATTTTTTGAGATTCTAATCAATCTCTAAGTTGTTAAGGGGCTCTGAGCGTCCAAAATTGTACTCCTTGTTGATACGGAAATGTGCCCCCGCACTTGGGTCTGTTCGACGACCCAAAAGTGCGCGGATACTTAGGGACAAGCCTAAGCGTGACGTGGCACCGACGTCGCGTTCTGACTACCCTTAGTAGTGATAAGGGGGTGGAGTCGCCAGGCAACTAGATTACGCAAAATAATCCAATTAGCCGAAAGAAATAGATTAAACAGAATAAAATCAGCAAACCAGTCGGAGCCCGTCTGGTTCGAAGTTTGGTGCGAAGGGGTCACCGAAGTGTACCTTCGGCGTCTGGTGCGAAGTGCTCCGCCGAAGGGTGCTTCGGCGTTCGGACTGATCCGGTCGAAGATGGACTCCGAACGGATCTAGTCGCTATGATCACCTCCGAAGAACGGGGTTCGGCGTGCGATCTTTGATACAGCAAACTACAAAATAGTGACGCGAGGGCCCCGCGCGAGTGCAACTTCGTCTAGTATGGAATATGGTCGTGGCGAAGCCTGTTGCGACGAAGTATGCTAGTGAAGCCTGTCGCCGGAGCGTGCAGTCTCGTCGAAGGGTGTCCTGGGGACCTCCAAAACCAATCTCTCAGCTCCAGATACCTCCGACGAAGTAGCTCCGAACGTGCGAACCTGCAACAGAGGGAATTCGAAGTACCAATTCGGCATGAGGACCGAATTTTGCTAAGTGTTGCGCTAGTAGCGAAGGTAGCAATCTATTACGCAGATCAGCGGATACTTCACATGTGAAGTAACAAGGCGATAGCAATCTATTATGTAGATTAGCGGATACTTCACAAGCGAAGTAACAAGGGTTACCATTGTTCCGTAGTTGCCGGCGGAGGGCTTCCAGGAAAACCCATGAAGAGGTACAGGAAAATAAAGGTAAAGTAAATACGATCAAAGCATGGGCTTTGGTTTGGTTTGAGTTGGGGGCGATCTCTACGCTGGCCTTGCTTCTCTATTTATAGGGGCTTAACTCCTAATCTAATTTGCTATTAATCTGGCTAGATAGAGATAAAGATTGAGCTGGGAACGCATACAACTCTATCTCTGCCGAGGTGGGCTTCGGCCAGGCCCGTCGAGGCCTGCTCCTTGGGCCGAAGCTTCGACAGCGTGGGCCTTCGAAGGCTTCCTGGCCAAAGCCCATGGGCTGGCTAGAGGCTTTCAGAGCCCATAGCTCAACGGACTTCGGCCCTATAGGGCTTCGGCCGGACCCTGGACATGTGTATTTTCGGCCCAAATCACCAAAATTGATATTTTGACAATCTAGCCATAAATGCCATTTTTTGCTATCAACACATGCCCCCTACCTTTTAGTGAACTAGTGAACTAAAAAGCACAACGAGATGAAGACAATACCATCCATATCAACTTTCCAACACTCTTATGATGTTTGCCACACACTTGGGAAATACCTTTTCAAGTACCTACCATTCAAAGCTCTTCGAAATCGCTCTCCCTGTAGGGATTCCAACACGTATGCGTTGCTGGGAGCGATTTCGGCTATCTTAAAAGGACCTTCCCAACTAGGTGACCATTTACCAAACTTGGGACTCTTCATGCCCAAGGGTAAAATCGTTTTCCACACCAAGTCTCCTATTTGGAACGATTTTGGTTTAACCTTTTTATTGTAGGCTCTAGCTACTCTCTTCTTGTCCATTTCTATGGCGTCTAAAACCCTTAGTCTCTTATCGGTCACTTCCTCTATATTATCCTTTATAAGAGTTTCATACTCGTCGACCGATAAGCCATCTTGCTTCAACACTCTTAAGGAGCCAAGATCTACCTCTATGGGCAGAATGACTTCTTGTCCATATACCAATTCATATGTACTGACTTTGGTAGCACCGTGCTTCGCAATCCTATAAGCCCATAATGCCTCGGAAAGCACTTCATGCCACCTTTTCGGAAACTCCTAAATTTTCTTCTAAATAAGCTTAATCACAGTTTTATTACTAGACTCGGCCTGACCATTGGCCTGAGCATAGTAAGGTGAAGAGTTTATCAACTTAATACCATAGTATTCGGCGAAGTCCCACACTTCTCTAGAAACAAATGAACTGCCTTGATCCGTAGTAAGGGTTTGAGGAATGCTGAATCTATGTATGATGTGCCTTAAAATAAAATCACGTACCTCATTGTGAGTCATGTTCCTGAGAGGTACGGCCTCGGTCCATTTTGTGAAGTAATTCGTTGCCATCAACACGAACCGATGCCCTTTTGAGGAAGGAGGATGAATTTGGCCGATGAAGTCTAAACCCCAACCTCGAAATGGCCATGGCTTGACAATAGGATTGAGCAATGAGGCAGGAGCTAACTAAATATTGCCAAACCTCTGACATGCTTCACACCCTCTATAGTATTTGAAACAATCTTCAGTCATAGTTGGCCAATAAAAACCTGCTTTTTTGAGCATCCAACTCATTTTTTGGGCCGACTGATGAGTGTCGCAAAGCCCTTCATGGACTTCGCCTGTGGCCACCTGGGATTGCTCATGGCTTAAACACTTCAACAACACGCTGTCGATGGTTCGGCGATACAATGTGTCGTCTACCAACACGAATTTGAACGCCTGCCGCCGAACCTTCCGATCAACCCTTTGGCTAGGGTCTCTGAAATAATGGACGATTGGGACTCTCCAATCGCCCTTACAGGTTTCAGAGGGTCTCGCTGGCCCACCTTCTGAAAAACTTCTAAATTACTGACTTCGGGGTGCCCCCCGAGCCATTCTAGCTCCTGTCGAAGCCTGGCCAAGGTGGTCGTTCGGAGTGTGCTGGGCTGAAGCCCTTCAGAGGGTTCGGACTCCGGGGAGCCCTCTCTGTGCAGGAGGCTTCAGCCTATGGACTTCGGCGCGCCATCACCTTCGGTCGGCAGGGTGCTCTGGTCTAGGATCCTTGGTGCGCAGTGACCTTCGGTGACCAGAGGGGTTCGACCCGGAGGGTGCGCCTGCCCACTATTACTGGCTTCGGCAGTGAGACCAAACACCGGCTTCTCCAATACAGAAAATTTTCCTCTCCTGACTTGGTAGCCAGATGCTTGCTGAGCCAAATCATTGGCAATTGAATTGGCTTCTCTTGACACGTGAGATATTTTGAAATCATCAAAAGTAGCAACTACGTCTAGACATTTGTCCAAGTAACTATTCAGCAAGCCATTAAAACATTGAGCATTCTTATCTACTTGTTGTACTACTAACAACGAATCAACATATGCATGAACATTTCTAGCACCTACAGATTCTAGCAATTCAAGACCTAGTAATAAGGCCTCGTATTCGGCTTGGTTGTTAGTGGAAGAAAATTCTAATCGGGCCGAAGTTTCCCCATTAGGTGATATGAGAACCACTCGAATGCCTTGGCCACTCTTGCAAGCCGAACCATCAAAATAAAGTTTCCATGGTACTACATCAACTAAAGAAATAGTATCACTCCAGCTAACATCTATGTGATGATCAACTATAAAGTTGGCTACGACTTGGCCTTTCATCGCTCTCAGGGGTTCATAGGCCAAATCGTACTAAATCAACGCGTAAGCCCATTTTCTGATTCTTCCACTTAGAATCGGCTTTTGTAATATGTGTTTTATCACATCGGTTTGGCAAACGACAACACATGTAGTGGGGAGAAGATAATTGCACAATTTGGTGCACGCGTAGTAAAGTGATAAACATAGTCGTTCCACGAACACGTACCTGGTTTCGGCGTCTAGCAGGTGGCGGCTCAGGAATGTGATGATGTACTCCTTCCCTTCTACCTCCTGGGTTAGCACGACCCCAATCACGCCACCTTCGATAGCGATGTATAGCTGAAACAGAATCCCGGCCATGGGTGCTCTCACCACGGGCGGTGATGACAAGCACTCCTTGATTTTCTCAAAAGCACTTTGCTGGCTTGCCCCCCAAGTGAACTCGGCTTCGTTTTTTAGCCGGAGTATGGGGACAAAGGCATCAATCTTGCCGGACAAGTTGGATATAAAGTGATGCAAATAGTTCAACTTGCCTAGCAACTTTTGCACATCCTTTTTGCATGTCAACACCGCAATGTTTTTAATCTTCTCAAGTCTCTTAGGATCAATTTCTATGCCTCTCTCATGAATCATGAAACCGAAGAACTTACCCGCCGACACACCAAAAGCACACTTGAGTGGGTTCATTTTCAACCCATACTGTCGCATCCTATCGAAAGCAACCTTCAAATCGGCTAAATGGTTTCCCATGGCGTCCGATTAGACTATGACATCATCGATGTAAACTTCTAACATAACTCCTAACAAGTCATGAAATATCAAGTTCATAGCGCGTTGATATGTGGCGTCGACGTTTTTCAAGCCAAAAGTCATGACGACCCACTCGAACAAACCGACGAAACCAGGGCATCGAAAAGCAGTCTTATAGACATCTTCTTCGGCCATAAAGATTTGATTATAACCAGCATTGTCATCAAGAAAACTTAGTACCTTGTGTCCTGAAGCATCGTTGATCAGCATGTCGGCTATCGGCATTGAATACTCGTCCTTTGGAGTGGCTCTATTCAGATCCCTAAAATCAATGCATATCCGTATCTTGTCGTTCCCTTTCTTCTCTACAGGCACAATGTTAGCAACCCATTCCGCGTACCTGCACGGCCTAATAAATTCAGCCTTGAGTAGTCGCTCCACTTCTTCCTTAACTCGGTCATAGACGGCCGAATTAAAGTGGCGGGGAGGTTGCTTATAAGGCCTAAATCCGGACTTGATGGGCAGTCGATGCTCCACTAGCTCGCGGCTTAGCCTTGGCATCTCGCTATATTCCCATGCGAAACAATCGACATACGACCGAAGTAACTTTATTACTTCAGCCTTTTCATCGGGCTACAAATATTGGTTTACAAAAGTCGGCCTAGGGATGCTACCATCACCTATATCGACTTCCTCCAAGGGGTCGGCCGACGCAAAACCTTGTCCTAATTTCTCTACTTCGCTAAAGTCCCTGATGGCCTCGGCAATACCATCTCTATTAGACTGATATTGCTCCACACGAGACTTTAGCCAATCTAGATTGTTTTTGCTAGACATGACTATTAATACAAAAATATCCATGCTACTCCAGCCGTCTTTACAGACACTGGTACAAAATGTCCTCCGGATATGCTAACAAAATCGTAATCCGAAAGATCTCTTCCTGACAGACACTCTACTTTGTTATGGACGGCGTCGACTGATACATCGGCCAATGCTACTTGGGCCGAAGTATCTGCAGGGATGACTTCTACCTCATCGCCGTCCCACTGTATCAGGCACTGGTGTAGAGTAGAAGGGATGCAATAGTTTGCGTGAATCTAGTCACGCCCGAGTAGCACGCTATAGTTACCTTGTACATCGACGACGAAGAACGTTGTTGGCAACATCTTGTTGCCCACCATCAACTCCATAGAGAGTACTCCCTTGGCCTCGGATCTCTCGCCGTTGAAGCCGTTGAGCATCAAGTTGGTCTTCTTCAGGTCATCTTCGTCTCTGCCAAGTTTCTTCAACAATGAATAAGGCATTAAGTTAACAGTGGCGCCGCCGTCGATGAGCATCCGGGAAATCGACTTTCCATCAATGTGACCTCTAACGTAGAGAGGCTTCAGATGGCAAGACGAGTCCTCGGGCTTCTCGAAGATGGCGTTGCATGGACCGAGGTTTAATTGGGCGACCTCGGCCTCGTCTTGTGGTAGTGCGAACTCGGCAGGTAGCGTGATGATGTTGATATCCATCACTTGGGGTGCGGGCCCTTCAGAGATAGGCGAGTAATCGTCGTTGAGCATGTCATCGTCGTCATCGCTCGGACTAGGGGCCAGGTTGATTATCTCAACCAGCTTCTCCCTCCATACCTGTTTTGTAGCTGGCCAAGGGTGGATTTCTTCGAAGATAGCGTCGCGCTCGGCCTCAGCTTTCTTCTCGCGCATCTCCTGTGCCCATAGTCTTTGCAGGCGTCTCTTTTGTGATCTAGACATGCCTGGAGGGTCCCAAGACGGCTGCGTCTTGGTGCCGGGTGCGACTGTTCGGCTTCCATTAATTTTGGCTGAAGTGGTACTATGCCCTTCGGCCTTGTGCACCCTGTGTTCGGAGGGGGCTTCGTTGCGAACCCCATCGGATGGACCGGCCTCGTTCGGTCGACCGAACCAAGCCTCAGCGCAGAGCTCGGCCGAAGCATGAGACTTACCTCCGTCATACCTCGGTGACAAAGTCTTCAAGATTGGGACTTCCTGAGACCCAACTCTAATGGTTATGGCTTCGGACTCCCTGACTTCGGCCTCCGCGTGCTCGCACCCTTCGGCTTCGCTTTACATGGTCTGATTCGGAGGCACCACGGACAGTCTGTGGATGATGCCCCCCTTTGCTGCGTCTGTTTGCTCCTGCCATCCATAACACTCCGAAGGAAAATAAGATACAGTGTCAGGTTGCGGAGGGTACCCTGACCCGGATATGTACGGAGCCCACGGGGTCCCCGCCCAGTCATACGGCGGAGGCATCGGCGGCTCTAGTGGCCTCGCCCACTATGAGCCGAACCAATTACCTGGAGGGGGGTTCGACCAAGTCGAAGGTATCTCAGACCACACCAGCGAAGGGTCTTGCCAGACCGGAGGTACGTTCAGCCAGTGCGGGCCAAAGCCTCCCATTGGGGAAGTCCAACACGGTGCGGGGTTCGGCCATTGGGGACCGAAGTTGTTGTATAGGGAACCCGACCACTAGGGCTCGAAGCTGCTGTACGGGGGGTTCGGTCGTTGTGGCTCGGAACCACCATGCGGAGCATCAGGCCACCGTGGCCCGAAGCCTTCGTGTGGAGGGTTCGCCTGCTTCGGTCCGAAGCCGCCCTTCGAGGATCTTGGACCCTTCGGCTGTTTTAACTTAGCGTGTGGGCCTGCTTCCTTGGCCCTTCTCTGATGCTTGTTCAACAGCATGTCATATGTTACCTTCGGCCTCTTGCGAGCTTTAGCCGAAGGGGTATTAATGTTCTATTTCCACACTCCTACCTCAGGACTCTTTAGTACGAGCGTGCGAGTGCGCGGTTCTCCAACAATTACATCTTTCCCTTTAGCCGACTCGGCCTGTTCTGGCCGAATCAACACCTTCTTTTCGCCGAGGTCGACGGCGTTGACTGGAAAAGGATCTTTATCCAGCTTCATCTTCAGATCATGGTCTATCTTCAATCGTCCTTCTTCTATGGCCGATTGTATCTACCGTCGAAAAACATTGCAATCATTAGTATTATGCGAATGTGAATCGTGCCACTTATAGTATGGATGCTTCTTTAACTCATCGGCAGGTGGAATGACTTGACCCTCAGGTAACCTGAGAAGCTGACTTTTTAAGAGAAAATAAAATATTTTATCACATTTAGTTACATCAAACGAGTACTTAACCTCACTAAGCCAATTCTTTGTGGGGGATGGTCGTAATTCGGAGCAGGTGACAGGTTTATTTTTAGCATTCCAAACACATTCGGTTGCATACATGTCGGTCGAATCCTCCTCCTCTGACTCCTCCTCATCAGAGCGTTCCATGATGTGGATTTCGGCCCTAGGCTTGCTAAACATCTTAATAAACTATTTATCTTTGGCTTGACCTTCTTGGACCAGAGCCTGCTGTAGAACTTGGATAACTTCTAAGAAGTTTTGGTTATCTAACCTCTCTTTAATCTTAGAACACAACCCGTTAAAAGCTAATTCCGCCAAGTCCCTTTCTGAAATATTAAGGCTAAAACATCGGTTTCTAGTATCCCTAAAATGCTTGATGTACTTAGAGGCGCTCTCACTAGATTTATGCTTAACCGATGTCAAATGCGAAAGCCTAAGTTCTGTCTCACCTGTGTAGAAATAATCATGGAATTTCTGCTCTAAATCGTCCCACGTGTGGATGGAGTTCGGCGGGAGCGCCGAAAACCAAGTGAAAGCGGTGCCGGATAGCGAGAGAGAAAATAGTCTAACCTTTAGAGCATCTATCCCGGTAACTTCTCCACACTGTGCCAAAAATTGACTAACGTGCTCTAGTGTAGTCTTGCTACCCTCGCCATCGAATTTAGTGAATTCAGGGATTCTATAGCCGCGGGGGTAGGGTACTGTGTCAAGGTGGTCGGGGTATGGTTTACGGTAAACCCTAACCCGTCCCTTGGGCATGAAGCCGGCACACTCCCTAAATAGTGCGCTGACCTGCTCCTCTATGTCATCTTGGTATGTTGCTTGTGTGCGCCTCTCATGCGGGGGCGCGACACGCGGTGGGATATCGGCATGTCGGCCATGGGCCTCTTCCCTTCGCGCTATTTGTATGGCGTGTTCGTGTCCGGGCGCCTGCGCATGTGGTGTGGGCAGCGCGGGCATTGGTGCAGGTGGTGGTGCGTGGTATGCAGTATTAGTTTGACTGTAGGTGTAATGATTGGTCTCGGCCATAGGTGACGAGGCCGGATACATGATTGCGCCAGTGCCATCGTTAGTTCTACCGTACACGTGGTTTGCCGAAGGTGCACTAGCTATAGGACTGGGGGTACGGCCTCATTAAAGCCAAACCTTCTAAGAGTTGCCTCTACTTGGGAGCTAACTGCCGAATCTAAACGGTTGGGTAGTGAAGCGCTAATGGCTTGATCTACTGATGCGGCTATTTTCTGCTCAATTTCTAAGGAAGATAAATGAGGCAATACAGGTGTTACCAGGACCTGAGCAAGGTCGAGGGTGACGATGTCGCGCTTGATGAAGCCTGTGCGTGTCTTGACATAGCCTCCAAGCATCATGTCTTGGAGCGCCTTTAACTTTGCCTCGATCTCTGCTCGGTCTTCTGCGGGGATATCTTCAAGTGTAGGTGACAATATGTTTGCGTTGTCGATATTCGTGCCTCCTATTGTGTCCATCGGTGGTGTAGACGTACTAGTCGATGTAGATGTACCAGTGACCGATGTAGACTTACTCATCATGTTGGCGTAGCCTTCCCTAGCGGAGTTGCCAAAAAGTGTGTTGACACGGAAACGTGCCCCGCACTTGGGTCAGTTCGACCATCCAAAAGTGCATGGATACTTAGGGACAAGCCTAAGCGTGACGTGGCACCGACGTCGCGTTCCGACTACCCTTAGTAGTGATAAGGGGGGTGGAGTCGCCAGGCAACCAGATTACACAAAATAATCCAATTAGCCGAAAGAAATAGATTAAACAGAATAAAATCAGCAAACCAGTCGAAGCCCGTCTGGTTTGGAGTCTGGTGCGAAGGGGTCACCGAAGTGTACCTTGGGCGTCTGGTGCGAAGTGCTCCGCCGAAGGGTGCTTCGGCGTTCGAACCGATCCGGTCGAAGATGGACTCCGAACGGATCTGGACGCTATGATCACCTCCGAACAGCGGGGTTCGGCGTGTGATCTTTGATACAGCAAACTACAAAATAGTGATGCGAGGGCCTCGCACGAGTGCAACTTCGTACGGTGCGGAATATGGTCGTGGCGAAGCCTGTTGCGATGAAGTATGCTGGTGAAGCCTATCGCTGGAGCCTCCAGTCTCGTCGAAGGGTGTCCTGGGGACCTCCGAAACCGATCTCTCAGCTCCGGACACCTCCGATGAAGTAGCTCCGAACGTGCGAACCTGCAACAGAGGGAATTCGAAGTACCAATTCGGCCCGAGGACCTAATTTTGCTAAGTGTTGTGCTAGTAGCAAAGGTAGCAATCTATTACGCATATCAGCGGATACTTCACAGGTGAAGTAACAAGGCGATAGCAATCTATTACGTAGATTAGCGGATACTTCACAAGCGAAGTAACAAGGGTAAAGTAAATACGATCAAAGCATGGGCTTTGGTTTTGTTTGAGTTGGGGGGCGGTCTCTACGCTGGCCTTTCTTCTCTATTTATAGGGGCTTAACTCCTAATCTAATCTGCTATTAATCCGGCCAGATAGAGATAAAGATTGAGCTGGGAACGCATACAACTCTATCTCTGTTGAGGTGGGCTTCGGCCAGGCCTGTCGAGGCCTGCTCCTCGGGCCGAAGCTTCGGCAGCGTGGGCCTCCGAAGGCTTCCTGGCCGAAGCCCATGGGCTGGCTAGAGGCTTTTGAAGCCCATAGCTCAACGGACTTCGGCCCTGTAGGGCTTCGGCCGGACCCTGGACATGTGTATTTTCGGCCAAAATCACCAAAATTGATATTTTGACAATCTAGCCATAAATGCAATTTTTTCGCTATCAACACTCCTAACTAAAGTTATTTTCATTGCGCGTAACCACCTTCGACCAAATTTCGAAGTTGCTTACACCCAAAGAGGGGCTGGGAAGTAGGGAGACAATTTTGAAACTTTAATCTTTATCATTCAAATAGATTACATTACATCATGAAAAGTCTGTATCTATACCAAGAAGGAAACGAAGACCTCTTCGATCCCTAGAACTACCGCTAAAGTTAGAGTGATTAGTTACGAAGCTAGGAGTTTTAATAACTTTACTTTTAGCACTTTTCTCTCCTTTCGAAGCTAGGAAATCCTTTTGTTCCTGCTGAAGTTCAGCCTAAGTTCGAAGTCGTTCGGGGCTTCTCTCCCAACTTCGAAGTTGTTCAGGTTTCTTCTTTGTTTGTTCTTCAGCAGTATTCTCTTCTTCGGACCATTCAACGTCTTCAGAAGATGAAGTTCCCAAGTTAACTTCTTTTTCCTCCTCTTTAATGTAAGATAATATATCTTTGCATATTGCGGGTGCAATCACACCGGAGCTTTCTCAAGGAATCAAAAATCGAGGTCGTTTGTGAAGTCTTAGAATTTTGAAGGTAGCCCATAGCAGGCGAAGCTCTTCGTTAACCGCTAACACTTCGAGATCATCCATAAGAGGTCGGAAAGCCTAAAAACATTTCCAAATAAGTCTTTTCATTCATAAAAGATGAAAGCATAAATTTTTACATATTCGGAGCCCTAAACAAAACTAGACCTTCGGGTTTGGCAGAGGCTGGCTGCTCGAAGCTTGCGACCGAGCTTGTTTCTGGCAAAGTCCTTCATCAATCCAAACCTTGATCGTTGATCGACCTTCGGCTCTACAAGATGCTTGGAAGGCTTGCCAAGCTGCGGCCACGTCTTCGGAAGGGTTCAATAGCCGGTTGTCGTCGAAGGTAATGGGAGCCGCCCCCGAGTCTGGTGGTACTGATATCCCTAGATCTTCGTAGTAGCGAAGTATTCCGAGAGCGGATACTTGGCCGAAGTTTTCTCCATACCAAATACCAGCAGTCTTCATCGTCTTCGCCGCTGCTTGGATCATCTTCAACCTTCACAATAGGGGGATGTCGCCAGTCTAAGGTAAAGTCCAAGAAGTACCGAAGTATTCCAAGACACCCCGAAGGCTGTCCATGGTCTCTGCAGCTACCTTCTCGGACTTCGCCTTGTCTTCGGCCAAAATATCCCTTGACGAAGACAGCTCGTCTATCAAAGAAGATAGTATGGCTGCCTTCGTAACCAAGGAGTTTTTCTGACTGAGCAAGTTGTTGGCATCTTCCATTGACTTCGCTTGCTCCTCCTAGAGCTTGACCAGCTCGGCCCCCGCGGTTGCTTGCTCCGTCCGCATTCTCTCTACTTCAGCCCGAAGCACAATTTGTTTGGCTTTGAGCTTCCAGACCAAGTCTGGCTTTCCTCTCCGCTCCTACCATCTCGTCTAAGCTGGAAGTTTGAATTTTGGAGCTGTCAAGACTCCCTTGGAGGGCAGTTATCTTCTTCTTAAGACGATTGCATTCTCGCTCGTTCAAAACAGCCGCAGATCGAGCCAAGACTTTTTGCTGCGAAGGAAAAATCAATGTGAGTAAACTATTTATAAGCTGAAACTAACCTTGTTATTGCAGATACTTCGTACCTGGTATGCTGCCCGCTCCAAGGCTGCATCTAGCTCCGACCCTTCAGCTTCCCCGACTATAGCCACCAAGTCAGTCTCCCCGATTTCACGATTGGCTCTAGCCAAAGGCTCTAGCAGAGTCCGAAGCCCGGTCCTCCGCTCCAGGAAAGGAGCTAAGAGGGGGAGCATTGACAAGGCTCGTTGATCGTCTTCGCTTGGTGAAGGGCCAGAGCGTAGCGCCGCATCCCCGGAGGCATCGGTGGATTGGCCCCCTTCCGCGGATTGGCCCCGTCTGCAGATTCTGACAAAGTCAATCTAGAGTTCGGAGCGGGAAAAGGATCCATTTTCCCTTTACCTTTTCCGGGCCCCATTTTTGTAACCCCCTCCAGAATTGACTTCGGAGATGTTGAGGTTTCAGGTGCAGTCTTCGCAGCAAGGGTCGTCTCCATAGGGGTAGACCCTGCAAATTCAAAGGTATTATATATTGCATAATTTTGCAGGATATGAAGAAAACGATGCTTTAATGAAACTTACCTTCGAAGCC
Organism: Zizania palustris; assembly: GCA_019279435.1. Lineage (NCBI taxonomy): Eukaryota > Viridiplantae > Streptophyta > Magnoliopsida > Poales > Poaceae > Zizania > Zizania palustris. The sequence goes on from JAAALK010000080.1 coordinate 10,485,437, forward strand.
CTGCCAACTAACGAGTATGGGGCTACTTGGAGGGTCGAATGCCCCCTCAAAATCTTCGTCAGATTCGGAGTCATGAACCGAAGGATTAGCTATTGGAACCTTTCTTGGAGCAACAATCACCACTTCGTCCGGAATCGAAGCTTGATCAGTTGCTACTTCGACTCCACCTTTAGTAGCAGGGGCTTCTTGGCTTGGCAGGACATTTGAAGTCCCGGTCTATTCGAGGTTGTCTTGTGCAGCTGGCACGGCCGCTGTGTCACCAGTAGCCGGGACTTTGACATCTGCTTGCACTTCTTCGTCCCTAGTAACAAGGTCTATAAAGACCCTTTGCATTTCTCTTTCTCCTTCATCCTCAGATGAATTTGAAGACGAAGAAACAGATTTGGAAGGGGCCACGTTCTTGGGTTTACGGGCCAACTTCTTCATGGGAGTCTTGGCTGGTGCCGAAGTCCCAGCCTCGGCTTTCCTCTTCTTCGGACTAGACTCAGAAGGAACCAAGTCTGGAAGAGAAGGGGCGATGACTCCAAGTATGCCCCATACCCGGTTGAATCGCTCCCAGCTGCCTACCAGCTTCACCCTCCATTCTTTTTCAGCGGGGGTAGGAGCCTCGAGAATCTTTTTCGAAGCCCGTATGACTTGCTCCAAAGTCAATGAGGCTTGTGGACCTGAAAGATAAGTTTTTATTTGTCATGTCATTTTTTATGAAATTATCATACATGAAACTTTTTGTAGTTTTCGAAGTTACCTGCAGAGCTCAAACTCGAAGAAATTTTTCAGAGTCCACCCTCCGAATCCTCTTCAAAGTTAACAGGCCAGTTGGCCATCAGAGGTGGAATATGGAGCTCGATGAACTCCTCCGCTAAGTCCCGCATGCTCATGCGACGACTAATCCTTTGAAGCAGATTGAGACGAGCTTCGAGCAGGCCGGGGTCTGGATGAACTTCGGCTTCCCTTTGGAAGTATATATCTTAAAGAGGCCCGGCCAAACTGCTGTCTATTCCCACTTCGGCGTAGAACCACCAAAGAATCCAATCTGTGTACCATCTAGCATTGATGGCCTTCATTGGAAATCATAGTTGGAACTCGTCCCGGAGTCTGAAGTTAATGCTGTCGAAGGAAACTACAATCTTTTCTCCTCCGGAGCCCTGGTAAGTCTTCGGCTGGCAGGAGGCTTTGTGAAGTGCTGCGAATATTTCTGCTCTTCCTTCGTAGCCTTCAGCTCGTAGTGCCCATTCGAAGATAGCAAGGCGCGTATCGCATTCGGAGAAAGTTGAGGAACAGTAATGTGGAAAAGATCCAATACCTCCGATAAGAAGTCATCCGCTAGAAGCCCCAACCCCGCCTCGAAGAAGGCTTCAAAAACGACTACTTCTCCGGCCGAGGCGAAGGGATGGCCTCCTTCCTGGGCTTGCGGACCTTAACCCCCGGGCTAATTTTCCCCACAACTACTGCTGCAATCATCTTCTTCTTGCAGGTTGATGGCCCCAGCTTATAAGATTGGTCCGAGTACTTCGAGGAGGCCGGGAGAAGGTCGTGGGGGGCGACTTGTGGGGGATTCCCCGTATGTGCTGCCGCTGCTGCCACCGCCATCGCTTGCTGCTTGGCTAAGGCCGAGGTTGCCCCAGGTGCCTTGAAGCTTGTCTTCGCCATCAAGCAGAATAGGAAGTTTAGAGTTAGAGCTTGGAGGCTAAGCAGTGGATTGCGCGAGAACGGTGAGAAAGGTATTTTGAATGTCTCTGGGTCCTCTATTTATAGCCAGGACTCCTGATTCTTTACCATTCAGACTTGGTGTTCCGTCTTCTTGACCGTTACTCCTTACAAAATTAAAGCAACGCTATAGCTTCTTCTGAAAGGAAAAATATAACGGCTATTTTTTCTGAGTCTAAAGGTCTTTTCGACTTTTCGAAAATTGATTTCAGAGTTGTTCGAATAAGACCTTCTCTTAGAAATCGATTCGAAGTTCTAAATTTTTGGATATTTCGAAGGTTGATAAATTTTATTAACCCCTACGCATGATTATTTTTCTTGCGTATACTGCTCTCCTAACCTTACAGATCATTCGAAGAAGCGTATTCAAGGGGCTATTGTTGGGGGAAAATACTTCATCCTCAGGATCTCTACAGTAATAAGACAAAGGCAATCTACTAAACCGAAGTCAATCTCTACAGTACATGATCAAGTTCGAAGAATCCATGCAGACTTCTGTTTGGAGTATAACTTCGAAGGTCGAATCTTCAGAGAGCTTATCTGCCAGCAAGGATGGAAGACTTATCTTCTTTCTGATTAGATTAGTCTTTTACCATTTTAACCCTATTAGGGGTACCAAATAGTCTCCACTATGTCGGTTGTAATTGAGGGGTAAAAAGGTCTTTTCCTTAAGATTTTTACCTATAAATACCCTCCTTCTCACCCTGTAATGATCATCGAATACTCAGTTATTCAATACACAACTTCGAGCTATTATCCAATTCGGAGGCTTGAAATAGTTCACTTCACAAACACTTTGTTTGTTAGTTTCTAATCTCTGAAAACCTGTTAGCGTAATCTTTTACGCCAACAGCATCAAATTGACAACCGCCCCTTCGTCTATCATCATCTTGGACATCGGCTTTTCGTTAACCAACCCCTTGATGTAGAGAGGTCTTAGGTGCCGATGCTCAAGATCTTCTGTCTTATCAAAGATTGCTGGCTGAGGAGCCAACACCAACTGAGCCATTGTATCGGTGTGATCTGCGTCGTCTTCATGGGCTGCCCGATACTCTGCAGAGAGGAAGAAAACACGGTTTACCTCTGCACCCTTCTTTTCATCGTCCTGGTCGGCCTTGTCTTTCAGTCGCCATTCACTCTTAATTCTTTATGGCCGATCAATTTCCTCTTCGCCCACCTATGCCTTCCCTTCTCTCTGTCGCAGACGCTGCACCCTTCTCTTCTGGCTCCTTGTAAAGATCCCTGAGGGACACCACTGCAGTTTCTTTGTTATGTTTTCATTGTCATCGGTCATATGGTCGATTCCTTCAGGATTGACGGGACTGAGTCTTTCTAGCGCCGGTACCCTTAGAGATGATAACCTCTGGTGCACAGTCTCCCGATCATGAGGATCGGGCTTGATGTTGTGTGGCCAATGACCGTCTTGCGTCCTACCTTGAGTCCTGCATTCTGGGCAGTCGTCTATGGACGGTAGACGTAGTCCCTCATTCCAGCAAAGCCTGAAGAACTCGCAGTTCCAATGGGGGTTGAAATGTGAGTAACTCTGGCTGTCTTCGCTGTTCTCCCTCTCTTCCGACCTCCTCTAGTATTTCCTGATGAGGCCTGACAAGGTGACGTTTTTGCCGATTCGTCTTCCTCCCCTTGCACGTTGATCACGACCATAATGCGCGTGCACCATGTTGACTGGGAATGGGTGACCGTCGATATTCATTGGCTTCTTCCCATCGTCGAACTTGATTCGGTCTTGCTCCATGGGCGGTTGGATCTATAATCTATTGCGCCTGAACACCTTGCACTGATTAGTATGGTGTGATGGGGAGTTGTGACGTTTGCAGTACTTTCTTTTCTTTTGCTCCTCGACATGCGGTATTATGTGGACAGGTGACAGGTGAATCTGTTTATCTTTAAGCAACAGGTCGAATATTTTGTCAGACTTGCTGACGTCGAAGTCATATTTCTCTTCCTTTTTGGCTGGCTTCACCCATGGGCAAGCAACCTGCTTCTTATTCTTGGACCACTCAACCATACCTACATTAGCATCTGAGTCGTTGCTCTCGTCAGAGACCGAGTGGTATATCTAGGCATATGCCACTTTCTTATGATACCTGTCCCTCTTGGCTTCTTGGAATCGGTTCTCATGTGTCGATACCCTTTGTAGAAGTTGTGAAAAGCTCTCGAACTCGTGTGATGAAAACCTCTCCTTAATTGGGTTCAGGAGTCATTGATAGGCAAATTCTGCCAACTGACTGTCGTTGAGGCTCAAACTATAGCATCTACTCTGTACATCCCAAAACCTATGGATATAATCTTGCACCGACTCGTTCATTCTTTGCTTGACGGACGTCAAGTCGGTGAGCTTCATCTCTTGGATGTCGGCGAAGAAATACTTATGAAATTTCTTCTCTAAGTCAACCCATCCTCGAATGGAGTCTGCCGACAGTGAAGAGAACCACACAAAGACAGATCCCGATAGGGAGAGCGAGAAGAATAGGACCCTTAGCACCTCGTCGGTCGATGCCTCTCCGCACTAGGCGAGGAAATGACTGATGTGCTCAATCGTGGAGATCGATTCATGTCCCAAAAATTTGGTGAAATCGGGTACCTTATATTTGCCTGGCAGTGGTACTCGATCAAACCATTCTAGGTATGGCCGCTGATACATATATGTATGTTCTTCGGGCTTCAGCCCAAATTGATCTCAAATGACCTCTATGATCCAATTCACCCAGTCATCTTCTTGTTGCCCCATCGTCGGATATTGGTCGGGCATTGGAGCCTATTGATACTGCTCCTACCGGAAAACATTGTTCTTGTACCGCCCCTCATCATTGTAGGGTTGTGCCCCGTAGTATGTCGTCCGATGATACCCGAGAGAGATGCCATCGGGTGCCCCCCTTGGTGGCACGAGATCCAGAAGTGTATTTCTTACGATGTCGTAGGTCACTGGTGACACCCCCTGTCTTAGCAGTCTTGTCTCGAACGGTGGGAACTACACCGACGCATTCCTCTCGATGCCATATAATGTGCTCTGTGGTAGGCCCTATGTGGGGCCTGCCGGATGAGCTGTCTTGTTGGCTTCGTAATCAGGCGAGGTGCCCAGCTGCTCTAGCCTCATCGTCCCTTGCGGTTGTAGTGACGGCCGAGTGTGCAGCTGTTTTGTCAGATCGTCGGGGAGGTACACCGGGCCTTGCAGCGGTCTAGAGACCACGATGCCTTCAATTTCTTGATTAGCCCTTGTAGAGTATTGACCAACGCCCCGGATTGGTTGGCCAGCGAATACCGAATTGCTTGGTCGACGATCTCTAGGAGGTTTGCCTGAGGCTTCTTCACTCGCTGGCCACCTTCTATGGCTAATACTGGTCTTGGAAATAGACTCTTTTGTACGGGACCCGTCCGATTCATGCCATAAGCCTACAAGCATGACTTCTGGAACTCCTCCACATGTCGTTGTACCTTCAGTATTTGCTCTTCAGTCAGGGCTTCCATGGTGATCAAATGTTGGGGAATAGGGGAGCTACGCTAGCATGATACACGCTAGGTGCAGCGGAAGAAGATGTCGGAGAAGCACGTCAAGCCTATCCTCACTTCATCCTTGTCGTCCTTCGCTGATCCGATCGATGATGATGACGTAGTCGTTCGTATGTAGATGTCAACGAGCATCACTATTGGAGCAACGCCTCCACGGAGTCTACACGTACAGGGATGGAGAACCTCCCACGGCAGCGTGCTAGCACCGCACGTGAGAGACGGGGATCCTTGACCTCAACGATTGAGATAAAGAAAGGAAGGAGATGACTCTTTGGTGGTTAGGTCTAATCTAGGCTTATTCCTTGGTTCTAAGACGTCCTCCTTCTCTCCTTTTATAGGGTTGATAGCCCCCTTGTCGTGTCTATCTCGAAGTCCTCAAAATCGTAACAGATCCAATCTGTTTGTCCATGTCAGAACTTTCGATCCTGGATCAGAACTTCCGACAGGGTATTTTAGGTCTCCCGATATAGTACGACACGCAACAGATCCAATATGTTATCGCCCACCTCGGAACTTCCGATACTATATCGGAACTTCCGATACTATATCGGAACTTCCGATCAGTAAAAAATTCCATGATTCTGAATTGGAACTTTTGGCTCATCAAAACTTCCGATACTATATCGGAACTTATGAAGCAACATTTGCTCTCTATATTGAGACCAGATAATAATCGAAACATCTGATACCATATCAGAACTTACGATCCACGGAATTTTCTTAGGCATATCCTTCATCGGGATGATGTTGTCATCATTGATCTCGCTTGTCATGGCTGGATTGTTGGAGATGGTCCCACCGAGCATGCCAAAAAGCGTATTGGTACGTTTTTTGGTCACACTTTAACACATGCGTGGCCTAGGAGATCTGCTTCATTCTAGTATAGATCCTATGTTCTTAGAAAAAAGGGATCAAGGCGTGCCAATCAGTTCGACCCTGCAACTAATAATGGAACAGAAAATATGACATTAGTAGCATGGCCTATCGACTATCGAGCCGATGACCACGACGAGGATGGGATATTCGTTGAATATCATGCCGATTGGCCATAAGGACGATGACCTGGGATGAAGCAATCGTACGAGTGTGCCATCGACCGATAAGATGAACAGTTAACCGCATAGGCCGATGAGTGCTTTTTCGATAACTTATAAGATATGGCATGGAATCGAAGATAACCTGTCGGCTTGTACTCCGATAGAAATAAATAAAACATGCCATATAATATGTTTATATCATGAAAATCATCATAATAACTAGATCGGACCTAACCAAGATAGTAGCTAGTCACGATAATCTTAATAATATATCAAAGAATCGGACATGCTTTATTTAGATGAATGGTATACAACATGAAAGAGATGCAATAGCAAGAGATGTCAGACTTAACCGATGAAGCCTCAAATTATCACACCTAGATCACATCAATCTAAGAGATAAAACTGAACTGATGTAGCCTTAGACCTAGCTAATACATTGAGATCAATCTGATGCAGTCGTGAGAATACTGATCTAATTGGTATGGACATTGGGGTGGTAGGATTGACCACTTCTCTGGAGATCAAAACGATGCAACCTAGCTCCGAGTGCCAAACCCCGCCGGATAAACCTTGGAAGTCAAGGGTGGCGATGCGCCGAGTAGTTAATTGACATAGATGTGTTTTTCTAAGCCAACTAGGGGTATATATTTATAGTCCGAAGACTTGCCGTCTAAGCACTCTATCTTAACCGATTTCGGATAATCTTCGTCATCTTTTCCGCGCCTTATGTCTGTCGGCTTATTCTGTGTCCGATCATCTTGTAACAACATGGACGGGTTTCCTGACTTTCCTTGACCGGACCTCTTTGACTTCTGTTGACCGTGTCTCATTTTGAGTGGGCTTGGAATTTACCAAATCTTAGCGTCAACACACACATATTAATATTGTGATGTCATGTTATCATGAATCCCTAATAGTTTGATCTATGTGGAATTCTAAGACGAATACAGATGTATTTGTTTTCATATCCGCCATTAACTAATATTCATTTCCATATCCATATTTACTAAACGAAATGTGATGTTTTTATATTTATCATCCCTGTTTAATATGAATACGAATATCTACGTTTAATTTGTCAGATAAATAATTTGGATAATTTTACGTCCATATTCATCGCTAATTCCTCGAATGCACAGGTTGCATCGGGAACCGGGACAACATCAACGCTGCTCTCCCGATGCGCTGTGCTGGTGGTGGCGGTTTCGGCTGGTGGCGCAAACCACGATCTCAAAGCATAAAACCACCGTCAATCCGTCATCATCAGCATGAAGGCTGAAGGCTGAAGGACTCTGGCCCGTTTTTGATTGTTGATCGGAGAAGACGTGATTAGGGCTGGCAATGAGTAGGGCCTGGCTCGGTTGAGCCACACATTAAATAAGCCGAGTCTTAGCTCAGCCGCCTTGCCTAGTTAGAACAGGAGATGTATTAAATTTTATTCCCTAAAAATTAATATAGGGATCATCCTATTTATGTTAATCCCTAAAAACTAATTTGATTTCTAACAATTTCCCTATCTTTATTTTTAAATAAGGAATGAGAAATTAATCTTAAATTTAAGATAGATAACAAGCGATTTAGGAAATGGTTTAGAATGTAGATTTATTTAGAGGTGTTGTTGGAGCCTAATTTTTCATAAAAATCTTAAATTTTAAATTTAGAAACCTATATAAGAACTTTCTTAGAGATGCTCTTAGCTCCCACGAGCCATCTTGGCTCGGCTACATGTACTGTCGTCGATAAGGGCATAGTTTTGATTCTAGAGATGCACGTTAGCTGATGTGCAGATGCGTGCGGTGCGGTTGTGCATGGGCCTGGAGTGCTATACATTTCTTGTACTGAGCCAATGAGCTGACTCGTGAGCTAGCTCGGCTCTGCTCAACTCGGTTGCCGGTTGAGCCAAAAGAACTGACTCAAGTTCCACTCGGAAACTGTCCGTGCTAGGCTCGACTTGGTTTGCCCGAGCTTGAGTTGGCTTGTGAGCCCCGAGCTTAAATGTCAACCCTAGACATGCCTTTTTGATTAAACAATTTCATGGTTTGCGCAAATAAATTTACTGATAATAGGTTGATAAATAATTTTTAAATAATTTTTTGATAATTTTGGAAACAACTCCTTTGACTCTGAGGCCGATTGTCCTTCATAGTTATCTGATCCAAGCCGACTAGAGCGGATCCAATGATGTAAAGCCCGTCTTGGCCACCACGAAGCCTCATGACCGACTGCTAGACTTCTACGAAGTGGGTTCACCACATGCTTCAGATCTCGATTGGACGGCTTGAATCGAGTGATTGTCCTCTGTAGTTGGCTTTCCTGATCTCATTTCATATTTTTATATAAAATTTTGTTTGCTAATTATGTTTTCCCACTTTGTTTGCCTTAAAGTGATCACGTGAAACAACTATGTTGTTTTGTTGGATGGTGATGATCTCATTTGGGCAACTCATCTCTTGTTGTTGAAGCATGAAACAATGAATAGTCTCTCCACATTTGCTTCCACCGGTTGTAGTTTTGACTTTCTGTGTTCTCTCTCACCATAGGACTATTAGGCGGTTCCTTTAGCATTTTGACATGTATTCACATTTTTTTAGCTTACATGAATACATGCTATTGTATGTGTTGTGTCTCCTAATATTATATGAGGTAGGGTTGCTTGTTTTTCTCGTACATCATGTGTTATTGCCTTCTATATATTCATTAAACCAATAAGACCATTAGGTGGTCCCTCTAACATTTATAATATATGACTCATTCTTCTTATATCTCACATGTTATTACCACCCTTGTGTGTTCTTCAACACCACATAGACAACTTATTTTTATTTATTGCTTACCTTTCTTGCACCTCACATGCATGTTATTATCTTGTATGTGTCCTTCGATGTTGTAAGGTGTCTAGGTGATCTATCTATTAAATATCTTCGTATATTTATTATTCTCGCACCTCATATATTATTGTTTTTTGTGTGTATTTTGATATTATTCAGGTGCTCTATCTACCACTGTCTCTATTTATTCTCACCCTTCTGCACCTATCATGTTATTACCTTGTGTGTCTATGCCACTTTGATTATTGATGGTCCCTTCAATACCTAGCTCTAGTAGTTACTCATTACTTTTTTGTCTCTCATATCATTGTCTCATATATGTCTTCTGATATTATAGGGCTACTAGATGGTCTGCCAAAAAAATGGACACACTTATGACATAGATTTCACATTGTCACCTATAAGCCATCTCCAATCATGCTCCCTCACACGCAAAATCTACTACTTTGTATTCGTGTAAAAAACATGCTCAATAATAAAAAGTGTGAAATAGAACTTCAAACAATATAATAGGAGAGATTAAGCATGCTTAATAATATAAAGTGTGAAATAGAACTTCAAACAATATAATAGGAGAGATTAGATCATATACATTTCCTTTAGATGAAAAATTAAGAATTTATTTTTCACATATCAAACATTTAATATCATCTCAAGTCGATGACATATGGATTAGGATGATAAATTCTTAATTTCATCTAAATAGAGAACGTATTATAAAAAATTTCTTTTTAGTAAGATAAATATCGGGAAGATAATATTTGGTTAGAAGAATTTAATAGAGTTTTAAGGGCCTATTTGGGAAACCAAATCCAGGGAATGGGCTAGTGTTTGGGTTTAGGTCCTAAAAGTGTAAGTTTCTAGAGTCACCAAAATTTGGAGAGATTTGCTATTTTGATAGAATTTTGCATTTTTTACATCTTGACCCATTTTAATTGATTCAGGTGGTTCTACATGTTAGTCTCAGAAGTGTCTTCATAAACAAAATGTGTATCTTTGAAGTGTTAAAATATCAATTTTTATAATTTGGTAGGACTAGGGTTGATATGATTGATTTGTTGCTTTACCAAACTTTGGTAATAGAAATCTCAAATAAAATAAGATATTGACCGATCTACATTCTTTTCAATTTGGACGATGCTTGATCTAAACGATGCACTAAGTGAGTGTTTAGATTGGGAGGCTAAATTTTAGCCCTTGTCGTATCAAATGTTATATTATTTTGGAGTATTAAATATAGACTATTTACAAAACTCATTCATAATCGATAGATTATTCGTAAAACGAATTTAATGAGCCTAATTTCGTCATGATTTTGACAATGTAATGCTACAATAAACATTTGTTAATCATGAATTAATTAGGCTTAATAAATTCTTTTCGCGAATTACCCTATGATACTGCAATTATTTTTATAATTAATTTACGTTTAGTCCTTCAAATTAATGTCTAAACACCCCTAAATAATCAAAACTTGTACGAATAAATTCTTTTATATATATATATATGTATATGTATTAACATATACCTATAGCCAGACTTGTTCAAATATAATCTCATTTTTCTTGGCCTTAATCAAACTGCTGGTACAAATTATCCGTCCGTTTTACTTGAAATTCATATTTACAGAAGGAGCACAATATGATACATGGATTTTGACGGTGCATAGTGAGAACAACGTGACATTAGAAATGAGATTAGCATTCGTGTTTGGCATTAGCGCAGGGTTCATCCGCCATGGTCTCCCTTCTCGGTTTTTTCCTCTTTTCTTTTCCATCTCTCTCTCTCTCTCTCGGCTGCAGTGTGTCTGTGTGTGTGGCAATAAAAAATAAATCTTGCGCAGGGTGGGGAGAGGGAGGAGGGCGCACGCACCGTCACAAGCAGAGCAATCTCTTTCTCCTTTTTTTCTTCGCCTCTTCCCTTATCCCCAAGAACCGCGTCGCCGGAGGAGTCAGGAGGGGAGGGGACTGGTGAGAGAAGAAGGAAAAAGGTCTCTCTTTTTTCGCGTCCTAGCGAGATGTCTTCCCCAAGCAAGCGCCGCGAGATGGACCTGATGAAACTGTGAGGATCTTTTGGGGTTTTTTTTTCGTTTCCTTTTTCGGTGATTCTTTCCGTGGCAGCGGCTTCGTTTTAATCCGGCTTCTTTTTGGTTTTGGGGGGGTGGGCGGTTGAGGATTGTTGGTTTCTTGGTCGTTGCAGGATGATGAGCGACTACAAGGTGGAGATGGTGAACGATGGGATGCAGGAATTCTTCGTGGAATTCCGGGGTCCTACTGAAAGTACGATCGCTGCCCGCAAAATCCGATTTTGTCATGTTTCCTGGGCTGATGATCTGCCCTTTCTGGTTCGGATTTCTGATCTAGATGTAGGGAAAACCAAGTAGAAGAAAATTGTGAATTTTTCCTGTTGATCATATTCTGCTCTGTTAGCACTTACTGGTTAAGCATAAGATTCTAGGCTGTTTTTGCTGATGCTGCATGAATTGCATACTTGTTCCGTTGACCTGGAGTGCCTTCTCGTTTAGGTGAATGTTTAGTCTTGTTTCACTGACCAGGGAAGAGAAGATGTGCAGTCTGATGAATGTTTCCTGAATTTGGTAGGTATTTATCAAGGTGGTGTCTGGAGGATTAGAGTAGAATTGCCTGATGCGTATCCTTACAAATCCCCGTCTATTGGTTTCATTAACAAGATTTATCACCCGAATGTGGATGAAATGTGAGCATTGATCTTCATTGCCCTTTTTTTGGTATGATTGAAACTCAAGTAATTAATAATTGCTGGCCTGCTTTTGTTGGACTGGAAAATGTAGGTCTGGTTCTGTCTGTTTGGATGTCATTAACCAAACATGGAGCCCAATGTTTGGTGAGACAGCTTATTCCTTGTCATTATTTGTACTGGAGTGCCTGCTGTTTAATGTCGCCTGCATAACCTCAGCTTGAAAATTTCTGTGAATTGTTGCAGATCTAGTTAATGTGTTCGAGGTCTTCCTTCCTCAACTCTTATTATATCCAAATCCTTCTGATCCATTAAATGGAGAAGCTGCTGCACTGATGATGCGTGATCGTTCTGCTTATGAACAAAAAGTGAAAGGTGATGTGGTTTCACACCATCCAACTAATTATCTTTTGTGTCTAGCCTATAGTCTTTTACTACCCTTTGTCTTAAATGTCTTGTCCATAGTATTTTGCCACAAATTCAAGCCTTCGCATATGATGCCACATTGCATTTTTGCATGATTGTTCATTGACATAGTATACAGTCTAAACCAACCAATAATCAGTATGCAGTCATCTAGTGGTCATCCTGCCTATTCTTCTCATGTTCTGCTCTTACAGAAAAAAAACATGGTAGCAAGCCATTTTTTACTCTTTTAGAATTATTATATTTCTCTAACATGTTTTATAACCAGGATATATATGCACTTAATTGTACTTGTGAACTAGGTCAGTTTAATATTAATGTAGCGATGGAGGTGCTTTGACATAATTGCCAGCTCTGTTTTGCTAGAATATTTGCCTGATCTTTTTTCATTAGCTCTTAACTAATTGTAAGGTGATCAATTTGAAATTGGATTAACCTTACTAAATTCAGTTTTTGGTCTATTCACAGCTGGTAGTTTTGTCATGATTTCCCAATAATCATCTATTCATCTGTTGTATTGTCAAACAATGTCACCCATACTGGCAAATAGCCTCTATTTGTGGCTAATTATAGCACTTGTTCCATTATGCTCCAGAATTGAACAAATGCTTGTTGTCCATTTGTGGCTGTGTGTTCTGTTACACTAGGAGTCTTTGTTTTGTCTCATGTTTGTTTAGACTTTTGAGTGTCATGGCTATATAACAGTGCTTATTGATGGAGATTGCTTTGTAGTTTTTTCTCTGGAAAGGCTCCTTTAGGCCTATATAGCTCTCTTTCTTTTGGGAGAATTTTCATTTCACAGCTTTTTAGTGCATCCTAATTATTTTTTATTGGAATATAGACGCTTCCATTGTATTGGAATATTGATTTTGCAGAACATTGGAGACCTAACTGTACTAATTAGTTATGTTACAATATTTGGTGCTGCTAGTATTGCTGATTTTATAGTTCTTATGTTCTGAAGATTATGTGAATGGTTATAGTTGCACCATGCTTTAATGTCGGAAAACATATTTGGAGGGTGCATGTGATTATTATTTGGTATCCTAGACACTGGTTGGTGCCTTGGTGGTGTAGTTGGATTAATCTTGTAAAAAGTATCTAAGGAAACACACAGAAAAGAACAGGCAGAGCTATGGTTACTTGCCAAAACCATCCTACACATTGTCTGTGCCTCAACCAGCTAATCTAGCCTGAATGCCTGATTTCTGTTTCTTGAATAATTAATACATCTGCCCACCAGTAAAATTTAATCCATGCATAGTCCTAGCTGACCTCAAACCTATTTCCCTTGATTGCCCAGTCACTGTGTCATGGGCTGTGGGCCAGGGCTACTAGGACCAGGCCCAGGCCCAGCCATGTGAACAGTACTGCACGGGTACTATAGCGTGAAGGGCTGTCAAGCCCAGGCCCAGAGCCCATGACACACTGCCAGTTGCTATGGCCTCTGTTCATCATCTTTGGTGTAGATAAATACAATGGTCTCCTGCCAAGAAAAATATCGGAATTGGAATGGTAAACATTTGTAAAACTGTTCCTTGCTATTGCTTCTAAGCCATTTTGTTGTTTTGCTGCAATTCAGTGATTGGTGTTTTTCTTACTTACCCTGCTCTATGGCAAACCGCTGATTTTGATGATTATAAATGACCATAGGTACATCGTTCCATATTTCTCATAGCAAGATAACACTGATGACTCATGGACAGTAACATCTGGCAGCACTCTCAACTTAGGGTGTGATTGGTTGCCTTTACGCAGTCTGCGCTAGGCTGAGCCTTGCCTGGCTAGTTGGATTGAAGGGGTTGGTATTTAGTTGCATATGTAGACAAGGATGATTTTAATTTTTAAAGAAATGTTAGCATGTCTTCTATGTTGTGTTGATATACTATAATAGCTTTGTTAATAAAAACCTCAATCCACTTGTAAATACACTATTTTCATTTGATATACACTAACCACTTGCTAATTGCATCATTAGATAATCCTGGGCCTTTGGCTCAAAAGGGAATCTTGCCTAGCTGCTTTATCAGGAAACTAAACAAGGAATTGATGCATCTTATCGGCATGGCATTGCCCCTATGCTGGCAGACCAAACATTCTTTATTCTTGAGCATTGAGGGCTTGAGGCCTGGACGTATGCCATGAAATACGAGCTTGCAACACAGTTCTCGATTTTCCAGCCCTATTGGCATTGTTGTCTCTTTGTAGCACAACTACATTCTCACTTTCTCTCGACACTTGATTTCATTTAAATATGGGTTGTGACGATTGTATTTTTGTTGGTCAAATAAGCTTATGCACTGTTACGTTTTCCCATGCAATATCGAGATGCTAACTTGCTTCCCCTTGTTTGTACAGAATATTGTGAAAAATATGCAAAACCTGAGGATGCTGGTGTAACCCCTGAAGAAAAGTCAAGTGATGAAGAGCCCAGTGAAGACGAAGATGACTCTGGGGATGAGGCTATACTGGGCAACCCAGATCCTTAGGCGAAGTTGGAACCAGTTTCCAAAGCTCATCAAATCATCATATACAATGTTGGTTTGCAGAAATTGCAGGCAAACAAAACATGAAAAATACCTGGGGAAAAGGCTCTCTGAATGTCATGTAATAAGTGTACTTATATCTCATCCTATGTTTCCTGTGACTGACCAGTTGGATTCGCAGCAGCTCATGTTTTCCTCATCCTGTCAAAGCTTGTAGATTTGTGCTCTCATTCCAAGTAATAAACAAGGTTGTAGCTTCTAGGCATGGTTGTAGCTTCTAGTCATAGATGATGCTGTGCACTTTGATTGATGGTTTGCTTGCTGAATTAGTTTGCTTGATTGCATCATGGATGGTTGACTTTTTGCAAGTTGTTTTCCCGGTTTCTTTAGCTTCAGACGTGCACATGTGCAAATGTTTCACCCCCAGTGTTTGCTAAGTGTAACACATTCTTTTTACATCACAGCATTCTATTTTCATCACTGGCTGCTAATGTATTAAAATTCTAAGTCTTGAACAAAAGTATTAATGGGACTTTCAAATGGTACTTTCAAGCAACTTTCTTGATATTATCCATGATGCATGATGCAACTTTTAAGTAAGAAATCCATTAATGATACTTTGATATTCATCTTTAACATAGATCCATAACAAAATATCTTCGTAACAATATCATTTATAACAAAAATATCTTTAAAAAATAAATATTTGCATAACAACACCATTCATAACAAAAATATCTCTAAAAATTAAACATCTTTATAACAACATCATTCATAATAAAAATATCTTCAAAATTAAACATCTAGATAACATCATCCATAACAAAAATATCTCTAAAATAAACATCATTCATAACAAAAATATCTTCAAAAAGTAAAACATCATTCATAAAAAATATCTGCAAAATTAAACATCATCCATAACAAAAGTATCACCAAAATTAAACATCATCCATTAAAAAATATCTACAAAATTAAACATCTTCATAACAACATCATTCGTACTCAGCATTAAAAACTAGTTATAGCTTCTTTTCTTATTTCCTATCTTTCTCACCATTATTGTTCCCAACACTTTCTTCTTGGTCTTTCTCTCCACTTTACCCGCCCTTCAACTTCTCTTTCTACCCACCCTTCAACTTCTTTTTGTTTTATCTCTTAATTTTAATACATAAACTTATCAACGAGAAATTAATTGTGACAACATTAAACAATTGCACTAATAGATAACGGCAATTATGATTTTTTTGATCAGTGTCACACCTTATGTGTGAGGGAGTATATCATAACATGTCATGCTTGATTTAATAAAAGCAATTGATATTGTAATTATTGCAAGTACATTCTTTGTAAAAAATGGTAAATATTATGGACGAGAAAGTTTTATCTTATGAAAAAAATAAAATAACCTCATAGAAAACAAAATAAAAATCATTCAAAGAAACCTGCAGGCGTATAAAATTAGGAACGCGTGAGGCAGCTGAACGGCTGGACCAGAGAGAGACAGCAACAGGCAACAAATATCATGAGCTGCTTTTACTCGTCATCGTACACTGCTGCTCCCCCCACATGAGGAGATTTCATTCTGAAAAGATCTGAAGATATCCTATTGCAACAAAACGAAATGACGAAATGTCGAAGCTTCATTGACGAAAACGGATGGGCTCGGAAAGCAAGCAGGCGTTTCTGGAAAAAGGCCGGAAGCAAGCGGTGGCCTCGCCATCGTCTTCCCGGCCCTTGGATGGCCTGGAGGTTGCTGGGCTGTCGTCGGGTGAGGCCTCGGCCCATTCTTCGTCGGGGTGGGGTGCTGGTGATATCGCACAGCTCTCAGGGGGCGTCTCTCCAGCGCTCTTTGGTGCGGTTCGAGGCGAGGCGGCTAGGGTTCCAGGGGAGGGTTTTTCGTTGGAGTCGTTGTTGCGTCATTCGTGGCGGCCATCTCTTCCTTCCTGGGTTTGGATTCCGCGGGGGGCGCCAATCTCGGTGGAGGCTGTTGAGTCCGGCTTCCCTGCTTCGGACTTGGACATTCGTCGGTTTGGGGCTGCGGCTAAGAAGCTTCGGCAAGGGGTTCCCAGGTTCGTTGATACGCGTTCCTTTGCTGAAGTGGTGGGAGGCGGTGTGATGGACAGGAAGAAGGTGGCGGAGATGCAGGGGAACAAACGGAGGATTTTTGAGCGTGATGCTCCGCGGGGGGATAGGGAGCTTGGCCGAGGAGGCGAGGGGAGCTCTCGAGGTCAACAATGGTCTGATTGGGAGAAAAAATCAGGGGAGCCTCAGCGGAAGGATGATCGTTCGTTTGTGTGGCGTAGGTATGATGCTCAGGGGAGTCGCTCACAGTGGCGTGATCCGAGGGGTGCTAGAGATTCAAAATCTGATGATATTACTTGTTTCAATTGTGGGCTCCCGGATCACCATCAAGTGAATTGTTCTAACCCTACCATTTGCTTTGTTTGCAAACAAACTGGACACATCTCTTCGGGGTGTCCGCTTTTGACTGCGCGTTCTGGTGATAAAATGGAGGCTGGGCTGGAGCTGTGTGCTTATGGCATCCCGAATAAAGCATTTCATCATGTTGAGATCCCCGTGAATGAGGTGAAGTCCTCTAAGTTGTCGGTGACTGGTATTCTCACAGTGGAGGAGGGAGTATGTTCGGAATCTCAGATCCTTGTTGAGTTAAAACATATGTATGCGATTAATTGGGAGTGGACAGTGTTGCAAGTTGATAAAGACCAGTTTCTAATTGAGTTCCCTTCAAAGGAGGCCAGATGGGAACTGGCGAGACTTAAGTGTTTTGAGTTTCAAAGGTTTGATGTGAGAGCCAACATTCGGGTCTCTGACCGTGATATCAATGTGGCATCAGAGTTGCAAGCGGTGTGGGTGAAAGCTTTTGGTATACCTCAGATTGCTAGAGAGGATGTGCATGTCAGAAATATTGCCAAATTGATAGGGAAGCCGGTTGAAGTGGATGGTCTTTCGTTATCTTCTGGGGGCCCGATTAGGGTTAAAGTCTTCTGCCGGGATCCATGGATGATAGAGGGGGTCACTGAAGTGTTTGTCAATAAGATGGGCTATATGATCAAGTGGGTGCCGGAACTTGAGGGGGTGAAGAATAATAAGATCAAGCCTGACGGATTCAGGGTGAACCATGGACAGGGAAAGATGGAGGATGTCGACAACACTGATCATGAAGGAAATATGGGTCACAAAGAGTCGTCTGATTCGGCGCCAGGTTCAAAAAATGTGGCATATCAGGGGGGGAGAAAAGTGAATGCAGCAGGGGATAATGTCGAGGTGGAGGATGAGTCTTCGGATGATGATGTGTTGTCCAGAATCCCTGCGCAATATTGCTGTCCTGTTGGTGGCTCTGAGGCTAGGGGATATAATTCTGAAGGAATGAAGGTTACAGATGGGGGTCAGATGGATGATGCTGATGCTGAGTTCCGGGTGGATGGAAATGTGGAAGATTGCCTGATGCACCGGGGTCGTTGTGGGATGCGTGTGGGGATGGATGAGGGGAGTGATGTTGGGGGTGCAGATGTGGGGATGTTATGCTTCCTACTCAGCCTGAGCTGGGCGAAGTTGGTGGCGGCGCTGATAAGGACAAAGGTGCTTATGGGAATGATTCTGGTGTATCAGATGACCGGGATGCTGTGGCTAATGTGCTCTCGGTGCATGAGGATGGGTTCCAAAATGTTGGTCCGAAAAAGAATAGCAAACGCAAGGTGGTGAAAGGTCCCCCTGTGGCGGTTCGTCAAAGTCTCCGGCTTAAACGCGATGGGGTTCCTATAGTTCTTAAAGCTCAACTCCGGGCGGATTCCAAGAATGATATCTCAGGTACGTCAAGGTTCACAATTCTATAGTCTGTGGATGAGGATTTCCTTTCTAATTTGGCGGTTGAGTCGGGGATTAATTTGGGGGAGTCAAAAGAGAAGGTGAGTAACCAAATAAGTTTGATCAAAGCTAAAGAATTGGCACAAGCACTTATTTGTGCTGCGACTTTGGAGAAAAAAAATGGCTGATGTTTCAGTGGAGGCAGGTGGTGCATCTACTTCCCGGGTCGAGGAGGAAGTAGGCCCGCCCTTGCCTTCTCTGATGGATAAAATGGTTGGGGGGGAGACAACGTTGAATGAAAGCTTTGTTTTGGAATGTTCGGGGTCTTGGTAATGCGGGTAGGCGCAGACAATTGGCTGAGTTGGTTGCGAACCATCATTGTGACTTTGTGTGTCTTCAGGAAACCATTCGTGAGAGCTTTACTATTAGGGAGTTAAACAGCTTGTGTGGTGGTAGGAATTTCTCGTGGTTAACCAAACCGACGATAGGGCATTCGGGGGGGTTGTTGTTTGGCGTTAATCTTGACGTAGTTACGGTGGAGAGTGTTGACCTGGGGCGTTTTTTCATTAGTATGTGTTTAGAGTTGAAGAATAATGAGACCCGTTGGGAGATGATTAATGTGTACGGTCCAGTTGTGGGTGAGGATAAATTGGATTTTCTTCAAGAGCTTACGGACAAATTGTCTTCAATTACCTCTCCTGTCATCTTAGGGGGGGACTTTAATTTGATAAGGGCGGCTGAAGAAAAATCAAAGGGGGTGATTCATTGGGGTTGGGTGGATGCTTTTAATGAGTTTATAGATCGCTTTCATCTTGAGGAGATGGCCAAAAGTGGGTGCAAGTTCACATGGTCTAATAACCAGATTAATCCCACCAGAGAAGTCCTGGATAGGGTGTTGATCTCTATGTCTTGGGCTGCTATGTTCCCTTTAGCCACAATGTTGGTTTTGCCCCGAGTGGGTTCTGATCACTGTCCCCTTATAGTTGATCTGGACAAAAAAATTCATAGGGGGGTGTCTTCCTTCAGGGTCGATGATGGGTGGCTCGGTCAAGAGGGGTTTCAGTCGTGGCTGCTTTCGGTTTGGCCGAGGCGGGGGAATGAGAATATACTCGATTTTTGGAAAACACAAGGGAACTTATTGAGGAGGAAGATGAGAGGCTGGAGTAATAATTTTAGGAGATCGAGTGAGAGAAGTAAAGTGGAGTATCTTTATGCTATCAAGTTGTTGGAAGAGAAAGCGGATAGGGATGGCTTAAATGATAGTGAATGGGAGGAACGGTACCGCCTTGACCATCTTCTCTCTAACATCTTTGATCGGGAGGCGCGGTATTGGCAACGTAGGAGTGGTCAACAGTGGTTAACTCATGGGGATGCTAATACCAGTTACTTTCATAAAATTGCCAGTGGAAGGAAAAAAAATCTTCTATTGTGTTCTTGGAAGAAGAAGGGGGTGTCATTCAAGGTGACGATGATTTAAGGAACCATATTGATGGTTTCTATAAGAACTTGTTTGGGGCAGAGGAGGTGGGGGATATCCATCTTGCTAACGATGTCTAGGAGACCTGTGGGCGTATTTCGGAAGCAGATAACAATGAGCTGATTAGACCTTTCAGCCTTGAAGAGCTTGATGAGGCTTTTAAAGGCTTGAGAGTAAATACAGCTCCTGGCCCAGATGGGTTTTCTGTAGGATTCATCAAAGCATTCTGGGGGCTTTTTCGGGGCCAGTTCAAAGAAATGTTAGATGACCTGCACAAGGGGGAGCTGAACGTAGGGCGTCTCAATTTCGGGGAGATTATTCTTCTTCCAAAAGTTAGGGAGGCTTGCTCTATCAAGCAGTATCGGCCCATTTGCCTGTTAAACGTCTGTTTTAAAATCATAACTAGAGTTTTGAATTTGAGGCTTTCCCGAGTTGCTGACAGAATCTTAGATAAGTGTCAAATGGCCTTTGTCCCTGGTCGGCACATTTTAGATGGGGTGGTAGCTTTACACGAGATTCTACATGAGGTTCATAAAAAAAAAACAGCGTTGCTTGGTGCTTAAATTGGATTTTGAAAAAGCGTACGACAGGGTGCATTGGGGTTTCTTATTGGAAGTTTTAGCTCGGAAGGGGTTTCATCACAAGTGGATTCGTTGGATGGAGGACGTGGTCTCTGGGGGCAGGGTGGCTATTAACATCAATGGGAGTAGGGGGGGTTTTTTCGCACTTACAGGGGTGTGAGACAGGGCGACCCCCTGTCACCTCTCCTGTTCAATTTAGTTGCGGATGCGCTTTCGGAGATGCTCAATAGAGCCCGCAACAGGGGTTTTTTGACTGGCGTGGTCCCTCATTTGGTTAATGGGGGGATTTCTCACCTGCAGTACGCTGATGACACAATTATTCTTCTAGAATTCTCCAATAAAAATCTTGTCGCGATCAAATTCTTATTATACTGTTTTGAACTTATGTCGGGTTTGAAAGTTAACTATCAGAAGAGTGAACTGTTTGTGGTTGGGGTGAATAATGAGGAGGCCCAAATGGCTGCAGATGGGTTGAATTGCAACTTGGGGTCTTTTCCTCTTACTTATCTTGGGATGCCTATTAGTTTTTCTAAACCTTCGAGGGCTGATTTTGGGGGGTTGATCCAAAAGGTTGAGAAACGTCTCGCTGCTTGGAAATGTGGGTATCTCTCTCATGGGGGTCGCATGGTTCTAATCAATTCTTGTCTCAGTAGTATTCCGTTATATTCTATGGGGGCTTTTCTACTTCTTGACCAAGTCCACCATCAATTAGATAGGATTCGGAGCAGATTCTACTGGGACGGTCTTGGGGAAAGGAAAAAATATCATATGATTAATTGGAGGAAGATGTGCATGCCTAAGGAGTTCGGGGGGATGGGCTTTGTGGACTCCAAGATTATGAATATCTCTATGTTAGCCAAATGGGTTTTCGGGCTCTTGTGCGATCATGACGGGTTCTGCAGCGTGTTGCTTCGGAACAAGTATGGCTCTCAAGGGAGTTTGTTCACCAAAAAAGTGATTAAGGGCTCGTACTTCTGGAATAGTCTCATGAAATTCAGAATGTGGTACCGCATTCATTGTATTTTCTCTGTGGGCGATGGTAATGGAGTTATGTTCTGGGAGGATACCTGGGTTGGGGATGTTCCTTTGAAGATCCCGTACAGGCAATTGTATAATATCTGCTTGGACCAGGAGATTATGGTTGCCGAGGTGCGCAATAATAACTGGGAAATTCGGTTTAGACGTTCGCTGTCTAGCGATGATCTTCATCTTTGGGAAAATCTTAAACACGAATGTTCCAAAGTTAATTTTCCTGGCGGCAGAGATAAGGTGAAATGGGCGCTGGACAATAATAGCTTCAAGGTCAACTCGTTGTACAAATGGCTGTCCTTTAGGGGTGTTAAAATCTCCGACGTTAATTTTGTTTGGAAGTGTGCGGCGCCTTTAAAGGTCAAGTGCTTCTTGTGGCTGGCTATGAATGGGAGGATCCAAGTGGGGGATCAATTAAGTAAACGTGGGTGGGATGGAGATCCCCGCTGCAAACTTTGCGATCATCTAGAAACGGTAGAGCACCTGCTTTTTTTGTGTCCTCTGGCTAGGTTTTTGTGGTGTTATATTCGCGATTCTCTCGATTGGGGCTTCTGTCCGGAAAGTTGGGATGATGCTCTAGGGGTGTATGGGTGTGATCTTAATGCTTCAAAAAAATTGTCGTGATAGGGGTGTATGCGGCCGCTTGTTGGGTTTTGTGGATTACACGTAATAATTTTGTTTTCAACAATATGTTGCCTGCTAATGTTCTTGATGTTCCGTTTCGAATGGTTTCCTTTATGAATCAGTGGGTGCATCTGGCTCCTGCCCGCAAGGTGATGGAGGTTACAAAGTGTCGCGACTTGCTGCTTGCTCGAATCCGGCTTCTGTCAAGGGTCGTGCAGGGAAGCGCGCAGTCCACAGGGTGATGCATGCGGGCCTTGACGGCGGGAGCTCTCTGTGAAGTTCGCTTTCGGTGTGTGCTGTCCAGTATCTTCCTTTTGGTTGGAACAAATCGGTGGATGGTCCTTGACTATTAATCTCGGTTTTTTTGTGTGCTTGTTGTGGGAGGTATTTCCTATTTCCATACTTTTGCTGATATCTGCGTTGGTAATTGTGGGTGCTGTGGGCGTTCGTGTGTTGCTTGTAAACTGGTTACCCCAGTAAACTGGTTCCCCTTCGCTTTCAAATAAAGCGGGGTGCAACGTCTGTTGCATCTGTTCCTCAAAAAAAAAATGACGAAATGAAATGAAATTGAGAGCACTGAAAAATGATTAAATGAATTGCAGCAAACATGAACAGACTGTAATACTTACCTTACGTTGTCTGTGATTATTTTGTCAGGTGTCGTTTCAAAGAAAATCTGCTGCAGCTAGCCTGCGTTGAGCTTGGCCTCATCGCAGAGAGAAGCAGCCATAGTGACAGTGATAGTGATGATGTTGCTGCTTCGTCTCTAGGGGCAGCGTGGAGACCACGCCAACGTACTGCACTGTGTTGTGCTGTGCTGCACCTCTCTTCCTCCTCTGAGGCCGTCCGTGCTGGCTTGATCTGACGACGGTGGGGGCGAGGCCCGGCCGCGTCAGGAGAAGCGAGCAGCGGGACGAGGAGGAGCATTATTGCGCAGCGGGAGAAGAGGACCTGGTGGCGGCGGCGGTAGCGCGATCCCTCAAGGCCAGCAACGCGCGCAAGCCCTCTAGGCCACCGGCGCACGCGCGAGCCCTCCCGATCGTCTAACTGTCGATGCACACGAGAGATCGATCGCCGAGGACACGGCGAGGGCTCCGTATGGTGGCCGACTGCGTGAGGAGGGAGAAGCTCGTGACTGCGCGAGGGAGACTAGCCCAGTAACAGTATACGTTTGCATCCAATTTGGGCCGTAATCCTTTTTCTTTAGGCCCAGTAATGTTTCCCTCTGATCTGATTATAGTCCAGCCCAAACAGACGTAAATAACATTTTTCCTTAGCGATGTAATCTGGGCAATTCCAATGGAAAGCCTACAAAGGAGTTAGAGGAAAAAAAAAACAGTTTTTTTCCTACCATGGATGTTTAACATAGGAGCCTACTGCTTATTGTAGCATCGGGTGCTAATCAAAATAATTTCAACCATGCACGGCTAGTCAAGTAAGTATAGCAATAAATTAACTAATAAATATAACAGTACTAGATATTTTTGCATGGGAACATAGGGCTCTTAACAAGAATGCTTAATTTTTTTTCTTATGCTAAGCACCTACATTAGCATTAAGCATTGGAGATGGCCTTACAGGCTAAAAATGGCCCAACCAAATAGCCTCTAAACTACTACTCCCTAAACTCATTGGCTCAAACGTGAACACATGATGCTAGTTAATTAGTGTAAGAATGACACATCCATTGTGAATAGGAGGGAGTGGCAGTGGAGCTACTGGAGGATCCCAAATGAATGACTTTACTAGATTGACATGGAACATCAGATGGAGACAAGCTTGCTGAGGCAGATCAAGACAATAGACCACTACACCAAGACGATGCACTCCAAAACGTGGTATGATCCAATGAAGAGAGGAGTGAGCTTGCTGGAGGGAGCACTAGAGACAGATGCCATCATTCGGTGATGAAGATGGAGACACACCCACTATCCTACGTTGAACACCACTATCACAGAAAACCCTATTAGTGACAGGTGATAACCATAATTAGTGATGAGTAAGTCTCCTGTCACTCTTATCATGTCAGTAATGTAACATCAATGGTGACGGGTAAATAACATCTCACTAAAGGGTCAACCTCATTTTTATCGGCTCACCTATTAGGGCTCTTTTGTGACGGTTGATGTTTGTCACCTGTCACTAATATGTTCTTCAGTGATAGGTGATGATTGATACCCATCACTAATGAGTTTTTTAGTGACGAGTGATTATTGTTACTGTCACTAATATTATGGTTATTTCAAAAAAAAATTAGGCTACATCCTAAATCACAGCCAGGATTTTGACAGCCAACATATGCAACATCCAAAGCACATCACAAACAATTCATCACAGAAGATTCATAACCAAATTAGTATCACATATATTAACTTCTAACTTGTTATCTTGAAGAACATAGCTAAAACAAAGATCCATATATAAGGGCACTCCCTAACTTATAATTAATAGCTAACTTCTAATAAAGATTCTCTCTGTACAGGTCTAATTTTGCAGCCTCTTTTATTGTCACCCTATACTCCTTCTCTCTGATAGCCTTAGGAGAACCACCTTAGGAGCACCACTGTGAATGCCCATGCTAGGTTTACACCACATACATGGCAGCCCGCCAGGTTTACACCACCTACATGGAAGCCTCAGGAGCACCACCCGTGATTGTTATTAGTGCTAACTTCGAGCGCGTTATCTCGAAGAAATTGGCTAAAACCAGTAATTATCTCAAAAAATTTGGCTAAAATAAGTAGGCCAAGTTTACACCACATGCTTACATCCTCATGAGCATCATTGTTGATACTAAAATGGAAGACGCATACCGTGTCATCTTCTTACAGTACTGCCTTGAAAAGTACTATACCAATAAAATTTAAACAAAGCTAGCTAGACAAGGAAAATAACATGAGCAACATTTTGGATGAGGAGGACCTTAGGAGGAGGATGCAACTGAGGTGGTGGCGAGTAGGGCGGCCATGCACAACGACGGTGTGGGTTCCATGGACGACAATGTAGGGCCACGGCCGATGGTGCGAGGCCACAGGCAACAGAGTGGCGAGGAGCATGATGAAGGCGATGTCGGCAATGGAAGTCTAGCGTTAGGGCCAAGCAAAATGAAAGTGTGATGATTCACTTTGGTACCCCCGCCTATTTATAAGAGGATCTCATTAGTGATGGGTAATAGTTACTATCCATCACTGATGATGCAGCCATAACCCTAGACTTCTACCACCACCGTCTAATAAGAGAGACTCATTAGTGATGGGTAATAGTTTCCACCCATCACTGATGATGTACATCTCAGTGACGGGTAGAAAGAAAACCCATCACTATATGGCCTTTAGTGATGGTTAACTATTGTTACCCATCACTAGTATTATGGTCATTTTGAAAAAATAATAATTTTTAGGTTGCATCCTGAATCAAAGCCACGATTTGGCAGCCAGCATATCTAACATTCCAAAGCACATCATAGGCAATTTATCATAGAACATAGATAATTTATCACAGAATATTTATAATCTAATATTACATCATACCCCAGGTTTACAACACATAGATTACAACCTCAATTTCACCCTTATTGATGTTGAAATGGAAGGCACATACTGTGCCAACTTCTAACGAGTTATCTCAAAGAAATTGGCCAAAACATGTAGTTAGTTAACACTATTCATCCATCGCTTTATGCACCGTAATTGGGACTACTTCAGACCCTGTTGTTGCCACCTGAATCTTGGTGGTCTGGTGGTGTAGGTGAGGTGTGATATATTTTTCACAGTACTGCCTTGAAAAGTACAATAAACTAAAATTTAAATAAAGCTAGTTAGATAAGGCTATCTGTATAGATGATCTAGTTAACCAACAACATGTACAAATAACTTACCACCGACTTCTTGTTGATGATCACATTATTTATTGTGTAGACATATAATCAATTTTTGGAGGACAAACCTGTCGAGATGTCTTGCGGGAGAGTCTTCCTTGCTGGAGTTGCATCTATTGGATTGACAAAATAACAGATGTGCTTCAATTGGTCCATTTGGTCGATGTCAACCTCTTTGGCTATTCGTTTCCCCTTCCTCTCTGCAACATTGTCAGGACCCTCCCCTGACATTATAATGAAATCATGATAAGCATATAAACAAAACATACATGTGTAGTAAGTAATGTCATTTTTCTATATATACCACTATCGTTGTCCTTCATTTTGATGGTCGTTGAGGTCTTCTCATCACCAAAGTTACTGTAAAATTTAGTCATAACTGTCAATGGGGTCTATCCCATTGTTATTATCAAATAGTCCCCTTGTGTTAGGCCACTTCTTCTACTAAATTCAGGTCACCCTTTGTGGAGGCATATCCTACCGCCACCTCCACAGCTCACAACCTCAACCTCAGTGGTGCACTCATCTCTTGTCATTATGTGGAGGGTATCGCTAGCACGAATGTTATTGATATCACAAAATATTTTTGATAAATACTACAATAGTAAGGTAATATCGCTTCAGTTTGTTAACACATTAAACAATATATGCAATGTATAATTTATAAACTTGGTGACACTTATCGTTGACTAGATGATTGATCTTTATTAAGCAACTATCAGGAACATAGGTTAGTACATGTAGATTACTTGGGATGCTTTCTATATCCCTAATTCACAAATTCAGTAAGCAAATTTCAGATAAATGGTTTTATAAACTGAAATTTAATAGTAAGCATGAACAAACTTGTGAAAATAAATAAAGAACCTAAATTTAATACACGTCAACAAATAATCCACACTACAACATTTTCACCAATTTTCCACATATTCACATTTGCACATCTCAACATATTATAGGAGGAGGAGAACCTTACGAGGATGAGGATGCAACTGATGTGCGAAGGTGTGGAGGGCACGGACGGTAGAGCTGCGAGGAGTACGACGAAGGCGATAGTGCGGTGGGAGTACTTTAGGGTTAGGGCCGAGTGAAATGAAAGCGTTTCGATTCATTTCGAGGCCTTCGCCAATTGAGAAGAGGGAATCATCAGTGACATGTGATTAACTAATATACATCTTACTAACGCTCTTTAGTAATGGGTGGAAATATAACCCATCACTATAGGGGGATATTTAGTGACGGGTCATGGTATGACCCGTCACTAATGAGGGTGCCTCTTCTTTAGTGATGGGTTCTATTGCGGCCCACCACTAATAATGCAATATTACTGACACACATAAAACAATTTGTCACTAAAAATGTATTACTGACATTCATCTTTTACCCGTCACTAAAGTTGTGTCACTAAAGGTCGTTTCTGTGATAGTGCACGAGAGGCCGGTGATTGGTGTCGTAGTAGCGCTTGTTGTGTTGCCAATCCTAATGAAGGTGATCGTGGACATCATAGAGGAAGGATCCTCAGTCCTCCAATTTCCTATCAACTACCACCACGTGTGCCATGCCGATATCATATGTATGAAGGGAGGGTGGATTGTGACCATAGACAAGCGGAATGGCATAGCCTATAGAGTCATGTGAAAGGATGTATTGTTGTAGTACTTAACCCACATAAGCCACTACACCGATTGTTGTGGCATATCGCACGTACATCATGCACCATAAGAAGATGGTGATGGCCTTATTTACTACCTCATATTAGTACCATCTATGGGGTCTACGGGTGAAAGGTAGTGCTCTTGATTAGTGAATATGGCATTGTAATCTTGAACAACTACCCAAAAAATAGTCTTTAGTGACATAGCTTTACTGATAGATAATTGATACGCATCACTAATACACTTTTAGTGATGAGATATTTTATACATGTCAATGATATTGCCTTATTAGTGACGGATTATAATTTAGCTTTTTACTAAAGAGGGGGCACTACCATTAGTGATGAATTGAATTACCACTGTCACTAATAGATGTGATGGGTGGCAACTATCATCTGTCACTAATGATCCTGAGTGGTAGTTTGCGCCCATCACTAATGGCTAAATCATTAATGATGGAAAAACTATCACCCATTACTGATGATGTTTATAAATAGGCGAGAGCCAACAAAATGCTCTTATATCATGCAAAACTTTGAACCCTAGTGGTCATGCCTTCTCCTCCATAGTTGTTACGTTGTCTTGCTCCACACGTTCCACCATTATTCTCCTCCATCATCGTGGCCTTCTTCATCGATCCTTGTCCCATCATGGCTTCCTTCGCTGAGGTCTCCTCTTCCATCACCGAGCCTCCTCGCCGCTGCCTCATGCATCTTTCTCCTAAGGTTCTCCTCAACCTCCTTGTCCTCCTCCAACTCCTCTATGGAGGCTAGGGTTTGTTGCTTAGTGAATACATATGTTACTTTGTGAATATACCTTTTGTTTTGTGAATATATATGTTGCTTTATGAATATACGCTTTTCTTTGTGAATATGTTGCTCAATGAATATGTTACATTGTGGATATATATGTTGCAACATGAATTAGGGACATGGCATGCCTCCCAAGTAATTAATAGGGCACTCCCACCAGACAACATGGTTCTACTAATAGGTGGATCCCTACGGTACCAACTTATATCCTTGATAGTTACTTAATAAAAATCAATCATCTAGTCAACGGTGAGTGTCACTAGATTTATAAATTGTACATTTCATATTCTGTTTATATGCTAATAAAACAAAAAAACTTTGGTGACATCAATAATATTAATAAGAGATGGGTGCACCATAGAGGTTGAGGTTATGAGCTGTGAAAGCAAGGTATGCCTCCACAAAGGGTGGCTCGAATTTACTAAAAGAGTCGGCCTAACACAAGGAAACTATGTTACAATAACAATGGGACAAGCCCCCTTGACTGTTATTACCAAATTTTATACTAACTTTGGCAATGAGAAGGCCTCAATAGCTGTAAAAGTAGAGGACAATGATAGTGGTATCGATCTATAGAAAACTGTTTGGGTACTATACATGCATATTTTGTTTATGTACTTTAATTAGTTTTTTACAATATCAGGGTAGGGTCCTAGCAATGTTGCAAGGAAGAAGGAGAAGCACATAACTATGGAGGTAGACACCGACCAAGTGGAACAATTGAAGAACATATGATATTTTGGCAATCTAACATATGTAACTCCAGTAAATAATGCCCTCTTGTAAGACATCTCAACAAGTTTATCCTCTAAGACTTGGTTGTATGTATTCACAATAAATAACTCGATCATCAACAAGAAGTTGGTGGTAATCTAATTAGCTTTGTTTAAATTTTATTGTTAGAGTACTTTTCAAGGCAGTACTGTGAGAAGTACATCATACCTTATCTACACTAGCATACTACCGAGATTAAAGTAGAAGTAGAGGGGTCTGAGGTAGTACCAATTGTGGTGCATAAATCCACGGGTGGATGGTGCTACCTAACTACATGTTTTAGTTAATTTTTTCAAGATAATGCGTTAGAAGTCAGCACAATATACACCTTCTATTTTAATATAAACAATGGTACAATTGACGATGTATATATGTGGTGTAAACCTAGGGTATGATGTTTTCCTATCTATCTTCCTTTTTGCATTGATAATAATTATGCATATTGTAGTGATTCTTTTTTCTTTAGGGAGAAGGAGTACATGGTAACCATAAAAGAGGTTGCAAAACTAGACATGTACAACCTTAAGTAATTCATGGTGCGTAGACAGAGAGAATTTTCACAGGACACTATTAAAGCTCTTATGAAAGTTAGAAGTTGGCTAGGAGTTATAAGTTAGGGAATGATGCTCTTATGAAACTTTGTTTAAGATTTTTTCGAGATAATGAGTTAGAAGTTAATATATGTGATATTAATTTGTTTATGAATATTCTATGATAAATTGTATGTGTTCATTCTATGATGAATTGTCTATGATGTGCTTTAGAATATAGGGAAAATTACTCACATGTCATTATAAATTTGAAAATTTGCCTACATGCCACTGTGAGTGACTGTGGCGGCCCCCATTTGTTAGGGACACACCAATGGCATATTGACAAACCGTGAAAATTGTAATGGCACAGAAAAAATTAACCCTAGAATATAATGTTGGATGTGCTTTGATTCATGATGCAACCTATAAACTATTATTTTTTAAAAAAATACTATAATATTAGTGATGGGTAACAATAATCACCCGTCACTGAAGGGAACTTTAGTGATAGGTGATATTACGACCCGTCACTAAAAAACCATAGCAAGTGAGCCGATAGGCCCCATTTAGTGATGAGTGAATACTATCGCCTGTCACTAATCATATTACATCACTGACGCAATAAGAGTGACAGGAGGTTTGTCCGTCACTAATAAAGGTTATTACCCATCACTAATAGGGTATTCTATAGTAGTGGACAATAATGGTTGGCATACCATGTAACTGCACCACTTATGTGAATAACACATGAGTGATGGACTCAACCATGTATGTATGGTCAAGGCAACAAAGTGAGCATTCTTGGAGAGTCGATCCACTATGATCAAGACGATCATATTTTATTCACCTTAGGCAGCACCTCAATGAAATCCATTGTGATATCCTCCCAAATATGTTGCAACAAAATAGAGGCTAAAGGAGTCCAATATGATGTTATGTTGATGTCTTGTTCTACTAGTAGATGGAGCAAGACGTGCATAATCCTCGATAGTCATGCACCCTTGGTCTAGGTGAAATCATGATGAACATGGTGGAGCATCTTGTGGACCCCCTCATGTCTAAGTTCATGTGCTTCTGAGATGATAAGTGGAATCAATGGAAAGGTGCTAGGAAGGAGAATACGATGGTCAGGGATAATCAAGCCATCACGCACCGACCAAGAGGGACCAACCTCACCATTTATGATCTTGGTTGCGAGCTTCTGGAGTTTGGCGTTCCTGATAGTCTCCTATCGAATGTCATCTAGAAGATTGAACCACACTACCATAGAAAAGTACTTTAGTGATCGGTAATAATATACATTAGTGACATAATTGTCCCTCGTCACTCTTATCACGTTAGTGATATAACATCTTTAGTGACTGATGTCTAGGACCGAAAGTAGCGACCAGAGGGGGGGTGAATGGGCGCCTTAAAAAATTCTTTCGAATCAATGGCCTGTTCCCAATACCCAACGCACTTCAAAAGGCTAAGCAGCAGAAAATAAACAGAAGGCCTAAGTCTAGGGGTATCTAACCTAGAAGCAACTAATGTTAAACAGAGAACTACTAAAGAAGTGCAACTAGGCAGATGAACACTGTGTAACAGGCCTAAACTTCCCAAAGAAATGCTCTAAGTATATGTAAGGTGAAATGAGAAGTTACTGTCCAAATTTGTCTCCTGTTCGGAACTTGGCGAAGCCTGCTTCGCCCGTCGAGGTCTGCTTCGGAAATGATTGTCGAAGACTGCTTCGCTGGTCGAAGCCTGCTTCGGAGGTTGGTGACGGAGCCTACTTCGGAGGTCAGTTGCGAAGCATGTCGAAGATGCCGAAGGTATTTTGGTCTAGCCTAATACGAAGGGGCAGGGAGCGAAGTATGCTTCGAAGCGAAGTATGACAATGCCAGAGCCTGCTTCGAAGTAAGTACTTCGAAGGCAAGGCTTCGGACACAGCTTCGAACAGAGTGCTTCGAACCTAAACCTTCGAACAGAGAACTTCGAATGCAACACACAGACGGACTACCTTCGAACAAAGAAACGAAGCCTGTCACACGACAGAGACACCAAATTCGAAGCCTACACTCTACCTTCGAAAGGAGCAAGCTTCGAAAAGAGAGGCGAAGACTGACACGCCACAAAGAAATCAAAACGAAGCCTAGCAGAAAGACAAGCTTCGAAGCCAACTTCGAAACTTAACGAAGTGTGGACTTCGAACAGCTAGGGCCAGAGTTCCTTCGCAACGTCGCTCGAAGTATGCGATGCTGTCCATTCAGAAAATACTTCGAAGCTAGCAACACAGGACACAAAACAAGGTTCGAAGTTTGAACGAAGCCTTTGAAGGTGTTAGATTGAAGCCTGCCTCACGGAGCTGAAGGGCTTCGATCAGAGAGGGGGCTTCGTCAGAAAACAGCCAGAAAAGTTTCTGGATCCTGTCGGCTTCGATCAAAAAGCTGTGCAGTAGAAGGTAAAAAGCTGGCAGCGAGCACAGAAGCAACATTAGCAGTACTACTTGCAACAGCAAGAACTAGTACTACTTGCGTGAAGAACACACCCAGCCGAAGCTTCCGAAGCCTCAAAAATCATAGGAAAACTTGCTGTGCAAAAGAAATGAAGCCATTAAAACACTGATGTTGCTGCACACGATTTGGGAAGAGAAACTTCACTTCAACAATAAATGCAAAACAGCAACAACAGGGGCAAAAACTTCCTGGCGGCGCAAGCAAGAATAGGAGAGGAGAGAGGCAAGGCAAGAGACAAAAAGTGACCCAAAAGAGTAGTATTGAATTCAGCCAAAAGGGTAGTCCAAACCCTAGGGATTGGGGTCCTATTTATAGGCTCCCAACACTAGGAACATTCCATCTGTCCCTTAGGGTTTTTACAGACGCAAGAATAAAGGAAAAGACTCTACTACCCTTAGGTATTTTTACAGACACGACTGACTGACTGTGGGCCTAGAGATACAGATGACTTATCCGGAAGCTAAGTTTTCGTAGCGACTACGGCTTCTCTTCTGGACAGTCGGATACAAGATCGACGGTTGTCAGTTTTGCGTCGAAACTGACAAAGCCTCCACCGACTTTGCACTAGGTACCCGGATTGGGCCGGCCCGACTCCGCAGCTCTCTCAGCCCGGCAATCGCTCACCGCCCGTGTACCTGAGTCAGTCCTGGTCAACAGCCCAGTGGGTCTTCTACTGCTTCTTGTCCATGTACCTGGATTGGGCCAGCCCGACTTCGTAGCCTCCTCTGCCCGACAGTCGCTTGCTGCCCGTGTACCTGAGTCACACGCGGCCCATGAAACAGCAGATCTCTTCTTCTTTTGTCCCCTTTGACTATCGTTGACAATGACTCATCACATCTGGAGCCATGAGGCCCATGCTATTCAGCATGGCTCCTCAATCTCCCCCTGATGAGTGCATTGTCAACACTCCTCTTCTTCAGCTCTTCAGCACCTGCGAACAAATGTGGAAACACGAAAACAAAACACAAGAAAACAAAGAAGAAGAAAAATAAGGTAAAAAGTTTAACCCTAATGACCAAAAGCCGAACAAAAGCAAGAAGCGATCATTATGGTTAACCAAAACGTAAAAGCTCAAAATGAGTGCGATTTCAGAACAACAAGGATATCAACAGAGTAAAAACTCCCCCTTAAACTCTGATCCCAAATTTTCTCCCCCTTGTTGACAAGTGAACTCATCAAGCACTCAATAGAGACACAGACTCCCCCTGAAATGCAACTCCCCCTCAAAATATGCAGTGAATTCAACTGGAGTGCATAAGGAGTGTAGAAAGCATGCTTCTCAAATATGATTGACTGCAATTACAACATCTAACAAGTATAGCAAAAGAGATACTGTCTAAGACACATGGCATGATCAGTGCAACAGATGATATCTAAAGAAAGTCATTAGCACGCATTTTTCAGTTTTTGCAAACAGAAAGCATCACCACATTTTCCAGTAAAACAAGCAAGGTAAAACATGAGATGCAAAAGCTAACTGATATCTACCAAGATAAGCTTTGTTCAGAAACAAAGTGCTTCAGCAAACTTGTTATCATTTCAATTTTCAAACCCTTTTTTTTCTTTTTCATTTTTGCCAGGGGTTATTTGCATGTAAAACCTTATGCTGACCGACCAAGTCAAGCCTAGGCCAGATCTAGACCATCAGAAGCTTAAGACATTGGTCTTGGCATACACTACACTATCCTAGTTCATACCAAAGTGCTATGGTATGCAGTCCAGAACAAATGTAATGCGACAAACCAAACCCACCTGGATCTTTTCAAGTTATGCACAAAAAAAGGCATGGAATTTTCATTGTTCTCGAATTTTCATCATTTTTATAGCACATTTCCATGTTTAAAGCATACAGATGTCCAAGTTGCATATTTGCATCTAAGTCAGAAACTAGCTACAAGGCATGTAACACATAGCAAGAACATTCAGCCTACGCATGCTAGTTACCAGAAGCAATGGTGATCATTTTTCAATTTTAAAAGCATAAAAGCCATGCATATGACAGATATCAGACATATCATTTGAACTGAAGCAAAGCATGATCATCGACAAGTAATCAAAAGCATGTACCAGCTAGAATAAGTAAAGCAGTTCAATCATATAACAGAAGCATCTTCAAAGTGTGATATGTGAATATGCAAGGTATGAACACACACAGAAAGACTCAAGAAAAGAGTAAAGAAGAAAGAAAACTGACGCAAAATATCCTAAAAAGGATACACAACACCCAAATACCCTCGTAAACGCTCAAAGGTAGACTGATCTAGGGGTTTGGTGAAAATGTCAGCCAACTGATGATGGGTATCAACATGAACAAGGTCAATGACACCTTTCTCATATTGATCCCGCAAGAAGTGAAAGCGCACATCAATTTGTTTGGTTTTTGAATGGAGACATGGGTTTTTCCCTACACTAATTGCACTGGTGCTGTCGCAAAACAAAGGAACTCTGGTAGGAAAGAACAACCCAAAATCTCGTAGAGTTGAAATCATCCAAACCAACTGTGAGCAGCAGCTACGTACTCAGCCTCTGTGGTCGAAAGAGCAACTCCAGATTGCTTTCGAGAAGACCAAGAGACAAGAGAAGAACCAAGAAACTGGCAAGTACCGGAAGTCAACTTGCGATCCAACCGGCACCCACCGAAGTCGGCATCCGAAAAGCCAGATAAATCAAGAGATGATGATGCTAAATAGTATAGACCGAGATCGGGCGCATAAGTGAGATACCTGAAGATGCGCTTGACAGCCTGCCTATGAGACGCGCGTGGTGAAGACTGGAAACGCGCGCAAAGTCCCACGGCGAACTGTATGTCCGGTCTTGTCGCCGTCAAGTACAACAGTGAACCGATCATCCCTCGAAACTCCCTTTCATTGACCTTGACACCGCTCTCGTCCTTGTAAAGACCCCCGGATGTGCCCATCGGGGTCATCTGCGGCTTCAATTCACCACCAAAGTCAAATTTCTTAAGCATGTCGCGAGTGTACTTACCTTGGTGGATGAAGGTGCCGTCCTTGGTCTGCTTGATCTGGAGCCCTAAGAAGTACTTGAGCTCACCCATGAGGCTCATCTCAAACTCACTGTGCATCTGCTCAGAGAACTTGGACACAAGAGAATCAGTAGTACCGCCAAAAATAATATCGTCCACGTAAATCTGAGCAACTAAGAAGTCTGAAGCAACTCTGAGCAAAAAGAGAGTTTTGTCCACAGAACCCATCACAAAGCCCTTCCCCAACAAAAATTGCTTTAACCGGTCATACCAAGCCCTGGGGGCTTGCTTCAACCCGTATAAAGCTTTGTGCAACTTAAAAACATGTCGAGGAAACTTAGGGTTCTCAAAACCGGGGGGTTGCCTAACATAAACTCCTCTTCTATGTACCCGTTCAGAAAAGCACTCTTAACATCCATTTGAAAAAGCTTAAAACCCTTCAAACAGCAAAAGCTAGAAGAATACGAATGGACTCAAGACGGGCAACAGGAGCGAAGGTTTCTTCAAAGTCAATACCTTCCTTCTGGCAATAACCCTGGGCAACTAGTCGAGCCTTGTTGCGCACCACAACCCCATCTTCACCTTGTTTGTTCTTGAATACCCACTTGGTGCCTATGGGGTTGCATCCAGGTGGCGGCTCAACTAGTGTCCAAACCCGATTGCGGACAAAATTCTCAAGCTCTTCTTGCATAGCGTTAATCCAGTTAGAGTCAGAAAGAGCATGAGAAATATCTCTGGGCTCAAAAGATGCAACAAACGCAGATTCAGCAAACACAGCAAGAGAGGCAGAAGAACGCAAAGTTCTCTCAGTCAAATCACCAATGATGAGCTCTGAGGGGTGATCACGCTGAACTGCTCGGGTTCCCTGGTGATCCGAAGTCACCTCACCGGAGTCAGCAGCTGGCACCTCTAGACTCGACTGAGGGGGCTTGATCGTAGTGGAAGAAGTGATCAGAGGTCCGCCCTCATCCTCAGTCGAAGTCTCAGAAGGTGTGGGCTCTGCGGGGGATGCAGAAGGCCCACCCTCATCAGCAGCTAGAGTATCCTCATCTTCCTCGAAGATGGACTCTCCGAGCTCATCATCACCAGAAAGCTCAAAAGAAGGGGTCAAAGAAGGCAAGGACTCATCAAATGAAACCTCACAAGTCTCGACAAGCAACTGGGATTCAAGGTTCCAAACACGAAAACCTCGTGAATGCAAAGCATAACCAAGAAAAACACCATCCCAGCAACGAGACTCAAACTTGTCCAAATGCCCTCCCTTCTTGAGCACAACGCACTTCCAGCCAAACGCTCGCAAGTGACTCACCTTGGGCTGTCTGCCAAACCACAGTTCATATGATGTCTTACCAAGGTAAGCTCTAAGATGCGGTTGGCCAGATAGCAAGCCGTGTTCATGGCTTCAGCCCAAAAACGCCTAGGAGTCCTGTGCTCATCGAGCATCGTCCTGGCCATCTCGACTAGCGTGCGGTTTTTTCGTTCCACAACGCCATTCTGTGGGGGGGTGTAAGGAGAAGAAAACTGATGGTCCAGACCCTGATCACTACAGAAGCTGACGAACTGAGAGTTCTTGAACTCAGATCCGTTGTCGGAGCGAATTGCTCGCATCCGACCATTGTTCTCATTCTTCAGCTTCAAAATCAGGTCATGAACAAAATGAAAAGTTTCATCCTTAGACTCCAAAAAGAAAACCCATGAGAAACGAGAAAAGTCGTCAACTATGACAAGTGCGTACCACTTCCCACCGACTGAACGTACCCGAGCTGGACCAACAGTGTCCAGGTGTAAAAGCTCACCCGGATACAAAGTCATCACCTGAGTCACAGGTGAGTGAGAAGCGGCAACCATTTTCCCATGACGACAGGGATGACAGACTAGATCCTTCTCCAACTTAAGCTTGGGCAATCCTCGGATGAGGTCCATAGAGCTTAACCTGACTAGCAGATCAAAACTCAAGTGACCTAACCTCCTATGCCACTTCCAGAGCTCAGAAGAAGATCCAGCAATCAAACAGCTAGAAGGGCCAAAAGAACTAGAGAAGTCAATTCGAAAAACTTTGCCGAATGGTAAAATCTGACAAATCAAAGACCCTCTAGAATCAACCACAGAAGAGTTGCCCTTCTTAAAATGCACTTCCAAACCATCCTCAAGAAGTTGCGAAACAGAAATCAAATTGAAGTTCAAATTCTTAACCAAAGCAACATTCTTCAAAGAGAAATGATCTGAAATGCGAATTGAGCCTATGCCACTTACTTTCCCTTGACCACTGTTCCCGAACGTGACATATTCTTTGGAGCTCGTGGGAGTGAGACTGGAGAACCATCTGCGATGTCCCGTCATGTGGCGAGAGCATCCTGAGTCCATGATCCAAACATTGTGCAGTCCCCGGTCCTGCACAATCAGTATCTGTAAGTGGGAGCAAATGGTCCGGCACCAGGTTTAGCAAAAGAGCTAAACCAGTGTCGAGCCATCTGCTCAAAAGATGGAAAGCGAAAACCATCAAAAGAGTTTGGACCAAAACGCGGCTCAAAACGCGGTCCTTGATTCTGCCTAACCCTGTGGCCACGAGGTCCAGAACCGTAGCCAACACGGTCTGGAACTCTGCCGGAAAGGACACCACCAACTGGAGCACGGGCAAGAAAGTCGTCTCTTCTACCACCACCTACACGACGCGGCCTAGCCTCCAGCCTCTCCCCGCGCCGAGGAACACGCAGTCTACCACCCTGCTGGTACAACTGCTCTTGATCACTACGAGCCCTCTTAGCTCTCTCAACCCGCTTCCTCCTGAAGCAGAACTCCGCAAGATGCCCGTCTCTCTGACAGTACTCACAATGATAGGTGGGCTTCTTGGGATGTGGTTGAGGCTTGGGATGTTTGGGCTTGGTGGTGTTAGGTGTAGTCTTCTTGAGTTGAGAAGGTCCAGGAAGAGAGTCTAGAGAAGAGTGGAGGTGTTTGGGCTTAGGAACCCAGATAGGTTTCTTGGGTGGAGCTTTAGGTGGTTCATGGATCACTCCATCCTTGGGCTGACAAGCCTGGGAAGACTCAGTGGAGTGAGTCTTGGGATACCTCTGCTCTGGAGTCATTTTACTCTACTCCACTGCCCAGCTAATGGCACTCTCAAAGTCAGCTTTGGTGTAGGTGTAACCTACCCCAAACCCATCCTGCCTCTTGAACTGCTGGATCATCATGCCAAGCTGTGGCTCTCTGGCACTGATCCAACTCAGGATAGAACGGAGGTAAAAGTTCTCATTCTGAGAGTCTGCTAGCTCCTCTCTCAAGGAAGCTAGAACCTCCACCTGAGACAAGCAGGTCTCACACTCACTCTCTACTTGGACAGACTTTTCGGCTTTCAGCTTAATCAACTCCATTCTAAGAGACAGGCAGTTCTCACAGACAGTGGGTGGAACTGACAGTGTCTCAAGCTCTAGCCTAGTCTGGGCAAGCTCAGCTCTCAACCTCTCCAAATCACCCAAATGCTCATCGCCCTTGGATTTCAGCTCAGCTAAGGCAGCTAGATGAGTTGGGCAATGAACACAGGGTGTGACGACAGTGGCTTGAGCATCTTTCAGCTCTAGCTGAGCGCTTTCAAGCTCAGTGGCCAAAGCGTCCCTCTCATCAACCCTTTCTGTGTACCTGGACTTCAGAGTCGATAGGTCACACAGAAGCACCTCACACTTCGGGCACTCACTGCTACCACCCAAGCAAGGGGAAGAAGATAGACTCTCAATTCTGCCATTGGCCACGGCAAGCTCACTCTCTAACTCATCTATCCTCTTCTTAGCCCCCTAAGCAGTTTTCCCGATATTTCGCGCTCATAGGATGATACCTTGTTGTCGTCGTCGTCGGAGTCATTGGAGGAGCTCTTCTCTTCCCTATCCCCAAGAGCCATTGAACAGAAGCTCTTGCGGGATCTTCGGCGCTGGTCAGAGCGGCTCTTCGGCTTGTCTCCGAAGGCCATGAAGCAGAGGCCCGCCGGATCATCCTTGTCCTTCCCCTTTCTGATGGCAATCTCCTCATCGCTTGAGCTCGATGAAGAGGAAGAAGATGTGGACTGCTTGGAGTAGCTCTTCTCCATCTCGGCGAAGAAGGCCTTGTCGCGCTTCTTGTTCTCTCGCCGGTAGTCCTTCAGGGCCTTCTTGAAGAATCAGGTCTTCGGCTTGCCCTTGTTGAAGGATGAGCTCTCGTGCTTGCCGGAGTCATGGAAGCTGCCACCGGTGCCCTTCTTGTATCCATTGCGCTTGGGGCAGTCGGCGATGAAGTGTCCTGGATCACCACACTCAAAGCATCCGGATTTTGTGCCGTGTCTTTTGAACATTCTCTTATCATAGACACGACGCACCCGGTTGTTAAAAAGACACAAATCATCATCTCCCAACAACTCAAGCTGGTCCTCAGTGATAGACATCAAGGAGAACCCAGCACAGCTCACAGCAGACGGATCAACAGAAGGTGTAGCAAGGGTCAGGGATTTTGATCCAGAACCAGTGAGATTTGATCTCAGCTGGATATCTACCTCAGTGGCCTTCAGCTTGCTAAATAACTCAGAAATGGTCAAGGTATCGTAAGAAGTGCTCTCAACGATAGAGGATACCTTGATCTCCCAGATCTTTGGGTCCAAGGTATGGAGAACCTTGAGCGCCTGCTCGTGATCTGAGACTAACTGAGCACCCTCAGCCTTGTTGTCCCGAAGCTTGTTAATGATCGATTGAAAACGACCAAACAAGGCTTCAACAGATTCACCCGGCTTCTGTATGAAGTTCTCGTACTCACGCCGGTAGGTCTGATAGAGCCGAGCCTTGACCTGGGCTGTTCCCTCATGGTGTGCCTTGAGGGTTGCCCAGATCTCTCTCGCAGTGGAGAGATGACTCACACGCTCAAACTCAGTGGGACCTAAACCAGAAAACAGAATGTTCACAGCCTTACTGTTGCTCAGATGCTGAGCAATGATACCAGTAGTACCCTGCTCAGTGACTGGCAATATGACAAACGTGGTGTGAACGCAAATGTCCCAAATGTCCGAACCCTGGCTCATGAGATAGGCTCGCATGCGAGTCTTCCAATAGTTATAACCATAGGCTTCCAAGGACGGGACCTTGCCAGGAGACGTCATGGTCACTACCGGGGTTTAGAACCGGTTAAGGTATGGAAAAAACCTAACCAAGCTCTGATACCACTTGTAGGACCGAAAGTAGCGACCAGAGGGGGGGGTGAATGGGCGCCTTAAAAAATTCTTTCGAATCAATGGCCTGTTCCCAATACCCAACGCACCTCAAAAGACTAAGCAGCAGAAAATAAACAGAAGGCCTAAGTCTAGGGGTATCTAACCTAGAAGCAACTGATGTTAAACAGAGAACTACTAAAGAAGTGCAACTAGGCAGATGAACACTGTGTAACAGGCCTAAACTTCCCAAAGAAATGCTCTAAGTATATGTAAGGTGAAATGAGAAGTTACTGTCCAAATTTGTCTCCTGTTCGGAACTTGGCGAAGCCTGCTTCGCCCGTCGAGGTCTGCTTCAGAAATGATTGTCGAAGACTGCTTCACTGGTCGAAGCCTGCTTCGGAGGTTGGTGACGGAGCCTACTTCGGAGGTTAGTTGCGAAGCATGTCGAAGATGCCGAAGGTATTTTGGTCTAGCCTAATATGAAGGGGCAGGGAGCGAAGTATGCTTCGAAGCGAAGTATGACAATGCCGGAGCCTGCTTCGAAGTAA
This sequence comes from Zizania palustris, assembly GCA_019279435.1. NCBI lineage: Eukaryota > Viridiplantae > Streptophyta > Magnoliopsida > Poales > Poaceae > Zizania > Zizania palustris. Next base: position 10,526,544 of record JAAALK010000080.1, read on the forward strand.
GTACTTCGAAGGCAAGGCTTCGGACACAGCTTCGAACAGAGTGCTTCGAACCTAAACCTTCGAACAGAGAACTTCGAATGCAACACACAGACGGACTACCTTCGAACAAAGAAACGAAGCCTGTCACACGACAGAGACACCAAATTCGAAGCCTACACTCTACCTTCGAAAGGAGCAAGCTTCGAAAAGAGAGGCGAAGACTGACACGCCACAAAGAAATCAAAACGAAGCCTAGCAGAAAGACAAGCTTCGAAGCCAACTTCGAAACTTAACGAAGTGTGGACTTCGAACAGCTAGGGCCGGAGTTCCTTCGCAACGTCGCTCGAAGTATGCGGTGCTGTCCATTCAGAAAATACTTCGAAGCTAGCAACACAGGACACAAAACAAGGTTCGAAGTTTGAACGGAGCCTTTGAAGGTGTTAGATTGAAGTCTGCCTCACGGAGCTGAAGGGCTTCGATCAGAGAGGGGGCTTCGTCAGAAAACAGCCAGAAAAGTTTCTGGATCCTGTCGGCTTCGATCAAAAAGCTGTGCAGTAGAAGGTAAAAAGCTGGCAGCGAGCACAGAAGCAACAGTAGCAGTACTACTTGCAACAGCAAGAACTAGTACTACTTGCGTGAAGAACACACCCAGCCGAAGCTTCCGAAGCCTCAAAAATCATAGGAAAACTTGCTGTGCAAAAGAAATGAAGCCATTAAAACACTGATGTTGCTGCACACGATTTGGGAAGAGAAACTTCACTTCAACAATAAATGCAAAACAGCAACAACAGGGGCAAAAACTCCCTGGCGGCGCAAGCAAGAATAGGAGAGGAGAGAGGCAAGGCAAGAGACAAAAAGTGACCCAAAGGAGTAGTATTGAATTCAGCCAAAAGGGTAGTCCAAACCCTAGGGATTGGGGTCCTATTTATAGGCTCCCAACACTAGGAACATTCCATCTGCCCCTTAGGGTTTTTACAGACGCAAGAATAAAGGAAAAGACTCTACTGCCCTTAGGTATTTTTACAGACACGACTGACTGACTGTGGGCCTAGAGATACAAATGACTTATCCGGAAGCTAAGTTTTCGTAGCGACTACGGCTTCTCTTCAGGACAGTCGGATACAAGATCGACGGTTGTCAGTTTTGCGCCGAAACTGACAAAGCCTCCACCGACTTTGCACCAGGTACCTGGATTGGGCCGGCCCGACTCCGCAGCTCTCTCAGCCCGGCCATCGCTCACCGCCCGTGTACCTGAGTCAGTCCTAGTCAACAGCCCAGTGGGTCTTCTACTGCTTCTTGTCCATGTACCCGGATTGGGCCAGCCCGACTTCATAGCCTCCTCTGCCCGACAGTCGCTTGCTGCCCGTGTACCTGAGTCACACGCGGCCCATGAAACAGTAGATTTCCTCTCTTCTTCTGTCCTCTTTGACTATCGTTGACAATGACTCATCACTTCTAGAGCCATGAGGCCCACGCTATTCAGCATGGCTCCTCAGATGATAAGTGGAATCAATGGAAAGGTGCCAGGAAGGAGAATACGATGGTCAGGGATAATCAAGCCATCACGCACCGACCAAGAGGGACCAACCTCACCATTTATGATCTTGGTTGCGAGCTTCTGGAGTTTGGCGTTCCTGATAGTCTCCTATCGAATGTCATCTAGAAGATTGAACCACACTACCATAGAAAAGTACTTTAGTGATCGGTAATAATGTACATTAGTGACATAATTGTCCCTCGTCACTCTTATCACGTTAGTGATATAACATCTTTAGTGACTGATGTTTACTCGTCACTAAAGGGTCAACCTTTATTGATGGGCGACAGTATTCACCCGTCACTAAAAGAGACCTATCAGCTTCTATGCTATTACTTTGTAGTGATGGTTCGATAGTATCACCTTTCACTAAAGGGCCCTTTAGTGATGATTGATTACTATTACCCGTCACTAATATTATGGCCACTTTGAAAAAAATAATAGTTTTTAGGCTGCATCCTGAATTAAAGTCAGGATTTGGTAGCCAACATATCAAACATCCAAATTATATCACAAGCAATCCATAAATTGCTTAAGTCTATACATGTCTAATTTTGCAGCCTCTTTTATTATCATCTTGTACTCCTTCTCTCTGAAGAAGAATGAGTTAGTATAATATCCACAATTGTTATTTGTGAAAAAAGGAAAATGGATAGGAAAACATCATACCCCAAGTTTACACCACATACATGACATCCTCAATTGCATGATTGTTGATGTTGAAATAGAAGGCGTATACTGTGCTAACTTCTAACAAATTATCATGAAGAAATTAGCCAAAACCAGTAGTTAGATAGCACCATCCATCCATGGATTTATGCACCACAATCAGAACCGCCTCAGACCCTGCTACTACCACTTGAATCTCAGTGGTCTGCTGGTGTAAGTAAGGTATGATACATCTCACAGTACTACCTTGAAAAGTACTATAACAATAAAATTTAAACAAAATCTAGTTAGACAATGCAATCTACGTATATGACATAGGTAACTACCAACATGTGTAAATAACTTACCACCGACTTATTGTTGATGATTGCATTATTTATTATACAAACATAAACTAGAATCTTAGAAGATAAACCTGCTGAGATGTCTTGTAGGAGAGCATTTCTTGCTAGAGTTATATCTGTTGGATTGCCAAAATAACAGATGTGCCTCAGTTGATTCATTTGGTCGGTGTCGACCTCCCTAGCTATCCTCTTCCCCTTCCTCTCCACAACATTGCTAGGGCCCTTCCCTGACATTATAATGAAATTATGTTAAACACATAAACAAAACATGCATATCTAGTAAGTAATGCCAATTCTATATATAACACTATCATTGTCCTTCACTTTTATGGTCATTTGGGTCTTCTCATCACCAAAGTTAGTATAAAATTTGGTCATAACTGTCAATAGAGTATGTTTCATTGTTATTACCACATAGTCCCCTTATATGAGGCCACCTCTTTGACTAAATTTGGCCCACCCTTTGTGGACGCATATCCTGCTTCCACAGCTCGCAACCTGAACCTCACCGGTGCACCTATCTCTTGTCAAAATCTTAAGGGTGTCACCGGCACGAATGTTATTTATATCACCAAATCTTTTTGATAAAAACTAAAACAATAAGATAATATTGCATCAGTTTGTTAGATTTAGTATCACACAAAAAATATATACAACGTACAATGTATAAACCTGGTGATGCCCCTCTATTGACTAGATGATTGATCTTTATGAGTCAACTGTCAGGAATATAAGTTGGTACCATAGGGTTCCGCATACTTGCCATGTCTTGTATTTGAAACGAGGAAAAAGTGGATAAAACCATATGAATGTAACCTAATGTATGTTGAATATGATTGCTCTCACATATTGGGTTGCTAACTTAATGGTCTTCTCGCCACCAGGCTACAATTTAATTCATAGGTGTGTGTGATAACTAATTCATTAAGCAATAGTCCCATGCATTATTAATAATAAGAATTTTGACATGTATATCCACAAAATATCCTCATACTAGCACATACATTATCACAGACATCTAAACTATTAGCACATAATGAACCTAAATTGTCACACACTGTTGGACCGGAAACGGCGACCAGAGGGGGGGTGAATGGGAGCTTTTTAAAATTTCAGGCTAAAACTTAGCCTTCGGTTCTGTTCTGTCTTCTGCGGAACAGGCTTCGAACACTACCTTCGAAGGTCTGGTTCGGAGGTACTTCGATAGCTCCGAACACAGGCTTCGCAGGAGCAAAAGTTCGAAGCCAAGAAGACTTCGCTCCACTAACTCCCTTCGAAAATCTACTCTGCTAAGTCAGTGCAGGCTCCGCACACAAGGTGCTTCGAGCAGGCTTCGCACTTCACCCTTCGCAAGAGTGGACAGCCCTCTGAGGACTTCGACCAAGTACTTAGCGACAGCAACTGGTGCTGGGCTTCGTACGCGAAGGTCTACACGCACACAAAACGGACTACGCAAAGGGCTTCGACACAAGAAGCACTACGGGAAAAATCAGGGCTTCGCTAGTAAGCAGCGAGGTCTTGCCTCGCGTCACACAGAGCGACAGCACACTGAAAAACACACTTCGCGAGATAAACACTCTTCGCCAAGACAGGCTACGGTGAACTAAAGACTAGCGAGGTATGCAACGCGAGCTCAAGCAAAAGCACAAGAAACAGGGCTTCGCCGCTTGAACAAGGAACACAGAAAAATGAACTCTCAGGATGTATTCAATTGAAGTGTATGGCTACAGGAGCTCAACAGTAAATGCTCAAAGTGTTAAATGTTACCTACCGAGCCCCCATATTTATAGCCCACGGCTTCATCCTAAGGAAGTGACTACATTACCCCTAGGGTTTACATTCATTTTGTCTCTTCAGAACTAAGGGGTACAAAAGGTAGTCCACCTTTATTTTGGAGGCTTCTCTGTCAGCTGCAGAGGGGACAGTGTCAGCCTTTTTCAGAACAGACAGTGTCAGCCTTTACAGTGTTGACTTCTGGAACCTCCCTTCGCACCGGAGGGTGCGGTAGCTTCGGCGAGAAGCCTGCAGCCTGTTGGCCTTCGCTCCGCCGAAGAAGTCCTTCGATACAGTGACGGTTTTGAGCCGAAGCCGTCAAAGCCCCTTGGGCCTTCGCACCACCACCTTCGGAGTGGACCTCCACGGCTTCGCAGCTACTCCGAGCTCAACCACCGTCCGTCCGTGTACCGAAGCCATGCATGGCCGAAGCACCACAAGTCATCCTCACTCCGAAGCCCCACCTTCGGAGTACCACCCTTCGAAGTCCCTCCTTCGTCCAAGGCCTCCGCATGAAGCATTCCATGAGCACTTCGTCGCAGTGTCTCACTCCGAGCACACTCCTCGACGAGCCTCACCCGGACCATGCCTTCGATGCGCCTCGACTTCTGAGACCTTCGTCGGGCCAACTTCGAGTGTCTCCCTCCGGAGCACACTTCGAACCCTTGCCTCCGCAGAGGACTTGATCCACCAACTCCGAAGTCACTCCATTCGGAGTACCTTCGAAGTGCCTCACTTCCGAGGACTTTGTCTCGGAGTACCTTCAGCCGAAGCCACGCTCCGCACTCTCTGCCTTCACCTGGCACGCCTCGACCCGAGGACCGACCCGGACCACCTTCGCAGCCACCGTGACGGAGCTCCCCGCTCCCCTGGCATCAAGCCACCCGCTTGACCCAAGTTCACCTGGCTCGAACCCTGTCCGTCGCCTCCGAAGTCCCTGCGCACCACAGACAAGCAAACAAGTGTATCCAGTACTCCGGAGACCTCTCCGGGTTACCAACCTTCGGTACACACTCCGGTGTACCGCTCAAAGTACCGAAGCCTTCGGTACAAACCCAGTCATCGCGTACTGTCGGACCCCTCCGACAAGCACACTCCGCTGCACAGCTGCAGCACGCAACACCGAACACCCTTCGGTGAAACCACCTCCGAACACCTTCGGAGGTACCACCTCCGAAGCCCCTCCGGAGGTACCCTTCGAACAGAGGGTAAATAATCCTGTCAATCACTCATCACATACACCGAAACCACCCTTGGTTTCTCAATCTCCCCCTTGATGAGTGCATTGACAACCAAATCCAAGTTCAAGAAAATTTAAAAATTTCAGCACACAAGTGACCATAAAAACTCAGAAAAGAGCAAAAGCATGTCACTTGATAAAAGAATTTTTCTCCCCCTTTCTCAACAGAGTAAAAGCCCTTTTTGGCAAATCTCCCCTTGATAAGAACTCCCCCTGAGTTGAGCAAATTTTTCTCCCCCTTTATGTCAACAACCTCTCCCCTTTTTGAAAATTATGCCTTCTTGCGGCAGAGAACATAGCAAATCTCTCCCCCTTTGGCAATGCAAGCATCAAGGAGCAATCAAAAGATGCAAAGCTTCGAAATGAATAGAATTGCAAAGACATATAATGCAAAAATATGCCAACAGTAGCATCAATGATCATGTGCTCAGCTCAATTTAACATTCTGTGAAACAAGATGATGGCATGTGATTTTGTCATTTTGAAGGAAAAACATCACCACTTAATCACAGTAGCTAGACATGTGAAGGTAAGGACTGCTCAAAGCTAACAATTTCTACCCTAGGCAGACAAGTCTTGTCCAAAAGGAGCTTTGAAAGCAAACTTGATGAGCCATTAAATTTGTTGTTCTTTTCTTAATGCCAGGGGTTATTTGTTTGTCCACCTTATATTTCCAATCAAGCCAAGCCTAGGCAAGAAAGCCATCTGAAGCTTAAGGCGGTGATTTTGGCATACACTACACTATCCCAGTTCAGACCAATGTGCAATGGTAAGCAGTCTAGAATAGAGTAGTGCGACAAACAAACCCTCCTGGATCTTTTCATTGAAACCAGGCAAATCATGGATTTTTGATTTTGATTTTGATGATTTAAATATTTTGATGAGTATCCATGAATAGAGAACACATTTTTCAAGTTGCAAATTTTAGCATCCAAGGAACAGTGTCTTGCTGTCAAGTAGATAAAAGATAGCTAAAAGCAGTCCAGTCTAAACAAGCTAGATACAAGATTGTGCGGTGAGCAAGTTTTGAGTTTCGAAAATAAAATATCATGCACAATCAATGTTCCAGACATATTTCATAGAGCTGAGCTGTCATGATTTCTTTGAATTAAAAGCAGGCATATAATAGCAAAAGATGTAAGTGCAATTCCACACATAATGAGCATATGCAAGACAATTAAAATCAGCTCCCCCTCACAAAATGCCGTAGGGATGACAAATACCAAGTTCCCCACGCAAGTAAGCAAATCGAGAAGCATCGAGGGGTTTTGTAAATATGTCGGCAAGCTGGTGTTGGGTATCAACATATTGAAGTTCAATATCACCCTTCTCATTGTGATCTCTGAGAAAATGATACCGTACATCAATGTGTTTGGTTCTGGAGTGCTGAACCGGGTTGTTTGCAATACAAATAGCACTAGTGTTATCACAGAAAAGTGGAACACTCTTATAATCTAACCCGAAATCCCGCAAAGTGGAAACCATCCACAAAATCTGAGAGCAACAGCTAGTTGCAGCAACATATTCGGCCTCAGCCGTCGATTGTGCAACACTAGACTGTTTGCGAGAAGACCAGCAAACCAGAGAAGTACCCAGAAAATGACAAGTACCAGAGGTACTCTTCCTATCAATTCTACACCCAGCAAAATCCGCATCTGAATAACCTCGAAGACATAAAGATGAAGACGATGAATACCATAAGCCAAATTCAAGGGTATGTTTGAGATACCTTAAGATGCGCTTAACCGCTTGACGGTGCGAAGCTCGTGGTGAAGCCTGAAAACGAGCGCACAGACACACAGCGAAGTGTATGTCCGGCCTAGTGGCAGTCAAGTAGAGGAGGGAGCCGATCATGCTTCGGAACTCCTTCTGATCTACGGCTTCTCCATCTTCGTCAGGTCCAATGCTATAGATGTAGCCATTGGAGTGGCGAGGGGCTTCGCATCGGACATGTCGAATTTCTTGAGCAGGTCCTTGGTGTACTTTGTCTGGTGGACAAAAGTACCTTGTTTGCTTTGCTTGATTTGCAAACCAAGGAAAAAGGTGAGTTCACCCATCATCGACATTTCAAATTCCCTGCTCATGGTATCTGCAAACTCGGCAACCAAAGCATGAGAAGAGCCACCAAAGATGATATCATCCACATAAATCTGCACTAGGAGGAAATCTTTGCCATGCTTGAGAGTAAACAGTGTTTTATCAACAGAGCCCATCAAATACCCTCGCTCAAGCAGAAAAGACTTAAGTCTATCATACCAAGCCCGAGGGGCCTGCTTGAGTCCATAAAGAGCCTTATGAAGTTTAAGGACTTTATGTGGGTACTTGGGGTTTTCAAAACCAGGGGGTTGTTTTACATAAACATCTTCACCTATGAAGCCATTAAGAAAAGCACTTTTGACATCCATTTGATAGAGTTTGAATCCCCGGGATGTCGCAAAGGCAAGCAAAATCCTAATGGCCTCAAGGCGAGCAACTGGTGCAAAAGTTTCAGTAAAATCAATCCCTTCTAGTTGAGAAAAGCCCTGAGCTACAAGTCTAGCCTTGTTTCTAACAATTGTCCCATCCTCCCCTTGTTTATTTTTAAAAATCCATTTTGTTCCAATGAAATGAACATTAGGTGGAGGATCAACTAAGGTCCAGACTTGGTTTCTTTCAAAATTTTCAAGTTCCTCATGCATGACATTGATCCAACTAGAATCAGAAAGTGCATGACTAACATCTAAGGGCTCGAAAGAAGCAACAAAAGCAGCATGAGTGAAATGGGCATGAGAGCGTGTTACCCTTTGATCAAGCTCACCAATGATCTGCTCGGGAGGGTGCATCCTTTGGACATGATGTGGAGCCTCGCGGCGGGATGCAGTCTCCCCCTCAACTTGTGCGTTGGAGTGGTCCAAGATGACCGAAGTTGAGGTAGTCGCTTCGGGACCTCGTGCCGAAGTAGTAGAAGCGGGGTCAGCTTCGGGGGTTGATGTCGAGGGTAGAAGGGGTTCATCCTCGAATTCTCCGGAATCTTCTTCTTCGAATATGGTCTGTTCCATGTCGTGTTCATTTGCCTATTCAAAAGCAGAACTAACAGAGGGGGTTGATTCATCAAAAGTCACATCACATGACTCGATGACAGTGTTAGTTTCCAAATTATAAACACGATAAGAATGACCATGAGTCGTATAACCCAAAAAGATCCCGTCAGAAGATCGCGACTCAAATTTATCCAAGTTACCGCGTTTTAGGATAAAGCAGCGACAGCCAAAAACTCGAAGATGAGTAACCTTGGGCTGTCTCCCAAAACGCAGCTCATAAGATGTTAAGTTTAAAATTGAGCGCAAGAAAATTCGGTTTGAGATGTAGCAAGCAGTGTTCATGGCCTCAGCCCAGAATTTTCTAGGAGTCCTATGCTCATCAAGCATCGTCCTAGCCATCTCAACCAAAGTGCGGTTTTTCCTCTCAACAACACCATTCTGTTGAGGAACCCGCGGAGCAGAGAATTGATGTTCTATGCCATGCTCCATGCAAAAGTCAACAAAGAGACTGTTTTTGAACTCGGTGCCATTATCGCTTCGAATGAATTTTAATGCACCAGGGAGTTCAGTAAAAAGTCTCAAAGCCAAGCTCCGAAAGTGTGAAAACACTTCATCCTTGCTGGCAAGAAAGAAGACCCAAGAGTAGCGAGAGAAATCGTCGACAATAACTAAAACATACCACTTGCCGCCTAAAGAACTAACCCGAGAAGGACCTACAGTGTCCATATGGAGAAGTTCTCCGGGTTGTTCAGTCATAACAGTGGTGACTGGCGAATGCGAAGCGGCGATCATTTTTCCATGTCGACAAGGAGCGCAAACTAAATTCTTCTCAAACTTGAGCTTGGGCAATCCTCGGATCAGGCCTAGGGCGCTCAGACGAGCGAGCAACTCAAAGCTCATATGCCCTAGTCTCCTATGCCACTTCCAAAGCTCAGAAGTCGAATGTGCAACAAGACAATGAGAAGAACCTGACGACTCTGAAAAATCAGCTCCAAAAACTCTCCCAACCCTAAAGATCTTACACACCACAACGCCATCTGAATTGAGCACTTGCGAAGTATCGCGATGAAATCGCACTTCGAAGCCCTCATCAAGCAACTGAGATACAGACAACAAATTGTATCCCAGGTTCTCAACCAAAGCAACATCTTTGAGAGTGAAGTTTGCGTTAATTCTTACCACACCTTTACCTTTCACTCTACTCCTTCGATTGTTTCCGAAGGTGATATGTTCCCTTTGCTTGGTTGTGGTGAGGCTGGAGAACCAATTTGCATCTCCGGTCATGTGGCGCGAACAACCGGAGTCCATGATCCACGTGCCCTCCAAGCCTCGACCTGTCGCCTACACATGATAAGAATGCCTCGATCGCTCAGTGCTGGGGTGAGTAAAATAATGACGAGGCATCCAGCACTGAGTGATGCGAGTAGTAGGCACAGTAAAAGTAGATGGTCTACGCACATAAAAATCAGAATGATGCAAAGTGCGAGGTCTACCTACATGCAAAGAACGCAAAGCATGTCGAGGTCTCCTACTCTGACGAGGTACAAAGCTACTCGCCCGAGGTCTACCACCATATGGAATATGGTGAACACCTCGAGGAGCAAAACCTCTCCGAGAAGCACGAGGAGCCTCGAAAACAGGACGAGAGTAAAACTCAGACTCATGCATACCTAAAGATGGGTAATGCATGTCCTGATAGCTCATCGCCTGTGCACGTCGCTCATCCTTGATGCGACGGAAACAGAAACCAATCAAATGACCCGCCCGCTGACAATAGGAACAATGAAACACTCTCCTGGGGACACTCTCATGGGTCATAGGAGCAACTCTCACAGGCTCCCTGGGTTTCTTCACAGTGGTTTTCTTGGGAGGATTTTTCTTGGTAGGAGGAGTGGTTTTCTTTGGTGGATGGGTAGGCTTTTTGGCTGGAGGGGTGTCCAACAGAGCTCTCTCTTTCTCTAGGGTGGTGGGAGAGGTAAAAACAGTTTTGGTCTTACTGTCTGAAGCTATCCTCTCAAAGCCCAAACCTAGAGCTACCCCGGCTCTGTCAGCACACAACTTGGTCTTGGCCAAGAGCAAATCCATCCTACCCTTTCCCTCAGTGCATTTATTAACCACGGAAAGAAGGTATTCATTTTCGGACATGAGGTTTTCAGCTTGCTCTCTAACAGTGCCTAGCTGGTCCTTAAGGGTAATGCACGTGTCACACACAGGCTGCACATCCTTAGAACTACCGGCCCTCTCCAATCTAGCCTCCAAATCATGAACATGCTTATCACGTAAATTAATGCTATCGCGTAATAAAGAGCAGTTCATGCAATCAATAACATCATGAGGTCTAGAATCCACCTCCAAAAGCTGCTTCTGTGCAGTCTCAAGCTCAGAAAGAGTTTGAGCATGTACAGAACGCAACTGAGCAAGCTCACTCATGACAACAGAACATGATTCACATTCAGCATCACCAAATTTAGACTTAAGTATGGCATATTCAGTAGAAACATTTTCTAGCCTAAGTCTAAGGTCTTTTCTTTCTCTAGCGGCTTGCACAAGTAATCTATCCTGACCAAGCACTACTTCATTCAGCTCATCTAATTTAATTAGAAGCTGGTCAGATGATAGGTTTACCTCAGATGAGTCAAGCTCATCGCCGCTGTGATCGCTGTCGGCCATGAAGCAAAGGCCGGTGAAGTCACGTCCCTTCTTGTCCTTCTTGTCCTCCTTCCTTGGGGACTCCTCCTCCTCAGAGCTCGACTCCTCAGTTGAGGAAGTGTCGATGTCGCTGAGAGCAGCAACAAAAGCTCTGGAAGCGGCCTTGGCTACTTTCTTAGCCATCTTGTCGCGCTTGCCCTTCACAAAGGGCTTCCTCTCCTTCTTGTGGTATTTGGGGCGCTCACTCTCATCTCTCTTTTTGACCTTGGGGCAATTGGCCTTGATGTGAGAAGTGTCGCCACATTCATAGCAGCCACTAAAACCACTTTTTCCGCTGATCCCGTCTCTCATGGTGAAAGCGGGTGAACCTCCGGGCAATGAGAGCAAGCTCATCATCAGCTAGAGTGTCCACTTGCTCCTTTGTGACGGAGACCAGGGAGGACAAAGCAAAACCATCTGCAAGAACACAAGTGCCTGATGTGCTTGGTTCTGCAGTGGTGCCACGGCTTGTGCTAGAAACCAATGCCAATGGCTGTGGCAAAGAGCTTCTGTGCACAGCAAGAGATGCCTTAGCAATCTCTGTGGACTTCAGCTTGCTAAAGAGCTCATCACAGGTCAAAGTATCATAACCTGTGGACTCCTCAATGCTGGATATCTTTACTTCCCATATGCTACGGTCAAGAGCATAGAGAAGCTTGATAGCCCTATCATGATCACTGTAAGCAAGCGTCCCGTTGGATCGCAAGTTACTCACTATCGCGTCAAAACGAGAAAACATGGCATCTACAGATTCACCAGGTGCCTGCACAAACAGCTGATACTGTTGATTGTAGGTGCTTTGGCGCCTGGCCTTAATCTGAGCAGAGCCCTCATGAAAGACAGTGAGTGTTGTCCAAATTTCCCTAGCAGTCCTAAGGTGCTGCACCCTGTCAAACTCACTCCGACTCAAACCAATGAACAGTATGTTCCTTGCCTTCGAGTTGGCAATATACTGATCTTTCTCAGTTTGAGTGGTGCGGGTCTCAGGGATGGAGTATTGTGAGTCCACAATCTCCCAAATTGCATTTCCTTGACTTAACAAGTAAGCCTCCATGCGCACCTTCCAGTATGCAAAATCTGTCCCATCGAACAGAGGAATTTTACTGCCTCTATCCATGTCGCCAAAAGATCACAAAACCGGTTAAGGTCAACTGGTGATCTTAACCCGCTCTGATACCAATTGTTGGACCGGAAACGGCGACCAGAGGGGGGGTGAATGGGAGCTTTTTAAAATTTCAGGCTAAAACTTAGCCTTCGGTTCTGTTCTGTCTTCTGCGGAACAGGCTTCGAACACTACCTTCGAAGGTCTGGTTCGGAGGTACTTCGATAGCTCCGAACACAGGCTTCGCAGGAGCAAAAGTTCGAAGCCAAGAAGACTTCGCTCCACTAACTCCCTTCGAAAATCTACTCTGCTAAGTCAGTGCAGGCTCCGCACACAAGGTGCTTCGAGCAGGCTTCGCACTTCACCCTTCGCAAGAGTGGACAACCCTCTGAGGACTTCGACCAAGTACTTAGCGACAGCAACTGGTGCTGGGCTTCGTACGCGAAGGTCTACACGCACACAAAACGGACTACGCAAAGGGCTTCGACACAAGAAGCACTACGGGAAAAATCAGGGCTTCGCTAGTAAGCAGCGAGGTCTTGCCTCGCGTCACACAGAGCGACAGCACACTGAAAAACACACTTCGCGAGATAAACACTCTTCGCCAAGACAGGCTACGGTGAACTAAAGACTAACGAGGTATGCAACGCGAGCTCAAGCAAAAGCACAAGAAACAGGGCTTCGCCGCTTGAACAAGGAACACAGAAAAATGAACTCTCAGGATGTATTCAATTGAAGTGTATGGCTACAGGAGCTCAACAGTAAATGCTCAAAGTGTTAAATGTTACCTACCGAGCCCCCATATTTATAGCCCACGGCTTCATCCTAAGGAAGTGACTACATTACCCCTAGGGTTTACATTCATTTTGTCTCTTCAGAACTAAGGGGTACAAAAGGTAGTCCACCTTTATTTTGGAGGCTTCTCTGTCAGCTGCAGAGGGGACAGTGTCAGCCTTTTTCAGAACAGACAGTGTCAGCCTTTACAGTGTTGACTTCTGGAACCTCCCTTCGCACCGGAGGGTGCGGTAGCTTCGGCGAGAAGCCTGCAGCCTGTTGGCCTTCGCTCCGCCGAAGAAGTCCTTCGATACAGTGACGGTTTTGAGCCGAAGCCGTCAAAGCCCCTTGGGCCTTCGCACCACCACCTTCGGAGTGGACCTCCACGGCTTCGCAGCTACTCCGAGCTCAACCACCGTCCGTCCGTGTACCGAAGCCATGCATGGCCGAAGCACCACAAGTCATCCTCACTCCGAAGCCCCACCTTCGGAGTACCACCCTTCGAAGTCCCTCCTTCGTCCAAGGCCTCCGCATGAAGCATTCCATGAGCACTTCGTCGCAGTGTCTCACTCCGAGCACACTCCTCGACGAGCCTCACCTGGACCATGCCTTCGATGCGCCTCGACTTCTGAGACCTTCGTCGGGCCAACTTCGAGTGTCTCCCTCCGGAGCACACTTCGAACCCTTGCCTCCGCAGAGGACTTGATCCACCAACTCCGAAGTCACTCCATTCGGAGTACCTTCGAAGTGCCTCACTTCCGAGGACTTTGTCTCGGAGTACCTTCAGCCGAAGCCACGCTCCGCACTCTCTGCCTTCACCTGGCACGCCTCGACCCGAGGACCGACCCGGACCACCTTCGCAGCCACCGTGACGGAGCTCCCCGCTCCCCTGGCATCAAGCCACCCGCTTGACCCAAGTTCACCTGGCTCGAACCCTGTCCGTCGCCTCCGAAGTCCCTGCGCACCACAGACAAGCAAACAAGTGTATCCAGTACTCCGGAGACCTCTCCGGGTTACCAACCTTCGGTACACACTCCGGTGTACCGCTCAAAGTACCGAAGCCTTCGGTACAAACCCAGTCATCGCGTACTGTCGGACCCCTCCGACAAGCACACTCCGCTGCACAGCTGCAGCACGCAACACCGAACACCCTTCGGTGAAACCACCTCCGAACACCTTCGGAGGTACCACCTCCGAACACCTTCGGAGGTACCACCTCCGAAGCCCCTCCGGAGGTACCCTTCGAACAGAGGGTAAATAATCCTGTCAATCACTCATCACATACACCGAAACCACCCTTGGTTTCTCACACACGTTCTCATATTTCATAAATAACATCATCTTTATCGAGCAAATATTTTCACAAAATATATATCCACGTTCCATCACATTTCCACATATTCATCACATTTGGACATATTCAAACACATATTCACATATGCACATATTCGGAGGAGGACCTTAGGATAATGAGGATGAGTATATGCAACCGAGGTGGCGGCGAGTCAGGACAGCCATGCGTAACGGAACTGGTGGCAAAACATATGCCACACACAATGGAACAGACAACGAAATGGAGGTCACGTGGAATGAATGGATAGCCAGGATGGAGCGGACCACGATGGTGCCAGTGATGAGCATGACAAAGAGGCGATGACAGTGTGTGAGAGGCTAGGGTTAGGTTTGTGCCAACTAAGAGTGTGCCAATTCACTCCGGGGACAACCTATTTATCTACCCATCACTAGATTAGTAGCGTTAGCGATGGGTGGCAATGAGACTCGTCACTAATATGGGTGCTCCTCTTTAGTGACAGACCATATTATAACCCGTCACTAAAAAGACATCATCACCGATGTGTCCAAACTAATCTATCACTAAAATCATATTATTGATGTGCATAAATTATCTGTCACTAAAGTTACATCACTAAAGACTAGTTTTGTGGTAGTACCACGATCTAGAGGTCGTTTCCACTTAACTGGTATAGGTGTCATTATCAAAACAAGATAAGGTGTCTACCACTATGTTCGACACACCTGGCATGTATTTGACCACAAAATCATATCCAAAGAGGTTATGACCCAATGGTGTTATGGAATGGTATACATGAATTGATTAAGCAAGAACTTTAAGATAAAATGATCATTCTTGATGATAAATTATTTGCATAGATTAGGCCGATGAGCTCCCATTCATAGGCGACCAGCCTTGCATAACATGGTGTGATGGACTTGATGCATCACATTCAACGATGAAGGAGGCCATGAAGTTTGATAGTAGCAACACCATTGCTATGGTCGGGGTGTTCTTTAGCTTGTCAAAGGCAAATGATGTGGTGCTAGTAGCTTGACAATAGAGCAAAAATTGTGTGTGAACTTTCAGTAGTAACATACCAAGGCCAAGAATCCACACAACATGCACACATATGCCTAATGTGTCCAATCCACCATGGCTTTGATCTTGGTGCTATCTATGGTGAAGTCGTCCACTAAGAAAGCATGCCCAAGGTAAGCCATGGAGGGCTCAACGAATGAACACTTCAACTTATTAGTATGAGGTTATGCTAGTAGTGAAAGTGGAGCAACACATGTATCTAACAATGATGGTTGACCCATGAATTGCTATTTATCAAATTGTCATAAAAATATCAATACAATGCGACACAAGAGGGGCTAGAGAATCTCATTCATAAGGACAAGAATGTAGCTAGGGCATTATTGAGGCCAAAAGGCATCAAGATGAAGTAAAAGAAGCCATCATATGTGTGAAACACCATCTTTTGAATGTCATCGATGTACATGTAGACCTAATGTTAACTAGTGCACAAGGCAAGCTTGGTGAAGAAGCATGCCCCCTTTATTTCATCGAGAAGTTTCATAATTACATGAATGGGGAACTTGTTCTTCACTATAATGTTGATGACAATATGATAATCAACATAGAAACAACATGGGCCATCATGCTTCTTGATGAGGAGCACTAGCAAAGAAACAACAAACAAGCTACTACAAATTAGCTCGAGCTATAACATTTCAATACATTAGCATTCTAGGTTGTTCTTTTGGATTGTTGGGTAGCGGTATGGGCAAACTACCATCTATGGCATGTATATAAGTAGATGGATGTAATGGTAACACACATGATATGGTGCTAGCCTCACTAGTGGTTGAAATAAATCATCAAATTCCACAAGAATTGTGTCAAGAATGTTGTGTGCTAATCAAGCATTCTTACCTTGTGGTGATGCCCTGATAAACGTACCACTCTAGGTGATGCAGTGATCTCATCACCAAAATGACATGGTCATTTTGTCAAATTCTTATAGGATTGGCCAAATGGTGGACATCTGCTATACCACAAGGTCAACATCATGCTCATCGAGAACAAGGGAGTAGGGTTCCACATATAAGTCTTTATATTGAACATGGATGGGGATGTGGTGATAGGCACCTATGCTCAGATATGTTCATCATTTGTGACGATGACATGAAGGCTCAATCAACCAATGGGTGTAAGCCTAGCCTTGGACGAGGCTACGACATGATGAAATTATGTGTGGATCCCAAACCCACAAGATCTTGGAAAAGGTGCCCCCAATGTAGACATGGATGGACATTGTGTCACTAGAGTTAATACCCAATAGTGGGTATAGGAACATTTTGGGCTCATCCCCAACATCCTCTTCATAAATACCACCCCCATCAAGGTAGTTTAGGGCAATGTGGTACAATTTCTAGCATTTATGCTCTAGCAAGAACTTCTCATCATAGTTGTAGCACAATCTCTGGGTGCGATGGTTTTTATGTGGTTAGCAGTCATCATGGTCACTATTTCCTCGATGCCCTTAAGGGCTATAGCTACTTGCAATGCAAATGAGTGACTACATAGTTGTTCTATTGTGGCATGCGCTTGAGCTCAACATTCATATGCATGAGCCAAGTGCATCATGTATTCACATCTACTAGTGCCTTCAGGTGGTGTAGCTCGATGTTCGTGTGGAGTAGGTCAAGGAGACCAATATTAAAAAACTGGATTTGGTTATGTTCTACAACACTGTCATAGTATTAAACTAAAGCAAAGAACTTGTCCCGGTACTCGACCACTGTCCCGGTCCAATGTAGTTGGGGAGAGCTCACTTAGGTGGCTATCCTAGATGGTCAGATTGAATCAATGATGGACATATGTAATGAAGTTTAGCCAAGACAATTCACCATTGTCCTACATGAGGCAAGAGTACCACTAATGGGTGCTCTCATCCATGTGGAATGAGGCTAACTAGACCTTGTGATCCTCTAGTGTGTGCATGTCATGAAAGAATTGTTTGAATCGATTCGGCCCGGGAAATTGGTCACATTTCTATCATACTTTAAAATTTGAGCTTGTGGAAGCATGGAGGAAGCAGTGTCATCCTATGATCCACTGGTGTGTGTGTGTGTCTACTAGGATTTTGTAGGTCTTCTTGGAGCCGAATTTCACGTCATCACCCCTCTCCAGACATGATAGAGCTACATTGTGCATGGTGAATTGATGCTTGAAATTGCTGACATCACCTTTGATCGTGGGAATTTGAGTGATTGTCACCACAAGGGAGTTTAATTGAGCCACAATATCATTGAGTTACTAGATAATGTCATTGATTGTCTTCTAAGCATTAACCATAGGAATCAAAATAGAAGTCCCTAATACCAAGTTGTCATGGCTAGTGTGAATGGGCAACAAGCAGAGTTGTATCAATAGGAGATTACTAGGCATGGACGTATATCCATGTGCTTCAACTTGGGTGGCGTTATGGTGGTTGTGCCCAGGAGCAAAGCATGAGTTAGGAGATAATTTCAAGGTTCTAATTTGCTTCCCTTTTATTGATCTCACGATTATATTTATATATTATCTAACATACCCACAACTAGCTATATGTCTACTAAATCAACCGAGTCAAAACTGATTACAATTCTATATCTATCCTAACTTGACGAAGGGATTGGTTCTTTAGCCGTGTAACTTCCTAGTGGTGCACGATATCGCATGTATGTATATCCCCACATGATAATAGTTATAGTGCCACTTTAAATTATGATATTATGATATCTTGTAATCTTCGATGTAAATTATATTTTTAACATCTACGTATATTTTTTCTTGCTAACTTACATTGTTTCTATATTAAACACAAAATACAATATGCGTAAATAAAAAATCGACGGTTGAACCGATGAACCAAAAATTTGCCTAGCTTGACTACCAGACCTATTTTTTGTTACGCTTGTTGCCCAAAACTAATAAACTTGCAAGTTCCATGACATGGATGATGGACAGAGGTATGTCATTCTAATGATTTACATGTTGAGACAAACCATGGGCCAATATCCATGGGCATAATAAGAAGAGAGCCCATAAACATGAGCTCAACAGTGTTTTCGATTACAATTCTAAACTGGTCTTCTACACGTATCAATTAGAGAGGAAATAAGTTGTTAGAGAAAAAACATGTCACTGACCACTATTCTCTGCTAGTCCTCTAAACATATCAATTAGAGAAGAAATAAGTTATCGATCATTGGATTTCGACAATTCTAGTTCGATGGTCAGTACATATTTTCAGATAGATTTGTGGTTTGATAGTAGGGGTTGAAGAGTTGTGAAAAAACAACCTCAATGTGGACTCGATGTTTACTTAGGTTCACGCTTCTTTATGGATAACAATTATATGCCTTGACTGTATATATTGAATCTCACTATAAATGTGTTACTCCTCAAGCTTTGGTCCTCGTGACTCTTCCTTATGTAATTTTTACTCCTTGTATCCCACTGATGGATCTCATCAATGCTTGTAATGTATCACTTACCATATACATTGTCATTGTTCGTATTCTATCTACTCTAATATTTCATCATGCCGATAAGCAACCTGCTTAGGTATACCTTATCCTTGTTAGGTCGATACTTTATGAGCTCTCATACGAGACATCCTCGGCCGATGTGCCACCGTCGACCACCGCCGAAGCCTCCCCCCTCATCGGTTTCATTCAAAGGGACACATGTGTTGGCAGGCTTCTCCATGAATGAAAGTTAAAAGGGCTGGAAAAGAGAGAGAGAGGCTTCTACGGGAAGGAAGGGTCTGTTAAAAAAAGTGAAAGGAGCAAGAGTTGATGTAGGAGGAAATACTATGATGTTTAGTATTTGGGGTTAACCTATGTACAAGAAGATTGAGTTAAGGCAGCAACTAGATGACTAGGAGCAATCAAAATTTCTTGAAAGTATTTAGTAAGATATTAGTATAAGTTAGTAGGTAAATTTGAGAGTAGGTTTGCAATTAGAAGGAAACTTATATCCAAGTAAGCCATGACAAAAAAATAGGGAGATACACAATGTATCAATTAGACAAGAAAATAGAAGAAGAGCCTGACGGCTGGCTCGACAATGGACTTCCTATGCAAGATTTTGTTGATAGCAAAAAATGGCATTAATGGTCAAAGTTGTCAAAATATCATTTTTTGGTAATTTGGGCCGAAAATGTGCCAAGACCAGGCAAAGGCCGGTCAGACCGGCCCAACTGGAATCCAAGTCCAATTATATGATTTTGGGGTGTATTTTATCCCTAATTAATTTTAATGACTTGGAACACGTGTCTAACTCAGATTAGACCCAAAAAAACTCATGACCAACCTCTATAAATAGAGGTAAGGCCGATTCACCTGTAGGAGGCCGGTCTGACCGGGCTTTGTAGGAGGCTTTGGGCTCCTTCGCACCGGACGCTGGAGTCCTTCACTTGGAGTGTCGCACGCCTTCTAGTCCGACCAGAGCCTCTCAGACCGAAGGTTAGGGTTTGTGCCGGACATCGGAGTGTCTCTCAGGATTCTTCGCGCCGGAGGTATACTCATGCTGGAGCCCATCTTCCCGTCGGCTCCAGGACCTCCGAAGACCATTCGGTCATACCGGCTAATAGGCCGAAGGCCCCTTCGGGATACCTTCGGACCCCTTCGCACCTATTCGCCGGAGGCCCCCTTCGGTGACCCTCTGAACCACCGGTTCGACTGGTGGTATGCTTTTGGTCTGACCAGCTTACCTTGACCGGTCTGACCGCCTGTTAGGTTTCGGTCCAACCGGTCCTGTTCTGGCTGGTTCGGTTTAATTGTTTTTTATCACACATCGGTTAATTGAATAATTTTAATAGATATTATTTGATTGTCTGGCGACTCCATTATTCTCTTACCAATGTTTAAGGGTCATCGGAATGCAATGCCGACATTGTGTCATGCTTAGGGGTTTACCTCTAAGTATCTGCACGCTTTGGGATCGTCGTCTCGGCGTCCATGTGTTTGGCGCATTTTCGTGTCAACACACTTTCTAGAGACTCCGCTGGGGAAACACATGCCAAGCACTTCTACATCGGCGATGGGTACACCCACTACCTCTACATCAACGGGACCCTCGACGCCGATGAATCCGGTGGGGAGCTCAGAGATCGACAACAACAACATCATCGTCCCCACCCTCGACGACCTCTCCGAGGAGGATAGGGCAGAACTCAAGGCCAGTACAAGGGAGCTACACACTCTTTTTCTTGGCTGCGTCACCAAGACCCGCGGGGGCTTCGTCAAGCAGGACATCGACATCCCCGATCTCTCTAGGGCTAAGGTAACACCATCGCCCCCTCGACTGTCTTCCCAAGACATCAAGCAAAAGATAGCCAAATCAGTAGACCAGGCTATTAGCGCTACTGTAGCAAACTGCGTAGAGGCCATGATCGACTCTAGGATGGAGGCCATGTTTAAGAGATTCGGCTTTTCCGAGGCCACTTCCCCTACTCCGATAGCTAGTGTACCCCTATCCATCACATACACAGTAGGCCGAGTACCGGGAAGACCATAGCGTCTACGGCCACACCATCCATGGCCGAGGCGACATATGGCCATGTCGGTCAGACCGACCATTAGGCCGGTCCGACCGGCTATTACACCCTCGGTCAGACCGCCCCCGTCACACACCATGCACCGCCACTCACACCTACACTACCTTATCCCGCGCTGCCCGCACCTCCTGCTCCTGCACACCCGCATAGGCCCTATTACGTCCTGTATCATGAGCCACCACGAGAGGAGGAGCCACATGGCCGACACCACGATATACCACCGTGTGTCGTGCCCCCACATGAGAGGCGTGCACAGGCAGAAGGCGTAGATGACTTTGACAAGCGGATTCACGCACTGTTTAGAGAGTGTGCGGGTTGGACACCCAAAGGTCAGGTTATGGTTTATCACAAGTCGTACCCTGATCACTTCGACACCATCCCATACCCGTGCGGCTTTAGGGTGCCTGAATTTACAAAATTCGATGATGAAGGTAGTAAGACCACCCTAGATCACATAGGCCAATTCCTAGCGCAGTGTGACAAAGCTAGTGGGTCGGATGCATTGAAGCTTAGATTATTCTCTCTATCGCATTTTGGCACCGCTTTCACTTGGTTTTCAGCGTTACCGCCGAACTCTGTTCAGACTTGGGCCCAGTTGGAGTAGAAGTTCCATGATTATTTTTATATTAGGGGAAACCGAGCTCTGACTTTCACATTTTACATCAGTTAGACAGAAGGCTAATAAGAGTGTCTCTGAGTATGTTAAGCATTTTAGGGACACTAGAAACCGATGTTTTACTTTGAATATTTCTGATAGAGACTTGACCGACCTAGCTTTTAACGGTCTTCACTCCGAACTTAAGGAAAAGCTAGATGGCCAGGATTCTTTGATGTTAGTCAGGTGTTACAAAAGGCTCTAGTTCAGGAAAGCAAAGCCAAAAGTAGAAAATTCACTAAAACATTCAACAAGCCTAAGGCCAAGGTGCACATCATGGAGCACTCCGATGAGGAATCATCGGAGAGCGAGGATGACTCGGCCGACATGTAAACCGCACAGTGGACTTGGTCTAGTAAGGCCAAGCCCATCACCTACACTGAGTTACGGTCGTGTCCTACCAAGAGTCAGCCCGGCAAGGTGAAGTATTTTTTTATGTGACCAATTGCGATAAAATATTTAATTTTTTGTTGAAGAATAAGATTATCAGGTTTTTGAAGGGTCACATCATTCTGACTGCCGATGACTTGAAGAAGCGGACTTATTGTAAGTGGCATGATTCTCATTCCCATTCCACTAATGATTGAAATGTTTTTCATCGGCAGGTTCGATCGACCATAGAAGAAGGACGATTGAAGCTGGATACAAATCCCAAGATAAAGTTCGACCAGGGCCTCTTTCCCGTGAACACTGTTGATCTCGATGGGAAAAATGTGCTGATTCGGCCTGAGCAGGCCGGGTCCGCTAAGGGGAAGGAGGTCGTGATCAGAAAATCACGCCCACACACGCTCGCGCCAAAGAACCTTGAGGTAGGAGTGTGGAAGGTGAACACTAGCTCATCATATTCGGCCGCGACTCACAAGAAGCCGAAGGTGACATACGACATGCTACTCCAGAAGCACCAGAAGAGGGTCGAGAAGGCGAATGGTCGGTCAGGACCTCTAGTGAGGCCGAGCCTTATGTTGATAGCGAAAAATGGCATTAATGGTTAAGATTGTAAAAATATCAATTTTGGTAATTTGGGCCGAAAATGCACATATCCCGGGTTAGGCCGAAGCCCTATAGGGCCAAAGGACCACTAGGCTACGGGCTTCGGAAGATTCCAACCAGCCCACAGCCTTCAGCCCGGAGGCCTTCAGAGGCCCACACCACCAAAGCTTTGACCCGAGGAGCAGGCTTCGGTGGGCCTGGCCGAAGGCCCACTTCGGGCAAGAGTTAGAGATTGAGTCCGATTTTTGACTAAGTCTTTTACGCGTGATCAAACAGAATTCCACCAGATTAGGCTTAGAGATTAGAAGTCTAGCCCCTATAAATATAGGGGTGAGGCAAGTTCAGAACCCCCCAACATAAATCAACCACAAAGCCCTAGCTTTGAATCATATTTTACTTTATCTTTACTTTTCTTTACTCTTCGTGGGTTTGCCTAGAAGCCCTCCGACGGCCACTTCGGAACAGTGGTAATCCTTGTTACTTCGCTTGTGAAGTATCCGTTAATCTACGTAATAGATTGCTATCGCCTTGTTACTTCGCTTGTGAAGTATCCGTTAATCTACGTAATAGATTGCTATCGCCTTGTTACTTCGCTTATGAAGTATCTGCTAATCTACGTAACAGATTACTACTTTCGTCACTAGTGCAACACTTAGTAGAATTCGGTCCTCGGGCAGAATTGGTAATCGAATATACTCTGTTGTAGGTTTCCACATTCAGAGCTACTTCGTTGGAGGTGTCCGGAGCTGAGAGATCAGTTTCGGAGGTTGCTAGAACACCGTTCGGTGAGACTGCTGCTTCGACCGCCCGTGTCGGACCGTCACGCTGTTGTCGGTTTGGCCAAGTCCCGCACGTAACACACTTCACCGACAGACTTCGCCATGACAGGCTTTGCCACGCCCATACTCTGCTCCGAACAAAGTCGCGCTCGCGTGTTGCACCTAAGTCATTTCCCTGTACCTTATTGTATCAGAGACTTCACACCAAACCCCGGTGTTCGGAGTTGATTGTCGCGTCCAGATTGGTTCGGAGTTTATCTCCGGCCAGATCAGTCCGAACGCCGAAGGTACCCTTCGGTGGGACACTTCGCACCAGATGCGAGGTACGCTTCGGCGACACCCTTCGCACCATACTTCGAATCAGTCGGGCTTCGTCTAGTTTCTGACTTGCTCTGTTTAATACATTTCTTTCAGCTAATTGGATTATTTCTGTGTGATTTGATTACCTGGTGACTCCACCCCCTTACCACGGCTAATGGTAGTCGGAACACGACGTCAGTGTTGTGTTACGCTTAGGCTTGTCCCTAAGTATCCACACACTTTTGGATCGTCGAACTGACCCAAGTGCGGGGGCACATTTCTGTGTCAACACCTTCCTCGAAAGAGTGGGTTCAGGTTCAACCCACGATGGGCGAGACCTTTGGAGCCACCTTTCCCTCATCCACTGTATCATCTGCCGATGGAGCAGTAGCCCCTTGCTACTTTCCGCATCCTGGGTACCCGGCCCTATGTTATATTGCTTCATTCGTGCCATCCGGGTTTTATAACATACAGGGTCAGATGAGTGCTCCAAGAGGCAATGTCTTCGGTAGACTATCCATCGCGCCAAAAGATCTGGTTGCAATTTATCCACGGCGAGACGGTCGCCGGAGTTTGGAGGTCAATCTTCGGAGGCTGTCAGTCTGACCAACGGCAACCGTTCGGTCCAACCGGTAATACGAGGCTAGTCTGACCGGTCTCCGTAGGAGGCTTCAGGCTCCTTCGCGCCGGACGCCGGAGTCCTTCACCTGGAGCATCGCACGCACGCCTTCTGGTCTGACCGGAGCCTACCCTTCGGTCTGACCGACCGAAGGTTAGGGTTTGCACCGGACATCGGAGTGTCTCTCAGGATTCTTCGCGTCGGAGGTATACTCACGCCGGAGCTCGTCTTCACGTCGGCTCTAGGACCTCCAAAGACCATTCGGTCTGACCGGGGTTGTACCCTCGGTCCGACCGGCTGATAGGTTGAAGGCCCCTTCGGGATACCTTCGGACCCCTTCGCACCTATTCGCCGGAGGCCCACTTCAGCGTCCCTCTGCACCACCGATTCGACCAGCGGTACGCCTTCGGTCCGATCGGCTTACCTTGGTCGGTCTAACCGATTGTTAGGTTTTGGTCCAACCGGTCCCTTTCTGGCCAGTTCGATTTAATTACTTTTTTATCACACATCGGTTAATTGAATAATTTTAATAGATATTATTTGATTGTATGGCGACTCCGTTATTCTCTTACCACTGTTTAAGGGTCGTCGGAACACGACGTCGACGTTGTGTCACGCTTAGATGTTTACTCCTAAGTATCCCTATGTTTTTAGATTGTTGGCTTGACTTCCATATATTTGGCGCATTTTCGTGTCAACAGATTTATCTTTTGATTTCCTTTCTTGTGTTCTTGTGTGTGTTTGAGAGTAATACGGTCGCTGACACGACCCAAATAGTAATGGGCCTGAGACACCGTGCCCATGGACCGGCCGGGCTCGGCCCATGTAACCATGGGCTGTCGCTTAGCCAGCCCTATCGTAGCACCATCTTCGTCAACTTCGGAGTTCGGACCCGTCTCGCTCTCTGTGGTCTGGTCGCCGACTCGCCGTCCGCGGCCGCCCCGCCCCGCCCCGCCGCACGGCAGCCGCCGCGAAAACCCTAGCTCTCTCTGGCACTCCCGTTTTGCCCCGTACGCCGTGCCGCGCTGCGCGCTCCACGCAGACCTAGCCGAGCTTGCTGCCTCTGGTCGGCTGGTAGACCCGGCCCGCTGCCGCGCGCCCCACGCACGCAGCAAGAGCGGCTCCGATGTTGGTGCGGTTCCCCGGAGGTATTGCTGGCGCCCCCTTCCCTCTGTTATTGGTTTCATGCTACCTCGAATCCTAGGCTTGCAATGGATGGTTGGTTCCTTGCTGCTTCCTTTCGCCTAATCACTTGTGGTAGCTCCTACCTTGGTAGTTAAAGTAAACTAAGCAAGAACCAATAGGTCACATGACTATGACTTGGTGATGGATTAACTTACATAACTAGACAACCTGTCTCGCTCGGTCACAGTCGTTGCTTGTTATTGTGGTATGGATATGACGAGAGGGGCCAAAGAGACAACTTTGTTTCTTGTTTGCTGCCTCTTTTGGTGCTAATAGCGTAGCATCTTTGGTCTTGAGGTTTTTTCCCAATTGTGTCGAGATGTGCTGCTTCTTTCCTTAACAGTCATGATGTTGTTGTATGAACTCCACAAAGCTGTTGTTTATGCAGGAAATTATCAACTTTCCTTCTGACTTGAATCTGTGAGCGCATATGCTTTAGAAAAGTTCTGCAATGGAAGGATCTAAATCTAGTTGCAACTTGCAACTGCAGCAAGAGAGATGCTGATGACGGTGTTAATGCGAGGGATTGTTGGAAGGAAGACGAAGAATGGGAGGATGCTTATTGCAGAAATAATCAATCTGGCAAGTTGACAAGGCACATCTATGCTGATGAAGGTGATGAGGATGACTACAATGTAATAAGGGAATCACAGGTGTCCAAGGTTCCAATGAGAAGCCTTGAAGAGAGAAGCGAGAGGAGATCATCTGATGGATATAAGGGCAGAGATGGGGATAGCAGCAGGGGGAGAAGAGAGGATGATAATGATTGGGATTCTTCAAGAAGATCTAGCTCCAGAATTCCTGGTCATGATGTTTCTCATAATAAAAGCAGCCAAGCAGGTCCTCTGATCGGATCAGTTCTGGTAGAGCTGATACAATTGACAGTAGGTCCTCTGGTGATCAGAGTAAGAACAGGAGTGCAAGAGAGGCTCATGGTTACATAAATGAATTAGGTTACAGTGCCAGATCTGAAGAGAATGATGAGAAACATACATATCAAGTGGAAGGCACAAGCAAAATCCAGTGTTCTAAAAGTCGGCTCTAGGCGCCCGCCTAGGCGGGATTAGGCGCTAGGCGCCACCCCAGCGCCGCGCGGAGCACCTGGGCGGCCGGCTAGGCGGCCAAGGCGCCTAGGCGGGTCAACCGCGGCCTAGGCGCCCTGGGCGGCGCCTAGGCGCCCTGGGCGGCGCCTAGGCGCCCTGGATGGTGACGGTGACTACAATAATAAACCGGTTTTGGGGGATAAAAAGCAAAAAACTCTTGCTGTGTTTAGGGTTTTTTAGCTACTCCTGGGCTCCGTTTGTTGCCGTTCGCCACGATCCGATGTTCTAGCCTCGTGCGACACAGTCTAGCCTCACGCGCGCCCCACTCCGGCCGCGCTCTGGTCTCCATTCTCCGACGCGGTTCGGCCTCGTGTGCCATGGCCGCTCACCCTCTGCTCTGGTCTCCACTCTCCAGCAGTCCATTATCACTCCTCTCCTCCCGATTTGCACATGCACTTTGCAGTTTAGTAGAAAATGTAGTGCTATCTTTATATTGAGAGTATTCAAACCCAGGTGTCCCAGGCGCCCCTAGGCGCCGCCTAGGCGCCGCCTAGGCGCCCCTAGGCGCTAGGCGGCCAGGCAACGCCCGACTAGCGCCTAGCGCCTTTTAGAACACTGGCAAAATCAGTGCTAATGTGGAAAGAAAAGATATGTTTCCTTATTTAGATGAGGATGGGCATGCACTGCCAAGGGATGGGATCAACCGATCAACGAAGAAGCTAGACATCACAGAGAAAAAGATGATGGTGATTGAGATCATTCGGACTCAGATAATGAAAGAAGTGTAGGCATGAAAGAGAAGACAAGAGAGGATGCTCATGGAGATTATAAGACCTACAGAGCGAGGGACAGAAACAGAGAGTTGGAAGGATCTAAGGAGCACTGGGGGAGTCACCAAAGGCATGATTTGAATGAGGCGGATGACTATGACACCGTTGCGGAATGGAGGCATGAGCAGGAAAGGTTAAATGGGTGAAGTTTCCATGGAAGGTCCAGGTACAGGAAAGATTTCATGGGGAAGATACGAGAGCAGCACAGGCCCTTTGTCTTATGGAAATCGATATGACAGTTTTGAGTCAATATAAATACGGCCTAATAGGAATCTTGATTTTGGAAGGGAGACCTCTGTTTCTGGAAGAAGAATCAACGTAGGATCCCATCAGGATTTAACACCTGGAACAAACGATCCATCTGAGGAGGACAAAAGAAATTATGGAAATGGATAGGATGAGCAATAGAGATACTATGGTGATGTTCAAAACATGGATGGTAAAAATCGTACAAATTCTCAATCCGGGACAGGACTGAGAGCTGCAACATTCAATAATTCAGGAGCTAGTCAAAGTGGTAGTGGAAGTATAATTTCTCCAACTCCTAAGCAAGGACCAAAAGGTGGTAGACCCTCTAGAGGTTTACGAGGGAGGCCGAATGTGTGCGACCCACAGAGAATGTGAGTTCCAGTGCCACTGATGCCACCTCCACCATTTGGATCTCTAGGTCTGCCACCAGGTCCTCTGCAATCAATTGGACCAAACATATCCCATTCTGTTGGTCCTCTTGGACCTGGTGTTTTCATTCCACCTTTTCCCTGTCCTCTTGTTTGGCCTGAAGCACAGAGCATTGATATGAACATGCTTTCTGTTCCACCCAGCCTTCCAATTCCTCCAGTAGCTGGGCCTAGGTTCACTCATAGTGCAGCACCTGGCCCAAACCATAATATGCACTTAAATCAAACAATTACTGGGAGAGGATCTCCAGCAAATGCACCAGGCTCTGGTTTCAATCCAATGTCCACACCAAGTCGTGAAATACTGCAAGATAGACCACTTGCAGGTTGGAGTTTGGACACTGCAGCAGGGGCCTGCTGGAAAAGCTCCTTCAAGGGGTGAACAAAATGATAACTCACAGAACTTTGTGGACACTGGTATGCGACCTCAGAATTTTATTAGAGAACTGGACCTTACAAGTCACAAGTGTAGTGGAAGACTATCCTAAACTTATAGAACTCATACAAAGGAAAGATAAGATTGTTTCTATTTCTAACTCGACTTCAGCACCAATGTACTACAAATGTGACCTGAAAGAACATGTGCTTTCCCCAGAACTTTTTGGCACCAAGTTTGATGTTATTCTTGTAGAATGTAGATTCTCCATGGGAGGAATATGTTCATCTCACTCCTGGTATCACACAGATCATATAGAGTATTATTGGACTCCTGAAGATATTATGAATTTGAAAATTGAGGTTATCTATCTTGACATATTAAATTGTTTCTATTTTCTTTGTTATGTCACATTTTTTTGTGGAGTTTCCATTTAATGGCAAGTTTATTTGACCCAGAAGGCAATAGCTGATACACCATCATTTATCTTCCTCTGGGTTGGTGATGGTGCTGGCCTTGAACAAGGCCGCCAATGCTTGAAGAAGGTAGGTCAGCTGTGCATTTGCATATTCATATTTTGCAATTACAGTTTTTTGTGTCTTTGTGGCCACTCGCCAATGCTTAGATCCTTTCCTGATTTAAGAGATACATGCCAGATTTTAACTGGCGCTGGATTATTAGGAAACAGAATATGTACAACACCAATCCCCTAACATTCTGCCTTTGAAGTATGATGTTCATGATATGGTTATGCACCTCTTTTACTATATCTATTTCTTGGTGGGCCAATTCCTTAAATGCCACCAAATAACTGCATATGACATGGATATACCACAGGTTCTCACTAGCATACGTCCACAATCAGCCTCACAATATGAGTGGCATATTACGCATCGCTAGTTACAAGTAGCATATTATTGATTTTCTCCATAGTTATCAAGAATCAAGACATTGCTAAAGCATCGCTTTAGCGACAAGGTGGTCGGTGGGGGTAAGGCTTCGACGCCTTACCACTTAGGGTGCTCCCTCTTGTGGTAGAGGGCCCGGCATGATGCAGATCTGGAGCGGACAGGTAGATCCAGTGTGGAAAGGCCATGCGGGGTTGGGCACAACATGGAGAGGCCATGCGGGTTGGGCGCAGTGGTGCATGGCGAGGGAGAGGAGAGAAGAAGAGGGGGTGTGCGGGCAGTGTGGCTGGAGATAGAAGCCTAGAAGAGTGAGCTGAGAGAGAGGGATATAAGTTATGGTTGAGAGATGAAAAATAGTAATGGGCTTTAAATGGGTTGTACTTTAAATATACTGTAAATATATTGCTTGATTAGATTTATATAAACAGGTTATTAACTGAACTTTAAATATAATATTAGACATAATTTTAAATGTGTTATTGCAACTTGAACTTATATATTTTTATTAGTCTTATAAGGTATTTAAAGTGACAATATTACAATTTGATATTATATTGCTATTTTTACCATGCTATAGTGATATTATTATTTGTAATATACTACTTATTTATTGACATTTTTTCTAAATCCTATATTTTCTATAGGTATAAGGCATTGCCTTGCCTTATGAGTCCACCGTCTTGCCTCGCCTTACCACCTTAATAGTTTAATAATTATGATTTTCTCTTTCTGTTTTGTGGGTCTTCCCATGCATTAATTTGCAAAAGATCATATCTTTTAGAATGTTCATTTATTTCATAATTTTTTGTGGTGTTTCATTGATTTTCTTTGGAAGCTCCTATCAATAATTTCAGCCAACTGATGAACACTTGCTAAAAATTCTCCTTGTGCAGTGGGGATTTCGTAGGTGTGAGGATATATGCTGGATAAAAACCAACAAGAAAAATGCAACACCAGGTCTGCGCCATGACTCTAATACATTGTTCCAGCATTCAAAGGTGGTTAGTTGTACTATTTTTTCTATGCCTCATGTAATTTCTCTATTACTAGTTTTCTCTTTAAGTATTCATTCTTTCTTTTTGCAGGAGCATTGCTTGATGGGCATAAAAGGAACTCTGTCCGACGCAGCACTGATGGGCATATTATCCATGCAAATATTGACACTGACATAATAATTGCTGAGGAGCCTACTGATGGTATTTCTTTTCTTCTTTCTTTTTATAATCCACAATATCATTATTTTCCATGTCTGCCCATTGTCAAACTCTGAATTACACTTTTGCTGATTGTTTGTTACATACTTACATTACTTTGAGTCATCTTGCATTGGATGTCAGCTCTGATTCCTCTACAAACAATTTGGTCTTTCTCCTAATATATACTTTCAGTTGCTTCCACTTGTCACCTTGTTTATGTTCCTCTCATTTTATGCCAGCTTTTGTAATTTTTGTTTTGTGATGATATCAATGTTTAGGATGATGGTGCCACGGATGACTTTCTGACATACTTGTTACCATGGTATGACGAGGCGAGACATCTAACCACCTTGACACCTTTTAGGTGAGTATGGTGTGCAGCGAGATGAGATTATACTCACTTCACAGAAATATACAATGACAGTCGTATATCACAATTACTTAGCCATGTGTCACAATTATTTTTTATAATACATAAATTATGTCTAATATTAGGCTTCGACGCAGATCCATTTCCGTCGTCGTCTGGCATCCATGTGAAGAAATACGACATTTGTGCGATGCCAAACACGATTAGGCAAATACCACACTCTAATGAGGCGAGTCGTTGGGCATAGCGTCGGCGGCCGATCACTCGAACGCCTAATCTTAGGCGACGATTAGATGCCTCAATAACTATGTTTTCTGATTAAAATAGGATTACATCAAGGGTCACTTTTAAGTCCTTATCTATTTGTTTTAGTGATGGATGAGGTCACAAGGGGCATACAAGGGTATATCCCTTGGTGTATGTAGTTCGCTAATAATGTAGTGCTCGATCGCTCGTTAATGAAACCTAGGAGGGAGTAAATAGGAAACTGGAGTTGTTGAGGCAAACTCTTGAGTTCAAAGGTTTTAGACTTAGTAGGATTAAAATTGAATATATGAGATGTAACTTTAGCACTATTACACATGAGGAGGAAGATGTTAGGTTGGAAGGTCAATTAGTGTTCAAGAAGGATATCTTTCAATATTTAGAATTGATGCTTCAAAGAGATGGGGGTATTAATGAAGACATTAAGCATAGAATCAAAGTCGGGTAGATGAAGTGGTGAAAAGCATCTGTCATTTTTTATGACAAGAAGGTATTTGTGATGACCGGATTGAAGTACATGCGGTGCGTGCACAAGCAGAGTGCGCCTAGCACGGAGGTGGGAAAGGACACTGCGCCAAGATCTTTGAATGGTTAGCTAGATAAGTTGGTTAGCTAGATAAGAGGAATTAGTTGAGTCATCCAAGGGGAATTAGTTAGCCTTTGTGCTTTATAAATAGAGGGTAGGGTTAGAGTGAAGTTAAGTTGGATTTTGTTAAGGTTAGCCTATTCTGATCAGCAGGCAGCAACCTGCCTTGTGTCGCCGCCGTGCCGAGGTCTAGGTCCCCGACCGATCTCCTCATTCAAATACAGTCTACGTTTGAGCGTGCGTCCATACTTGATCTTTGCCGCAACTTGTGACAACTTGGTATGAGAGTCTAGGCCTGCTTCCGCTGCCAAGATGAGTGGTCATTCGGTGGCAGACGACAACGCGGGAAAAAAGGACGACGACCCCATCGTCACCATCATCAATTGCCTTGCCGCTATTGAAGACATGATGTGGCCTTTGGTTCCTCTTGTGGATCAAGTGGCCGCCATCGAAATAACCCTCACCGAGCAAGGGAAACAACAACAAATGTTGAGCGCTGACCTTCTCTACGTCGAGCGCGGCCAGGGTGTCGTTAGGTAGGTCTTTGTCGACAAGGGATCGCCGACCGTTGGATGACCATGACGATGATGACGGGTTCCCCACAACCCACAAGATGGAATTTCCCAAATATGACGGCGTAAGAGACCCGCTGCCTTGGCTGAACCGCTGCGAGCGCTACTTCACAATCCGGTGAACTCTGGAGCACCAACACATGGCCTACACATCATTCTACCTCAACGATGACGCCTAGCTCTGGTATCACCGGCTAGAGCTCAATGGGGGTGTGCCACCGTGGCCGCATTTCATCGCCCTGGTAAACAAGCGGTTTGGTCCACCGCTAACCGACAGTTCGATTGGTGAACTCGCCCTCCTTTAGTGCGACGTCTCGGTCGACGACTTCATGAAGCGCTTCATGGCGATGTCCTGTCGCGACATCGCCATCGCCGAGGCACACCAAGTCCAGCTCTTCATTGCCAGCCTTGGCAAGCCGCTGCGGACGGATGTCATGCTACAGAGGCCAACATCACTCGACGACGCCGTCATGTTCGCCCAGGCCTTCGAACAGCACGAGGGGGTGACACAGCGGACATCTTCGTCCTCGGCGACCACCCGTACCCCTGTACGGATGGTGCCCTATTCCCAGCAACACTCGTCGTCGCCCTTGTCCGGGTCAGCACTGTCTAGCTCAGTGGCATCGGTGGCCAAGCCGGCGTCGAATATCCGTCACCTCTCACTAACGGAAGTATCCTAGTGTCGTAAAGATGGGTAGTGCTTTCATTGTGACGAGTCGTTCGGCGTCGGCCACAAGCTCCTCTACAAGTAGTTGTTCTGCATCGAGGTCCTCGACGACGACAACTCCACCGCGACAGATGACGATGTCCCGGACCCTACCATCAGCCTCCACGCTCTCACGGAGATCACACCTCGATCCAAAAGGACGATGCAGCTCATCATCAACATTAATGACACCTAGCTCACGACGCTCTTGGACTCCGGCTCCATGCACAACTTCGTCAACTTGGAGGCGGTAGAGCGGGCGAGCCTTATGTTCAAGGGTCATAGAGCCCTTCAAGTGTTAAGGCCAATGACGACCGCGTCTAGAGCCTAGGGTGCTGCCGGCGCCTTGCCATGACCATCGACGATGAGTGCTTTCGCCTTGATTGCTACAGCCTGCCCCTCGGGTCTTCTGAGATGGTGCTCGGTGTTCAGTGGCTCGAGTCACTAGGACCCATCCTTTGGGACTTCGCCCGGTGCCGCCTGTCCTTTGTCTGTGATGGTCATCGGGTGTGTTGGTCTGCCACGGACGAGCCACAACCATCCACCACCCTATGCGTAGCCGAGGGCGAGGTGTTGGATGACCTCTTGCTGCGCTATGCGGGCCTGTTTGTAGAGCCCACCAGACTGCCACCACGGCGGGACCGGAGCCACCAGATTCGGCTACTACCGGGGATGCCACCAGTAGCAGTGCGGCCATATCGATACACCAACGCACAGAAGGCAGATCTAGAGCACCAATGCGACGACATGCTCTAGCATGGAGTGATCCGTCCAAGTTCTTCAGCATTCTCCGCACCGGTGCTGCTTGTGAAGAAGGGGACGGCTCCTGGCGGTTTTATGTCGATTATCGTGCATTGAACAGCCACACCGTCGATTATCATGTCGTCTTCTTCACCAAGTTTGATCTCCGCTCGGGGTACCACCAAGTACGGATGCCCGACGACAACGTGAAAAAGATGGCCTTCCAAACGCACCAAGGGCTCTTCGAGTTCCTAGTCATGCCATTTGGCCTGACAAACGCGCTGGCGACCTTCCAAGCTTTGATGAACGACGTTCTTTGCCCATTCCTCCGCCGATTCATGCTCATCTTCTTCGATGATATACTAATCTATTATACTTATCTATAGCTCGTCGTGGTCGAAACATCTTTGTCACATCTGTCACGCCCCGATTTCGATAAAATCGAGACTTTATTGAATTTCCAAAGAAAGACAATAGGTACAAAATGTTCATCACACAACCACGTCTTACGACAAACAAAATATAGCTCGTAGGCTATTTTATTACGCAGAATTAATAATAAAAGGAAAAATCTTGGAGATGAACATCTTGATTTAGGACTCGCATCCTTGACTAGGACAGCTACTCTAGACCTCCGTCTTCATAGAACTCAGTGTCTAAAAATTTTAATCAACAGGGGTGAGTACAAAAGTACTCAACAAGCCACCAAGAATGCAATAATAATACAAGGTAATGCCAAAGGAAGGTAATGGTTTAAAGTGCGGAAAAGTACATTTTTAATGTTAAGCATTTAATGTGATCAGGTTATTCGTACATGAATTAAATCATGAATAATGCATCATCTTCTAACTCGAGGAGTAAATCCCTCCTCGCTCAATACTTCTTACATGTCATACCATCATGCAACACTCATAATTGTAAACTAATTGCAAGATGTCACGCAACCCACCCTTAACCATGGGCTCGGCTTTTCAAAAAGATTTAAACTCTTATCCGAGGTATACTATTGTACCCACAAAGCACTCATCCCTACACATCGCAGTGTGTTTAGATGACCCAAGTCATAGGAACTCATGCCAAAACCTTTAGCATGAAACACTCCAATTCGATAGCACCCACTCTAGGTTTCGTCGACGCGCTAGCGCACTGGACTAACGTCGCGCCCCCTTTTGTGCCTCCTCGGTACAAGTCACCCACAGGTGCTACTTGACCCCACCAACTGGTGCCTCAAGTTGGAACGTCCCATACCTCCAGTTAGGACTTACCCACTAGACTTGTGGTTAGTACGGAAGTGCTTTGCAACAGATCCCGCAGACCGGTCCTTATAGTGCTCCGGGTGTGACTAACCAATGCCCTCGCTTGCACCCGGAACCCACCATGTTGACACACTTAGCCAATTCCAAGACCAATAGAATACTAGAGGTGAGAGAAATAAGGGGATCATATGTCAGAATCTAAGTATCTACGACTCGTTTTTAATCCTATAGTAGTTGTGTCGATACATTGGACACTTCTAATATAGTAAGTATCATAGTGACAAGGAATTCAGGCTCGATAACATGGCTTGGGTTTGCACATCAAGGTCGGGGATCTGATAAATATATTGCAGGACATTTGATTGGATTAATACAATTACAACCTATGGATTTTAGCGATATTTAATTAAAAATTGGGTTCAATATGCTCAAAAAAGTAGGTTGGTGACTTTCCTTGATTAGTGAATGGAGATGGAGGAACTTCGGGAAAATATTCTAGTTCCTTGACGGTGTCGTAATTTTCTAGGCACGTAAAACGAGAACAATAAACAATTAAAATAAACAATATAAGCATTTTAATTAAATTGGTTAAAGTTGTAGAGAATGAGAAGAGGGATTTTCTAAAATTGAAATGGTGAATTTTGGACTAAACATGGAGAAGATAAGAATTTTTAAAGTTTAAGGATAATTTTCTTGGTTCTATTTTGAATAATAAAGAGTACAAACATATCAATTAAATTGGTTGAGAATGTAGAAGAGATAAATTTTCTGAAATTTGAATGGTAAATTTTAGAGTCAATTCCAAGGAGTGATGAATTTGAAGTTTGAAAAGATTTCTCAAATTTTATTTGAATTCCAATTAAAACAATATAAAAGCTTAGTATAAACATATAAATTTTATTGGATGAATATGAAGAGAATAAAAAGATAAACTTTCTAAAATTTGAATGGCCAAATTTCGAGTTAATTTGAATAAGATATGAATTTTTGAAGTTTAAAACAATTTCTAAATTTATTTTAAATTTTTAAACAGACTCTAGTCCATGGTGTGGACCGAATCCATCGCAGCCGTTGGATCACGATCGGGCGATGCGGGGGTGTTAAGTGAAAATGGACGACCGTGATTGAGTGGAATCAGTTCGATCTAATGGGCAGTCCAGATCAAACCCGAGTAGGTTTTAATCTCAACCGCCTAGATCTGATTGGACGACAGGGATTGAATCACGGGTAATTACCCGTGTCGGTTGCCTTCTCCAGCGACGACAGGAGTTTGCGACGACCGCGGTGGCGAAAGAGATGGCTGACGGTTGGAACTAGGGGCGAAAACGGAACCAGAAGAGCACGAGGGTTAGTTTGGTACCAGAGACAAGGGTTGACGGCAAAGGGGTGAGGCCGGCGACGAGAGGGGGCCGTGAAGCGCGTTCGGTTCAACGGCGACAGCGATGTTCTAGTGGTCTTCGACCTAAACGGAGTGGATGCCGAGGACGAGCATGCGTTGGGGATCACAGAGGGAGCGACGGCGAGGCAGACGGCGGTCTCCGGTGACGGCAAGCGGCAGCTGGAGCGGTGGCAGAGGTGGCGACGCTAAATGGCACTGCGGGCGCTCAGAATTGGCGAAAACTAAGGGCTCTCGGGATGCCAGAAATGTGGTGGATGCCGGGGCTTTATAGGGGTCGCCGACGGGGTCAATGAAGGGCGCAATCGGGGTAAACTGAGGTAAATGCACATTAACGCCGGCGAGCTTCACTTGCGCACGGATCCAACGACTATGCGGCTTAACCGTTTCGGGATCCGAGGGGAAACGGTCGCCGCTTTATGGGGAGCAATTTCTCAGCGTCAATTCGAGGAGGGGTCCTCGGCGGAGGCGGATTCGTGGCGGCTAGGGTTTCGGCCGGCGAGGAGCGAGGGATTTGGGGACGATTCCAGTGGGGAAGATGATTCTGACACGTGGGCCACGGCGGTCAACGGGCGCGTGTGAGGGAAGGCAGTTGGTGCTGATAGGCGGGGGCCATAGGGCAGAGGGAGGGGGTGTTAGCTGGCGCGGGACTTTGGCACCGATAGGTGGGGCCGCGGGGTCAGCGAGGGAAGAGAGAAGTAGGGTGCAGGTGCGTGCGAGAGGGAGAGGCTGACAGGTAGGGTCCAGGAGGTGTCAGTGAGGCGTCGTAACACCCCAAATTTTCAAAGGAATAAAAATATTAATTAATTCAATTTCCTTGATTTTATTATTTTGAAAATAATTTTAAATACCCTTCTATACCATTTTGAACTACAACATAGAGTTAATGAACAAACCTGGCATTGAAAATTTTTGTATAAACTCCCAAGGCCAAAATATATTTTTGAGATTTTTATAAATTTTTACCAAGCTTGGAAGTAGCCCTAAGATTTTAATCTATTTCCTGGAATTATTTTTATTCGGAAATGTTTTGAAACAGTAATGGGCTCCCTTCCCTCCTTTTCTCTCTCTTTCGGCCGGCCCAGCCCACTCCCTCTCGCGCGCGCCATCTAACCGGTGGAGCCCACCCGTCAGTGACCCCCTCTCCTCTCGCGCGCGCGCCCGACAGCCCGACCCCACCTGTCGGCGCCAACCAGCCCACTCCCTCGGCCGAGCCCGACCCCACCCGTCAGTCGCCACCCTCACTCGCTCGCGCTCGCTGGCCAGTGGCCCCCACCTGTTGGACCCGTCATCAATCTCGCGTCGCCGCCCCCAAATCACGCCGGCCGACGACCCCCGCCTCGGATCCGCCTCGCTGGCCCCACCCGCATTCAATTGGCGCCGGTTTAATGCACCCTGAGCCCCCTGCCCGTTTAATCGCGTTAAAGGACGCGTTTAAGCCCACGGGAACGCAGCCCCGTGCATGGCCGAGACCTCGCCGGCGAGTTAAGCCTCTCCCTCGACTTTCCTTGCATGCGAGCTCCGTCGGTGATCCTATTTAAACCCCCTGCCCGTCCGCGTTTTATCCCCCACGCCCACTCGCCGCGAGAACGAACAGAACGCCCGCAATTCGCCTTTTAGCGCACTCTTGTTTCGCCTCCGGCCACCGCTCGCTGTTGCCTCGGACCACCTCCGTCCACGCCCTCGCCACCATCGTGACCGCAAGGACGACCCCGACCTCGGCCACCCCTCCACCGACGTCGAACCCCGCTGGAGCACCATCTCCGACGAGGAGCCCGAACCACTCCGTCTTCTACCCTCGCCGCCGACCGCGCTCCGTCGACCCCTCGCCTCGCCTAAGGTACCGTCGTGACCGCCATAGCGTCCTCTTTCCATTTCTAGGCTTAGCTAGGGCCGCCGTCGCTCGCCGTGGCCCCTGGCCCGCTCGCCGTCGTCGGAGAAGATGACCGGCACGGGTTGAGTACCCGTGCCGTGTCGGATTCAATCCCGACCGCACGATCGCGATCGAGCGGCGCTAGTTGCTCCACGTGCGCGATCTAATCCGCACCGTCGGATCTGGTCAAAGTGGTACGTTTTAATCTCGCGCGTTTATTTCCATTTAAAACCCGCGCTCGATCTCGAGCGTCCAAGTGGTACCCTTTCGCGCGTTTTAATCGTGGCCGTTCGTTATCACTTACGCGCCCCGCCTCGCCCTCGCGCGTTGGATCTGGATCCAACAGTCCAGATTGGGCCGGACCACGCGCACAGTGCACGGGTTCACCGTGGGCCTGGCTCACCGTGGATCCGAGGGGATTTAAATTTAGAAATAAATTCCAGAAACTGTTTAAAACTTGTAAAATTCATATCTAGCGCATTTGAACTCTAAAAATTGTCATTTCAATTTTAGAAAATTTATAATTTTATTCTCTACATGTTCATACAATAAAAACAGTAGGTTTACTTTGGACTTTTATGCTTATTTAAACAGGTATTCAAATGCCCTTAGGGTAAAAATATAAATTCAAATATTTAAACTTTAGTAAAATTTACATTTATTCCTTTCTGTTCATATACTGAAAACCACTAATTTGACATGAACTTTTC
The DNA here is from genome assembly GCA_019279435.1 of Zizania palustris. Classification (NCBI taxonomy): domain Eukaryota; kingdom Viridiplantae; phylum Streptophyta; class Magnoliopsida; order Poales; family Poaceae; genus Zizania; species Zizania palustris. The sequence continues at coordinate 10,565,612 of JAAALK010000080.1, forward strand.
ATTTTAAAATTTATTAGGAAACTTAATATGAGACTACTCACATTGTTGGATCGGAAACGGCGACCAGAGGGGGGTGAATGGGAGCTTTTAAAATTTCGGGCTAAAAACTAGCCTTTGGATAGGTTCTGTCTTCAGCGGAACAGGCTTCGAACACAACCTTCGTAGGTCTGGTTCGGAGGTACTTCGACAGCTCCGAACACAGGCTTCGCAGGAGCAAAAGTTCGAAGCCAAGAAGACTTCGCTCCACTAACAACTCTCGAAAATCTACTCCACTAAGTCAGTGCAGGCTCCGCACACAGGGTGCTTCGAGCAGGCTTCGCACTTCACCCTTCGCAAGAGTGGACTGCCCTCTGAGGACTTCGACCAGGTACTTGGCAGCAGCAACTGGTGCTGTGCTTCGTACACGAAGGTCAACACGCACACAAACGGACTTCGCTAAGGGCTTCGACACAAGAAGCAAACGGCTTCGATCAGGGCTTCGCTAGTAAGCTGTGAGGTCTAGCCTCAAGTTACACAGAGCGACAGCACACTGAAAAACACACTTCGCACAAAACACCCTTCGCCCAGACATGCTTCGGTGCACTATAACTAGCGAGGTATGTAATGCGAGCTCAAGCAAAAAGCACAAAGAAGCAGGGCTTCGCCGCTTGAACAAGGAACACAAAAATATTTGAACTCTGGATGAATACAGCGAGGTATGTGGCTACATGAGCTCAACAGTAAATGCTCAAAGTGTTAAATGTTACCTACCGAGCCCCCATATTTATAGCCCACAGTTCACCCAAAGGAAGTGACTACATTACCCCTAGCGTTTACAAAGGATTTGTCTCTACAGAACTAAGGGGTACAAAAGGTAGTCCACCTTTATTCTGGAGGCTTCTCTGTCAGCTTTGCAGAGGGGACAGCGTCAGCTTTTTGCAGAGCAGACAGTGTCAGCCTTTGCAGTCTTTGACCTTCTGCAGCCTCCCTTCGCACGCGAGGGGTGCGGTAGCTTCAGCGAGAAGCCTTGAGCCTGGTGGCCTTCGCTTCGCCGAAGATAGCCTCTGATACAGTGACGGTTTTGAGCCGAAGCCGTCAAAGCCCTTGGGCCTTCGCACCAACACCTCCGGATTTGACCACCACGGCTTCGTAGCTTCACCCAGCTCGAACTCCGTCAGTCCGTGTACCGAAGCCATGCAGGCCGAAGCACCTCAAGTCAACCTTGCTCCGGAGCTAGCCTCGCTCCGAAGCCTTCCTCACTCCGAAGCCCCACCTTCGGAGTACCACCCTTCGAAGTCCCTCTTTCGTCCAAGGCCTCCGCATGAAGCATTCCATGAGCCCTTCGTCGCAGTGTCTCTCCCCGAGCACACTCCTCGACGAGCCTCACCCGGACCATGCCTTCAATGCGCCTCAACTTCTGAGACCTTTGTCGGGTACCTTCGAATGTCTCCCTCCGGAGCACACTTCGAACACCTTGCCTCCGCAGAGGACTTGTTCCAACCAACTCCGAAGTCACTCCATTCGGAGTACCTTCGAAGTGCCTCACCTCCGAGGACTTTGTCTCGGAGTACCTTCACCCGGAGCCACGCTCCGCACTCTCTGCCTTCACCTGGCACGCCTCGACCCGAGGACCGACCCGGACCCCCTTCGCAGCCACCGTGACGGAGCCCCCCGCTCCCCTAGCATCAAGCCTCCCGCTTGACCCAGGTTCACCTGCTACGTTCGTCCGTCGCCTCCGAAGTCCCTGCGCACCACAGACAAACAGACACATGTATCCAGTACTCTGGAGATCTCTTCGGGTTAGCAACCTCCGGCACACACTCCGGTGTACCACCCAAAGTACCGAAGCCTTCGGTACACACCTAGTCATTGTGTACTGTCTGACCCCTCCGACAAGCACACTCCGCTGCACAGCTGCAGCAACAATCCACCGAACACCCTTCGGTGAGACCACCTCCGAACACACTTCGGAGGTACAACCTCCTCCGAACACCTTCGGAGGTACAACCTTCGAACCCCCTTCGGAGGTACCCTTCGAACAGAGGGTAAAAAGCCTATCAATCACTCATCACAAAACACCGAAACCAACCCTTGGTTTCTCACACATTTAAAACCCCTTTTTATATAGGACCACCTTTCATTATAATTCCTTCTAAAATTATTTATAAAACAAATTTCAGAAACTTAACAACGTGGTTTTCATTCAATTAAACCAACTTAAACCTATGTGCTCATTGTGTGATTTTATATTGTTTAGATTGGATGTTATATTTATTTTATTTTACTTTATTTATATTGGAAAGACTACGACGCCACCGAAGGAGCCGAAATACTTCCCGGAAGTCCATCTCTCCCCATTCGCTGAACAAGGCAAGTCACCAAACCAATCTTTTGAGCATATTGAACCCATGTTTGATTAAACTATCGCTAAAACACATAAGTTATACACGCATTTGTCAAATGAACCCTTACAATATATTTATTTAGGATCACTCGACCTTGATGTGCAACTCAAGCCATGCTATCTCGCCTAACCTCCTTGTCACCACATGATTAATGATATTAGCTAGTGTCCAATGTATTGACACGATCGCTATAGGATAAAAATGAGTCGTAGTAAAATGGTTCTACTATATGATCCCCGTTACTTCTTATCCTTGGATTTCTGTTGGTGATGAGTTATGGTTGTGAGTGTATGCATGGTGGGTTCCGGGTGCAAGCTAGGGCATTGGTCGGTAGCACCCGGGGCACTATAAGGACCGGTTTGAGGGATCCGTTGCAATACACATCCGTACTAACCACAAGTCTAATGGGTAAGTCCTAACTAAGTTATGTAGTGTTCCAAACCGAGGCCACCATTTGGAGATGGGTCAAGCAGCACCTGCGGGTGGCTTGTACCAATTTGGCGCAAAAGGGGGTGCGACGTTAGTCGGGATGCGGTCCGGCGCGCCGGCGAAACCTAGAGCGGGTGTTTATCGCTTGGAGCATTTCATGCCGAGGTTTTGGCACGAGTTCCCGTGGTATGGGTCATCTCATTTGGGATGAGTGCGTGCCTTGTGGGTACAGTAGTACATCTCTGATCAGAGTCTTAAATCTTTTTGAAAAGCCGAGCCCACGGTCAAGGGCGGGTTGCGTGACATCCCACAGTTAGATTACTTTGAATATGTATGTGCATGATGGTTTGACATGTAAGGACTGTTGTGCGAGGAGGTAAAACGTACTCCTCGAGTTAGAGGATGTTACTAATGTTCATGTTTACTTTCCGCATGGTAAAACTTGACTACATTAACTGCAATAACTGAAAATGTACTTTTCCGCACTTTTAGCCAATTACCCTTCCTTGTTTATTATCCTGCATTATTACTTGCATTTGCGGTGGCTTGTTGAGTACTTTTGTACTCATACCCGTTGGACTCCACAGAGGATGCCTACTATGAAGACGGTCTGGAGTAGCGACCCAGTCAAGAAGAAAGATCCTGAAGAAGGCGTTCGTCATGCAGTTTATTTTTATTATTTTATTCACACTCTTATGTAATAATATGGTCTGCGTACCATGAATGCTTGTCGTATGTACGTTGTCGCATGATGAACCTCTTGTATTATTGTTTTTCTTTGGAAATTCAATAATGTCTCGATTTTGATAAATCGGGGCGTCACAAGATGGTATCAGAGCCGACTTGAATGTAGGAAGCCAAACAGACCCGCCTATCCAATAGCTGCAGAAAATTATTTCTCAAAAACCTACTTTATAAACTTTGTTCCTCCCCTCACTTTTTCTTCAACTTGTTGTTTTGTAGATGCCTGTCTACCAAGTCCACAGCTACTGCCGCCACTCTGAGGGCTTCGTTAGGGAGCTCCGGATGATGCTCACATTCCTCAGGTTCCTCTTCGAGCTCGAATTCCAAGGAGTGTACTTGGAGGAGTTTGCCGGACCCTACGACGTCTCCCTCACCGTCCACGGCTCCGGAGAGCATCTGTCGCCCTACACCACCACGCTTGGAGGCCCGACGTTTGACGTCGCGTGCCAACGAGTCGCCCTATAGGCTCTTATGGAGCTGAGGATGATCTACGACGATCGTCTTCAGAACTCGTCCTTCCGGCTTGTGCCGAAGCGCACTCCCGGCGCCTACCGTAGCATCTACCTCGGGGTTCACTCCGTGCGTGCTCCGGTCATGGCCCGGCAGTCGCGTCTTCTTCAGGCAATGGACGATCTCCATACTGAGGCGGTGCTCGACGCCGATGAGCATCATGAGGCAGTCGAGTTTCTTCGTGAAGAGACGAAGAACTTGATCCAGCACAACGGCGAACTGCGGCGCAAGATTATGCAGCTACAGAAGGACATCGCAGAGATGGTTCTCCTCCTCCCGAGGAAGAGGAAGCCCATCCGTGAGCCCGTCCCTCGCCCCAAGCAGATCCCGCCACACCCCTCCACCCCCGGGCCATCCACCAGCGCCCCTGCACCACGCCCTGGCCTCGTCTCCGACCCCATTATCGAGAACTTTCTTGAGCCCACCGTTCCTCGGGAGCCGCGTACTCGTGGTTCCGAGAGCACAGAGACCGCCTCCGGTGGCGAGTAGACACTAGATGCCGCTATCTTAATAATTCTTGTATGTGGTGCTATCTACAACGAGTTGTGTTGTAGATAGAATAAGAACTTGAGTGTAATGAACAATTTTACCACTTGGTATATATGCATGAGCTTTATAAGCTATCTTCCTTAATTGTATCGTCATCATCTTTTTTACTTTATATCATGATATATTCAGAAAATGGCCGACCACCAGAACATCGGCTCCAACAACGGAGAAGGAAGTCGTGACGCGCCCGAGGGTGTTGTACCCAACTAGGGTGCAACGGGCCCACGTCAGTCTGGGTCGCCATCCGCCAACCACCCTACTTTGGCGGAGATGATGGCGAATCAGAACCATCTGATCACCGCCCTCCTCACTCAGATGCAGCACCAACAAACTCAGTTGGACCGTCTGCAGAATGGGGAAGCCGCCCCTCGCGCACCAGCACCCGCACCCGCTCCCCAACTCTCGGAGTTACTGCGTGTGCATCCCCCTATCTTCTCGAGCACCACCAACCCAATGAAGGCCGTAGACTGGCTCCGCACCATTGAAAAGAAGCTGGACCTCCTCCCCTGCACCGATCGGGAGCGAGTGGCCTTCGCCACTCACCAGCTCCAGGGTCCCGCCGCTGAATGGTGGGACAACTACCGTGAGTCCCAGCCGGAGGACCACGTAGTGACATGGGCGGAGTTCACCATCGCCTTCCGCGCCGCCAACGTCCCCGCCGGTGTCATCGCGGTGAAGCAGCAGGAGTTCCGCGACCTGCACCACGACAGTCGGACCGTCATGGAGTACCTCCATGAGTTCAACCGCCTCGCCCGCTACGCACCGGAAGAAGTGCGCACCGACGCCCTCCGCCAGGCTAAGTTCCTCCGGGGACTTAAAGATGAGCTGTCCATCCAGCTCGTCGCCACCGACTACGCCGACTTCCAACGGCTAGTCAATAAAGCGCTCATCCAAGAGACTGAGCAGAACAGGTTGGACCTCAAGAAGAGGAAGATGATCGCCTTCAAGCATCAGCAGGTGAACTCTCAGAGGCCCCGCTTCGTCCCTCCGCCACCAGCGCCCGCCTACCATCCTCGGCCTGCCTACATGCCACCTCACGCCGCCGGTGGATCCAACGCCGGGTATCCTCGCCCCGCTCCACCAGCTCCGGCCGCTCAGCCGATGCCAGCCGCCAAGGCCCCGATCTTGAAGGATCGCCAAGGGAGGCCGGTTGTCTGCTTCAACTGCCGCAAGGAAGGGCACTACTCGCACCAGTGTCCCCACCCCAAGCAGCCCTAAGGCGCGGCACCCAACCAGGCGGTTTGTGCCCACGTCAACCACATCAACGCGGAGGAAGCTCAGGAGGCTCCCGAAGTCGTGCTCGGTACGTTTACTGGGAATTCCGTACCAGCTACGATTTTATTTGACTCTGGAGCAACACACACTTTCATCTCAGAAGAATTTGTGCAAATCAACGAATTGGACGTACTCCCTCTACCCGTCCCCATGGTGATTGCCACTCCGGGCAATCAGACCTTAGCCCACTTATACAGTCCTAAGGTTAAGATAGAGATTCAAGGAGTATTGTTTTGGGCCGAGCCAGTCCTCATAAAATGCACCGGACTCGACCTCATCCTAGGGATGGATTGGTTGATGAAGCACAAGGGAGTGATCGACTGTGCCAACAAGTCCGTCACAGTGACCAACCCTGAAGGCGAAGCCGTCACCTTTCGGATGACCAGTCGCAGACCACTCGAAGCGTCCCTCCACTCGCTAGCTCTTGAAGAAGTACCCATAGTCAAGGAGTTCATGGACGTCTTCCCTGAAGACCTACCAGAAATGCCTCCCAAGCGGGACATCGAATTCAGAATCAAACTTGTCCCCGGGACTACCCCAATCTCCAAGCGCCCATACCGGATGGCCGCCAACGAATTAGCCGAGGTCAAGAGCAACATCGAAGACCTAGAGCAGAAAGGGTACATCCGACCGAGTACCTCACCCTGGGGTGCACCGGTCATCTTCGCCATGAAGAAGGACAAGACCAAGAGGATGTGCGTGGACTATAGAGCCTTGAACGACGTAACCATCAAGAACAGGTACCCATTGCCTCGGATCGACGACCTGTTCGATCAACTGAAGGGATCCTCGGTGTTTTCCAAGATTGACCTCAGGTCAGGTTATCACCAATTGAGGATTAGGGAAGAGGACATACCCAAGACTGCCTTCACCTCCCGCTATGGACTCTATGAGTATACAGTGATGTCGTTCGGACTCACAAATGCCCCGGCCTTCTTCATGAACATGATGAACAATGTATTCATGGAGTTCTTGGATAAGTTCATCGTGGTATTCATCGACAATATCCTCGTTTACTCCAAGACCAAGGAAGAACATGAGACTCACCTCCGTCTGACCCTCGGAAAGCTAAGGGAGCAGCAATTGTACGCCAAATACAGCAAGTGCGAATTTTGGTCGTCTGAGGTGAAATTCCTAGGCCATGTCATATCTGCCGGAGGAATAGCAGTGGACCCAACCACCGTGGAAGCAGTGACCAACTGGCTGCAGCCCACGACCGTGACCGAGATCCGGAGCTTTCTCGGATTAGCTGGATACTACCGCCGGTTCATCGAGAAACCTAGCAAGATCTTAGAAACCAAAGAAAGAGTAACCAGGAGTCGTGTAGTTCGCTTCTGCAAGGTTCAGTGGGACAACCACCCCGCCGAAGAAGCCACATGGGAAAAAGAAGACGAACTGAAAGCCCAATACCCTGAGTTATTAGAGTAACGTTCCAATCTCGAGGACGAGATTCTTTGTAAGGGGGATAGGTTTGTAACACCCCAAATTAATAAAAAATTAATTAATTCAATTTCCTTGATTTTATTATTTTGAAAATACTTCTAAATACCCTTCTATACCATTTTGAACTATAACATAGAGTTAATGACCAAACCTGGAGTTGAAAATTTTTGTATAAACTCCCAAGGCCAAAATATATTTTTGAGAATTTTTACCAAGCTTGGAAGTAGCCCTAAGATTTTAATCTATTTCCTAGAATTATTTTTATTCAGAAATGTTTTGAAACAGTAATGAGCTCCCTTCCCTCCTTTTCTCTCTCTTCCGGCCGGCCCAACCCACTCCCTCCCGCGCGCGCCATTTGACCGGTGGAGCCCACCCATCAGTGACCCCCTCTCCCCTCGCGCGCGAGCCCGACAGCCCGACCCCACCTGTCGGCGCCAACCAGCCCACTCCCTCGGCCGAGCCCGACCCCACCCGTCAGTCGCCACCCTCACTCGCTCGCACTCGCTGGCCAGTGGCCCCCACCCGTCGGACCCATCGTCAACCACGCGTCGTCGCCCCCAAATCACGCCGGCCCACGACCCTGACTCGGATCCGCCTCGCTGGCCCCTCTCGCATTCAATTGGCGCCAGTTTAATGCACCTCGAGCCCCCCTGCCCGTTTAATCGCGTTAAAGGACGTGTTTAAGCCCCCGGGAACGCAGCCCCGTGCATGGCCGAGACCTCGCCGGCGAGTTAAGCCTCTCCCTCGACTTTCCTTGCATGCGAGCTCCGCCGGTGATCCTATTTAAACGCCTTGCCCGTCCACGTTTTATCCCCCACGCCCACTCGCCGCGAGAACGAACAAAACGCCCGCAATTCGCCTTTTAGCGCACTCCTGTTTCGCCTCCGGCCACCGCTCGCCGTCGCCTCGGACCACCTCCGTCCACGCCCTCGCCACCATCGTGACCGCAAGGACGACCCCGACCTCGGCTACCCCTCCACCGACGTCGAACCTCGCCGGAGCACCATCGCCGACAAGGAGCCCGAACCACTCCGTCGTCTACACTCGCCGCCGACCGCGCTCCGTCGACCCCTCGCCTCGCCTAAGGTACCGTCGTGACCGTCATAGCGTCCTCTTTCCATTTCTAGGCTTAGCTAGGGCCGCCGTCGCTCGCTGTGGCCCCTGGCCCGCTAGCCGTCGTCGGAGAAGATGACCGTCATGGGTTGAGTACCCGTGCCGTGTCGGATTCAATCCCGACCGCACGATCGCGATCGAGCGGCGCTTGTTGCTCCACGTGCGCGATCTAATCTGCACCGTCGGATCTGGTCAAAGCGGTACGTTTTAATCTCGCGCATTCATTTCCATTTAAAACCCGCGCTCGATCTCGAGCGTCCACGTGGTACCCTTTCGCGCGTTTTAATCGTGGTCGTCCGTTATCACTTAACGCCCCGCCTCGCCCTCGCGCGTTGGATCTAGATCCAACGGTCCAGATTGGGCCGGACCACGCGCACAGTGCGCGGGTTCACCGTGGGCCTGGCTCACTGTGGACCCGAGGGGATTTAAATTTAGAAATAAATTTCAGAAATTGTTTAAAACTTGTAAAATTCATATCTAGCGCATTTGAACTCTAAAAATTGTCATTTCAATTTTAGAAAATTTATAATTTTATTCTCTACATGTTCATACAATAAAAACAGTAGGTTTACTTTGGACTTTTTATGCTTATTTAAATAGGTATTCAAATGCCCTTAGGGTAAAAATATAAATTCAAATATTTAAACTTCAGTAAAATTTATATTTATTTCTTTCTGTTCATATACTGAAAACCACTAATTTGACATGAACTTTTCATTTTAAAATTTATTAGGAAACTTAATATGAGACTACTCACATTTAAAACCCCTTTTTATATAGGACCACCTTTCATTATAATTCCTTCTAAAATTATTTATAAAACAAATTTCAGAAACTTAACAACGTGGTTTTCATTCAATTAAACCAACTTAAACCTATGTGCTCATTGTGTGATTTTATATTGTTTAGATTGGATGTTGTATTTATTTTATTTTACTTTATTTATATTGGAAAGACTACGACGCCACCGAGGAGCCAGAATACTTCCCGGAAGTCCATCTCTCCCCATTCGCTGAACAAGGCAAGTCACCAAACCAATCTTTTGAGCATATTGAACCCATGTTTGATTAAACTATCGCTAAAACACATATGTTATACATGCATTTGTCAAATGAACCCTTACAATATATTTATTTAGGATCCCCCGACCTTGATGTGCAACTCAAGCCATGCTATCTCGCCTAACCTCCTTATCACCACATGATTAATGATATTAGCTAGTGTACAATGTATTGACACGATCGCTATAGGATAAAAATGAGTCGTAGTAAAATGGTTCTACTATATGATCCCCGTTACTTCTTATCCTTGGATTTCTGTTGGTGATGAGTTATGGTTGTGAGTGTATGCATGGTGGGTTCCGGGTGCAAGCTAGGGCATTGGTCGGTAGCACCCGGGGCACTATAAGGACCAGTCTGAGGGATCCGTTGCAGTACACATCCGTACTAACCATAAGTCTAATGGGTAAGTCCTAACTAAGTTATGTAGTGTTCCAAACTGAGGCCACCATTTGGAGATGGGTCAAGCATCACCTGCGGGTGGCTTGTACCAATGTGGCGCAAAAGGGGGTGCGACGTTAGCCGGGATGCGGCTCGGCGCGCCGGCGAAACCTAGAGCGGGTGGTTATCGCTTGGAGCATTTCATGCCGAGGTTTTGGCACGAGTTCCCGTGGTATGGGTCATCTCGTTTGGGATGAGTGCGTGCCTTGTGGGTACAGTAGTACATCTCTGATCAGAGTCTTAAATCTTTTCGAAAAGTCGAGCCCACGGTTAAGGGCGGGTTGCGTGACATCCTACAGTTAGATTACTTTGAATATGTATGTGCATGATGGTTTGACATGTAAGGACTGTTGTGCGAGGAGGTAAAACGTACTCCTCGAGTTAGAGGATGTTACTATTGTTCATGTTTACTTTCCGCATGGTAAAACTTGACTACATTAACTGCAATAACTGAAAATGTACTTTTCCACACTTTTAGCCAATTACCCTTCCTTGTATTATTATCCTGCATTATTACTTGCATTTGCGGTGGCTTGTTGAGTACTTTTGTACTCATACCTGTTGGACCCCACAGAGGATGTCTACTATGAAGACGGTCTGGAGTAGCGACCCAGTCAAGAAGAAAGATCCTGAAGAAGGTGTTCGTAATGCAGTTTATTTTTATTATTTTATTCACATTCTTATGTAATAATATGGTCTGCGTACCATGAATGCTTGTCGTATGTACGTTGTCGCATGATGAACCTCTTGTATTATTGTTTTTCTTTGGAAATTCAATAATGTCTCGATTTTGATAAATTGTGGCGTCACATGCGTGGGAGAGGAGTTGGGCTAGATCGGCCTAGAGAGAGGGTAAGGAGGGGAGCGGCCCAAAATGATTAAAAATTGATTTTCTGATTAAAAATATTTACAGAAATTCATTTATAAAATAAGAGATATCAACAAAGGTTCTAAAAATCTATAAAAATTCTTTAAAATATTTCTTGGACTTATGAACCTAACATAATTTTCTCAGCTCAAGATTTGAATTATTTCTTCATGTTTTTATTTATTTGGACATTCTCAACTTATTCAAAAATCAAAAATAATCTTTTTCCTGGTAAAATAAACTCTCAAAATTTTTATTTAGTTTCCTCTTTTTGTTAAAGCCAAATTAATTGACCTTAACCAAGTAAAATTTTTGTTTTACTTTACTTTATTCTTCCTTAAGGTTTTCTAATTAATTCAACCATTTTATTATCCAAACTTAATTTATTCATTTTAAAAAAAATTATTTTCACCAATTTATTTAATTTAGAAAATTTAGGGTGTTACAACATCAATCTTGTGTTACCTAAGTTGTAGGAGCAGCAGCTCATGATCAAGCGCTCCAAATGCTCCTTCGATGAACGCTCTATGGCCTACCTCGGGCACGTCATCTCCGTTGCGGGCGCCGCCATGGATGCGCAGAAGGTCCAAGTGGTCCTAGAATTTCCCCTTCCTCGATCGGTCTGTGCGGTTCAGGCATTCCGCGGGCTCACCAGTTACTACTGTTGCTTCATCAAGGACTTTAGTGCCATCGCATAGCCCTTAACACGCCTGCTCCAGAAGGATGGCTTCGGATGGGTGCCGGAGGCAGAGGCCTCATTCAGAGCGCTCCAACGCGCACTAACCACGGCGCCAACACTACAACTACTCGACTTCGACAAGAGTTCATCGTCGAGTGCGATGCGTCGGGCTTCAGGATGGGCGGCGTTCTGCACCAAGGTGGCGGACCGGTGGCCTTTAGTCGGTCGCTCGCCCCCCGCCACTCCAAGCTAGCGGCGTACGAGCGCGAGCTCATTGGCCTGGTTCAAGCGGTCTGCCATTGGCAGCCATACTTGGGGGGTGGGCGTTCTTGATCTGAACGGATTACTTCAGCCTCAAACGGATCACTTCAGCCTCAAGTTCCTGCTTGATCAGAGGCTGTCAATGATTCCCCAATATCAGTGGGCAAGTAAGTTGATTGGTTTCGACTTTCGCGTCGAGTACCATCCCGACACGAGCAATGTGGTGGCGGACGTGCTCTCTCGCTAGGATTCGAAGGTGTAGAGGGAGGTCGTGGCACTATCGACACTAAGCTTCATCCTCTTCGACGATTTACAATGGGACTCTGTTGGACCGGAAACGGCGACCAGAGGGGGGGTGAATGGGAGCTTTTAAAAATTTCGGGCTAAAAACTAGCCTTCGGTTTTAGTTCTGTCTTCTGCGGAACAGGCTTCGAACACTACCTTCGGAGGTCTGGTTCGGAGGTCCTTTGACAACTCTGAACACAGGCTTCGCAGGTACAAAAGTTCGAAGCCAAGAAGACTTCGCTCCACTTACAACCCTCGAAAATCTACTCTGCTAAGTCAGTGCAGGCTCCGCACACAGGGTGCTTCGAGCAGGCTTCGCACTTCACCCTTCGCAAGAGTGGACACCCCACTGAGGACTTCGACCAAGTACTTGGCAGCAGCAACTGGTGCTGGGCTTCGTACACGAAGGTCTAAACGCACACTGACAGACTTCGCTAGAGTCACAGACTCGCTAAAAGCACGGGCTTCGATCAGGGCTTCGCTAGTAAGCGGCGAGGTCTCGCCTCCTGTTACACAGAGCGACAGCACACTGAAAAAACACACTTCGCACAAAACACCCTTCGCCTAGACAGGCTTCGGTGCACTACAACTAGCGAGGTATGTAACGCGAGCTCAAGCAAAAAGCACACAGAAGCAGGGCTTCGCCGCTTGAACAAGGAACACAGAAAATGAACTCTCTGGATGAAATACAACGAAGTGTGTGGCTACAGGAGCTCAACAGTAAATGCTCAAAGTGTTAAATGTTACCTACAGAGCCCCCATATTTATAGCCCACAGTTCACCCAAAGGAATTGACTACATTACCCCTAGGGTTTACATTGGTTTTGTCTCTACAGAACTGAGGGGTACAAAAGGTAGTCAACTTTATTGGAGGCTTCTTTGTCAGCCTTTGCATAGGGGACAGCGTTAGCTTTCTGCAGAGCAGACACTGTCAGACTTGCAGCCTTTGACCTTTCCGAAGCCCCCCTTCGCACGCGAGGGTGCGGTAGCTTCGGCGAGAAGCCTTGAGCCTGGTGGCCTTCGCTTCGCCGAAGATAGCCTCCGATACACTGACGGTTTTGAGCCGAAGCCGTCAAAGCCCTTGGGCCTTCGCACCAACACCTCCGGAGTGGACCACCACGGCTTCGCAGCTTCCGCCCAGCTCGAACTCCGTCAGTTCGTGTACCGAAGCCATGCAGGCCGAAGTACCACAAGACAACCACACTCCGAAGCCCCACCTTCGGAGTACCACCCTTCGAAGTCCCTCCTTCGTCCAAGGCCTCCGCATGAAGCATTCCATGAGCAGTTCGTCGCAGTGTCTCTTCCCGAGCACACTCCTCGACGAGCCTCACCCGGACCATGCCTTCGATGCGCCTCGACTTTGAGACCTTCGTCGGGCACCTTCGAATGTCTCCCTCCGGAGCACACTTCGAACTCCTTGCCTCCGCAGAGGACTTGATCCTCCATACTCCGAAGTCACTCCATCCGGAGTACCTTCGAAGTGCCTCACCTCCGAGGACTTTGTCTCGGAGTACCTTCACCCGGAGCCACGCTCCGCACTCTCTGCCTTCACCTAGCGCACCTCGACCTAAGGACCGACCCGGACCCCCTTCGCAGCCACCGTGACGGAGCTCCCCGCTCCCCTGGCATCAAGCCTCCCGCTTGACCCAGGTTCACCTGCCGCGAACCTGTCCATCGCCTCCGAAGTCCCTGCGCACCACCGACAAACAGACAAGTGTTTCCAGTACTCCGGAGACCTCTCCGGGTTAGCAACCTCCGGTACACACTCCGGTGTACCGTCCAAAGTACCGAAGCCTTCGGTACAAACCCAGTCATCGTGTACTGTCGGACCCCTCCGACACGCACACTCCGCTACAACAGCTGCAGCAACCAAACACCGAACACCCTTCGGTGAAGCCACCTCCGAACAACCTTCGGAGAAACCACCTCCGAACACCCTTCGGAGGTCCAACCTCCGAACCCCCTTCGGAGGTACCCCTTCGAACAGAGGGTAAAAACCTATCAATCACTCATCACAAACACTGAAACCAACCCTTGGTTTCTCAATCTCCCCCTTGATGAGTGCATTGACAACCAACTTTGAATCCAAGAAAATTTAAAAACTTTCAGCACACAAGTGACCATAAAAACTCAGAAAAGAGCCAAATCATGTCACTTGACAGAAGAATTTTCCTCCCCCTTTCTCAAAAGAGTAAAAGCCCCTTCGGCAAATCTCAAGATAAAAACTCCCCCTGAGTTAAGTTTTTCCCCTTTGGCAACAAAAAACCTTCTCCCCTTTTATGTCAAATTTTCTCCCCTTTGGAAATTATACCCCCTTGCGGCAGAGAACGTAGCAAATCTCTCCCCCTTTAGGAATTTCTCCCCCTTTGGCAATGCAAGCATCAAGGAGCATGTAAAAGATGCAAAGCTTTGAAATGAGCAGAATTGCAAAGACATATAAAGCAAAAATATGCCAACAATAACACCAATGATCATGGGCTCAGCTCAAATTAACATTCTCTAAAAACATGATGAAGCATGTGATTTGATCATTTTTGAAATAAAAGCATCACCACTTAGTCAAGGAAACTAGACAAGTAAAAGCAAGGACTGCGCAAAGCTAGTCAATTTCTACTCTAGACAGACAAGACCAGTTCAAATGGAGCATGAGAAGCAAACTTGATAATCAATGAATTTTGTTGTTCTTCTCTTAGTGCCAGGGGTTATTTGGTTGTCCACCTTATACTTTCCAATCAGGCCAAGCCTAGGCATGAAAACCATAAGAAGCTTAAGGCAATGATTTTGGCATACACTACACTATTCCAGTTCAGACCAATGTGCAATGGTAAGCAGTCTAGAATAGGGTAGTGCGACAAACAAACCCACCTGGATCTTTTAACTTAAAGCATGCAAATCATGGAATTTTTGATTTTAACTAAGTGAACCAATTGTTTGGTACTTTATGAATATCCAGGAAGATGTAGAACAAATTTTTCAAGTTGCAATTTTTAGCATCTAAAGAAATGTGTCTTTCTATCAAGCAGATAAAAGATAGCTAAAGCAGTCCTGCCTAAACATGCTAGATTCAAGACTAAGCAGTGAGCACGATTTGATTTTGAAAAGAAAACATCATGCACATGAATGTCTCAGATTGATTAAAAGGAGCTGAGCTGACACGATTTCATGAATTATAAGCAGGCATATAAGTGCAAAAGATGTAAATGCAATTTCCACACACAATGAGCAAATGCACATCCATCTAAATCTGCTCCCCCTCACGAAATGCCGTAAGGGTGACAAATGCCAAGTTCCCCACGCAAGTAAGCAAATCGAGAAGCATCAAGGGGTTTTGTGAAAATGTCGACTAGCTGGTGTTGGGTATCAACAAATTGAAGTTCAATATCACCCTTCTCATTGTGATCTCTGAGAAAATGATACCGCACATCAATGTGTTTGGTTCTGGAGTGCTGAACCGGGTTGTTTGCAATACAAATAGCACTAGTGTTATCACAGAAAAGTGGAACACTCTTATAATCTAACCCGAAATCCCGCAAAGTGGAAGTCATCCACAAAATCTGAGAGCAACATATTCGGCCTCAGCCGTCGATTGTGCAACACTAGACTGTTTGCGGGAAGACCAGCAAACCAGAGGTACTCTTCCTATCAATTCTACACCCAGCAAAATCCGCATCGGAATAACCTCGAAGACATAAAGATGAAGATGCTGAATACCATATGCCAAATTCAAGGGTGTGTTTGAGATACCTTAAGATGCGCTTTACCGCTTGGCGGTGTGAAGCTCGTGATGAAGCCTGAAAACGAGCGCACAGACACACAACGAAGTGTATATCCAGCCTCGTAGTAGTCAAGTAGAGGAGGGAGCCGATCATGCTTCGGAACTCCTTCTGATCTACGACTTCTCCATCTTCGTCAGGATCCAACGCTACAGATGTAGCCATTGGAGTGGCGAGGGGCTTCGCATCGGACATGTCAAACTTCTTGAGCAGGTCCTTGGTGTACTTCGTCTGGTGGACGAAAGTACCTTGTTTGCTTTGTTTGATTTGCAAACCAAGGAAAAAGGTGAGTTCACCCATCATGGACATTTCAAATTCCCTGCTCATGGTATCTGCAAACTCGGTAACCAAAGCATGAGAAGAACCACCAAAGATGATATCATCCACATAAATCTGTACTAGGAGGAAATCTTTGTCATGCTTGAGAGTAAACAGTGTTTTATCAACAGAGCCCATCAAATACCCTCGCTCAAGCAGAAAAGACTTAAGTCTATCATACCAAGCCCGAGGGGCCTACTTGAGTCCATAAAGAGCCTTATGAAGTTTAAGGACTTTATGTGGGTACTTGGGGTTTTCAAAACCAGGGGGTTGTTTTACATAAACATCTTCGCCTATGAAGCCATTAAGAAAAGCACTTTTGACATCCATTTGATAGAGTTTGAATCCCCGGGATGTCGCAAAGGCAAGCAAAATCCTAATGGCCTCAAGGCGAGCAACAGGTGCAAAAAGTTTCAGTAAAATCAATCCCTTCTAGTTGAGAAAAACCCTGAGCTACAAGCCTAGCCTTGTTTCTAACTATAGTCCCATCCTCCCCTTATTTGTTTTTGAAAATCCATTTTGTTCCAATGAAATGAACATTAGGTGGATGATCAACTAATGACCAGACTTGGTTTCTCTCAAAATTTTCAAGCTCTTCATGCATGGCATTGATCCAACTAGAATCAGAAAGTGCATGACTAACATCTAAGGGCTCGAAAGAAGCAACAAACGCAGAATCAATGAAATGAGCATGAGAACGTGTTACCCTTTGATCAAGCTCACTAATGATCTGCTCGGGAGGGTGCATCCTTTGAACATGATGTGGAGCCTCGCGGCGGGATGCAGTCTCCCCCTCAACTGGTGCGTTGGAGTGGTCCAAGATGACCGATGTCGAGGTAGTTGCTTCGGGACCTCGTGCCGAAGTAGTTGAAGCGGGGTCAGCTTCGGGGGGTGATGTCGAGGGTAGTAGGGGTTCATCCTCGAATTATCCAGGATCTTCTTCTTCGAATAAGGTCTGTTCCATGTCGTGTTCATTTGCCTGTTCAAAAGCAGAATTAACAGAGGGGGTTGATTCATCAAAAGTCACATCACATGACTCGATGACAGTGTTAGTCTCCAAGTTATAAACACGATAAGAATGACCATGTGTAGTGTAACCCAAAAAGATCCCGTCAAAAGATCGCGACTCAAATTTATCCAAGTTACCACGTTTTAGGATAAAGCAGCGACAGCCAAAAACTCGAAGATGAGTAACCTTGGGCTGTCTCCCAAAACGCAGCTCATAAGATGTCAAATTTAAAATTGAGCGCAAGAAGATTCGGTTTGAGATGTAACAAGCAGTGTTCATGGCCTCAGCCCAGAATTTTCTAGGAGTCCTATGCTCATCAAGCATCGTCCTAGCCATCTCAACCAAAGTGTGGTTCTTCCTCTCAACAACACCGTTCTGTTGAGGAACCCGCGGAGCAGAGAATTGATGTTCTATGCCATGCTCCATGCAAAAGTCAACAAAGAGACTGTTTTTGAACTCGGTGCCATTATCACTTCGAATGAATTTCAATGCACCTGGGAGTTCAGTGAAAAGTCTCAAAGCCAAGCTCCGAAAGTGTGAAAACACTTCATCCTTGCTGGCAAGAAAGAAGACCCAAGAGTAGCGAGAGAAATCATCGACAATCACTAAAACATACCACTTGCCGCCTAAAGAACTAACCCGGGAAGGACCTACAGTGTCCATGTGGAGAAGTTCTCCGGACTGTTCAGTCATCACTGTGGTGACTGGCGAATGCGAAGCGGCAATCATTTTTCCATGTCGACACGGAGCACAAACTAAATTCTTCTCAAACTTGAGCTTGGGCAATCCTCGAATCAGACCTAGGGCACTCAAACGAGCGAGCAATTCAAAGCTCATATGCCCTAGTCTCCTATGCCACTTCCAAAGCTCAGAAGTTGAATGTGCAACAAGACAATGAGAAGAACCAGATGACTCTGAAAAATCATCTCCAAAAACTCTCCCAACTCTAAAGATCTTACACACCACAACGCCATCAGAATTGAGCACTTGCGAAGTATCGCGATGGAATCGCACTTCGAAGCCCTCATCAAGCAACTGAGATACAGACAGCAAATTGTATCCCAGGTTTTCAACCAATGCAACATCTTTGAGAGTGAAATTCGAGTTAATTCTTACCACACCTTTACCATTCACTCTACTCCTTCGATTGTTTCCGAAGGTGATATGTTCCCTTTGCTTGGTTGTGGTGAGGCTAGAGAACCAAGCTGCATCTCCGGTCATGTGGCGCGAACAACCGGAGTCCATGATCCACGTGCCCTCCAAGCCTCGATCTGTCGCCTACACATGATAAGAAAATCTCGATCGCTCAGTGCTGGGGTGAGTAAAAAAATTACGAGGCATCCAGCACTGAGTGACCCGAGTAGTAGACACAGAAAAAGTAGACGGTCTACGCACATGATAATCTGAATGATGCAAAGTGCGAGGTCTACCTACATGATGTGATCGAACAACATGTCGAGGTCTCCTACTCTGACGAGGTACAAAGCTACTCGCCCGGGGTCTAACACCATATGGAACATGGTGAACACCTCGAGGAGCAAAACCTCTCCGAGAAGCACGAGGAGCCTCGAAAATAGGACGAGAGTAGAACTCAGACTCATGCATACCTAAAGATGGGTAATGCATGTCCTGGTAACTCATCGCCTGAGCGCGTCGCTCATCCTTGATGCGACGAAAACAGAACCCAACCAAATGACCCGCCCGCTGACAGTAAGAACAGTGAAACACTCTCCTAGGGGCATTCTCATGGGTCACAGGAGCAACTCTCACAGGCTCCTTGGGTTTCTGCTGAGTGGTTTTCTTGGGAGGATTTTTCTTAGCAGGAGGTGTGGTTTTATTTGGTGGTCGGGTAGGCTTTTTGGCTGATGGGGTGTCTAACAGAGCTCTTTCTTTCTCTAGGGTAGTGGGAGAGGTAAAAACAGTTTTGGTCTTACTGTCTGAAGAAATCCTCTCAAAACCCAAACCTAGATCTACCCCTGCTCTGTCAGCACACAACTTGGTCTTGGCCAAGAGCAAATCCATCCTACCCTTTCCCTCAGTGCATTTATTAACCACAGAAAGAAGGTATTCATTTTCAGTCATAAGGTTCTCAGCTCGCTCTCTAACAGTGCCTAGCTGGTCCTTAAGGGTAATGCAAGTGTCACAAACAGGCTGCACATCCTTAGAACTACCGGCCCTCTCCAATCTAGCCTCCAAATCATGAACATGTTTATCACGTAAATTAATGCTCTCGCGTAATAAGGAACAGTTCATGCATTCAATAATATCATGAGGTCTAGAATCTACCTCCAAAAGCTGCTTCTGTGCAGTCTCAAGCTCAGAGAGAGTTTGAGCATGAACAGAACGCAACTGAGCAAGCTCACTCATGACAACAGAACATGATTCACATTCAGCATCATTAAACTTAGACTTAAGCATGGCATATTCAGTAGAAACAGTTTCTAGCCTAAGTCTAAGGTCTTTTCTTTCTCTAGCGGCTTGCACAAGTAATCTATCCTGACCAAGAACTACTTCATTCAGCTCATCTAATTTAATTAATAGCTGGTCAGATGATAGAGGTACCTCAGATGAGTCAAGCTCATCGCCGTTGTGATCGCTGTCAGCCATGAAGCAAAGGCCGGTGAAGTCTCGTCCCTTCTTGTCCTTCTTGTCCTCCTTCTTTGGGGACTCCTCCTCCTCAGATCTCGACTCCTCAGTTGAGGAAGTGTCGATGTCGCTGAGAGTAGCAACAAAAGCCCTGGAAGCGGCTTTGGCTACTTTCTTAGCCACCTTGCCGCGCTTCCACTTCACAAAGGGTTTCCTCTCCTTTTTGTGGTATTTGGGGCGCTCACTCTCATCTCTCTTCTTGAGCTTAGGGCAATTGGCCTTAATGTGAGAGGTGTCGCCACATTCAAAGCAACCACTAAAACCACTTCTCCTCTGATCCCGTCTCTCATGATGAAAACGGGTTAACCTCCGGGCAATGAGAGCAAGCTCATCATCATCTAGAGTGTCCACCTGCTCCTTTGTGAAGGAGACCAGGGAGGACAAAGCAAAACCATCTGCAAGAACACAAGTGCCAGATGTGCTTGGTTCTGCAGTGGTGCCACGGCTAGTGCTAGAAACCAATGCCAACGGCTGTGGCAAAGAGCTTCTGTGCACTGCAAGAGATGCCTTGGCAATCTCTGTGGACTTCAGCTTGCTAAAGAGCTCATCACAGGTCAACGTGTCATAACCTGCGGACTCCTCAATGCTGGATATCTTCACTTCCCATATGCTACGGTCAAGAGCATAGAGAAGCTTGATAGCCCTATCATGATCACTGTAAGCAAGCGTCCCGTTGGATCGCAAGTTACTCACTATCGCATCAAAGCGAGAAAACATGGCATCTATAGATTCACCAGGTGCCTGCACAAACAGCTGATACTGTTGGTTGTATGTGCTTTGGTGCCTGGCCTTAATCTGTGTAGAGCCCTCATGAAAGACAGTGAGAGTTGTCCAAATCTCCCTATCAGTCCTAAGGTGCAGCACCCTATCGAACTCACTCCGGCTCAAACCAATGAACAATATGTTTCTTGCCTTCGAGTTGGCATTATACTGATCTTTTTCTGTTTGAGTGGTGCGAGTATCAGGGATGGAGTATTGTGAGTCCACAATCTCCCAAATTGCATTTCCTTGGCTTAACAAGTAAGCCTCCATGCGCACCTTCCAGTATGCAAAATCTGTCCCATCGAACAGAGGAATTTTACTGCCTCTATCCATGTCGCCAACAGATCACTAAACCAGTTAAGGTCAACTGGTGATCTTAACCTGCTCTGGTACCAATTGTTGGACCGGAAACGGCGACTAGAGGGGGGGTGAATGAGAGCTTTTAAAAATTTCGGGCTAAAAACTAGCCTTCGGTTTTAGTTCTATCTTCTGCGGAACAGGCTTCGAACACTACCTTCGGAGGTCTGGTTTGGAGGTCCTTTGACAACTCCGAACACAGGCTTCGCGGGTACAAAAGTTCGAAGCCAAGAAGACTTTGCTCCACTTACAACCCTCGAAAATCTACTCTGCTAAGTCAGTGTCGAGCAGGCTTCGCACTTCACCCTTCGCAAGAGTGGACACCCCACTGAGGACTTCGACCAAGTACTTGGCAGCAGCAACTGGTGCTGGGCTTCGTACACGAAGGTCTAAACGCACACTGACAGACTTCGCTAGAGTCACAGACTCGCTAAAAGCACGGGCTTCGATCAGGGCTTCGCTAGTAAGCGGCGAGGTCTCGCCTCCTGTTACACAGAGCGACAGCACACTGAAAAAACACACTTCGCACAAAACACCCTTCGCCTAGACAGGCTTCGGTGCACTACAACTAGCGAGGTATGTAACGCGAGCTCAAGCAAAAAGCACACAGAAGCAGGGCTTCGCCGCTTGAATAAGGAACACAGAAAATGAACTCTCTGGATGAAATACAACGAAGTGTGTGGCTACAGGAGCTCAACAGTAAATGCTCAAAGTGTTAAATGTTACCTACGGAGCCCCCATATTTATAGCCCACAGTTCACCCAAAGGAATTGACTACATTACCCCTAGGGTTTACATTGGTTTTGTCTCTACAGAACTGAGGGGTACAAAAGGTAGTCAACTTTATTGGAGGCTTCTCTGTCAGCCTTTGCAGAGGGGACAGCGCCAGCTTTCTGCAGAGCAGACACTGTCAGACTTGCAGCCTTTAACCTTTCCGAAGCCCCCCTTCGCACACGAGGGTGCGGTAGTTTCGGAGAGAAGCCTTGAGCCTGGTGGCCTTCGCTTCGCCGAAGATAGCCTCCGATACACTGACGGTTTTGAGCCGAAGCCGTCAAAGCCCTTGGGCCTTCGCACCAACACCTCCGGAGTGGACCACCACGGCTTCGCAGCTTCCGCCCAGCTCGAACTCCGTCAGTTCGTATACCGAAGCCATGCAGGCCGAAGTACCACAAGACAACCACACTCCGAAGACCCACCTTCGGAGTACCACCCTTCGAAGTCCCTCCTTCGTCCAAGGCCTCCGCATGAAGCATTCCATGAGCACTTCGTCGCAGTGTCTCTTCCCGAGCACACTCCTCGACGAGCCTCACCCGGACCATGCCTTCGATGCACCTCGACTTCTGAGACCTTCGTCGGGCACCTTAGAATGTCTCCCTCCGGAGCACACTTCGAACTCCTTGCCTCCGTAGAGGACTTGATCCTCCATACTCCGAAGTCACTCCATCCGGAGTACCTTCGAAGTGCCTCACCTCCGAGGACTTTGTCTCGGAGTACCTTCACCCGGAGCCACGCTCCGCACTCTCTGCCTTCACCTGGCGCACCTCGGCCTGAGGACCGACCCGGACCCCCTTCGCAGCCACCGTGACGGAGCTCCCCGCTCCCCTGGCATCAAGCCTCCCGCTTGACCCAGGTTCACCTGCCGCGAACCTGTCCGTCGCCTCCGAAGTCCCTGCGCACCACCGACAAACAGACAAGTGTTTCCAGTACTCCGGAGACCTCTCCGGGTTAGCAACCTCCGGTACACACTCCGGTGTACCGTCCAAAGTACCGAAGCCTTCGGTACAAACCCAGTCATCGTGTACTGTCGGACCCCTCCGACACGCACACTCCGCTGCAACAGCTGCAGCAACCAAACACCGAACAACCTTCGGTGAAGCCACCTCCGAACAACCTTCGGAGAAACCACCTCCGAACACCCTTCGGAGGTCCAACCTCCGAACCCCCTTCGGAGGTACCCCTTCGAACAAAGGGTAAAAACCTGTCAATCACTCATCACAAACACTGAAACCAACCCTTGGTTTCTCATACTCGGACGTGGTCCGGTTGAAGCAGGAGGTCTAGGCAAGCGATCGAGGTGATGGCTAGAGCATCGTCAACGGCTTGGTCACCATCGGCGGAAAGGTGCACGTACCGCTAACATCGCCACTACTCCAAGACATCCTGGCCCATGCCCATGGCTAAGCCCACGAGGGCATGGAGAAGACTCTACACCGACTTCGGCCGGACTTCCAGGTGCCCGATGCGTGCACACCGGTCCATGATTTCGTCCGCGCGTGCTTGATTTGCCAGCACAACAAAATAGAGCAGCTACATTCGGTCGGGCTGCTACAACCCTTGGCTATTATGTCGGTTGTGTAGGCTGATATCACCATTGACTTCATCGAGGGGCTACCCAAGGTCAACGACAAGTCAGTCATCCTCATTATCATCGATCGCTTCTCCAAGTACGTGCACTTCCTGTCACTAGCACACCCATACATGACTGCCACAGTCACACGGACCTTCTTAGATGCCGTTGTCAAGCTTTACGGTGTGTCAAGTTCGATTGTCAGCGATCGGGACCCCGCCTTCACAAGGCGGTTTTGGCGGGAGCTCTTCACCATCGCGGGTGTCTCGCTGCACTTCTCATCGGTGTTCCACCCTCAGTCTGATGGGCAATCGGAGGCGACTAATAAAATAATCACTATGTACCTATTGGTGTGTTTTTTGGTCACACTTTGACACACGTGTCTTAGGAGATTTGCTTCACTCTAGTATAGGTCCTATATTCTTAGAAAAAGGGTTCAAGGCGTGCCAATCAGTTTAACCCTACAACTGATAAGGGAACAAAAATGACATTAGTAGCATGGCCTATTGGCTATCGAGCCGATGACCGCGATGAAGATGGGATATTCATGGAATATCATGTCGATTGTCCATAAGACCGATGACCTAAGATGAAGCAATCGGACGGGCATGCCATCGACTGATAAGATAAGCAGTTTACCACAGGTCGATGAGTGTTTTTCCGATGACTTATAAGATGTATTATTGAATTGAAGATAACCCAACGGCTTATACTTTGATAGAAATAAATAAAACATGCCAACCAACATGTCTATATCATGAAAATCATCACAATAACTAGATCGGACCTAACCAAGACAGTAGTTAGTCACGATGATCCTAATAATATATCAAAGTATCGAGTATACTTTATTTAGATGAACAGTATACAACATGAAAGAGATACAATAACAAGAGATGTCAGACCTAACCGACGAAGCCTCAAACTATCACACCTAAATCACATCAATCTAAAAGATCAAACTGAACTGATGCAGCCTTAGACCTAGCTAATACACCAAGAACAACCGGCGACTGTACTGTTTCAACGTTCATCTTAAGAGATCGATCTGATGCAGCTGTGAGGATACTGATCTAATCGGTACGGATGTCGGGGTGGCAGGACTCACCTCTTCGCTAGAGATCGAAACGATGCAGCCAACCTTCGAGTGCCGAACTCCATCGGATAAACCTTGAAAGCCAAGGGTGGCGATGCGCCGAATAGTTGATTGACAGAGATGTGTTCTCTAATCTACCTAGGGGTACATATTTGTAGTCCGGAGACTTGTTGTCCAAGCACTCTATCTTAACCAATTCTGAATAATCTTCATCTCCTTTTCCACTCTTATCTCCATCGGCTCTTTTGTGTCCGATCATCTTGTAACAATATGGACGAGCTTCCTTGACTTTCCTTGACCAGATCCTTTTTTACTTATGTTGACCATGTGACATATTTAGTGGGCCTGAGATTTACCAAATCTTAGCGTCAATAGTACCTCAGATGCCTCTCCGCACTACACCGTTCTTTGTGGTCTATGGACGGGATCCGCCAGTGCTCAGAGCATACTCGTCGGGGGAGGCGCCTGCCGGCGGTCGACGTCCAATTGATGGAACGCGATGAGTTCATCGCCGAGGTGCGAGAGCGGCTGGAACAAGCGCAACAACAACAGAAGTCCTTCTATGACCGCAAGCATTGCCAACTTGAGTTCACCGTCAACGAATGGGTGTGGCTATGGCTGTTGCACAGGCCGATCGCATCCCTAGATATGCGAGGGCATGACAAACTTGGGCCTAAGTTCTACGGTCCATTCTAGGTGATGGAGCGCATTGGCGATGTGGCTTTCCGCTTGTAGCTCCCCACTGGTGTGAAGCTTCCCAATATGTTCCATGTCGGCTTGCTTAAAAAGTTCCATGGCGTTTCGACAAGCCCAGAGGAGCTTCCCCAATCTACCATGGTCGCGCTTGCCCAGTGCCAGCTCGGGTGCTTCAAGGCCAATTGGCGCACGGTTGGCAGGATGTGTTGGTATGGGTCAAACAACCGCTAACGCTTCTTGGGTCACCGTGACGAGTTTCACCAGCTTTACCCATCCTTAAAGCTCGAGGACGAGCTTCTTTTCCAGGGAGGGAGAGATGTGATGACCGGATTGAATGGTTAGCTAGATAAGAGGAATCAGTTGAGTCATCCAAGAGGAATAAGTTAGCCTCTGTGCTTTATAAATAGACAGTGGGATTATAGTGAAGTTAAGTTGGATTTTGTTAAGGTTAACCTCTTTTCATCGGCTGGCAACAACCTACCTTGCGTCACTGCCGCGCCGAGACGGCACCGCTGCGTCGCTGAGGTACGGGTCCCCAGCCGATCTCCTCATTCAAATACAGTCTCCATTCAAGCGTGTGTCCATACCTGATCTTTACCGCAACTGGTGATAGTGTCACAGAAGCTAAAAGGCAAGTTCTGTGGAACAACGATTAGACCTACAATGTTTATGGTCCAGAATGTTGGCTTACAAAAAGATAACATGTTTAATAGTTGAGTGTTGCAGAAATGTGTATGTTGTGTTGGATTTGTGAGCACACAAGAATAGATTGAGTTCGGAGCGATGATATATATGATAGGCTATAGGTAGCACCAATTAAAGAAAAGTTTGTCCAACACTAGTAAGATAATTTGGACATATTTGGGGGAGAACTCTAAAGGAATCGGTGCATAATAGAATCTTGAGATGCAACAATAGTGTGAGGAGAGGCAGGAGAACGTTGAAATTGATTTAGGAGGAGACAATAAAGAGAAACTTAAAGGGATGGGATATTAACAAAGATTTGGCCTTAAATAGGAGTGTATGAAGAGAAGATATTCATGTACCTAAACCTTAATTAATGGCTTTTGTTGGGTTCCAACTCTAGTCTACCCCAACTTGTTTTGGATTGAAAGACTTTGTTATTGTTGCTGTGGTGTTCCTATTTCATTATTTTGCAAACATATATATTATGTTAAATATTGTTGACAAAACATCAATTTGCTAAATATATGCAATTTATGATGATTTTTATCTAACACGAGTTTCTTTTAAAGCAATGGATGTAGGGGAGAGTATGGTATATATTATGAAAAAAATGAAGATGAACTCAATTTCATTAGATATATGAAAAAGACAAACTTAGCTATCATAGTGAACATTTTGGGAACTTTTAGTTCCATTTTATATGATTTTGATTATTGGAGATGCAATTGGTATCACCACTTATTATCTAGGATATACTTATTAAGGCACAACTAAAGTGGCGGTGTGGCGAAGGAAGTGGGGTTGTTTGCTCTGGGATTACTGTTGGTGGGTTTGTCTGATGCTATTGGGTTAAAGCGTGGGGGCTGGTGGACAATAGATGGATTGGTTCGAATTATATGTGGGGTTATTGGAATGGTGCTGTTGTTGCGATGAAGTAGCTTGGTATTGGGGCGACTAGCTTAAGCGGGGATAGGGATTACCTTGGGATTGGGCTCGGAAGGAAGTCGGCAACCACCATAGCGGAAGAGTCTACAACAAGGAATCCAACCCCGATGTAATCCATGTCCCCGCTTAAGCCAGTCATCCCAGTACCAAGCTACTTCATCATAGCAACACCATTCCAATAACCCCACATATCACTTGAACTAATCCACCAGCTTGTCACTTTAACCCAACATCAATCATACCCACCAACACCAATCCTGGAGCAAACAACACCTAGCTTTAGCATTAGAGGAAACAACATGTCGTGATGCTTTACCATCCAACATTGTCCCTCATGTGGGCCACTTATCCAGTTGTCATCTACAATGCATATCAGGCATGGCTTGATCGTGCATGAGTGGTGCACAATGAGGCTAGGTGCGGCACGATGTGGCAAGACTTGGTGCAGCAAGGAAGGATGCTGCATGGAAAAGAGGAGAGAGAAGAGGGAAGAGGGGAAGAGGTGACAATCAAGAGTAATGGAGACTGCACTACCGGAAACTCAAAATTTGCTGAGTGTCCGCCCCTTTGCCGAGTGCAATATCTTGGGCACTCGGCAAAGTATACTTTATTGAGTGTTATTTAAAAAAACACTCGGCAAACTTTAAACACTCGGCGAATCAATTCTTTGCCGAGTGCCCACAAAAAAATACACTCAGCAAAGCTAGAGACTAACGGTCGTCCCTCTTCTTCCCTCTTCCCTACTCCTCCCTCCTCCGTCGTCGCCGCGCCCCGCCCCCGGAGCCGCGCCGCATGCTCCGTCGCCGCACCATCGCCCTAGTGTCGCGCGCCGCCCCGCCCCACCACCCCACCGCCTCGGAGCCGCGACGCGCGCCACCCCGCCCTGGCGTCGCGCGCCCTGCCCCGTCCCCGACTGAGGAGCCATGCTGAATAGCGTGGGCCTCATGGCTCCAGATGTGATGAGTCATTGTCAACGGTAGTCAAAGAGGACTGAAAAGAGAGAGAAGACCTGCTGCGTCTGGGCCGCGTGTGACTCAGGTACACGGGCAGCAAGCGACTGTCGGGCAGAGGAGGCCGCGAAGTCGGGCTGGCCCAATCCGGGTACATGGGCTAGGAGCAGCAAAGGATCCACTGGGCTGTTGACCAGGATTGACTCAGGTACACGGGCGGTGAGCGATTGCCGGGCTGAGAGAGCTGCGGAGTCGGGCCGGCCCAATCCGGGTACCTGGTGCAAAGTCGGTGGAGGCTTTGTCAGTTTCGGCGCAAAACTGACGACCGTTGATTTCGGATCTGACCGTCCTGAAGCGAAGCCGTAGCTGCTACGAAAGCTCCGCATCAGGACAAGTTACCTTTATTTAGGATTTTACTATTTTGCCTTTAGGCCCACAGTCTATCAGTCGAGTCTGTAAAAATATCCTAAGGGCAGTTTGGTCTTTTCCATTTATTTTAGCGTCTGTAAAAAACCCCAGGGGTATTTCTGCATTTTACCCATTTATTGGGCTGCCTATAAATAGGCCCCAATCCCTAGGGTTAGGGTTAACTCAATCAAATCAAAAATCAGAGTTCCTTTTATCCCATTCTTCCTCCACTGTTCTAGCGCCGCCGTTGCTCTGTTCTTTTTCTCCCACCGGCCGGCCATTTCTCTCGCCTAGAGCTCCTGCGCCGCACTGTTACCATCGAAGAGCTCGTGATTGGTTTTTCCTTTCTCAAAAAAACCGGAACTGGTTTTCTTGAGGAGTTACTATGCATCGGTTTTCTTCTGGGGGAGAGCGGCTCTGCTGCCTGGCGGTGGCGCGCTGAAGACTGCGGGCGTGGCGTCCGCAGCGGGAGGTGCTCAGCGCGCAGGACTGGTGTTCGGCAGAATGCACAGGAGACAACTGTTCATGGTATTTCTAATACCTCGTTTTGCGTGAAATCACAGTTAGTTCACTGATTAATTTCTAGCACATTTATTTTCTTGCATTTAACTTTGTCAATTTTAAATGCATTAAATATTGTGCTACTTTCATGAGGTCTTAGTTTCACCGGTTATTTTTGATTAGATACTTGTTGATCTTGTGATGGATGAAATGTCTGTAAGCGATGTGTATTTTTATGTGCTTGATGGATTACCTACGTTCTGGTGAAATTTTTGTGGAGATGCTATTTGTTAAGTGATTGGACTTAATCTGCCTTTAAGCACTGTGTTGGTGTCTTTTCGATTAGGACACCGGTCGTTTTTAGGCTAGATTATTTTAGGTCTTGTTGATCTGTTTACTTTTCACTGTTAGTCTGTTGAGGTGCGTTGGGTGTTGGGAGCAGGCCATTAATTCGCAAGAATTTTTTTTAGGCGCCCATTCACCCCCCCCCCTCTGGTCGCTACTTTCGGTCCTACAAGTGGTATCAGAGCCTGGTTAGGGTTTTTCCATACCTTAACCGGTTCTAAACCCCAGTAGTGATCATGACATCTCCTGGCAAGGTCCCGTCCTTGGAAGCTTATGGCTATAATTATTGGAAGACTCGCATGCGAGCCTATCTCATGAGCCAAAGCTCGGACATCTGGGACATTTGCGTTCACGCTACGTTTGTCATATTGCCAGTTGCTGAGCGTGATTCTCCTGGTATCATCGCCCAGCATGTGAACAATAGCAAAGCGGTGAACATCTTGTTTTCTGGTTTGGGTCCCACTGAGTTTGAGCGTGTGAGCCATCTCTCCACTGCGAGAGAGATCTGGGCTACCCTCCAGGCACACCATGAGGGGACAGCTCAGGTCAAGGCTCGGCTCTATCAGACCTACCGGCGTGAGTACGAGAACTTCACACAAAAGCCGGGTGAATCTGTTGAAGCGTTGTTTGGTCGTTTTCAGTCGATCATAAACAAGCTTCGGGACAACAAGGCTGAGGGTGTTCAGTTGGTCTCAGATCATGAACAGGCGCTCAAGGTTCTTCATACCTTGGACCCAAAGATCTGGGAGATCAAGGTATCCTCTATCATTGAGAGCACTTCTTATGATACCTTGACCATTTCTGATTTGTTTAGCAAGCTGAAGGCCACCGAGGTTGATACCCAGTTGAGATCAAATCTCACTGGCTCTGGATCAAAGTCTCTGGCCCTTGCTACACCTTCTGTTGATCCCTCTTCTGTGAGTTGTGTTGGGTTCTCTTTGATGTCTATCACTGAGGATCAGCTTGAGTCGTTGGGAGATGATGATTTGTGTCTTTTTAACAACCGGGTGCGCCGTGTCTATGATAAGAGGATGTTCAAAAGACACGGCACAAAGACCGGATGCTTTGAGTGTGGTGATCCAGGACACTTCATCGCCGACTGCCCCAAGCGCAATGGCCACAAGAAGGGCACCGGTGGTGGCTTCCACGACTCCGGCAAGCACGACAGCTCCTCCTTCAACAAGGGCAAGCCAAAGACCAGATTCTTCAGAAAGGCCCTGAAGGACTACCGGCGAGAGAACAAGAAGCGCGACAAGGCCTTCTTTGCTGAGATGGAGAAGAGCTACTCCAAGCGGTCCACGTCTTCTTCCTCTTCATCGAGCTCGAGCGATGAGGAGATCATCATCAGGAAGGGGAAGGACAAGGACGATCCAGCGGGCCTTTGCTTCATGGCCTTCGGGGACAGACCGAAGAGCCGCTCACATCAGCGCCGAAGATCCCGCAAGAGCTTCTGCTCAATGGCTCTTGGGGATAAGAAAGAGAAGACCTCCTCCGATGACTCCGACGACGACGACAACGAAAAGGTATCATCCTATGAACGCGAAATCGTTGATTTACTTGAAAGCAATCGTCAGGAGTTAAAGTATCGGGAAAAACTGCTTAGAGGGGCTAAGAAGAGGATAGATGAGTTAGAGAGTGAGCTTGCCGTGGCCAACGGCAGAATTGAGAGTCTATCTTCTTCCCCTTGCTTGGGTGATAGCAGTGAGTGCCCAAAGTGTGAGGTGCTTCTGTGTGACCTGTCGACTCTGAAGTCCAGGTACACAGAAAGGGTTGATGAGAGGGACGCTTTGGCCACTGAGCTTGAAAGCACTCAGCTGGAGCTGAAAGATGCTCAAGCCACTGTCGTCGTACCCTGTGCTGATTGCCCATCTCATCTTGCTAGTTTAGCTGAGCTGAAAGCCAAGGGCGATGCGCATTTGGGTGATTTGGAGAGAGTGAGAGCTGAGCTTGCGCAGACTAGGCTAGAGCTTGAGACATTGTCAGTTCCACCCACTGTCTGTGAGAACTGTCTGTCTCTTAGAATGGAGTTGATTAAGCTGAAAGCCAAGAAGTCTGTCCAGATAGATAGCGAGTGTGAGACCTGCTTGTCTCAGGTGGAGGTTCTAGCTGCCTTGAGAGAGGAGCTAGCTGATTCTCAGAATGAGAATTTTTACCTCCGGTCTATCCTGAGTTGGATCAGTGCCAGGGAGCCACAGCTCGGCATGATGATCCAGCAGTTCAAGAGGCAGGATGGGTTTGGGGTAGGTTATACCTACACCAAGGCTGACTTTGAGAGTGCCATTAGCCGGGCAGTGGAGTGGAGTAAAATGACTCCTGA
The DNA here is from genome assembly GCA_019279435.1 of Zizania palustris. Classification (NCBI taxonomy): domain Eukaryota; kingdom Viridiplantae; phylum Streptophyta; class Magnoliopsida; order Poales; family Poaceae; genus Zizania; species Zizania palustris. The sequence goes on from JAAALK010000080.1 coordinate 10,596,808, forward strand.
GCAGAGATATCCTAAGACCCATTCCACTGAGTCTTCCCAGGCTTGTCAGCCCAAGGATGGAGTGATCCATGAACCACCCAAAGCTCCACCCAAGAAGCCCATCTGGGTTCCAAAGCCCAAACTTCTCCACACTTCTCTAGACTCTCTTCCTGGACCCTCTCAACCCAAGAAACCGACACCAAACACCACTAAGCCCAAGAACCCCAAGCCTCAACCACATCCCAAGAAGCCCACCTATCATTGTGAGTACTGTCAGAGAGACGGGCATCTTGCGGAGTTTTGCTTCAGGAGGAAGCGGGTTGAGAGAGCAGAGCGTGCTCGTGGTGGTCAGGAGCAGTTCTACCAGCAGGGTGGTAGACTGCGTGTTCCTCGACGCGGGGAGAGGCTGGAGGCCAGGCCGCGTCGTGTAGGTGGTGGTAGAGGAGACGGCTTTCATGCCCGTGCTCCAGATGGTGGTGTTCGTTCCGGCAGAGCTCCAGGCCGTTTTGGCTATGGTCCTGGACCTCGTGGCCGAGGTTTTAGGCAGAACCGAGGACCGCGCTTTGAGCCGCGTTATGGTCCAAGCTTTTCTGATGATTTCTGCTTTCCGTCTTTTGAGCAGATGGCTCGACACTGGTTTAGCTCTTTTGCTAAACCCGGTGCCGGACCATTTGCTCCCACTTACAACCACTGATTGTGCAGGATCAGGGACTGGAGGACGTTTGGATCATGGACTCAGGGTGTTCTCGCCACATGACGGGACATCGCAGATGGTTCTCCAGTCTCACTCCCCCGAGCTCCAAAGAGTACATCACTTTCGGGAACAGTGGTCAAGGGAAAGTAAGTGGCATTGGCTCAATTCGCATTTCAGACCATTTTTCTTTGAAGAACGTTGCTTTGGTTGGAAATTTGAACTTCAATTTGATCTCTGTTTCGCAACTTCTTGAGGATGGTTTGGAGGTGCGTTTTAAGAAGGGCAATTCTTCTGTGTTTGATTCTAGAGGGTCTTTGATTTGCCAGATATTACCTTTCGGTAAAGTTTTTCGGATTGACTTCTCTAGTTCTTTTGGCCCTTCTCGCTGTTTAATTGCTGGATCTTCTTCTGAGCTCTGGAAGTGGCATAGGAGGTTAGGCCATTTGAGTTTTGACCTGCTAGTCAGGTTGAGCTCTATGGACCTCATCCGAGGATTGCCCAAGCTTAAGATGGAGAAGGATCTAGTTTGCCATCCCTGTCGTCACGGGAAAATGGTTGCCGCTTCTCACTCACCTGTGACTCAGGTGATGACTTCGTATCCGGGCGAGCTGTTACACATGGACACTGTCGGTCCAGCTCGGGTACGCTCAGTCGGTGGGAAGTGGTACGCACTTGTGATTGTTGATGATTTTTCTCGATTCTCGTGGGTTTTCTTTTTGGAGTCTAAGGATGAAACTTTTCATTTTGTTCATGACCTGATTTTGAAGCTGAAGAATGAGAACAATGGTCGGATGCGAGCAATTCGCTCCGACAACGGCTCTGAGTTCAAGAACTCTCAGTTCGTCAGCTTCTGTAGTGATCAGGGTCTTGACCATCAGTTTTCTGCTCCTTACACTCCCCCACAGAATGGCGTTGTGGAACGAAAGAACCGCACGCTAGTCGAGATGGCCAGGACGATGCTCGATGAGCACAGGACTCCTAGGCGTTTTTGGGCTGAAGCCATGAACACGGCTTGCTATCTGGCCAACCGCATTTTTCTTAGAGCTTACCTAGGTAAGACCTCATACGAGTTGCGGTTTGGCAGACAGCCCAAGGTGAGCCACTTGCGAGCGTTTGGCTGCAAGTGCTTTGTGCTCAAGAAGGGAGGGCATTTGGACAAGTTTGAGTCTCGTTGCTGGGATGGTGTTTTTCTTGGTTACGCTTTGCATTCTCGAGGCTTTCGTGTTTGGAACCTCGACTCCCAGCAGCTTGTCGAGACTTGCGAGGTTTCTTTTGATGAGTCCTTGCCTTCTTCATCTCCTTCTTTTGAGCTTTCTGGTGATGGTGAGCTCGGAGAGTCCATCTTCGAGGAAGATGAGGATACTCCAGCTGCTGATGAGGGTGGGCCTTCTGCACCTCCTGCAGAGCCCACACCTTCTGAGACTTCGACTGAGGACGAGGGCGGACCTCTGATCACTTCTTCCACTTCGATCGAGCCCCCTCAGTCGAGTCCAGAGGTGCCAGCTGCTGACTCCGGTGAGGTGACTTCAGATCACCAGGGATCCCGAGCAGTTCAGCGTGATCACCCCTCAGAGCTCATCATCGGTGATGTGTCTTCAAGAACTTTGCGTTCATCTGTTGACTCTCTTGCTGTGTTTGCTGAATCTGCTTTTGTTGCATCTTTTGAGCCCAGAGACATTTCTCATGCTCTTTCTGACTCAAACTGGATTAATGCCATGCAAGAAGAGCTTGAGAATTTTGTCCGCAATCGGGTTTGGACTCTAGTAGAGCTGCCACCAGGATGCAACCCCATAGGCACCAAGTGGGTGTTCAAGAACAAGCAAGGTGAAGATGGGGTTGTGGTGCGCAACAAAGCTCGACTAGTTGCCTAGGGTTTCTGCCAGAAGGAAGGTATTGATTTTGAAGAAACTTTCGCCCCTGTTGCCCGTCTTGAGTCCATTCGCATTCTTTTAGCTTTTGCCGCTTCGAAGGGTTTTAAGCTTTTTCAAATGGACGTCAAGAGTGCTTTTCTGAACGGGTACATAGAGGAGGAGGTTTATGTTAGGCAGCCCCCCGGTTTTGAGAACCCCAAATTTCCTCGACATGTTTTTAAGCTGCAGAAAGCTTTATACGGGTTAAAGCAAGCCCCCAGGGCTTGGTATGACCGGTTAAAGCAGTTTTTGTTGGGGAAGGGCTTTGTGATGGGTTCTGTGGATAAGACTCTCTTCTTGCTCAGAGATGCTTCAGATTTTTTAGTCGCTCAGATTTACGTGGACGATATTATTTTTGGCGGTACTACTAATGATCTTGTGTCCAAGTTTTCTGAGCAGATGCACAGCGAGTTTGAGATGAGCCTCATGGGTGAGCTCAAGTACTTTCTAGGGCTCCAGATCAAGCAGACCAAGGACGGCACCTTTATCCACCAGGGTAAGTACACTCGGGACATGTTGAAGAAATTCGATTTTGGTGGAGAGCTGAAGCCTCAGATGACCCCAATGGGTACATCTGGGGGCCTGGACAAGGACGAGAGCGGCGTCAAGGTCAACGAGAGAGAATTTCGAGGGATGATCGGTTCGCTGCTGTACTTGACGGCGACGAGGCCAGACATACAGTTCGCCGTGGGACTGTGCGCGCGCTTCCAGTCTTCACCACGCGCGTCTCATCGGCAGGCTGTCAAGCGCATCTTCAGGTATCTCACTTATGCGCCTGATCTTGGTCTTTACTATTCAGCATCATCATCTCTTGATTTATCTGGCTTTTCGGACGCTGACTTTGGTGGGTGCCGGTTGGATCGCAAGTCGACTTCCGGTACTTGCCAATTTCTTGGTTCTTCTCTTGTCTCTTGGTCTTCTCGAAAGCAATCTGGAGTTGCTCTTTCGACCACAGAGGCTGAGTATGTAGCTGCTGCTAGCTGCTGCTCACAGTTGGTTTGGATGATTTCCACTCTGAGAGATTTTGGGTTGTTCTTTCCTACCAGAGTTCCTTTGTTTTGCGACAGCACCAGTGCAATTAGTGTAGGGAAAAACCCATGTCTTCATTCAAAAACCAAACACATTGATGTGCGCTTTCACTTTTTGCGGGATCAATATGAGAAAGGTGTCATTGACCTTGTTCATGTTGATACCCATCATCAGTTGGCTGACATTTTTACCAAACCCCTAGATCAGTCTACATTTGAGCGTTTACGAGGGGATTTGGGTGTTGTGTATCCTTTTTAGGATATTTTGAGTCAGTTCATTTCCTTCTTCTTTACTCTTTTCTTGAGTCTTTTTGTGTGTGTTCATATCATACATATTCACATATCACACTTTTGAGCCTGCTTCTGTTATATGATTGAACTGCTTTACTTATTCTAGCTGGTACATGCTTTTGATTACTTGTCGATGATCATGCTTTGTTTCAGTTCATTTGATATGTCTGATATCTGTCATATGCATGGCTTTTATGCTTTCAAACTTGAAAAATGATCACCATTGCTTCTGGTAACTAGCATGTGTAGGCTGAGTGTTTTTGCTATCTGTTACATGCCTTGTAGCTAGTTCATCACATAGATGCAGATATGCAACTTGGACATCTTTATGCTTTAACATGGAAAATATGCTATAAAATGATAAAAAATCAAAAAATGAATGAAAATTCCATGCCTTTTTTATGCTTGAGTTGAAAAGATCCAAGTGGGTTTGCTTTGTCGCATTGCATTGTTCTGGACTGCTTACCATAGCACTTTGGTATGAACTAGGACAGTGTAGTGTATGCCAAGACCAATGTCTTAAGCTTCCGATGGTCCAGTTTTGGCCTAGGCTTGACTTGGTCGGTTAGCATAAGGTTTGACATGCAAATAACCCTTGGCACAAATGAAAAAGGAAAATGAAAGAGCCTGAAAATTAAAAAGACAACAAGTTTGCTGAAGCACTTTGTTTTGGACAATGCTTATCTTGGTAGATATCAGTTAGCTTCTGCATCTCATGTTTTACCTTGCCTGTTAACTGGAAAATGTGGTGATGCTTTTGTTTGCAAAAACTGAAAAATGTGTGCTAATGACTTTCTTTAGATATCATCTGATGCACTGATCATGCCATGTGTCTTAGATAGTATGTCTTTTGCTATACTTGTTAGATGTTGTAATTGCAGTCAATCATATCTGAGAAGCATGCTTTCTGCACTCCACATGCACCCCAGCTGCATTCATTGCATATTTTGAGGGGGAGTCAGTGTCGTTTTAGAGTGCTTGATGAGTTCACTTGTCAACAAGGGGGAGAAATTTTGGTATAAGAGTTTAAGGGGGAGTTTTGGCTTTCTCTGGGATTTGTTTCAGGGGGAGTTTTTGTCCCGTTTGTCCTTACTCTTTTGATATCCTCGTTGATTTTTCTGAGACTGCACTCATTTTGAGCTTTTACTTTTGGTTAACCATAATGACCGTTTCATGTTTTTGTTTGGCTTTTGGTCATTAAGGTTAAATTTTACTTTATTTTCTTCTTCTTTGTTTTCTTGTGCTTTGTTTCGTGTTTCCACAGTTGCTTGTAGGTACTGAAGAGCAGATGAAGTGAAGTGTTGACAATGCACTCATCAAGGGGGAGATTGAGGAGCCATGCTGAATAGCGTGGGCCTCATGGCTCCAGATGTGATGAGTCATTGTCAACGGTAGTCAAAGAGGACTGAAAAGAGAGAGAAGACCTGCTGCGTCTGGGCCGCGTGTGACTCAGGTACACGGGCAGCAAGCGACTGTCGGGCAGAGGAGGCCGCGAAGTCGGGCTGGCCCAATCCGGGTACATGGGCTAGGAGCAGCAAAGGATCCACTGGGCTGTTGACCAGGATTGACTCAGGTACACGGGCGGTGAGCGATTGCCGGGCTGAGAGAGCTGCGGAGTCGGGCCGGCCCAATCCGGGTACCTGGTGCAAAGTCGGTGGAGGCTTTGTCAGTTTCGGCGCAAAACTGACGACCGTTGATTTCGGATCTGACCGTCCTGAAGCGAAGCCGTAGCTGCTACGAAAGCTCCGCATCAGGACAAGTTACCTTTATTTAGGATTTTACTATTTTGCCTTTAGGCCCACAGTCTATCAGTCGAGTCTGTAAAAATATCCTAAGGGCAGTTTGGTCTTTTCCATTTATTTTAGCGTCTGTAAAAAACCCCAGGGGTATTTCTGCATTTTACCCATTTATTGGGCTGCCTATAAATAGGCCCCAATCCCTAGGGTTAGGGTTAACTCAATCAAATCAAAAATCAGAGTTCCTTTTATCCCATTCTTCCTCCACTGTTCTAGCGCCGCCGTTGCTCTGTTCTTTTTCTCCCGCCGGCCGGCCATTTCTCTCGCCTAGAGCTCCTGCGCCGCACTGTTACCATCGAAGAGCTCGTGATTGGTTTTTCCTTTCTCAAAAAAACCGGAACTGGTTTTCTTGAGGAGTTACTATGCATCGGTTTTCTTCTGGGGGAGAGCGGCTCTGCTGCCTGGCGGTGGCGCGCTGAAGACTGCGGGCGTGGCGTCCGCAGCGGGAGGTGCTCAGCGCGCAGGACTGGTGTTCGGCAGAATGCACAGGAGACAACTGTTCATGGTATTTCTAATACCTCGTTTTGCGTGAAATCACAGTTAGTTCACTGATTAATTTCTAGCACATTTATTTTCTTGCATTTAACTTTGTCAATTTTAAATGCATTAAATATTGTGCTACTTTCATGAGGTCTTAGTTTCACCGGTTATTTTTGATTAGATACTTGTTGATCTTGTGATGGATGAAATGTCTGTAAGCGATGTGTATTTTTATGTGCTTGATGGATTACCTACGTTCTGGTGAAATTTTTGTGGAGATGCTATTTGTTAAGTGATTGGACTTAATCTGCCTTTAAGCACTGTGTTGGTGTCTTTTCGATTAGGACACCGGTCGTTTTTAGGCTAGATTATTTTAGGTCTTGTTGATCTGTTTACTTTTCACTGTTAGTCTGTTGAGGTGCGTTGGGTGTTGGGAGCAGGCCATTAATTCGCAAGAATTTTTTTTAGGCGCCCATTCACCCCCTCCCCCTCTGGTCGCTACTTTCGGTCCTACACCGACGTCGCGCGCCCTGATCTGGCCGCCCCCACCGCGACGTGTCGCGTCCGCTAGGTGTTCGACCAAATGTGCGTACGGGACACCCATCCCATACTGTACATTTTTTTATTTCCTGTTTTTTTGTTTGCCGAGTGCCAAATTTTGGGCACTCGCCAAACCTTCCGTCAGATGTCTGTTATGGTATTATTTTTGTCAGTGTCAAATTTGGCACTTGGTGACGTGTTCGCCGAGTGCCCAAAAAAAATACTCGGTGAACCTCTAATTGCCGACAACGGGTTTGCAGAGTATTATTTGCTGAGTGTGCCACTCAGTGAACGCTTTGTCGAGTCCAAATTAGGCTTTGCCGAGTGCTTGTGGCACTCGGCAAACCATAGTTCTCCCGTAGTGCTGGGCAGAGTGGGAGAGATTAGGGTTTAGATATGAACAATAATCTAATTGACCTTAAATAGGCTGTTAGGTAGACTTATATATATATATATAAATGAACTATTAAACTGAACTTTAAATATACTATTAGACATACTTTTAAATGTGCCATTGCAATTTTAAAAATACATGCATGGCCATAGAATTCCTCACGCATATAATTTTTTCTTTCTTGAATTTCATCATCTCGCAAGATATTTCTAGTTCCTCTGTGATATATCAGAGCTTGACATTTTTCAAGCTCCATTGGCATCCAAAACATTAGATTGGTCAGAGCATACGTGGCTTCCCAGTAATGAGGTTTGCTGAGCCCTGAGCTTATCTTACAGATGGACAGCTCATATGAAAATTCTACAGGTTACTGTAGTTATTGCTGGGGATACTCTTGTGCTTGATCTCATCTTATCTTGACCTGCATTTGGCAATCAGCCAGCCACTGATTCATTTGCTACACTGTTACCTTGTCCACGAGAAGCTTTTGCAGTGCCATGCAGCTTGTGTAACTTCCATATGTATCTCCAGGTCAAATCCTCCTTTATCCAAGAAATATCACTTCAAACCCTAATCCATGCCATCGCGTCATACCTATCATTTGAAATTCAGGCTCGAAGTTAAAGATAACATTATTCTAGCCCATGTTTGGACACTGTTGCTGTTTCAACTTGTAAATTGCAATCCCATCACCTACACAGAACACGAACATGGCTGCAGACTTGTAGGCATCAACTGTTGTACGTTGAGATTCGCCATGAAATATTGTTGCTCGAGCCGTACTACCAACAAATAATCGCCTTAAAAACGACGAAACATAATGCTGTGGGTCTCAGGTCTCACGAGCTGAGCCGTTTCAACGAACAAAAGCTAAAAGAAAGACCAAAAAAAGATGGATGTTCAAACATGGGGTGAGCAGTAATCGCACTGCAAAAGGTGTACGTTAGTCCAATTAATTCCGTGATTCCAACTGACTCTCAGGTGTCCATAGGTTTTCGCATACGCAGGGCTGGCCTTGGGCCAGTGTCAACGGTGCGACCGCATTTGGCCTCCAAAATTTAGTATGCTAATAGGCCTCACAAGTATTAATAAAACTCAATTGCAAATTAGTCACTGATTTTGCATCAAGAACTGTTAGAAGAAATTGTTTTAAATAATCTAGAGATATTTCTCATTTGTATTTAAACTTATTAGTGTGAGATTTGTTAATGACACTAAATTTTTCAATATTATTTTGTATTTTTATGGTGAATGGGGGCCCCCATTTTTTGTTCTACATTGGGCCACAAAAATGTCAGGGCCGGCCCTGCGCATACGGTAAAAAATTTCTTCTCTTTCGCAGTCGAGGGGTAACGTCATATATCATCACAGTAATAACTTCAGCTTGAAGCTGTGCTCGCAAATTAAACTGACTGCAGCTAGCAAATTCTGGGGCAACTTTTCTCCAGGAACGGAATATTGGCCGCAAGAGTCATGTATTTCTAAAGTTCTCACCCACTCTGAATCGATCTCTGACGACATGTGTGGGCACCCGGAGGTCAAATTTTCAGTGTTGAGCACTGTAATTGTTACACTGTAGTCAGCATTGGCGCTTCTGAAAGCGAAATCGGCAGCAACCATATTGTATCTGCCTCCTCTGGAGCTGGACTAATCATTTTCACCCACACTTTCGAAGGAAACATGTGTGATTCTCAAGCCACCGATGGGAGCAATGCATTTGTTGTTCATCCCGGCCGTCTGAAACCCGGGACATTTTTCTCAGTTTCTTTTGGGATCCATGCGTTTCGAACATGGTCAAAATCTTGGAAAATAATGGTGCTGAGTTGATGCATGCATCGACCTTCGTGTGTTCTGCTAGAAAAGAACATGTGGATATATATCGAATAATATTATTGCTAAACTTTCAGAGCCAACTAACTACCAAGTGGTCCATATGTCCTCGTGTCGAGTTCAGTGATTAGTCTCAGTTCATAGCAAAAAATCAAATTTTATATATCCTGGTCCAATCCTTGAGTCCAAATCAGTGGTACCATCTTTGACCTTATGCCATTTCTAAGAAAAGAACAGAATTCCCCATAACTAAAATAAGATAACCACATTCTTAAACCTACTGAGAAAGATATCAGCTAAATCATTTTTGGGTCTCCACTTACCTTCAGAGTTCAAAGTTTAGAGGGTTTTGCTCATACTCAGGAAAAATGTTAGGTCGGTCATTACTCTCAACCATCCTGCAGTTAAATCATGGCGACAGATATCTGAAACACCTCAATATATATGAGAAATTTTACAGTATTTACGATATCATATTTTCAGTGTTAATTTTGGTATCTCATTGAGAAGGTGGCGGGAGGTACTAGAATTTTCAATATTAATTTTGGTACCTACCAGTACCTTAGGTATCAGTAGGTGCCAAAATTAACATTAAAAATTCTGAAAATTTTGATACTTCCTCAAGAACTATAAAACTACTCTTAAAATTAATACTGAAAAATATGGTACCTCTTGAGCGACGGTGCCAGCGAGGCCGATGGGGCGGCGGAGAGTCCAAGCCACGGCGGGGCAGCTGGGCGGCAGCGTGGCTTGGTGCGGGAAGACGGAGCGGCCGGGCAGCATGGCGGCAACAGCGATGTGGCCTACGGGGCTGCGAGATCCTGGCCATCTACGACGCCAACACACGGTTCCTGAATCAGGATGCCTCCCCCGAGACAATCTAGGGGGGGCATGTCGCGTAGGTGCGCCGGTGGCGGTGCGGCGGCTGCGGTATGCTATATTTTTCTAATCACATACTTGTCAAATCAACGTTTAGGTTTTATTTGGTACCAGTAAGACCTTATACCTTGTGGTATCTCATAAAGGATGATAAAGCTACTCAAATATAATATATATATATATATATTATAGTTATTTTTATTTTGAATTTGATTATTATGGGGACGTGTGATTTTTAGAGGGTTTTTTACCGTGCCCCCGAATTCTTATGAGCCATCCAATCAATATGATCTGATGGCTTATATTTAAAATAGATTACCTATTACCTCTAGGAGATAACAGGTCATGTAACCTTCATTTTCCTAAGTGTGGGAACCACGTGCATGCATAGTAAAATCTTTCTGTGTGTCAAAAATATTTCTTTCCATGTGTCCAATTTTTTTGAAATCCCTTAATTTATGGCACGTGATTTTATTCCCTTAACTTGGGTCGAGATTTTTTCCATAATTATTTTTTAAAAAATCCCTTAAATTATGGAGCCATTTTTCCTATTTTCCGGCGAATGGTGGTAGACCTTTGAAATATTTTCTATTTTTTTTAATTTTGTGAAAAAACAGAAAACTTTGAAAATTTGAAAGTTTATTTCAGAACACTTGAAAATTTCATTTGAAAATTTTTAAAAAATGTAAATTCTTTTGTTAGTACAAAATGAGTTCGTCCTGTTAAAAATGTATGTTTGAATATGTGAATTTTGAATTTTGTTTTATTTTGTATGTTAATAAATTCGGTCAGAGAAATCAATGAATTTTGAATGTTGAAATTTAATTAATTTATTTATTTAATAAATAAGACATGTAATTAATTTACTTAATAAACACGAAGCATGCACGCAAAGGACCATCCATGTGAGAATTTTTTTAAATTAGTATTTTTTTGAAAAAAAAAAATCAAATTTATAGATTAGATTCGAAAAATTGCAAAACTAGTATCCAGTCGGCCGACCAAGTGCCGACTTGGGGCCAGTCGGTACTTGGTCAGCCGACTGGAGCCACGTGGCAACCAGTCGGCCGTCCATCGGCCGACTAGCACCCGGAACGTGCCCCGGCCGCGCCGCGCCGCACCAGCACCCGCCCCCGTGCCCTAGCTCTCTCCCGTGCCCCCGCCGATGCCCGCGTCGCGCCCCAGCCTCTCTCGCGCCGCCTCCGCACCCCTCACATCCCGGCCCCTACGCGCCCCCGCGCCCCCTCGACCCCCCGCCTCCCGCGCCCCCTCGCCGGGGCGCGGCGGCGGCACAGCGTGGCGCGGGCGCGGGAGCGAGCCAGGGCGCAGGTGCACCGCGCCGCTGCGCGTTCTGGCGCTAGTTGGCCGTCCAACGGCCGACTGGCTGTCACGTGGCTCGGTGCCGACTAGCCCCTAGTCGGCACTTGGTCGGCCGACCGGATGCTATTTTTTTAATTTTTTGAATCTGACATACAAATTTGATTTTTTTAAAAAAAGAATTCTCCATGTGATTGGAAATTACTTTATTTCCACGATGTAATTAATGCATGCAAAACAGAATTTACTTTATTTGTTTCTTTATCCCGTGAGATCATAGGATTGACCGGTTGTAAGTCTATTTTTATTTTTAATACTATTACCTCCTAATTAAGGGCACCGGACCCTTTTAAGATTTAAATATACACATAATAAAACGTGTATCGGATAGCTATTGCTCACGTGTATATCACACTTGGTTAAATCAAGTTAAATTGGAGAAGGACATCTCGGACACCCCCACAACGGACCACCCTAAAAAAGGCTCTTTCCTTTTTGCCATGAAACCTCCCCATCCCGACGCCCCGCAGCGCCCATGAGACCCCATCAACTAACAGGAAAAACAACGACGACGACGATCGTTCACACGCTCCCTTTAATTTTGTTTAAGCAAGCAAGCCTTCCATTCCATCACGTCGATACTCCTCCTGCACAGTGTCCGTCCGTCACACGGCGGAATTTCGCCGTACGCATCACCGGACGAGCGGGTACAAACAAGCTCCGATCCCGACGGCACGCCCCGTCACCGAGCCATCAGCAGCTTGGAGGTAACTTATGGCCCGTGCGTTGGTGGCTGGCGCTCGTACTGACGACGACGACGTCGTGCCCGCGGCGGCGACGTGTCGGGCACCGTCGCCTTTCGCCGGAGTAGTGGCCAGCAGACAGGCTAGCTAGTGGCTGGCTAGCGAGATTGGATTCGGCGACGGCGACGGCGCGAGAGAGACCGGTCGCGGGCTCGCGGCCGTGGGAGAGAGGGACGGCAGTGCTCACTGCTCGGAAGCTGCAGCGGATGATCATATCGTGTCATGCATCTACTCATCTGTACTGCATGCATGCCGTCGCCGTCGTCGGCTCGCCGTCGCGATGGGTTTTGTTGTCTCGATGAAAACGTGCTCGATCGAGGGTTAGCTCGAGGGTCGTCACGGTGCAGTGGTCATATGCATGCCTTTTAGGACCTGATCGATCCACACCTTAGAACAGGAAACGTACGTGGCAAGCAGCAGCTAGCGTGAGATCGATCGGATCATATCATCCTGCAGCTCACCAGATGAGATGGTGTTTGCATGTCCGGCCGGCAGCAAGCTCAAGCTCGAACCCGAGATTTGTCAGCAGCAAGAACACAATGCCTCTTTGACCCAATAATTTGAGGGTCTAAATAAACATATTTAACGTTGATCATTGAATTAATCGTAGTCTCGTCACCGGAACAATATTTGTTTTTTACATTGACCAATATGATATATAGAATAAGGGTTATTACGGTGCCCAAACCCTTCATTAAACAAGATTAAAACAATTAAATAAATTATAATATGGGGTAAACCTTTAATTGTGTGTGCAATTGTTCGATATTTTTTGCGTTGATTAAGGAACATAAATCACATCATCATTTTGATGAATATCGTAAGTACTAATCAATAAAATGACAAACAAAATTATTTCAACTAATTATGATACATTACTCCAATTATGCTATGCAAAATATTTTATATCCACTCGTATTCATGCCTGTCTACAATAAGAATATGGTTCAAATTTTAATTTTCTAACTTAATTTCAAAAATTAATTGTGCGCATCAGGCATATGTTCAATTTAATTATTTATTTTGTTGTCCAAGTTTGCGTGCTTGATTTATAAAAGTATGTTGTTTAATTAGGAAAATAATCTCTATGTATATGGGCCCACATAAATTAAGGGATTTCAAATTATTTTGGACACGTAATAAAAATTTAATTTGCATGTATGTAGGTCCTGCATTTAGGAAAAGCAAGATCATATGATCTATTAACTCCTAGGGATAATAGGTCATATATTTTAAATTTGAGCCGTCCGATCATATGGATTAGACGGCTGATAATATTTTGGAAGCACCGTAAAAAACTCCTAGAATAAATACTAGATAATACTCTTCGATCTCGATCTAGAACGTGTCTGAATCAAACAACCTTTCATGAACAAGAAAAAAATTGTGTGGTACATGATAAAATGTGCCCTCATCAAGACATGAAGGACCCCCTCCCAAAAAAGTAAATTGATGATGCTTTCTGTCAAAAGTTCTTTGTGTGAGTTCTGATGCAACCACTGCACGTACGTACGTCAGGTCTGTCAGCAACAATTCACATGTTGGAACTTAATCAAAAGATTTACATGCTTGTTTGCAACCTTTGAACATTCTTGTTAAAGGTTCGTTGATGCAAGAAATAAAAGCTTTTCGTCGACAGGTCCATTTTCAACGTACAGTTTTTTTTTTTTACTTTTGAGCTTAATTAATTTGGACCAGAAGATTGTGGTGTTATTATTGATGATACATTATGTAGCTATCGATCATAGCATATTCTTTATTTGACCATGCAATGGAAATAGAGTAACACACGGAGTGTGAAAACCATTTCATAACCATCACGAAGCAAGCTAAGAGAAAATTTCAGAGGATATATAATATAATTGTAACTTCAGAGCATGTTACTGTACGTCCAAATCAATTTCAGAGGATCTCTAGAGGGATTAGTCCAACTAAGCATCCCATTGTACAATTGTCCAATCAAATTTCACAGGATTTGTATCACTACTACAAAGCGACACTGTAGCGGCGGGCAAAATCGACCTATAGTGGCGGGCATCCAGTCCGCCACTGCTCTAACGCCACTGCTATCGCTGGTTAGCAGTGGCGGTCAGAGCGCCCGCCACCGCTGTGTTAACAGCAGTGGCGGGCGTGCTGACATCATCTGCCCGCCACTGCCGTTATCAATAGCAGTGGCGGGCAGATGATGTCAGCACGCCCGCCACCACTATGTCAACAGCAGTGGCGGGCGCGCTGACCTCATCTGCCCGCCACTGCCGTTATCAATAGCAGTGGCGGGCAGATGATGTCAGCACGCCCGCCACTGCTGTGTATAAGCCATAACACAGAATGCTGTGATCCCACAAACCAAAACACAGAAATTATATGCTTCACACAGCCATCCACATACACAGCAGCAAAACATCCACATATCCACATACACAGCAGCAAAACATCCACATATCCACATACACAGCAGCAAAACATCCACATATCCACATACACATCCACAACAACAACACATCAACACAACAACCATCAATCTCATCAATTTTCAAAAATTCACAATATTACATTCTTCCGGTTTTTGTTTCGCAATAACCATCCATCAACACAATTCATTGTTTCACAAATACATGCTCATGCGGTTATGTTTTCTTGGAAGGCTAACTCATATCTTAATTGGTTCGCCTTTTCATTCTTCCGGCCCAATCATACAAAGTTGGATGCTTGGCCACTTCACTCTCAGGATCGAAAAATACTCCAAGCTCATGAAGAATCTCATGCATCGTGAAGCGGCACATCCTTGATACGATTTCGTACATTTGTAATTCAGAGAGTTGGCTCTTCTCGGCAACGGTTGATGGACCTGACGCCTGCATACGTAAATATAAGTAAATACGCTGCAAGTTATATTAGATTAACACACAAGAAATCAACTTACTTCTTTAGTATCCTCAGATACTGTCCGCCCAAACTTTCCTAAGTTATTGCTCATGAAATCACAAGTATAGTAGCCACAATGCACGGAACCAAGAGATTGTTTGTGACACTTCAAAATAGACAAAGTTAGAACGATATATAGTTTGGCTTTATCAATTGAATTAACAAATTTAAAAATATAATATTACCGGAAAGTTGGTTCTGATAAGCATTTCTTTCGGCCTCTGTGGATCATGTGGGCCACCTAACTTTTCCACGTAGTATCTATGTGCACTCTGAATAACATTTAATATATCTTGATATTCTTTTTTGGGTTTGTCGAGCGAGTCGAGCACATAAACCCTTGAGCTTTTTGGGTATATCAGAAGTGCAATCCAATGATCACTATCGAAAGAAGTAATATATGATTATGTTAGTTTCATAATCGATAAAACGTGTTTAAGTGGATATAGTGGGTATACTTACTTAAAGTTATATGCCCCACATATAATTTCTCTGTCCTTCCATTGATACATGCACCGCGCAATATACAACGCGGCACAACTCCTTTTGTTCTTCTTAAGTTTGTCTTCGTCTTTATTGAACATTTTTCTTTGAAATTTTTTCTTACCCGCAGTCCAGTACTTGCTATCATTCTGGTTTAGTGTCGGGTTCAGCGCACTTTGGCTTATTAATGACGGGTTTAGGTACCCATACAATTTAGACTCGTCACCGCGTGAATTACAACTGCATATGTTATAAAACAATAGTCAATATAAGACATTATTTATTTTTTCTTTGTATTGACAAAGTATAAAGTACTTACATGCACCAGAGCATCATGCTTGTGATGTCGGTTCGCTTCAGACGAAACATCCGATGGAAGTCGTCGAAAAATAGTGCAAGCTTAAACTCTGGGCAATTGAATATTTCTTGTGGAACCGTCAGTTCTATTTGTGTTACACCTAACGAAGACGCTTCGAGGTACCAGTCATGAAATGTTTTCATCGCCCAAGGCATACAATTAAGTACTCCTTGGGGTAATAATGGTTTGCCTGGTTCGTATTCGATATAATCCTCGTCTCCGTAGGTCCTCTTATCAACAGAAAGTGAGCCCGCATGCTTTTGTACTGGAGCCTTTATGGGAGCCGCTTCGGGCATAGAACGTGTTTGCCCCAAAGTATTAAAAAATTTATGCATTTCAGATTTCAGCGCAGAACACTGCCCAGCTTGAACAGTTATCTTGTGGATTGCTGGCTTTGGGCATGCATCTTGTTTTTCAGGCTCGGCAGCAACTAGCACTGGCACTTGAGGATCAGCCGGAACTGGCACTTGAGGCTCAGTCGGAACTAGCACTGGCATTTGATCTGGCTCTGGCACATTTGTGTTGGGCTCATCAGTGGGCTCAAGCACTGGCACTAGCTTTGTCACTTGAGGATCAGAAGTCACTTTCGATTCTATCACTTCTGCCACTTTATTGGGCACTGGCTCTTCCTCTGCCTTTTCCTCTATTTCACGCTCATCAACAGGTGATAATGATCCTATATTTTGCACATCCTGAGATGAAAGATATGCGGGGGATTGTGATGAGACAATAGGTGATTTACTCTGAGAACTTGTCTGCAGTAATTTGATATCTCGGCTCGCCCATAGGACAAAGTTATTTAGAGCATCTCCGATTGTCTCAATCCCCTCATCAGGCATTGGAAGATCCAAGGGGTCATTAATAAATCTGTCGTTGGTGATCTCATTGACCTGAACCTTGGTATAGTCAGCAGGAATAGGCCGATTGTGAAATAAATCCCCAGGCATAGCAATGCCTCGTGCAGCCTCTTGGGAATGCCCTTTGCGCCCTATCGGTACATGCAGGCTGCAGGGTGTGTCCTCTTTAATATAATTTACAGGAAATTTGTCTTGTACTGAGCCAACACTGCTTGGTACGTCGAGTCGTACCTCTGGCACAATTATTTGTCCAGCTGCAGCCTGCATTATGTTTGGATTCTCGTTAATAAATTCAAAAAAGTGTCGCTCCCACTCTGCACGGCGCTCTGCGGCGTCGTCTGTGCGTGCTTGACGCTTCTTGTATGTGGCACCCTCCTGTTTCTTGAAAGTATTTTTCCAGGGTGCTATAGAAGAGACACCTCGGGTGCGCCCTCGATGTTCCTCGTTTCCGAGAGCAGATGTAAGCTGGTCATTACATCCCTCGGGCTTGAACTTTCCAGTCTTCTCCAACTCAGCGATTTCCTGTGCTTTCTGGAATACTTCACTAGTCCGTGAGTCGGAGAGCATATATTGGCCCTCGGGTGTTTTTTTAGCTCGACCTAGGAGCCATCTCTTAGTGCGCTGATCAGCACCTGAAAACTGTTCAGGTAACCCAGCCGCACGGTCCTCCTCCTCCTTTTTACTCCACTCATCCTCCTTAGCCTTATATCCACCTGGCCCAAGTTTATGGGGGAACTTATTCTTCTTATTAAGTTCTTTGAACATTATGCTCTCTTGTTTGGCTTCTTCGGAGCAATGCTGCATTTTGAATTCATTCCATTCATTTGGCGTTATAAAGCCGTAGTCGTTGAGTGGCGACTCATCTTTCTGAAGGTATTGTGTGTTCAGTTTAGTCCTAAATGTACGGAGAGCCTTCCCGATAGTCTTCAATGTGGCAGCTTTAGCGTCTTCTAAGCGGTCTTCCGGGAATTTATAATGCGCTTTTATATGCTGCCACAATTCGTTCTTTGTAGCTTCAGGGACAGTCTTCCAATTTTTCCAAACTATCTTACATCGCTCCCTGGCGAGACATCCACAGTCGTTACGCCACTTCGCTGTGATTTCTTTTGGCTTCTTTGGAGCCCCATCAACATGCACTTCTTCAACCTCATAGATAGCTGTATGTAGCTTGTTCTTCTCCCGTTTCCCTCTCCTCTTCGCATTTGCAGACGATGTTGTGGCAGCGGGCTCAACATCTGTTCGCTCAGCTGACTCAATAGCTGGGACAATAGTTGTTCTTTTCTCGCTTTGGAATAATCGACGCTTGCTTCCTCGCTTTGGACGATCCTACGATGATAGACAATGTGAGCTTCAGGAATGTAATCCTCGGTTAGAAGCTGCTCTGACTTGTTACTAACGTCATAATTACCTCCGCTTGAGCTTCAGGAATGTAATCCTCATCGGCGTCTTCTCTCGTTCTCTTCTTCCTAGGCTCCATTGGATGTTCATTCTCCGGAGAGTGGTACGAAGATTCGCTATCGGAGGATCCTTCAGATGAACCCTCTTTATTTGTTTTTGCGGGAGACTCGTAGATGAGCTCCTCGATGGAACGTCCTTCTTCCGCCATAGATAAACTATTCATATGAAGATGCTAATGTATCAGAATTTTGGTTATGCAAAAAAGGTCTGATGTCATATTAATCCTAAAGTTAGGATGTTGTGTTGTTTTCTCTCTCTAGTGTTGTTGAGGCCTCAGCATATTTTGTGTTGTTTTTCAAAATGTTCATGTCTGCCATGGAACCATGTTCACGCCCATTCCCTGTCAGCAACACGAGAAAGAAGTTGTTGATAGGAATGGACGTGTCACATGGTTTGATGACATACATGAGATAACTCAATAACAATTTGCATCATAGGCCCCTAAAAGGAATTGCAGAATCTAATGTTGGCCTTCAGCCAGATGCATGAACTTGAGGATTAGTATATAGTAGCCTTAGAAATAATAGCGGTAGTAAACTAGTCACAGTGTTGTTTAGGCCTCAGCATATTTTGTGTAGCTTTTCAAAATGTTCATGGCTGCCATGGAACCATGAGCACATCCATTCCCTGTCAGCAACACGAGAAAGAAGTTGTTGATAGGAATGGATGTGTCACATGGTTTGATGACATACATGAGATAACTAAATAACAATTTGCATCATAGGCCTCTAAAAGGAATTGCAGAATCTAATGTTGGTCTTCAACCGGATGCATGAACTTGAGGATTAGTATATAGTAGCCTTAGAAATAATAGCAGTAGTAAACTGAACACAATGTTGTTGAGGCCTCAGCATATTTTGTGTAGCTTTTCAAAATGTTCATGTCTGCCATGGAACCATGAACACATCCATTCCCTGTCAGCAACACGAGAAAGAAGTTGTTGATAGGAATGGATGTATCTCATGGCTTGATGACATACATGAGATAACTCAATAACAATTTGCATCATAGGCCCCTAAAAAGAATTGCAGAATCTAATGTTGGCCTTCAGCCAGATGCATGAACTTGAGGATTAGTATATAGTAGCCTTAGAAATAATAGCGGTAGTAAACTGGTCACAGTGTTGTTTAGGCCTCAGCATATTTTGTGTAGCTTTTCAAAATGTTCATGTCTGCCATGGAACCATGTTCACGCCCATTCCCTGTCAGCAACACGAGAAAGAAGTTGTTGATAGGAATGGACGTGTCCCATGGCTTGATGACATACATGAGATAACTAAATAACAATTTGCATCATAGGCCTCTAAAAGAAATTGCAGAATCTAATGTTGGTCTTCAACCGGATGCATGAACTTGAGGATTAGTATATAGTAGCCTTAGAAATAATAGCGGTAGTAAACTGATCACAATGTCGTTGAGGCCTCAGCATATTTTGTTGCCATGGAACATTAGAGGGAAAAACAACACAAAATATGCTGAGGTATCAACAAAACTAAAGAGAGAGAACAACACAATCTCCTAGCTTGAGAATTAATATAGTGGCTTCGGAAGTAATAGCTGACTACTGTAGCCAAGAAGATTTTTCATACATTTCCCACCTTTGACACTGTGATCAGTTTACTACTGTAGCCTCAGAAATAATAGCAGTAGTAAACTGATCACAGTGTCAAAGGTGGAAAATGTATGAACACTCTTCTTGGCTACAGTAGTGAGCTATTACTTCTGAAGCTACTATATTAATCCTCAAGTTAGGAGATTGTGTTGTTCTCTCTCTCTTGTGTTGTTGAGGCCTCAGCATATTTTGTGTTGTCTTTCAAATATGTTCATGGCTGCCATGGAACCGTGAGCACATCCATTCCCTGTCAGCAACACGAGAAAGAAGAAGTTGTTGAACGGAATGGATGTGTCACACGGCTTGATGACATACATGAGATAACTCAATTACAATTTGCATCATAGGCCCCTAAAAAGAATTGCAGAATCTAATGTTGGCCTTCAGCCAGATGCATGAACTTGAGGATTAGTATATAGTAGCCTTAGAAATAATAGCGGTAGTAAACTGGTCACAGTGTTGTTTAGGCCTCAGCATATTTTGTGTAGCTTTTCAAAATGTTCATGGCTGCCATGGAACCGTGAGCACATCCATTCCCTGTCAGCAACACGAGAAAGAAGTTGTTGATAGGAATGGATGTGTCCCACGGCTTGATGACATACATGAGATAACTCAATAACAATTTGCATCATAGGCCCCTAAAAAGAATTGCAGAATCTAATGTTGGCCTTCAGCCAGATGCATGAACTTGAGGATTAGTATATAGTAGCCTTAGAAATAATAGCGGTAGTAAACTGGTCACAGTGTTGTTTAGGCCTCAGCATATTTTGTGTAGCTTTTCAAAATGTTCATGGCTGCCATGGAACCGTGAGCACATCCATTCCCTGTCAGCAACACGAGAAAGAAGTTGTTGATAGGAATGGATGTGTCTCACGGCTTGATGACATACATGAGATAACTCAATAACAATTTGCATCATAGGCCTCTAAAAGTTGTTCTAAAAAAGTGGTAATGTGGTATGCAATATTTCTCATGGCATAACTTAGATATAGAAGACTTCACTCAAGAACTAGATTTAGCTCCAATGAGTCAAATTAAAGAGTACATCACAAACTTGCTATTTAATCTTTATGTCTAATCAAGAAATCAGAATTTAAACAAACTTAATTATCTAAACACCTTGCAATGATTTCAAGGGTAGCCGAGGGTGGCGTGGGCTTTGGGAGCGACGTGCGGAGTTTGGCGGCGACGACCTTCGGGGACGACGACGACGGGCTCCGAGGGCGGCGTGGGCTCCGGGAGCGGTGGCAATGGGCAGAGTTCGGCACACGGGAGTTAGAAATGAAACTAGGTTTTCGGACGGCGGGAGCAAAAACTTTTATATAGGTGGATTAGCAGTGGCGGGCGTGAGTGAATCCCTCTCATGTCACTCAATCCCTCTCCTAGATTAAATTCCCTTGGGATTAAATCCCTCCCTTTTAATTATGTGTTCTTTTGGGTAGGATTAAATCCCTTTGGTGATTACATCAAGTAGTGGCGGGCATATGCTGACGTCAGCATACATCAATAGTTCATACATCAATTTATTTCATACATCAATAGTTCACAAGCATTTTATCAAATGCTTGTCATGCACAAATATCTTACATATATTTCATCAAGCACATCATGTAAAAGCTCATTTTAAAACTCACAATTCAATTAAAGCACATCATGTAAAAGCACATCATCTTACATATATTACATAAGGCATTGACATTTTATCAAACAAGTGAAGAGCATGAATGAAATTGATTATCTAATTACCTGAGGGCAACAGGCCAGGCTCCGGTGGCGGCGGCGGACTCCGGGGCGGCGACGGGATGGCGCACGGTGAAGGGCTCTGGGGGGTGGTGGCGGGCTCCAATGGTGGCTACGGGCCGGCTCCGGTGACGTTGACGGGAAACGGTGGCGGTGGTCTCCGGGGCTTTGGGGGGCGGTGGCAAGCTCCGGTGACGGCGCCGGGAAACGGTGGCGACAGCGGTCTCCGGTGGTGCGTGGCGGTGGTCTCCGGGGCGGCGACGGGGACGGCGCACGATGAAGGGCTCTGGGGGTGATGGCAGGCTCCGATGGTGGCGATGGGCAGGCTCTGGTGACGGCGCCGGGAAACGGTGGCGACAACGGTCTCCGGTGGTGGCGGTGGTCTCCGGGGCGGCGACGGGGACGGCGCACGGTGAAGGGCTCTGGGGGCGGTGGCAGGCTTCGATGGTGCCGACGGGCCGACTCCGGTGACGACGATCTCCGAGGTTGGCAGCGGTCTCCGAGGGCAGCTGCGGTCTCCGAGGTTGGCGGAAGTCTCCGGTGGCGGCGGCAGTCTCCGAGGGGGACGGTGGGAGTTTGATTTGCAAATGAACTAGGGTTTAGTCTGGGCGGGAGCCAAAAACTATATATTACTAGTATAGTAGTGGCGGGCACACGCTGATGTCAGCATGCCCGCCACTGATATTTATCGTAGTAGTGGCGGGCAAAGACATAGTAGTGGTGGGCCACTCACGTCACCGACCGCCACTACTAGGGTTTAGTCTGGGCAGGTGGAAAAGAGTATAGTAGTGGCGGGCATATGCTGACGTCAGGATGCCCGCCACTACTAAAAGGATAACGGTGGCGGCTGGTGACGTCATCCTGCCCGCCACTACTAATCCGACGCTGGTGGGGTTATCTAGCATACGTTGCCACTCAAGTCGAGAAAGACTTAGTAGCGCAGTGGTGCGGGGGTTGCTTTGGTGCCATGCGGTTCGAGGTTCGAACCTTGCTGCCTGCAGGCGGTTTGAGGTTCGAACCTTGCTGCTAGCATCCAAACATTTTTTTTTACATTTCTATTCTAATTTTCATGACTTTTTTATTCATAATTAAATTCTAGTTTGAACTTGTTTTTTTAACAATAAAAATACATCATAACTTATCAAATTAGAAAATATGTATTTTATGCCTCACTTTACTTTTTTTTTCATTAATAAACATGTACAATAAAAATACATCATAACTTATCTATAGTTTATTCTTCCTTTGAAATTGAAACTTTTTGTACAATAAAAATACAACACCAATATTCTAATTGCAAAAATTGGTATTTTTCTCCCTTAGTTTACTGTTTTTATTATTAAGTGTGTTTTTATTACATGTTGTTACGATATGATCGAGACTTTTGTAGCGCGGTGGTGCGGGGGCTCGCTTTTGACACATCATGTTTATTTGAAACCAAGTAAACAAACACAAGTCCAGGCTGGGGAAACCAGCTTACACATCGAAACGCACTACTGGTCAAACCCAAAGGAAAGATATGGTTTGGAGCTTCTTCTTCTTCCTCGGCACAAACCCAACCTATTTCTGGTTAAACAGATTAAAAGCCTCAACTTGCCAATCCTCAACCAACTCGGCATCATCAGGCAGTCTAAACTTCTCTCCATGTTCCTGAACAAGAAAATACACGCGGCGACGATAGTGAGAACAACTTATTATCAATGATTGAATTGGATGATAAAAATATAAAATTTGCATAAAAAGAGGATCTTGCCTCCTTCATCCTCTTGCTGCCGCATTGCTCTACATGCTTCCCTTTTCCACCGCTAGCCTCGACATGTTTCCCTCTACCACCGGTTGTCTCATCATTCTTCCGTAGCACAACACTTACCCTATCTGGTTGCGGCGATCGCGAGTCGTCCTCCGAGTCGGAGTCCATTATGAGAATCACTTTCTTCGCCAAACAACTGCAAACTATACCATCATGTACCTTATGTTTACCGCATTTGCAAACCTCACACACGCCACTTGATGTAGAGTCTGAGGATCGACTGTTTGTTGGTTCAATCTTAGGAGGAGCCATCTGCATTTTTTTGTCACATTGATATTATAACATTAAAAAACCCTAAGCTAGTAATATTATAGTACATTAAAAACATTATTGTTATAGTGGAAATTTGTTTTCTCAGATATTTTTTATAGTACATTAAAAAAATTATTGTTATAGTGGAAATTTTTTTCTCAGAAATTTTTTACAGTACATTAAAAAAATTATTGTTATAGTGGAAATTATTGTTAGTGCATTCTACTAGTAATATTATACTAAATTATATTACCACGCATAAATTAATATAACAATCCTCCATCATTTTAACCCTAAGCTCGAATAAAATAAGACCAAATAAAGAAGTAGGTTAATAATTATTTACTGATCGACTGGATGGCGGCGACGACGGGCGGCGCCGACGGGCTCCGAGGAAGGCGGCGACGGGCGGAGGGCAGCGGCGACGTGCTCCGGGACGTCGACGGCGGCGACGGGAGGAGGGGGGCGAGTTTAGGGTTTAGAAAATGAAACTAGGT
This sequence comes from Zizania palustris, assembly GCA_019279435.1. NCBI lineage: Eukaryota > Viridiplantae > Streptophyta > Magnoliopsida > Poales > Poaceae > Zizania > Zizania palustris. The sequence goes on from JAAALK010000080.1 coordinate 10,620,740, forward strand.
TTTCGGACGGCTGGAGTGGAAAGTATATATAGGTGTCTTAGTAGTGGCGGGCATGATGACGTCAGGATGCCCGCCACTACTAAAAGGATAACGGTGGCGGCTGGTGACGTCATCCTGCCCGCCACTACTAATCCGACGCTGGTGGGGTTATCTAGCATACGTTGCCACTCAAGTCGAGAAAGACTTAGTAGCGCAGTGGTGCGGGGGTTGCTTTGGTGCCATGCGGTTCGAGGTTCGAACCTTGCTGCCTGCAGGCGGTTTGAGGTTTGAACCTTGCTGCTAGCATCCAAACATTTTTTTTTTACATTTCTATTCTAATTTTCATGACTTTTTTATTCATAATTAAATTCTAGTTTGAACTTGATTTTTTTAACAATAAAAATACATCATAACTTATCAAATTTAGAAAATATGTATTTTTATGCCTCACTTTACTTTTTCTCCCTTAGTGTACTGTTTTTATTTCATTAAGTATGTTTTTATGATCAAAGTCAAAAAAGTTCAATTTGAACTACAAGACATGAAATAATTCACAACACTCAATCCTCATTTGATCTTGAAAATGTTTTAATAATAAATGACATAATTGATTTTACAACTAAACATAAATGATCTAGCCTTGAACTAATTTTCCATCGCCATTGGTGCGTAGATAAGGAATCACACTACCAAATGACAGTTTTGCTTCAACCACATTGATCCTTGATATGTCAACGAAAAACGGCACCTCATCAAACTGATTGTATTCTTCTTCGTCTTCGACTCCATCAACTCCAACAATTCTTTGTTTTCCTGGAGCAACGATGTATTTTTTCTCATCTTTAGGATCAAGTATGTAAAATACTTGTGCCACGGATTGAGCGAGTATCCAAGGGTCATCTTTATAAGCCACCTTATTAAGGTCAACTATCGTAAACCCGTAATCATCCACCTCCACACCTTCTGGATGTCTCACCCACTGACACTTAAATACAGGGATTTCTATAGAGTTCCCGTAGTTAAGTTCCCATATTTCTTCGATGTATCCATAGTAAGCATTCTTTTGTCCAGTGCTATCTTCTGCTTCTCCTCTGACACCACTATTTTGGCGCTGACTCCTTTGATCCTTTGCTTTGGTATAGAATGTGAAACCATTGATGTCATACGCTTGCCATGTTTTAACCATGCTCAATGGACCGTAAGACAATTTATTTATCATCATCTCTTCGTCGGTTTCTCCGATCGAAAGGTTTAGATCCCTCAGCCATGATGTGAAATAAATTTTGTGTTCTTTCATAATCCATTGTTCATCGTGATCTTCATTCTTTTCACGAAGCTCTTGTAGGTGTTGTTCAACATATGGTCTCATAATCGCCAACTGATGCATTACACTGTAATGTGATTCTCTTATTCTTTGATAACTATTGTCTCGTATGATTTTCCTGCCTTTAGTTCCTTTACCGGTGAGTCTTCCATGGTGCCGCGACACGGGAACTCCTATTGGTCTTCCATCTCTTATGTAATCTGCATAGCACTCAATGACTTCCTCAGTCGTGTAGCCCTCTATCATGGAACCCTCTGGATAAGCACGATTTCGTACGTAACCCTTGAAGATAACCATTAGACGCTCGTACGCATACATATTGTGCAGGTACGTTGGACCGAGAACAAAGATTTGGTCTGCTATATGTATCATATAGTGCTCCATAATATCAAAATATGAAGGAGGAAAGCACATCTCAAGCTGACACATAGTCTCCCTCATTTGTTTACGTAATTCATTTAACTCTTCAGTGTCGATCACCTTCTTTGATATGACATTGAAGAAGTGACACATGCGTGTTATCACCATCTTCAGAAATGAATGTTTGACTCCTCTTACTGCGATGGCGAGGAATAGCCCAAGCATAACATGACAATCATGAGTGTTGTAGCCGCTCATCCTCAAATCTGCTACGGAGACAATATTCTTTATATTCGTTGAGAATCCTGTTGGAACTCTAATTCCATGTAGACACCTGCAGATTGATCTTTTCTCGTCAATTGTGAGGTTATAGCTAGCAGCCGGAAGGAAAAATTTTCCATTGGCCCTTTCCTGTGGGTGAAGCTCGGGTCTAATTCCGAGAGTTTGAAGGTCCCTTCGTACTTTGAGTCCATCTTTTGATTTGCCCGGTATGTCTAACAAAATACCAATAGTGCTTTCGAAGACATTCTTCTCAACGTGCATTGTATCGATAGCATGACCAATCTCCAACTCCTTCCAATAGGGCAAATATCTAAAGAAGATCGACTGCTTTTTAAATGGAGCGTCCTTTGAAATTTTTTCAGATTTCTTCCTCTTCTTTCCGAAAACAACTTTGATATTCTTTACCATTTCGAATAGAAATTTGCCATCTCGATTTCGTGGAGGCTGTCCAAGCTCGATTGTACCGTCGAAATGGTTCCTATTTCTTCGATATTTGTGGTTTTTTGGTAAAAATCTGCGGTGTCGCATATATATCGTCTTAACGAATGATGGAAGATGCATAGATTCTGTCTGGTCCACACACACTACACATGCCCAACGCCACTACAGTGACAGTTTGTAGTAGTGTATATGGGCAGTACCCCTAAATTTTATCAACCGTCCAATCAATGTGATTGGACGACTCAGATTTAAATTAGGTAATCTGTTACCTCCTAGAGGTAACAGGTCATAGTACCTTTTTTCCTAAATATGGGACTCACATGCATGCAAAATAAATTCTTTCCATGCGTCTAATATATTTCTTTCCTCAATTTGCCCAAAATATTTTAGAATCCCTTAATTTATGGCATATGACACGTATACAATTTAAAAAAACAAAGAACTTTGACAATTCGAAAATTTATTTCACAAATATTCAAAAAATCATTTGAAATTTCTTTTCCGGAGAATGCACGGTAAACTTTTGAAAGATTTTTTAAAATTTTATGAAAAAACAGAGAACTTTTAAAATTCAAAATTATATTTTATAACTCTTCAGAAAATCATTTTAAAATAAATTTTGAAGAGTTCTGTTTTTTTTTCAATTTTTCAAAGTTTGTTGTTCTTTTCAGAAAATTTTTAAAAAATAAAAATAAACTTTGAAAATTATAAAATTTATTTCAGACTCTTCATAAAATGATTTGAAAAGAAATTTTGAAGAGTTTTGATTTTTTTTCAAATTTTCAAAGTTTTATGTTCTTTTCAGATTTTTTTAAAAAATAAAAACAAACTTTGAAAATTCAAAATTTTATTTCAGAACTCTTCAAAAAATCATTTCAAAATAAATTTGAAGAGTTCTATTTTTTTTTCAAATTTTATGTTTTTTTCAAAAAAATTTAAAAATAAAACTTTTAAAGCTATCATGAATTCTCTAGAGAAATGGATACGGAAGGTAGATAGGGTGACCGGTTAGAGCCGGTTAATCATTTTTATTTTTAATTATTTATTTTAAATGCTTTTAACTAACAGCTAGTATTCTTTAAACATATTACCTTAAAGAGAGGTAACGGGGCACCGTAACAGCCCCTTGTATATATGTACTGGATTTAGTCTAGCTAAGCCTTTCTAACTGGTCGATTGTTAAGTATTGTACAATATAATAATTGCCACACGCATTAGGGAAAATTCAATTATATATGCAATTCAGACTTCAGAGCTAAACATGATCATATCGATCGTCATCGTGACGTGCCATATATATTGCATTGCATACTACCTTTGTACAGTAGATTCAGTTTTTACATTTCTATCACAACATGTTTCACTTTTATTATTGCGACACACGGCCGCGCGCGAGTATTATTGTAGAGCGCGCAAAGTCAACAAAAATTGGAAGGAGATCGACCTTCATTCACACGGGACAACCACAGCAAAAACGACATGATCGACAATGGCAGTGCTATATATACATTATAATAGCCATGTACACGTCGTTTTGACCATGAGATATCGATGGCAATACGTACGTCGTTATTGTCGTACGTACGTTGCATAACTCTCTTGGACGTGCAAGCTAAGTAGTATTCATGGATGCAAATTAATTAATGCAGCTACATTACTATGAGCGAAAAATGGATTAGCCATGGCCTGCTTGATTATGCTAGATCTGGCCTAAAACAATTTAATATGACTGCGAAAGCTAAGGAACAACTTCCCGCACATTTGAGTTATGCATATTTCATCGTATCTTCGATCTGTCTCGAACATTGCACTCGAAGATATACATGCATATATAATTTCGGTTTCTTTAATTTCTCGACCCGCACCTTTGAGAAGTACACAAAGAATTATAAGATTTTGAGAGATTGATGCACATCAGAAAAGGGGTGGTTACACAACTTTTTCAGGGATCACGCAAAAGGCTTACGTGTTAAGTATTAGGGTATTGAGAAAAGGGATTATTGCGTGGCATGAGAGAGCTAGATCAGAGAGTACGTATCAAACAACAAAGATGAGTTGTTTCTTTCATGGTGAGAGATATATATGATAGCTGCATTTGAAGAACAAATTAATGGCGAGTGTTTGTACCCCAAATTAAGGCGGATAATTTCGTTTCCTAAGCCCTGTTGCTTTTACTATTTGCCGAGTATCATGTTGTCTTGACTGCTTTTTTGTGTCGAGTGGCACGTCAGACACTCAATGAAGGGTTCATTGAGTGCACAATATATAAAAAAATTATTTGGTGAACCCCTATTCATCGATAGCGGGTTTACCGAGTGTGGCACTTGGCAAATCCTTTACTGAGTGCAATTCAGGTTTCACCGAGTGTCTCAGTCAAGCACTCGCCCGAATAACCTCTATTCATCGACAGTGTTTACCACACGGCGCGAACCATTTGCGGAGTACAATTTAGGTTCCGTTGAGTATCCGAGGCACTCGACGAACCGGTGATTATAGTGCTAGCTTGTTCTATAAAACTTTGCAGAATAACCTGCAACAAGCAGCGCATGTGTAAGAAGACAGCTCGAAGAAAACATGAAAGTTTTAATAAGGATAGCAATAGAACATGCCAACATGCTAGTCTTTTCTTTTCTCTGACATGATTAATCAGAGAAACAACATTTGGAGAACTATTGTTTGGGTACAAATTCACATGCAGAAAGATGGCTACTGTTGAGGAAAAAAACACAGGCTAGATCATGCAGGTCACTTATGCTAAAGCATAATCGTGCCCCCACCCTACTAGTTAAAGCTCACATCGATCGAGGTCGACTGTTTGTCCAGTTTAGGCCACATATTATACAAATGTCTCTTTCTCTAATTAATGCTGTTGTCTTAACCTAGTTGTTTTGTGTCATCTGTCCAAGGTTCTAAAAACCTTAAGCCACAAGTCTAAAGCTCTTCCAGCTAAGGGTGTGTAAAATATCAATGGTAAACAAGTCAATGACTTCGTTTTAATTATAGCTTTTTGGCTATAGGTTACAAAAACGAAGGTGATTTATGTTGAAATTTGTATGTTTGACTGCCGACTATATCGTCTGCTTATGCATTAATTTTGTGGTATATACATATACAATAAAGATTAAAACTGTCTATTAGATTTGTGACACATGGACAAAGAGATTGCATTTCAAGCTAGCTCACCATGTTTGACTCTTTTGCTGAATAACAACTATCATCAATTTTGGTGTAGCCACACGTACGTGTATTGCCTGACTGCTACATTTGTTTGTAGTTCGTCAATTATATAGTCCAAACTGACAGTGTTTCCTTTCAACTTAAAACACAGGGTTCAGATTCTTCCTGAGTTAAATTTTCAGCGCATTAAGATTCACAAAATGAACATCAAGTTAAATTTCGATCGGCATATCGTCGTCATCATCAAGTTAATTAATTAATTGCTCGGACTGACTAGATAGCTAGGTCGACATGCATGCAGTCTTAACTAGTTTTTTGGTAAGTCTTCAACATCTCATTACAGAACGGGCCTGATCAGTCTCCTCCCAAATTAAACATTAATTAATGCGTTAACACTGACAGTGTTCGATCGAGTCAAGCTAAGCTGGGATATGATAGTGAGACGGCCAGCAGTACTATATGGCACACTAATCATCGTCGTCGCTGTTCATGCTTTGAGCTGCCTTTTCCAGCGTCTAATTAACATCCTACAGTGCTAATGATATATACTCATTTTAACAACCTCATTTATTTAGGGCTCTGCTACCCAAACAAACCCTGCAAGTCTCTCCTTTTATCTGTAAACTGCTACTAGTACTAACTATATATATATATATATATATGCATGTACTTTAGATTTTTTTCACGTAGATCCCTAATAATTTAGGCATTATTATGGTCTAAGATAACGGAGAGATGAATATACATATCCAGCCTCTTATATAAATCATAAATAACTTGTCTTTTGAGGCATAACTGTATTCGATCATTTTATACCATGGAGCATTATTTGAAATTTTCGGACCGTCATCTCCCAAATTTCAGGTTAATTTGCCAAATTAAATTGTCTGAGAAAAAAATGATTGGAGCCTAATTAATCCCCTCACACGCATGCATGTCTCCTACAAGCGTGCAATTAATTATGATAATTATAACCAGACATCATGTGAGTACACAGAGCCACAAATCCTGATCAAGTAATAATCTTTCTGTGGCGCCAAAGAAAATTAAACAGTTATCCAGGCAAAACGCATGATCACAATCCTCTCTCTGCCAAATTAATCAACATATGGCAAGCTGCTAGTACGTAGCTAGCTAGTCCAACATGCATTAAAGGACGACCACGTACGATCGACGCTAGCTACCCGATCAATTGTCACGTTCATTATTATTCACGTAACAGGCCCAGAGATGCCATAAAACCATGTTTATGTAGGGGTACGCACGTACGTGTACGTCTCCAAGTTTCGTCATCTTTCTTTGTCAAGCAACGAACCTAACTTTAATTAACCAATTTATGGCCCTTGGCTAGCTAGCGAGCAATAGCTATGATGCATGCCCAGCATATATGCATATACGCACCTTAGCTAGCTAGCTAAGTGTGTCAAAAGCTTATTAATCACACACTAGAAACGTACAGAAGTGATAGATAATCAAGTGAAAGGGCTCTAAGTATGACCTTAATTAGCTAATTAATTAAGCTGTATCTTACCACGCCGCAGTACCACACACATATGTGTGGCATGCCCCATCTCCGGCCTCGGCCGGCCAGGCAGACTGCAAGAGCTAGCTAGGTAAGCTAAGCTTATTTATACCCACAGCCATCCAGACCACACCTCTCACCACCAGCCATATCATGCATTTCTCCCACCTCTAGCTAGCTAGCTCCAAGCTTCAGGCCACCGAGCAACGAAATCCACATATCGATCGAAATCGATCGGTGAATCAGAGATACACACATCATCATCGATAGAGTTAGCTGGTTCATCTAGCTACATATATATACCCTCTCTCGATCTTGGAGTGATCGATCGAGAGCTGTTTGATGTGACGAACTGATCGACGATCTACTAGCTAGCTTTTAGCGGACGACGATAGATACATCCATCCAGAGGCCAAGGGATCGAAGAGGAGGTCGGAGAAGAAGCGAACGCAACGTAAGTTTCTAGCTTGATTAATGTTTTTTACATCCTTCTATTGCATGTGCTGCTGTGTACTCGATATATGATGCTTGTGTGTAAGAGTGTTCTTCATTCGATGCGCGCGAGGTCGTGTGGATATATATGTGAGATCGAGTAGTTTTTTTTTTACAGTTATTCTTCCTAACATGCGCGCGTTTAAGGAATTGAAGTGTCACGGTTTGTAATGCTAATTTTTGCTATACCAAATTTCCGTGCTTCGATATACTAGAATAAATCGACAAATTAATAACATAATAACATGATGTTTAACATTCAAGATATTTGGTTATTTTATCTTTAACACTTACATAAATGATATATAGAATCATCTAAATCCATAATGCATGGTAGGTTAGAATAACAAATAATTGAAATATCAAATCATCAGATCTTACATTATTACTTCCCCACAATGGTAAAAAACTCTTAGAACATATAGTTAAGGGTATATATATATATACACACACCGTACCCGGCCGTGTCATGTGCATATTTATGTACTTGTTGGCATATATATTATATAATGGCCTCATATAAATGAGATTTTCCAACCATACCACACGTACATGTGTCTAGCTAGAACGTACTACTGATCGATCACCATTTTTTTTGAAAGAACAATAATTAAGGTACAGAACTACAGTTAACTAGCTAATCAATCAGAATCATGGTTGGTAGATAGTGAGCTGTAACGTACCGTGAGGGAGAAGGAGAAGTGGAGAACCATGCATGCATGCATATTATATATTGGACGTACGGACGGTTTGTTGTTTTTGTATATTTTTTATAAGTTATGTGAAGAAGACTATCTTTGACTTATAATCCGTTTCTCCAAATTATAATAAGTTGGTGTAATAAGTTGTCGGATCATATTTGTTTTAGTTTATGAAAATACAGACCATTTAACCCCTCCGCCGCGTGGGAGCTGAGGGTTTTTACTAATGCAGCCTCTGTTGTCAAAAAGTTGATTGAATTTTGAAATTTTAAATAACTAATAAATTAAAAATAGGATTTAATGTGTGAAAATAACATTAGTAAATTTTTCGTAAAATATTTTATATTTTTAATAATCTTTATAAATTAAAGATTGTGTTGATATCTAAAAATAATCTATTTGTGATTTGTGAACGAAGGAGGCCGTGGATTATTTGGACCAGTAATTTTCCGTACTTTATAACGATAGAATATAAATCTAACTAGTAGATCGACCATAATATTTTACGGAGCATAATAGACTATTGCATTATTTTATAACTTCACGATTAATGATAAATATGAGAGTGGGTTTAAGGCTAAGTGCACTCGTGATACAAAAGCGGGATATTTTTATTTGCCTAATAATAATTTCAAATTCTTAAAAAAAGTCTAAGGATACATCATATATATCCCTCCATATATATAGCCTATTATTTGGAAAAAAAATCAAACTTTGGATATGCGCAATTGAACAATGTATCTGGTGCTACAAATCATCAGTACTGATCATAGTATTTCAGTTAACTTCATTTTACAAAAATGCATTTGTTTTAAGGTACTGATTTAAATAAGATTAGAAATTGCATGGTTGTTTTTTGTCAAAATTCGAATGTCTAGTAGTATATTTCCCCAATAGGTCTTCAAAACTAAAAAAATCCCAACAAAAATGATCACAAAAACCCAAGACATTATTTATAAAAGGGAACTAATATAATGCTCTGTTTTTCTTGGTAGAAGTTAGAACCATATATAATCTTCGAGCCACTCATGAAACTCAAAAGACCAGGAGATCGATACAGTTTGTGGAAAACATGCAGATGAATCCACAGCAAGCACAGTAAATGGTTAATAGAACTGGAACACCTTAATAATTTAAGCTTGTGGTTGGTAGGACTACTTGAACCATATGGCCATTAATTAGAAAATACAAGAGGTAGACAAGGTGTCTGTTGGCCTAACCACTTGACAGCATGCAGCTAATTACCATGGAAATCACTGAATTAAATTCTGTTTGCATTGGTACGCTTTTTGCTTCGAGATTTATAGATCTATTCACAATTACTTACAGTCTATTCATAATTATTTCAAATTCAAGATTTTTTTATAAATAATTTTGACTAGGTTAAATACCATATATCTGAAGTTATGCCAAAGAAAACATCAAAAGAAACTACAACATTAACCTGCTAACCGCCAGGCCGACCTTGATGGCGAGCTCGCAGCCGAAAAAGCAGCCAGCTCCTCCTGTGTGCCAATTAAAGCTCGCCGTGAACGCTCGCCGCGCGCGGGGGACCGAGATCGATCGATGGATCAGATGAGTTCGCCGGCCGGAGCGAGCGCGCGCGCGCGCGCAGCTTCGTACTTACGACGACTACCCGTCATCAATCCGTCGCCATCGCGTGTCACTGTGTGACAGATCGTTACACGTACGGCCTGTCGAGAGGAGTTCATGCATATCCGTCGCGTCAAGATCGCGGCTTTAATTGCCGCTGCCATCTTCTCCCTGGATCTTTTCTCGATCGTCTAGCGGAAGAAAAAACGAAAGAAATATCCCCCTTTGCTAGCTAGCTCAATCGGTTCTCAGCTAGCTAGCTCCATCACTCATAGAGAACTACATGCACTAGCTGCGCGTTCTAGCCAGCCCGCACATTTTAACGTATCCTGTTTTTAGCCGATTATTATGCAATTATCCACGTCACATCTTTAATTTAAACGTGGTTCATCAAAAAAATGTATTATTTTTAACTTATCTATATTCAGAATAGAGACTTAATAATTATCCGTAGTAGCTAATAAAGAAATATTTGGACGTGGTACAAGCTAAGATGGTGTGTGTGTCCCAGCCCGAGGTAGCGACGTTACGAACGAGCTGCAGAGCCCGTCGGTGACCAGCTGCAGGCCCGGTGGCGACCGGCCGCCGGCGGGGTGCGTGGACTGCCCGGCCGGTCGTCGCACGCGCGCGCGAAACAGCGAGAAGAAAGATGATGATATCGCTTTCGATTCTTTTTTCAGTTGTACGTCACTACGTCGTCATACATGTGTGTTTCAATTCCTTTCTTGGATTTTTGTCTGAAAAAAATCGAACACGTACGTGATCGCGACCATATATATTATACAATCTTTTTTCGATTACATACAAGATTCACATCGTACACCGCACCCGCGAGTGTTATACAAGCTAGGTTTATGCATGGCAGCATGGGTGTTACTCACCTCACCCCAAATTGGACAGAGAGTCGACCAACTTGATCAATGATCAGGGACATGCACATCTATCCGTAGTAGTTAGAACAGCGTGCTGAGTCTGAACTTTTGAAAGATCTAGCTACTCTGATTTGTGACTGGTTAATTATCAAAGTATATAGACAGATAGTTATGTGTAGACTAATGTTTCCATCCTAGTTAAAAAAGGGGGAAATGTAGTGAGTTCTTCATATACATGAACCAACATATTTCGACATTTCAGAGTTGAAGAACCTAAGAAAAATTACGGGTAAAACAAGATGAACTAATTAAATACACACACACACATATATATATATATATAAACATTATTTACACATTTGTATCTCTAGTAAAATTATGTACCAAACGTGTGAGTTCAATCCCTCTTTCCTTTGAACAACTTGCATGGTGTTTGGAATTTGGATCTCTCACAAAAAGAAAAAAACAAAATGATATATCTACCCAGATCTGAAACATGGCTTTATTTTCAAGAGAAAAAAAGGATCATGTCCACCTATCTGAAGTGCCATTTTTACATATTACCCTTTGCTAGCTGTTGGTGGTATATCTACCTGTTTGCCATGTTCTTCCATGCTATTGCATTGAGCACTTGAGCCACAGACAACTTTGTGTCCAAGGTCATCCATCCCCTTTTTGCAATGTTCTGGAGCTAGCTGATTGTTTAGATTGGGGACTTTGTGAGATGAGATGGTCTCATTTTTTTAAGATGGGATATATCTCAATTTTTATTTGGTTAGCGGGATATCATCTCATATTTTTTTGTTTGGTATAAGATCTATAAAAATAAGATAAGATACCTTATATATCTTATATATGATCCCACGTGTCATCCTATCGTCTTCTCCTTCCTAAGCAGGACGCGTGCGGAACAAGTTCATCTGTTTATTTTTTGGATGAGTTTGTCTTAAATCTAAAAGAAATAATTTCTTTTAGAAATCATTATATCATATCTATCATTTATCCAAGCACGGATTGCCCCAAATTGAAATGTGAAATGTACCCACCGCGCGCACTTAGGCACACTGATGCCTGAAAGTTCATTTTTTTCTTCTCAACTTGATTGATATGATGATTTTCCCCCAGATCCATCGTTAGTCGTCGTGTAGTTTTTTTTTTCTCCAAAATTTTCGATTGTTGTATTTGATTGATATTGATGATTCTTCTGCACTTGCTAATCCTACTGAATTAATTATTTGGGCCTGTCATTCCAATTTCAGATTCCTTGCTTACGGCTCAAATTTGATTGCAAATGAAATTGCAAATCGTAAGGTCTCTTAAACTGAAAATGCGCGTTTTCCAAAAATTCTATAATTCTCCATGTCTTGCCTAAGTTTATCACTCAACATTATATTTTTTAGGACAAGAGCGTTAAATTAAAAATTCATTTTTTTCAATGAAGGTAGATGCTGGCTAGCTTGCAATCAATCATTCAATCCGTAAAATCTTTTGAACACTTTTGCAAGGTTGACTCTACAAAGAAGTAATGCACTATACATCAAAATTACTTGGTACCACAAAAGCACTATATGTATATGCTCTAGGGTACATGGCACAGAAGCACAAAAGATACTTGATGTGCAGTTTATGACCTAGGAATTGAAGTGAGGCTACACATAGTGGTGATTTTGTACTTTCCATGGCACTTTTAGGTTGTAGTTGTAAGTATTGTAGGCCCAAAGATTCTAAATAATTACAACATTAGGAGTTCATAAATCTAGAATAGAAGAGGCTGTTCATTAAAATTTAGCATATTAAGTTCTTCCCCAGCTAGGGAGAAAAGAAATTATGTTTGTTTTTTCATTGCAAAAAACACCTTATTTTTATTGAGATTCGTATAATACATTCTGATGAGAGAAAAAATCAGAACCAAGTCATCGACCAATTACGAGTTCTTGACTCAGTTGCCACCGGGTGAGAATAACTCCACTGCATTGTGTCTGCATTTTGTCACTTCAGACAAAGGCACTCCACTGAAATCGAACCAAGTCAACCCTGCACTTTGCTCTGATGAGCTGATGATGCACACTTCTCATGACCACTTCTTGGTCAGATGTTTATTTTATTTGGCCATCAAATGTTAGGAATTACTATGTTGTACAAATAGCACACTCACCTTTCAATTGCTGGACATGTTTGATCTGATTTTCTGACCAGTTATTAGGAAGCATTTTTCACACTGAATCAGCTAATCAGGTGCTTAGCTAGGTAATAGTAGTACCCATTAATCCTGGATACAATCTTTTAAACTTTTGATCAGTGACGTTTTCATGAACATGTTGAAGCATTGCCAGCCAATCTCGTACTGAGTCAGCAAAACTATTAGAGTTAGTAAATGTTCCCATAAACAATCAGGAAACATTAGAATTTTCGAACTAGTTCTGATAAATTGTTCTTTTCATAACAACACGAAACCGTCAGGTTCATTTGGAGAGTCCATCAAAGCTCTCAAAAGTTAAAACAGATGAATACATTTAGCCAGTTAGGTCAAGAGTACCTTCATACTTTCCTTTTTGATTCATACATTTAGCCAGTACTTCCTGGCAAAGGTCAAAAGTTACTGGGATAAGTTTTATATATGACACAATTTAAGATATTCGTTTTGATAGATCTAATGGTCACGATTAAAAGAAATTAACATCTTACCTCAAAATAATAGATCATTACACGCCATTAAAAGATGTCAATGTCTTGTCACTTAAGAGGTAATAGATCATTTTATTTTTCTAACCGATGATTGAGATTAATTGTATCTCTTACCATTTGAAGAGATGAGGAAAATACTGTAAAAGAACACTTATATGTATTGCAAATTAATTACAGAGGATATTTTAATACTTAAATCATTCCATAAAAATATGATAAAAAATATAAAATGGCATCTTCTTAAACTATTTATGTGAAAACTAACATATTTAAGTACAAAATAATCCCTCTGATCCATAATAAACCACACAATAAGCTTAAAGACATATTGGATAAGTGCCATGGTTGGCTGGCTGACCTCAACCTCTGCCACTTTCAGGAGTAGAGATACAATTTAATCAAGTATAGGACTCAACAATATAATTTATATTGTAACTTCAAAATTTTCATAATATTCCTTAGAAATTTTTAAGAGTGATTAAAAAGAGAAGCACAAAATTAAGCCCTAATTATTCTAGTTTTGTCTCCGCCACTAGCCACTTGTATAAGATACAAGGGAAGTGGCTCCTCAACGTCCGGGGCTCCGACTGACGTCGTGGAGTCCCCCGACGCTGCAAAGGAGGTCGAGTTGATTCCATCGACGGCAGGGAATCTCATTTTCAGATACAAGTAGATTTAGATTTAAATATAGACTAAAAGATTTAGAAATTATTTAGTATATAATTATTTCAAATTCACATGGATTTCCTACGATCTAACCTGTTCATCCACTGAATAGCTGAACACGTGGAAACGACCAACAAACAGTGCACACCACAAAATGACTAACCTAACCAAGTTCTCTGTTGTCTCGATCGAACCGTGTTCTCCCCAGTTTGCTTTGCGACATTGTAAAGAAATTAGTCTAAAAATTGTGTGTCACTAATAGAACTTTAGTAATGGAATTGGAATGAGTTCCGAACCAGCCATGCATCTCTGATGCAGACCTCACGATGAACAGCGGCTTGAACTGAGATCCCAGTTGACGAGATGAGCAGAGCCTCCACGTTTATAAATACTCTTCCTTGTGCCCAACCTCGAGGAGAACACATGACAAGGGCGCGCGCGCATGTAGCACGTAACCGACGACAAGATCAGGGAGTACTACTGCCTCTCACTCACCGGTGATCTTGGAGGGTGCAATCGTCGTCGGCGTCGGCGTCGGCGGTGTTGTTTCGTATTAACTCGTAGAACCTAGCACAGTAGCCCCTTCCTCCTGAGGTGACCGGCTTGTTCTGCTCTTACCTGATCTCTCGGTGTAAACTGTAAACCCCTCCGCCGCCGCGTCGATCGAGGTGAGCAGCTCCGTGAGCGATCCAATTCTTGCCTGCGTGTCATGATTGTTTCAGATCGTCTGGTCGATCGCGTCTAATATTTTTGCGCATTGATCAGTTCGTGTTTTTGTTGTTTGCCCTGTTCTTGGTTGGTTGGTTAATTCTGCACTAACGCGCGTCTGCTTCGATCTGTTTGACTGTTTCTCCTCTCTCCGGTTTTGCAGGATCTCATCATCGATCTGCTAACGTGCTCAATCCGTTAGCTGCTAGCCAGCGAGGTGATCAAGGTGAGGACGCGTGGTCTCCTTCTTCCTCTTCTCCGGTAGTGTTGTTGGAGATTTGATCGCATTCTTCGGAGATGGTGCTCGCGAGCACGCCCAAGGTGGTGCTGGGATGCGTGGCGTTCAGCATCTTCTGGGTGCTGGCCGTGTTCCCGTCGGTGCCGTTCATGCCGGTGGGGAGGACGGCGGGTTCGCTGCTGGGCGCCATGCTGATGGTGCTGTTCCGCGTCATGACGCCGGAGGAGGCGTACGCGGCGATCGACCTCCCCATTCTGGGCCTCCTCTTCGGCACCATGGTGGTCAGCATCTTCCTCGAGCGCGCCGACATGTTCAAGTACCTCGGCAATATGCTGTCGTGGAAGAGCAGGGGAAGCAAGGACCTCCTCTTCCGCGTCTGCGTCGTCTCCGCCGTCGCCAGCGCGCTCTTCACCAACGACACCACCTGCGTCGTGCTCACCGAGTTCATCCTAAAGGTGGCGCGGCAGAACAACCTTCCGCCGCAGCCGTTCCTCCTCGCGCTCGCGTCTAGTTCGAATATTGGATCGGCGGCGACGCCCATCGGGAACCCGCAGAACCTCGTCATCGCCGTCGAGAGCGGCATCACCTTCGGCCAGTTCCTGCTCGGCGTCTTCCCTGCGATGATCG
This sequence comes from Zizania palustris, assembly GCA_019279435.1. Taxonomy (NCBI): domain Eukaryota; kingdom Viridiplantae; phylum Streptophyta; class Magnoliopsida; order Poales; family Poaceae; genus Zizania; species Zizania palustris. Next base: position 10,636,407 of record JAAALK010000080.1, read on the forward strand.
TCGGCGTGCTCACCAACACCTGCATCCTGCTCTGTTACTTCTGGAGGTACCTGTCCGTCGAGAAGGACCAGGAGGGCGGAACGGCCACCGGCCCGGAGGTCGTCGCCGACGACGAGGTCACCTCTCACCGCTTCACCCCGGCGAGGATGTCGCACGCCTCCTCCGTCAACGGCGACATCGACTGCATCAGCGAGCCCATCCGCCGGAGCGACAGCATGAACAGGGCCGACAACCTTCGCAGCCGGAGCTACAACTCCGAGGGCGACATCCAGGTCGCCATCAGGTCGCTGCGCGCGTCGAGCTTGTCGCGTGAGATGGTGGAGGTGTCTACCGTCTGCGACCGCGCCCGGGACGAAGGCCCCCGCAAGATCACCAGGTCCACCAGCCACCAGCGCAGCGTCATCATCGAGGACGCGCCGGAGCAGCTCGACGCCAACGGCTTGGACGGCGACGAGAAGGAGAAGGACGACGAGGTGAAGCAGAAGCGGTGGAAGGTGATCGTCTGGAAGTACGCCGTCTACCTCACCACCCTCGCCATGCTCGCCGCGCTTCTCCTTGGCCTCAACATGTCATGGACCGCCATTACCGCCGCTCTCGTCCTCCTCGCACTTGACTTCACTGATGCACAGGCTTGCCTCGAGAAGGTACGTATGGCCATGTCCATGTCCATGGTGCTCTAAAATCACAATTTCTTTCAACAAAAACTCCTCTTTTTTTTTATCTTGATTACTAAATGACCATTGCTGATTTGCAGGTATCATACTCATTGCTGATATTCTTCTGCGGGATGTTTATCACTGTCGATGGCTTCAACAAGACTGGCATCCCAAACACTCTCTGGGAGTTGGTCGAGCCATACTCGAGGATCGATAGCCCCAAAGGTGTAGCGCTTCTTGCAATTGTGATCCTTGTTCTCTCAAATGTGGCATCAAATGTTCCAACAGGTAAAGCTCTTACTTTGATGACGCTAATATCTCAACTATGACTCTACTGTTCCTTCAGAAAATGCATGCCCTTGTCACATGGTGGTAGCCTGCATAGATCAATCTGCTCATATGGTGCAGAGAAGAATAGGAAAAGACATAATTATAATAGCATTGAATACACACAGATGTAAGAGCTGTCCTAACAAGATGTCAAACTGAATTGCATTTCAGTTCTACTGCTGGGCACAAGAGTGGCCGCATCAGCTGCAGTAATCTCCCCTGCTTCGGAGAAGAAAGCCTGGCTGGTCCTAGCCTGGGTGAGCACAGTGGCTGGCAACCTCACTCTCCTGGGCTCAGCTGCAAACCTGATAGTCTGCGAGCAGGCTCGGCGCGCGCAGTTCTTCGGGTACAACCTCACCTTCTGGAGCCACCTCCGCTTCGGCCTGCCGTCGACGATCATCGTCACCGCCATCGGCCTGCTCATCGTCATCAGCTACTGAACACGACCTAAGAAGAAGTAGCACTGTAGCAGCATCAAACAGTAGCAGCAAGAGTAGAAGAAGTACAAGAAAGGAGGCCTTGTTACAAGCTGGTTAGTTCCTCCCACAAGCTAAAGAAGGTGAGGAAGCAGCAACTGTGCAGACAGAGTGCACAGATGGGAAGTACTGGGTTAGTTTCACCTGAGAGTTGAAGGGTGAAACGTGATGTTTGTAATGTGTTTTTTGTTGCTGTCGTAGCTGGTTTCTGTCTGTGTTTTCGTGTAGTTTCTTAACCCGCGAAGCAAAACTAAGCGCGAGGTACATGTGTCGCTAATCTGCTAAAAAGCGAATAAGGGGCAGATTGCTGTAGATGACGACGACGACCCTGTTGCAAGGCGAAACGTGCCTTTGATAGGGTGGACAGGATGCTGGGAAATGCTACTTATATATATGGACGATATGGTGATGTTGTTTCACTGTTTTGGTGTTCAGTTGAAACTTGTTAAGACTTTGCCAGGTTTTTCGCCACGAGGTGTCACAAAATCACCTCGTGAGCGGTGGGTTGTTCAAGCGAAATGTGCCACGGTCGCTAGGCCTTTCGAAGTGTAGACGGCGGCGTGTTCACCCAGCAGCTCCGGTGGACCAAAATCTTGGAGATGGCCAGTTTGGTGTACGTGGTCTGTCCGTCTGTGGTCTGCCTACCGTGCAGGGAGCACAGCTCGGCCTCGGCCCCGTTTCGCACCGATCACCGATACGGGGCACAAAGGGAGGTCATTGCGGCAGCTTATCCGGGCGGTAGCGAATTGTTTTATTTTTGTCTCAATTTACATAACCGTACCTATGTTGTTAAAATATAGTCTGGCTGACTGGACCATGATTTTTTTAATAAAATCATATTACTATGATTAATTTTTTCCGTGCCATTATAATTTTTACGGTTTGCCAATATATCATTAGTGTGTCACTGACAAATGGGGCCGCCATAGTCACTGATAGTGACATATAGGCAATTTCTGAAAATTATAATGAAATGTGAGTAATTTTTTCCTACTACTAATGGGCAAGTTTTTTCTAACGTGGCAATTGAGTGACTAGGTAGGAAATATAAAGTGAAACTAAAAACTAACTGTATCGCACCGAATCAAACCGAAACACCGTTTTTTTGTTTTTTCATTATATTTAATTTTATTTTAATTAAGTTTGGTTTTTAGTTTATAGTTTGATTTCTGATACGAAAAATGGTACAACCAAAACAGACGATGGGCCGTCAACCGATGGGCCTACCATGAAGCAAACTCGCTCTTCCCATTGCCAACTCTATCAATCTATTCAGTTTGACTCGTTGAGAGCATGTTTTGTAGAGTTTTATATCTTGAAATTTAGATTAGAGTTTTGAATCCACGTGTGATCTAGAGTAAGTTAAAAATATTTGGTTGAGCTAAGATGCTCTAGAAATTGGCTTCAACTTTTAGAACGATACGGGTAGAGTGGTTCAGTGGCATTTGCGGGTAATTTTTTATACTTTTCTAGAGTGGAGCAACTGAAGCTGCCTAAACCCCGCTCCACCATGCTAGTGCATTTTTTGAAGCACTCTGGTTCAGGTTCAAAGCCTAGAAAACACGTTTGGCTCGGCTCCAACTCCACAAGGCAAAGAAGTTAGAGTTAGAGCTCTCCTAAACACACCCTAATATAACGAGCCACATAGTTGGTTTGCCTCAGCTCATTTGATATATAGCTTGAGCTGACTTGTTTAGTTTAAAAGCTGAATCAAAAATATAATTTGCATCACTATATAATATGATTAATTTTTTAGCAAAATATAAAGACCCGCTTCGGACTCGGAAATACCGTCAAGCGGGACGAGCTAGTACTTTATTGAAGGCGAACAAATTTAAAATAAAATCATTTCATTCGATAGTAGTTTCATTGCAAACATGAATATTACATCACTTAAATTTTGCATCGCTGCAAACGGAGGCATGCCTCGCAGCGTCAATCATTACAAAATGTCCGGTGGAAATAATTTCATAACACACATAGACAAAAACTATTCTCTAAAGACTACCACTTGGGGACTAGACATGAAACCCCGCTCTTTTGGATCTTCAGCCACAACAACTCCTTCATCCTCGAAGTTCTCCTCGTCTTCTAGAAGATTGGCGAACTCTGGAGTGGGGGTATAAAACAACAAGGATGAGTACTGAGCAAGTCTTAGGAAGAAGTATACATGTAGGATACAAAGAGCTGTTAAGGATCTTAAAGGAACATTATTTATAGATTCTAAGTATTTTATACCTACGGGTAGATGTTCTAACCTCTGACCACTCCCAAATAAAGTAGTATAATTCAATAGTTAGTCCAATTCTTACATTTTCACCATCTGAGATTGTTTTGCAACAAATCCCAATATATTTTTCCATCAGTTCCACATATCATAATCCATCACCTCAATATCATATCTCAACATCACATCTTTTATGTCATTTTACTGGTACTAACTTACCCATCCATCAGGAAAATGTTCACATTATCATAATTTCATCTTAATTTTGTTTTATTGCTCAACTAGTTGTGACTCCTCACATCACTCCTATAAAGTCTTTCGACTTCCTGCTCCACAAAGGAACATTGCCAACCACAAAGGCTAGTCGTATACCCAATGGTATACTCTGGTGATGTCCCAACCCTTTTCACATTTGGTTAAAATCAAGTAAAAACACTATGTTAGGGAAATCATCAATACATTTGCCCATATCCACGGGCACGACTGTTCGAACATATTATACTTCAGTTGAAGGTGCACAATTTACCCTTACAACTAAAACTTACTTCGCTACCCATGAATTAGAGGAGATTCGAGACAAAGTCATTCCAAAGCAAACCTAGGATATTCCACTGCCATCTAGACAAGTCTTGGACCAAAGATTGGGAAGCAATGCTTCCTTCTTCTCCTCTGAAAATCACATGGGCGCTCCACTTCCAACTTCCCAAATCACAATCGTTGGCCTCAACCACAAATCTCGTGCCCGTTAAGGACTTTGCAAGTAATACCATAAGTCACGTGGTGATTCCATATCCATCGAAAGTCGAGCTATCCTAAACCCACTACGTACTAGCCCATTGACACCACTCATGCACCCACAAGCTTGCATGATGTAGTGCTCATCCTATTTCCCAAGGAATCAGTTCTTAATAATCTTTGTAATACACACAATTTCATTTCACACAACACATTTTCAAAATCATATCATCAACACCCATCCTACATCCAATCATTATGTTTTGATATGAGTGTGTAAGTGTGTATGTGAAGTGCACCCATATGATAAGTATTGTGCTAAAAGAAATTAAAAGAATAAGTAAATTATGAACGTAAAAGTAAATCCTAAATCGACAAGGTAAAACATGGTATTCAATAACAAGGGGGCTTTTGTTGCAATTGCAGGTTTTAATTGTCATAATTGCTCAAGTAATATACTATCAATGTACGTGAGTGCACATCCTAATCATGCAATATACAAGTTTAAAACATCACAAGCATGTCATGGGTTCAAGAATGATCAAAGGAAGACTTGCCTTGAGATGGGTCAAAGTTCAGATCTTCAGCTAAGAGGTCTTGATCAAAGTCGGCATTGGGAGCTATAACATATTAAGCACACAATAAAGAAAAGTAATTAAGAAATATTATAAATTTAATTTAAATAGCGCCAAAATAAACTTGAGATTTTTATAAAGATTTTGGTTCTAGAACAAAGTCATTTAGAGCTAGAATGGATTTACTATGATTTTCTAAATATTATATTATTTCTAAAAACAAAACACATTTACTATTTAAATGAGCCAGAACATAAAATATTTTAGAATTGAGAGGTGGCACTATGTAGGGCGATCTGGCCCAACCTGGCAGTCACCCTATTAGGCCGATCAGTGGTCGGACCTGCTCTGGTTGCTACTGGGCCAGGCTTGGCCCACCCGCTATGGCTGCACTAGGCACACGCACACAGCGCCGACTGCCAGGCGTTGTGATCAGAGAGGCAACGATGCATGGGCCCCACACAGTATGAATGGCCAGGGGCATGTGGGAACGTGCTCAGCCATGTGTCTCATGATGGTGGCACGGGTACAGTCGGTTTGGCTGATGCATGGGCCCATGGTACATGCGTAGCAGTGGTGGCTGGCATGTGGGTCACATACACCAGTCACACACAATAGAGCAAAGGACTTGGTTGGAGGTAGAAGAAGACCGTGGGCAACCAAAACTTCTCCAAGTAATACCGTTTGTACCATAACTCAGATTGCTACGAAATCTTAATAGTAGGTATATGGATCTATGATGAACATATCCTACAATCATATTTTTGAAACATGCTATTGTTTTATCATAATCAAAAGGGGGCAGAATGGGGTATGGTTGGCATTCATGGTGATACAGAAGCTCCGACGACAAATGGGTTCCCTTTTCACCAGATTAGAGTGCCCAGGAACTCATCCATGGAAACCAATCGATGAAAGGAGATATGGTTTGGGCTATCGAAAGGAGACCCAAACTGTCGGGAATATGATCTGAGTGGTTTTAAGCCAACCTATCAATGGTTGGAATTCTCTAGATGGTCGATGTTTAGGGGTCTCAAAGCTTCCGAGTTTCATACTCAAGAAGAGGACCCTTGACCACTAGCATTCGGTCTATTGCCTTGAAGAGCTAGACCATCATTAATCTCCATAAATCCCGTAGTTATTTAGAGCGGTTATCTCTAGAGTTATGACCCATGTTCTGGACAGTTTCCACCCACGTTCTAATCATTTTTCACCCACGTTCTGGTCAGTTTCCAATCATTAATATGGCTAATAACTCATAATTTATAACCCTTATAAAAGGATTAGGGGAGTCCTAAAAAAGGAGGATTGAATCCTTGAGCAAACGTTGGATTATTCTAACATCATACACATACAAGAGTAGATTTATTATCCTCAGGGAGGTCGGAACCTATCTAAAAATCTTCGTATTTGTCTCTTCACTTGAGGTAACCATTGGATCATAGCACGAACCATCCTTTAGACTAATCTAAACCTATCTTCAGATACTCCCATTGAGAATCGTTGTTCATACACATCGACAGTTGGCGCGCTAAGTAGGGGAGAGTTTCGTGTTTCTCGAACTGATTCAATGGTTGTTGTTTGCAAGGTCAATACCAAGGTTCTTGTTGGCATCATGATCTCCTTTGAAAGTTTGACTTTCGTTGTCGATTGTATGAACCAATTGGTGCAGACCATCGCCTCATCAAGGGAAAGAGCTTTACGTATTCCCGCAGTACGTCCATTTATCCCTCAGGTGTCTTAGTGCATAGCTCTACCTAAGGCACCTCTAAAGGCCTCTTAGGTGTTCGAGTGTCTAGCTCAGCTTAGGGCTCGTCCTCAAGTCATCGTCGACTCGCCTGCCGACTGTCATTTTTGCCAAATTAGGTGGGTGGGCGACGGTCCAACGACGCCAATTTTCTACGGTCGCATCAACGTGGCCTTGCCAACCGACCAATTCGGTCCGACATGCATTATCTCTACCCGCTATCACGGTGATCACAAGGGCTATCTCAGAGGATGAGCCCTCCAATGATGCTAAATTCGGCACCGGTCGGCATGAGCATCGGAGGAGGAACACCGCTAGAACCGACCACCGAGCGAGGGATCGTGAATAGGCAGAAACCTCCCAACAAGGTGCAAAAGTCACGTACACCATGTAATTGTTGGGTGTCGGGGAAGCTACAGTAGCCGGCAAATTAAAATTTTTGCCCCCAAACCCAGGAACCATGCGTGTAAGGGACCATAGATCGGTACCTTCTAGCGTGAGATGCGCTAGGTGCAACAGAAGAAGATGTCGAGGAATCACATTAGGCGATGAAGACCGGCGTTCACCTCGAGGAAGATGATGATGATGAGTATCGCTGTTCGAGCAACATCTCCACGGAGTCCACACGTACATGGAAGGATTGTTGCCACGCTGGCATGCTAGTACCGCTCATGAGAACCAGAGAAAGGTTCCAATCTCAACTATTGAGATCAAGGAGGGAAAGGAGAGGTGTGGAGGCTAGGGTGGAGCAATTAGGGCTTCAGAAAACTCTTATCCACGAACTCCTCCTCCATATTTACAATGCCAAGGTGTGGGCCTTTAACCATAATTAAATCCCTAACATATCCAATATGTTACGTACTGATCGGAACTTCCGATACCCTTATCGGAACTTCAAATCTGCAAACCAGAACTTTATCGGAATTTCCGACACCCTTATCAGAACTTCCGGTTTATTCTCTCTGTCTCTGAATTAGAAATAATCGAAACTTTTGATTCCAAATCGGAACTTCCGATTTTAGCTTTTTGTTTCTTAAACCATAAAATATCAGAACTTTCGATACCATATCGAAACTTTCAATTTGAGCTTTCGGTTTCTAATTTAGGAAATAATCAGAACTTCTGATTCCAAATCAAAATTTCTGATTCTGACATAATTTTCTTAGGCACAATTGCTTTAGTCTCCCACTTGTACAAGAATCAATTCATTGCAAGTTTCTTAATCTTTCCCCTTAAGTGTGTGACCCGATATTTTATACACAAACGACTGTTCACCGGAAACTTTTTTCGGCTTACTGGTCAATAGCGGTACCTAGCAGCACTTATTGACTCCCGAGAGCGTACAAAATCAATTTTTCGTTTAACCTTGATATACACATGTACCAGTACCTTTACCTCACGACATCGGTCAAGCTCAAGGCGAGATTCGTGCCATCCTTGTTGGTTAGCTCGACATTTCACTCGAACAAGTATTGGATTCAAATCAGGACTAACTCTTTAGTCATAGTGGCATGGCCATGCACTTTTCCAATCCAAATACCTCGAGGGGCCTATAGACGTCTCTCCCGTTATTAGGAGGGGTAAATTCCATTTTGATCGCTCACATCCCATGACATGTTTCACAACACACCTAAAAACAACACTTATGGCTACCCAGTGATAGAATAGTGTTAGGAAGTATCAAAGCATGCCGCTATGCATTCTGGGATTGAGTGACGATCTTAGGTCTGAGGAGTCTACATATACACAATTTGAGATTACAACTGATGCCACATAAAAATAACAATCCCAGCAATATCTCAAGTGAGTCTATCCAACACCATGTTCACTAGCATGTGTTCACATCACTAATTTAATATCTCAATGTCTATGATCCGTGAAACATGATCATCAATCAGTGGGATGTGCTGATCTATGTTTCATCATTGTCCCACATGATGCAAGATCAGGGATCCTTTTGAACAATATTGTTATAAAACAAAAAGTTTCACATAACAAGTCATCAACTCATTAATTAAATGTAAACGACATTTATTAGAGGAATAAGATAACCATTATCCTCTTACATTGGCATAGACACTACTAACATCTTTCACATACACATGACTCACTCACGCAAGTATCTAATACCCATGGAGCTCACGTGCGCCTCATGCTTGGGCTATGAAAAAGGTTTTGTCAACGGATCTGCTATGTTCAAATCCGTGTGTACCTTGCACATCTTCACATCACCTCTCTCGATGATCTTGTAGATCACATGATATCACTGAAGTATGTGTTTGGACTTCTGGTGTGATCTAGGCTCCTTTGCTTGTGCAATAGCACCACTATTATAAAAATAGAGGTCCACTAGGTTGGACGCACTAGGAACAACACCCAGCTCAGAAAAAAACTTTCTGATCCAAACGACTTCCTCGGCAGCTTCTAAAGCTGCAATGTACTCGACTTCTATTGTAGAATCGACCACTATCTCTTGCTTGGAACTCTTCCAACTCACTGCGCCTTCGATGAGGTAGATCACAAAACCAAATTGCAATTGTGAATCATCCTTGTTGGTCTGAAAGCTAGCATCGGTGTAACCACTTACAACGAGCTCCTCTTCACCACTATAAACTAGGAACATATCCCCAGTCCTTCTCAAGTACTTGAGGATACTCTTTACTACGGCCTAGTGACTTTCACCTAGGTTCGACTGATACCTTCTCATAACACTTAGAGCATAGGAAACATCTGGGTGTGTACATAGCATGGCATACATGATGGATACGATCGTAGAGGAATACGAGATCACACTCATTTTCTCCAGCTCATCAGGTGTCGATGCACTCTGAGTCTTACTTAGAGAAATACCATGTGACATAGGCAAAAATTCTTTCTTGGAATTCTGCATTTTGAACTGATTCAAAACCTTGTCAATGTACGTACTCTTGCTCAATCCAATTAGCCACCTTGATATATCTCTATAGATATTTATGCCTAAAATATATGCTGCCTCTCCAAGATCTTTCATGGAAAAACTATTTTTCAATGAAGTCTTGACAGCATCCAACAAATGAATATCATTTCCGATCAACAATATGTCATCCACATATAAGATTTGAAATACAAGTGAGCTCCCACTAGGATTTTTGTAAACACAAGGCTCTTCTTCGTTCTTGATGAAGCCAAACCCTTTGACTATCACATCAAAGCGAAGATTTTAACTTCAAGAAGCTTGTTTCAGTCCATAAATGGACTTCTGCAACTTGCACACTTTCCTACCATTTTCGGAATCGTCAAGACCTTCAGGCTATGTCATGTACACATCCTCATTTAGGTTTCCATTTATGAAAGTCGTCCTGACATCCATTTGCCATATCTCATACTCATAAAATACGATAATAGCTAGGATGATCCGGATAGACTTGAGCATGTCGACGGGCGAAAACATTTCATCATAATCAACACCTTGAATCTATCAGAAATATTTCACCACCAATCATTATTTATAGTTGTGAACATTTCCATCCACATCCATATTTTTCTTAAAAATACATTTACACTCAATAGTTTTTACGTCATTGAGTGGATCGACCAAGTTCCAAACTTGGTTCTTTCGTATGGACTCTAATTTGGATCTGATGGCTCTAAGCCATTTCTTATAGTCTAGTCTCATCACTTCTTCCGTGTAGGTCTTCAGGTCATCATTATCCAACAATAACACATCTTGCTGCCTAGTGGTTAGAAACATAAACCACCCAGTCTCATGATTTACCCTCTCAAACCGTCGTGGGGCAAGTATCTCAACAATAGGTTTTGCAACACTTTGCATATATTGTTGTGGTTTAGTGGGATCTAGAACACTTTCTAGTGTCTCTCAAATTTCTTCAAGATGTAAAACATTTGATCATAGCACAAACCCCGCTTTAGCCTAATGTAAACCTCTCTTCGGGTAATCTCGTTGAGAATTATTGTTCGTACACATCGACACAAACCATGTTGTTTGGTCCTCGTCACCAACACATCCTAGTTTCTATCGAGTTATAGGGTTTGGAACACGATGTACATGATCTAGAGATGGTACTAAAACAAGGAATCAAAAATACAAAGAGGGGAAAATGGAGGCTTGCCAATGATGGCAAAATGGATCTTCTCTCCCGACGATGGATAGGGTTTCAGTGGAGGCGGTCGGGTGAGGGGCTATGGCGAAGGCTTTAGCTTTTATTATGGGTCAAGAAGTTTCAGGAGGCAGGGGAGGAGTCCTTGGCGTGACATCAAAATATCATGACGTCGAGGCGATTTGGTGCAGAAGCTTCTGACCATTGAAGCTTGGTGGGACATGACGACTGAAGGAGTCACGCCGAATGCATTAGGATGTGGTCCTAGAGTGAGTCAGAGCAACGTGGAAATCACGATGCAGATATCGAAGTTGGTGGAGTGGTCGAGTGGATGGAACGGGGTAGGTAGGTGCAGAGTGCGACCAACGCGATGTGGGTGCTAGCGCATGGGGTGCAACAACATGACAATAGGGACGGTGATGGCTCGTGGCAACATGGCGCAGGAGGCTAGCGTGACACACGACGTGGTGCGGGTTTTTAGTGGCGCGGTGTGCGATGAGCTGGTAGCGTTGTGACACGGCGCGGTGCTGGCGCATGGTGGCATGCGCTGCATGGCATGCATGCGTGGCCTACTAGCACGTGGGCACAAAGGCAGGGCCTAGTATAGAGCCACTGGCTCATGACTAGGCATCTGACCAACCGGTGGCACAAGGAGAACTGTCGTCTGCAGATGCTTTCATGGAAAGTAGAAAGGAATAAACAAGAAGGAACTAAAAGAAAGAGAAAGGAAAAAGGAAGAAAAGAAAAAAAGACAAAGTTGTAGATTTGAATGGGAAGTTAGAAGATAGAAGATTTGAATTTGAGTTTTGAATCTGATGATGGTAGGGAATTCAAATTCTTGGAAATTGGTTTGAGTACACTTTTGAAAAAATTGGCCGATTAGTCGATTAATCGGCCGATTAACTTGTACGCAACAACATAGCTGTTAATTTATAGAAAAATCAGCATATTAATCGGTTGACTGATTAATCGGATGGTCAACCTGATTAATCATCGATTAATGTTCGAATCACTGATTATTGGCCGATTATCGGATATGCTCCCTTGTCGCTAGATCTGCTACCCCATCATCGGATTTGCGTCCCTATCACTAGATCCGTTGTCTCGGCGCCAGATTTGTTGCCCCATCATTGGATCTGCTGCCCTGTTACTGGATCCGTGCAGTCACAACTAGATATGTGCCTCACTACCGGTATATCTGTGTAGCCACTATGCCCTCCCATCTGCACCGTGCATTGAGAGGTTGTGCTGTGTGCCGCAGGGTGGGGCGGTGGCAGTGCAAAGGGTTGACTAATGCATGGTGCTAGTGGTGCAAAGGGCCGACTAGCACGAGGTGCTGGTTGGAGAGGGTAGGTGACACACACGAGGGGTTGAAGAGGATAGAGTAGTCGTGCGAGGAAGAGAGAACTCAATCTTGGAGAGAGGGGAGAAGCCTACAGAGCTTAGTGAAAGGGTTGGATATGGGGAGATTTCAGGGTTGGAGGAGAGGGGACGAGAAACAAAGTTTATATATTGTAGGCTAGAGTTTGACTAAAATAGTATATTAAATATAATCCTGATATTTAATATTCAACCTATTAATTGATCAACCAATTAATTTAGTTAATCCCCGATAGTTGATTAATCATCACTCAGTGGTTGGACGATCAGTTATCGATCACCGATTTTTCTAACACTGTTTGAATATTTGGATTGGAATGAAATTGGCATTTGGATGTTGAATAGTGTTTTCACGATTTGGACTTTGGCATTATTGTTCAAATAATTTTTTCAAAGATTCAAATTCAAACTCGATTGCAAATATGTTTTTGAATTGTTTTGGGAAAACATGTTTTACACAAAAAGACAATAATTATTTAGGTAATGGCATATGATCCATGTTTAAGTTTGGTGCATGATTCATAAACAACCTAGTAGTATGAGTACTAACCAATAACCAATGACCAGCGAGCAGTGGGGTGGTCGAGTGGGATTTGTCGCTTTGGGCCTACCGAAGCACTCGCGTAGCGCCGTAGGGCAAGCCTCACGGTTTACAAAAACACCCTACCCTAACACAACACCACAACACCACCCTTCCCAAGCCCTAGGCATGACGGATTGACCCACTACATCCTTTCTCAGTACAACATTTTCGGCACTAAATAATATTTTATTAATTGCTTTTACCAAGGCGACACCATTACTAGTCTTCCATTGCTTCTCTACCTACCACTTTATCCATGTCTCCATGTCTTCACTTTATTTTGTTACAAATTATAATATATTAAAATATAACATAAATGCATGGTGAGTTAGAGTCACACAACCAATTACGTTGTCTCTTGTTTAGGAGTGTTGGATTATAAATATGATTGAGAAACTAGTCATATTTATAGGAAGACACTCCCACATTATCCACACAATTTGAACAATTCAGGAATGTGTGGCTCGCGTAACTAGACTTTGTTGTCTCGTATGGTTCTAGGGAGAGTTTTGGGGTTGTCTTCCTATTGTTCATAAGAGTGTTGAATTATAATTTTTCTCCTTGACCAACAACACCACCTAATCTATATCCAAATCAATAACCCTCATTTAACCCATAATAGAATCTTGCACCGTCACCTTGAGTGCCATCGCCACCGCTACGACTAGCACCATCACCTATTGGGGAACGTGATGGCTCTATGCTAGCTAAAAACAAAAAAATTGTGCCATGCACACCAGGAAATCTTGATAGAGATAGACTATAGATCATTACCACTTAACGAGTAGAGTAGAGTAGAGGAAGAGGTTTTAGGATAAGCTACTTGATACAACACGTGCACACAGATGTGGTCAAAAGTCGATCAGTGTGGTCGAGAGTATGAAAAACCAAACAGGAAGAACTCATTCGACCTCCTATCCTTTGAGCCGATGAAACCCACTGATCTGATCCGTGATGCCAACACTGATGAGTATAATAGTGTAGAAATACATCTACTACTATCCACAACTAAGAGATAGAACATCAACAAATAGTGTGCTAGCACTCAGGTGGTCAATGGAGTGGTACGTAGAGCTCGGGAGAGGAGTTAGGGTTTGCTCATGGTGGCTAATAGGTAAGCACACTTGATGAACCATGGCATGCATGAGCCCCTCACTCCTTATAGATATTGACATCTTAGCTTGGGTTCGTCCAAGCCTAATCAGAACTCTATTTAGATCCCTATCCAATCTACTTAGATCTTTATCCAAACTGTTTAGATCTCTAGACAAACTAAGACTGATTTGAATCCTATTCAAATCTAGTGTTCCAACCCATTAAGTGTGTGACCTTGTTAATTCATGTATACCTTGGTTAATATATAGAAACTCTTTTCTAGTATTCCATTAATAGTGCCCCCAAGAGAAGCATATTACCAAGTATACGTAAATATCATATTGGTTGAACATGTAATGTTCTCATGTACAAATCTCTTTGCCTCACGATACCGATTGAGCAGAAGATGAGACTTGTATCATCCTATCAATATCTCAATCTCTCTCAATCTTCGTACTAGAATATACCTTATGATTAACTCCTTAATCATGTTGGTATGGCTACGCACTTTCATAACCCATTACATTGAGGGACCTAGAGATATATCTCCTATAAGGAGTGGCAAATTATATCTTGATCACTTGCATTCCACTATATATTCTATTGCAAACCTAGAGACTACTTTTCTAGCTCCCTAGTTACAGAGTGGTATTTATTAGACTCAAAGTAAGCTATGTGTATACACATGATGAGAATTGTGATGTTCTCAGGTCTAAGTATTTTATATAAAAACCATTGAGACCAAATGGTGACGCATGGGATCTCAAGAGTGCCTCATAGTGGCTTTATCCAACATATGTTCTCTAACATACGTCATTGTTATTTATTTGGTATCTTCATACATATGATCCATGAGACATGTGTTGGAACATTAGGTAATTTTACGATTAATTTCTGAAATATATTAATCATAGCGTCTGCATTAACTAGTATGAACAGATCTACCGTACTAGGTGGTAAGAACACAACAATCATGATTCCACAAAACATGATTAATATCCATACATAAAAAGTATTACATGTACTGTATGACAGTAGATGATGAATCCACGGTTGGGGCAGAGACGCTTTTGTTGGTGTCGGATCACAGCACCCGACGGTGATCGACGGTAGACATAGACGGAAGACACGTCGTGAAGACAAACTTGAGCAGTCGCACAGAGCACTTTCCAAAAACCTTATCCGCCCTCTCTCGATGCAAGATCACAAGGACGACTAGTTTTGGAGACCTACACTTCCGTTCTCAGTGCACGCCAGCGGACAAGATGGAGTATACTATGGCGGCAACACAGTAGAGAGAGAAAAGACAACCAACAACCCTAGCACGGTGTTGATAGCAAAAAAATGTCATTAATGGTTAAAGTTGTCAAAATATAAAATTTTGATAATTTAGCCGAAAATATGCTAAGTCCTGGCACAGGCCGGTCTGACCGGCCATGTATCGCCGGTCTGACTAGCACCACTTCGGTTAGACCGGCTATAGGTCCTATCAGACCAGCCAACCCTGTATCCGATTTAGATTAGCTGATTCCGGATCTATTTTATCTCTAATTAATTGTTGATGACTTGGAACCCGTGTATAAGTCCATTTAGAGCCCAGGAACTCATGACCAACCTCTATAAATAGAGGCAAGGCTGATTCAAGGAGAGCCCCCCAAAACCCTAATAGATCCAATCTATTATATACCTTGAATCACATTTACATTCAATCTACTTTCCTTGCTCTAGGTTTAGTTTAGCATGTCCATCTTTGCTGGTTTGCGTTGTAAACCATCCGTCCGCCGCGTCGTAATCATGGTAAGTCCTTGTCGGTTCGCTCGTGAATCGTCCGTTTTATCCACGTAATGAATTTCTATTGTTTTATTGGTTTTACCAGTAATTCGGTCTTTTTTCCGAATTACCTCTGGTTCTTGGTGTTTTTTGCAGTGTTTCATCCCTCTCATCTTCGCCAAGAACTCTGGTTACGATCTGTCCACGGTGGAACAGTCGACGGAGCATTTAGGCAATCAGATCTATTATTATCGGTCAGACCGATAGTGTAGCGCCGGTCTGACCTGTGCGTGCCGTGCTGCCTCGTCACGCCATTGCCGGCATGCCTTTCCCCCCTATTACCGTCAACCGTCGGTCTGACCGAACTCCTTGCACCGAAGGTACTTTCACGCTGGAGCCCGTCTTCGCGTCGGGTCCCAGATTCCCGAGGACCTTTCAGTGTGACCGGGGTTATATCCTTGGTCCGACCGACCGAAGGCCGGAGGGACCCCTTCGACCACCCTTCGCACTATATGCCGAAGCCCCCCCTTCGGCTGAATATTTCGCATCATCGGTCTGACAGGCGGCGTAGCTTTGGTCTGACCGGTGTAGCTTCGGTCTGACCGGCTTGCCTTGGCCGGTCTGACCGCTAGGACTTCGGTTGAACCGGTCCTGTTTTGGCCAGTTTAATTAGTTTTAGTTATTTTTATTACTTTTCCAACACTTCGGTTAATTGAACATTATTTCTAAATACTTTTTTGATTGCCTGGTGACTCCGTTATTTCCTTACCACTATTTAAGGATCGTCGAAACGTGGCGTCGGTGATGTGTTACGTTTAGGGGTTTACTCCTAAATATCCGCATGCTTTTGGATCGCCGGATCGGCGTCAGTGCGTTTGGCGTATTTTCGTGTCTACACACGGTTCTTGGTTTTGATCTGTTATATCGCTTCAAGGAATCGGGCTAATAGATGAGTATTTATATGGGAGCAACCGGATCTCATATCATGATCATGATCTTAATCAAGTCGGTTACCATATAACCATATCCCACAAATTTCGCCATGTTCCCAAATAATCGGAACAATAAAAGGAAAGACCGTGTCTCCTCAAGGCAAGGAGTTGAATTCTGGGATCTCGTGGTCAGGGTCGGCAGGCCGACCCCCAAACCCCGAGTCCTGACTCGGATCAAGCACTCATGAAGTGTTGATCCTCGACCTCTGAGTCCCTGGCTCGAGTTCGGCACTCAGCAATGTCGAGTCCGACTCCCGACTACTCGGGATTCCTTTTAATGGCATTGGCCTTTGAGATTTATTTAGAAATTTCTAAAATATTCATATGGGTCTATCCCAAAATTCAAGCAACATGATGATCAATCAATACACACGTATCGATTTGAGTCATATCTATGTCCCATATATAACTTACATCCGATCAAGCATCATTTAGAAATAGTAATATTACAAGTCTCGTGAAGAAGTAACATACTTGTTGATCTATATTAATAGTTTCTATTTCAAAAAAAAAGAAACAAATTTATTTCATAAATATGGTATGCCACGTATAACATTTTCATGGTCCCTCTGGGGCATATTACTAACATAGCTACAGTAACCAGCAGCACCAAATGTGTCAAGATCATAACCTTGCCCAACCATACCTATAGCCAAACCCATCACTTTTCCCGCCAACCATACCTACATGCTTAGTAGCCATCTTTACTTGCAAGGCAGCCTCTTCTTGTAAGCGCTGCTGCGTGATGACCGTGAGGAGAGATTTAGCGGTATTTTATATGAGAAAATTACTCACTTGCTATTATAATTTTCAAAAATTTCCTATATACTTCTGTCAGTAACCGTGGCGACACTCATCTGTCAGTGACACACTAATGGTATATTAACAAACCGTGAAAATTATAATGACTGATTTTTGAATCCTCCGATGTCAGATCACACCGGATGGTCCAAACCCAAAAGCCACAACAATGCAGCTTGTAGATAGAAGGATAGAGAGCTTGGACGCGTTTGGTGTGAAACGAGGACCAGTAGTGTTGTAGTGCTAGTGGTTATCGCCCTTTTTTTTGGTCTCGACGTTTTAGAGGGCGGTGTGTGATGTTAACTTGTGTTGGGTTTGCTTTATGCTCTCCTTTTTTCTTGCTTTTTCTCGAACCAAATAATTGGTGTATAGGTGGAAGCCATACACACATTCACAGTCATGCAGCTGATCATTAATCACTCATTTCAGTTATTAGCTTCATGCTAACTAGAAAGAAACTATGTTACTACGAACGACACATATTTCAGCTGGATGAATCAGTGAAATGCATCATGGATCATTAATCATATACCCAGCTTGAATATGCATTTACAGTGGCCAATGTTTCACTTCCAACTTCTAAGTGGCTCCAGGATGCTGAAGGAACAGAGCTGCTCAGAGTAGCTGTGCTTTTCCTTCTGTTCATTTGCAAGTAGTTGTGCAGAGCTGCTGATGAGATTGGGAACTAGACAATTCTGCTGTCGTCTCTGTAATTTCTATTGCTCACTTCGATCTTGGGATTAATTTTTGGCAGTCATCAAGCCACCAAACAAAATGCTACATCCCCTCGAGAGGTGAAAAACCATCTGTCACATGTTGCGTTGTGCCGCCCAGGTAAAAAAGTTCAGACTATCAGTTTTGCAGACAAAAAAAAAAACGATCTTGAAAGAAGATGGGTTTGTTCTATTGATTTGATCGTGCTCTCTTGCGACTGCAAACCAAAGTTTTAGCAAAGATTTAATCTGACATTGAATGCAGGAATAAGCTAGTGTTTATCTCAATGTTTTTTATCACTCCTCGATCATGCTGTCTAGCTAGCAGAGCAGAATATGCCTGGATTGGACCATGGAAGAGTTTGAGAAAAAGGTCATAGGATCGCTGCCCGAGGACAAAAGTTCAAAATTTCGTGAAAACCTGATGTTACCACAAAACGTTTAGGTGAAATATAGAAACAAAATTCAGAAGATCACCTGATACCCTTCAGGTTCAGAAACTCTGTGCTGAACGTATGTATGATCAACTAATCATATGTGTCAGCTAATCTGCAACGTCATTTTAACACTATGGAAATGATCATATCCGAACCAAGAAATGCTGCCCTAGCTACTGACAACAAGTCCAGTAGCGTACAGCTCAAGATTATTGAGAGTCAACAAGTACAGTCTGCATATATTGTAAACTGCATATCATACTCAGTAAACATCTCTGTGAAATACAGAAGTATGATCTTAGTATAAAGATCGTTTTATTTACTAGGCTTTGCCAATTATGTTAAACGGCAAGCCAGGACGACAGTGCTATTCGTATATATACTCAAACAAGCTCTTTGTAAAGCAGCGGGGAGATTCTCATCACCAGTCATACAACACATTTTTAACATTAGACTATCACCCTCAGAAATGTGTTTAGTTGTGTCCGTTACCTCCGCCACCACCAGAACCATAGCCTGAGCCAGATCCATAACCTGAGCCTCCACCTTGGCCTCCACCACCACCGCCACCACCACCACTTCCGTATCCTCCACCATGAGCACCACCTTGTCCATATCCACTCCCTGATCCAGAACCATAGCCGGAACCACTACCATACCCACCACCTTGGCCACCACCTCCTCCGCCGCCGCCACCTTGTCCACCACCACCTGCAGCACCGCCAGCACCATAGCCTGAACCATAGCCCTCACCAGACCCATGCCCATAGCCACCAGCACCGCCACCTTGGCCACTACCACCTCCTCCTCCACTTCCATATCCACCAGCACCACCGACACCTCCTCCATATCCAGAGCCTTGCCCAGACCCATAGCCAGAGCCCGCGCCACCACCCTCACCACCGCCTCCTCCTCCTCCACCACCATGTCCATATCCACTACCGGCAGCCCCTCCGCTACCACCACCCTCACCATATCCTGATCCGGAACCGTATCCTGATCCACCGTAACCACCGCCACCTCCCTCGCCACTACCGCCACCACCACCTCCCCCACCAGGGCCATAACCGAGGAGGGTTCTAGCACTGGTTGTCATGCCAATGCTAAGAAGCACAAGGATTGCAAGCGCCAAATGCTTAGTAGTAGCCATCTTGACTCGATCTGAGCTTAATTAGCTACTTCAGAGTGTGTGTGTGGTTGGAGTGAAGGGAAGCTGTGGTATTTATAGGGTGCAACACCTTGCATGGCTAGCTCTGAGCTGTGTGTATCAATCTGAATTGTCCAAAACTAGAGACGTAGTGTTTGGACTTGGGGAGCGTAGTTGGGTGTGAAACGATGACCAGGAGATCAGAGTGCATGAGTACGTGATAGTATAGCTAGCTTCCCTTTTTTCAGACTTGTCCAGAGCGGTGTGTGATGATGTTGCTGCATGCTTTTAATTTTTGTTTACTTTCTCTTTTGCTTTTATGTAAGCACAGGTAGAATTATTCCGTTTGCTATTGCATTATATTATTCTGCACATACTGTAAGGTCTCCTGACGTTGTTTTCTCGACAGCGACTCCGGCTGGCCGGTTTTAGCGAATTTTGATTCGAAACCGTTGGCTGCTCGGGATAATTACTAGGCATATGATATCGATTAATTAACATTGAATTATGTGCTTAATGTGATCCATGTGATAGATGATTCAGTGATGTGGGAGATACATATGATGACACTGATTAATTATGACCTGCTAGCTAGCCTAATTAGCACATACCACGTGGATAGATATCTTATTTCTAGTTGGAATTCAGTCATTTAGTCATATGGTTTAATAACTATCCGGCAGTACGTAGCTCATCAAACTAGTTAAGTTTGTGCCATAATTAATGAAATTGAATTAGATATTATTTACTCGGTTTTCTTACTTGACGTTTATATATAAATCCACACGAGATTTCTGCATCATATATACTGCATTACAGCTTCCCTTCTACATAAACACACCAAGCATCCTAATGGGATCGACAGTTTCTTGATCGAAGCACAAATTTGTAACATGTTTTGCTCCCTTCCTTCAGTTTCCAAGAAAGAAACCAGTTTTTTTTTTAAAAAATAAAGAGACAAGAATGCCTCAAAATATTAAGAGATCAAAATAAAAAGTTCACAAGAAGCAAGTAATATAAGCTACTCCGCAACGACTCTTCCTATGATTTTATCATTGACATATAGATCCAATAGTGCTGGTCTAATTATCAGTAGCAAAGACATGAAGATAATCTGTAAATTTGAACTCATGTGAGCTTATTAATATTTAAGAATGTTTTACGAAAGTTCCCTCTCATCACTCTGTTAGATAATTTTTGACGGCAAGAGAGAATGTAGTCAAACAATGATCATTAGTCAAAACTATTGTTGGGGGAATAAGTTTTTCCTTGAACATGGGCCAAATGACGTCAGCCTCCGACAGCCTTCGGCCCGGAGCCCAACACTATCGAAGCATGTTCCTATCTGGTGAAGTAATTTCTAAATTTCAAGGTCCACTTCGGAGCCCTCTGGAGCGAGGCCTCCGAACCCCTTCGGAGTCCTCCGGAGCGAAGCCCCCAAGATCCCTTTGAAGTTTGCAGAAGCTAAGTCTCAGGCTAGTTTCAGAGTTATACTCCGGGCTAACTTCGGAGTTAACCTTCGAGCTTTCTTTGGAGTTAACCTTCGAGCTCCTTTCAAAGCTCCTCAGAGCCAGTCTTCGGACCCGTTCCGGTCAATTAGAAGCTAAGTTTCCGAGAACCCAGTTCAGAGTTCAGTTTAGAGTATACTTCGAAGCCCACTTCGGAGTGTACTTCGAAGCCTTCCTTGCGGCCTCCGCCTGAAGAGCTCCGGCCCCTACTCCGAACCTAAAAGATATTTGTACCTCGCTATAATATAGAAGCCATACCAGGGGCCCCTCTGCCCCTAGTATGTCATTTAGCTGGTCAAGAAGTGACGTTTATCTGCCACGTCTGTAAAGCTGTAAAGCACTTTGTATAGTAGCTAGCTCCTTTTTCCCTTTTTGCCCCTATGAGCCTATGACTTATAGAGGGCATTTTGATCTTTTCCTTTGGCCTGCGTGCCTATAAAAGCAGGGCCAAGCCCTTGTAACAAGTTAGCTGCTCCGAGGGTCATGAGAGCCCCGGGATTCATCAGATTCCATCGAGGCATATTATGCCAAATCCACCACAAACTGGACGTAGGGCTATTATCCCTTAGGGGAGGTCCGAACCAGTATAAATCTTTTCTCCTTCTGAGAGAACCCTTCGAGGTTCATTTTACACACCATATACACACATACAAAAAGTGGTGTAGCTAACACAATTGCTACAACAACTATATAATGTAGTCGGCAAGAGAAATTAACCATATCAATCATCATTGATCATCCCATTCTTCTCTCCTGTGATTGACCTGGACAGAAATTTATTTTTTTGTAGTCGGCAAGAGAAATTAAATTAACCCAACAAGAGACCATTTTCAAATAAAGCACGCATGATTTTTTTTTCAGCATGTGTATGAAATTTGTCGCCATGCCATAAGCTGGTCGCTCGTTTAATTTGTACACAAATACGAAAATGGGTAGCTCAAGATGGTCACCGCCCTAGCTTATAGTTAGTTGTTTTGTACGTTCGTTAAACTTACTTAAGCTAATAAGGGTGTGTTTGGTTCTGCTGTGAGCTGTGAAAAAGCTGTTGTGAGTTGTGCTGTGAGCTGTGAAAAAGCTGCTGTGAGCTGCCTACTGTGAAAAATCTGTTGTGAGTTGTTTACTGTGAAAAAGCTGTTGTGAGCTGTCTGCTGTGAAAAAGCTAAAAGTCGTTTGGTTGAAGCTGCTGTGAAAAAACTGCTATGAGCTGACTGTTTTTTATAACTTACATAATTTTCATCATTATAATATTTTATACATATATATAAATAGGAATCACTCAACATTGATGCAACTAAATAACTAAAAAATATATTAGATAAATAAAAAAGTTTATAGTTCATCTTATAAAGTAACACCAACCACATATTATCTCATGAAATTGTGCAATGCAATACAAACCATAATAATATTAGATCAAATAAGACACCTTAAATTCATACTATTTATTCTGAACTAAAAATCAGAAAAATAGAAAAGCAAGGTTCAGACTTCTTCTAAATTTGTATTAGAAAAAAACTGTTTTTTTACATCAGAAGTAATTTTTGGTAAACCTGGTCGGATTCTACTTTCTCGGAAACAAAACCAAACGTACCTAAAGCTATGACGACTTAACTTATAAACTAGTGCTAAGAATGCAAATATAAAATATATTTTACGTGTCGCACATCACACAGTTAGGCAGCTCTGAAGTCTAGCTAGCTACTAGCTATGCAGATATCTCATCTCGAAGAGAGCTTTTGATTTCTGAAGGCCAAGACAAGCGCTGGCTATGATGACCAGAGGAGAACTAATTCGACTGGTCGCTCGCTTGTGCCGACTGGGTGCAACTAGTGCGTGCTACGTATACTGTGCTCGTCGTGTACTTCCAAGTCGCCGCGAGCAGCCGTGCGATTTCCACGCGTTCGTCGACCGTCTCGACCAACTAATTTGACGCTATCTGTACGTGCATGCAAGTGATCAATCGCCTTCTCGATCGCGCTAGCTCTACGTACTGTGCCAATCAATGCAACCAACCTGCTACACTCGTAGTGAAACCTTTAGAATCACCGAGAAGACATATGAGAGGACAAATGGTACTGGAAGAAGTGCTTTTCAATAATCAGCTGGGATAGAATTCTAAATTTCAAGATGTGCCATTGCATATTTTGAGACATTAACCGAGTGTTTGTGCGTTGTAACAAAAAAAAATTATAACATTAAAAGAACGTACACCATTCAGATAGTGATGAACTTGTTGTGAAAAGAAGTGGTGGTGGTGACAGACTCACCACCTTAAAACTAATATATATCATTAATTAAGTGTATTTAAAATAATTAATTAAAAAAGAAAATAGGCTAACTTAGCAATAAATTGCCTTGATTACGAAAAGTAATCTGTATGCGTGTCACCATACATAGAGTTTGTTGGTTATTTCTTTTTTTAATACATGCAACAATTAATGTAGTAGGATGCAAATTTTTTCTAAATGAATCATGGAAGTCCGTTAAAAAGGAATTAATTGTTGTATGTACGTTGGCAGTATGTATTAAAGAAAAATCGAGCCGTTGGATTATATAGATTTTAAATCTGAGCTATTTGATCATACAGATCTAACCGTCACAAAATTTAAAATTATCCTTTTAAAACTTCTTGTATGTGCGCGAATGTGTCGAGAATATTATCTGTATGCATGCTTGATTTTTTTGCGAATAGTACAGAAGCCTGAGATAGCTTGTGCACCCACCTTTTCAACTTGCTATAATTTCTAATATTTTTGAAGTGTTTAAACGGAATTGTAGTTTTTAAACTTTCCTCGATAAAACCAAGCAAGGAAATTTTATAGTTTTTGAGTATCTATTAGTATTAATTTTAGAAACTCCTCGTACTTTAGGATGAAAATTAACACTAAACTTTACGTGGAATCATTCTATTAATAATCGTAACAACGTGCGGCATCACGTACCTCGTCCTATCAAAAATTGGTTTTTATAGATGCTCTATTTTTTTACATAAAACCGTGAAATTAAAAGGGATCAGAGAAAGACCTGGATAGGCACAGCTCGTCTATAGAAATTAGGATTATTTTACAGTTCTTGAGGAGGTATCAGGAGGCACCACATTTTTTAGTGTTAATAACACTGAAAAATGTGGTACCTCCTCAAGGACCGTAAAATTTCTCTAGAAATTAACATATTTTTACGGACAATTCATTTAATAGAATAACATATGAAATTCATTTAATAAAACAGCCTGCTCCTCACCCTGTTTTGTTATCAAATGTAGTGATATAATCGTCTCTTTTTTATTGAAGCCTGGTGATAAACTGATAATAGCTAGCTAGCTATGAAATTTAGGGGAAGAAAGAACAGAGATAGGGAAAGGAAATAAGAGAAGCGGGAACGGAGATAGGGTATACAACGAGAGTTTGAAGGAGACATCTTGCATAATATGATAGAAGATTTGAGATGGTGAGGGGATGGTTCTATTCTTTCTAAATATTTCGATGATGTAGATGAAGGTACCATTTAGAGTTCAACCGCTGCGAAGGTAAAACGGAAGCGGAGTTCCTCAATGATCAGCAAAGATGCCTTATAGAAATAAGGTTTGCTAGCCGAAGACAAGGTGCCACACTTTTTTTTTTGCAAAAACACGGTTGAAAAAGATGTGGATAACTGTTTCGGTCATTTGATCATCGAAGATGCGAGTGGAACTGCAAGGCTAACCCTCTTGACAAGGTTATCAGTTGCAAGGATATCTTGTTTTGAATGGTGAGCCAATAAAAATGGCAGCATTTTCCTTTGGCACATGCCTAGTGAGGCTGGATAATTGAGCAAGATAATCAAGCTGATTTCGCGTGTAGGTCTTATCTACTTATCTCCACAATATGAGATTTGTACAAAACCATTTGGCATGCATTCAATTTTCCGGATCCTCTTGAGATGGGATAAGTCCCGTCTCCTTCGATTCTTTGGCTCCTAACAATTTTAAATCACAACGTGTCCAAGTTGATGAACGGAACCATTTGCCACGATTATCCGATCGATGGATCCACTGAACCATGTAGCTTACAATTAATTTCAGACACCCAGCCAGTTCTTTAGCTAGCATTTACCTGCACTAATGCGTCCACGCGCGATTACAGCACCGAAATTGTCAGATGCAACTACGTACTTTACTATAGCTTTCACTCCTACTATACTATCACATCTAAGAAATTAAATTCAGATACGTAACACATTGCTGACTAGCTCAGCGGTTTCTTAATTGATCTGATATCCCAGCATGCATCCTGCAATAATATATAGGGTACACTTTTCTTTTCCGCTTTTATGTGCCTTTTTATTTGGAGTATTAATTCATCTTATTTCGGTAGTACGTCATTCCAGTTTAACTATTAAAATAAATTTTTTTGGTGCCAAACGATGCAAATGTTTCATTTTGAGTCTAATAAAATAATATAAATATATTTAAAATATATATTAATACGATTAAATATAATATATTTTAATATATTGGTATGTCAAACATAATGTATAGTTTAATACAGTATAATACATGAGTAAATAAGTATTGTGGTAGACGACTCATGATCAGTGAGTGTTAACATAGAGATTTTAATATATTGGTATCTCAAAAAAGTTGTAAAATATAATTTTAATGGGTATAGATTGAATGATCGATATTGACCAGAACGAGACAAATACTACCACAAAAATGTTTTTTAGTGACAGGTAAAAGACGTGCGTCAGTAATATACTTTTAGTGATGAGTTATTTCACACGCGTCAGTAATGCCGCCTTATTAGTGATGAGTCGTAATAAGATTTGTCACTACAGATGAGGCTAGCAGGGGCGCTCCAGTTAGTGATGGGTCATATAGTTATCCGTCACTAAAGGTTGCCCCTATAGTGACGGACCACGTCACTAAATATGCGGCAGCACATTGGTGACGGTTGGTAGTACCACTCGTCACTAAAAAGTATTACTACATTGTGTCATCCGAAACTCTAAGGTCATCTTTAGTGACATTCTTATATGGATAACCGTCATTGATGATAAGTATATAAGTACCTCATGCACAGAGCTCCACATTTTTTGCTCCCAAGTCCCAACCGCTGTCATCTTCATCATAACTACCGACCGGCAGTGCAGTTGTTGGACACGCCGATGATGACTCACACCGTTACGTGCTCCGGTGGACCGGCCCACACCGCAAGTAGCATTAACATCATCCGACCTAAGGTATATATTTTTAATTATCCAATATATTTTAATCTGAAATCATATTTTTGTACGACACAATATGTGAAATAATTATAGTCTGTTGGTGTCGTTTTTTTGTCACACGCATGGCTTGGAAGGTATGCTTAACTCTAGTGCAAGTCCTACAATCTTAGAAAAAAGTTCTAAGTGTGCCAATCAGTTTGACCCTGCAACTGATAAGGGACCAAAAAAGATGGCGTTAGTAGCAAAGCTGATCGGCTATCGAGCCGATGACCATGGCGAGAATAAAACAATCGCAAGTAAAGGAGCCAATCGACAATGGGGCCAATGACCATGGCAATGCTATTAGGGCTGACTATGCCATCGACTGATAAGATAAAGTCTTTGCACGTAAAGGCCTATGAATATCTCCCAGAGCAGATAAGATATAACAGGAAATTAAAGATAACCTATCAACTTGTACTCCGATAGAAACTAAATCTAACATATCAGATAACATATCTATATTATTAAATTTTCATAACAGCAAGATCAGACCTAACCAAGATAGTTGCTAATCACGAGAAGTCAATAATACTTCAACACATCGAGCATATATTATTTAGATGAATGATATACATCATTAATAAGGAACAATAGAACGAGATGTCGGATCTAACCGATGAAGCCTCAAACTACGACACCTAATCCATATAAATCTAAGAGATCAAAGTGATGTAGTCTTAGACCTAGCAGATACCCCAAGATAAACTAGCGATCACACTGACCAGGCCGATGCCTCAAGAGATCGACATGATGCAGCCTTGATGAACACTAACCTAGCCGATACGATTGTTGGGGTGGCGGGACTCACCTCTTCACTAGAGATCAGAACGATGCGGTTCGGTTTCGAGTGCCAAGCCCCGCTGGGATTAACTAGAAGTTTCGATAGGATTATAAGAAGTTTTGATAATTTATGGGTCGTAGACCGAGAATCTATATCGGAAGTTCTGAGGCGGGCGAACAGAATGGATATGTTGGCCTTTTATCTAGATTTGGAATCCAGGTCTTGCCTCTATATAAAGGGAGGAGGAGGAGGTCGTGAGAAAGACTTAGAAGCCCTTGTTGCTTAAACCCTATCCTCCACACCTCTCCTCTCCCATTAAAATCTCAAACGTCGTGATTGAGATTTCTCTCTGGTTCTCACAATTGGTGCTAGCACACCGACGTGAGATCAATCCAACCCATGTATGTGTGGACTCCATGGAGGTGCTGCTCGAACAGTGGCACTCATTGTCATCTTTCTCGAGGTAAATGCCGGTCTTTATCATCTTTACCAATGGTCTTCGTTGTGAGGGTCGTCGACGAACCGGTGAATCAAGGAGGAGCTAAGCGAGGACGCGTTTCCTCAACCTCTTCTTCCGCTGCACCTAGCGTGTCTCGCGTTAGAAGTTACCGATTTATGATCTCTCACGCGCATGGTTCCGGGATTTTAGGGGTGAAATTTTTGATTTATCGATTACCGTAGCTTCCCCGCTCCCCTTCAAAATCCCCACCCGAGTGTGGGGATGGGGATGAGGATAGGGATAGTCTCTTTTTTGCGAAGGGATGGGGATGAGGATAGGGATAGTCTCTTTTTTTGCGAAGGGATGGGGACGAGATGGCCAAACCCGATGGGGACAGACCCGTTTCCATCCCTATGCGGGAAAAGTATGAAATCATATGCTGATACGAGTGAATCCAACAGAGGCATAAACAGGAGGGCTTTTATTTGATATGACTTAGCACCTTCAAGTTTCTGACCAAATCCAAAAAAACGGATTCGGATTTGAATTTTTTTGATTCGGATATGGATTCATATATGAATTCTTTTTTTATATGGAAACAGATATGACATTATTAGTACCGACGGATAGAAATGCTATTCGGATATCTAGATTAAAAAACAATTTGGCCCACATGAATATTTAGTTCATTTTCGGCCGACGTAAAAGACCTAACATCAGACCTAAAAATAGAGTTGTTGGTATATCCAGCTTGTCGTCGCTGATTTGGCTTCCACCCTAACTGGCCGCTCGGCCGCTGCCACATTATGGTTTCCGACTGGGCGCCATCGCAACATGAGACTTGGCTGCCGCCATGCCATGTGTCCTGACCTAGCTCTGCCGCGTACCCCAAACAAGCCCCATCGCCCGTCACGCGCCTCGCACAAGCCCCGCCGCACCCTAGCGTGGCTTTGTCGTGTGCCCTAGATAGGCCCTGTCGTGTGCCACAGCTTGGCCTCCCGACCACCACCCTAATGCTCACCCCGCCTGGCCCCTACTGCCACCTTGTTGTGCCCTCCGCCTTCTCCTCACCGCGTGCTCTGCCTGGGCCCTTGCCATGAATTCTGCCTGCTGACTCGAAAGAAATGAACTCGCTCTCACGCTGTGCTATGACTCGGAAGAGCAAAGGAAAGTGATAAGGGAAGAAAAAAATAGAAAGGAGAAAATAGAAAAGAAAAAAGAAAAAGATTTAGAGTTTAGGAAAAAAATATTTTGAAGATTAAAAATCTATCATTTTCTCTAATTTTAAACATCAAAGTGAAGAAGGAAAGGCAGAATAAAGTGAAAAAAGAAATAAAGAGAAAAGGAGAATAAAAGAAGAATAAAAGAAGATTTTTTTTTGAAATTTAGAGATTTTCTAAGATTACTCGGATTGTAGCATGCACTATATATTTTTATTTTTGAGAAACCAAGTGTTGGTTTCGGTGCTAGTGATGAGTGATTGACAGGCTTTTACCCCAAGGTTCGAAGGGGTACCTCCGGAAGGGGTTCGGAGGTTGGACCTCCGAAGGGTGTTCGGAGGTGGTTTCACCGAAGGGTGTTCGGTGGTTGGTTGCTGCAGCTGTTGCAGCGGAGTGTGCGTGTCGGAGGGGTCCGACAGTACACGATGACTGGGTGTGTACCGAAGGCTTCAGTACTTTGGGCGGTACACCGGCGTGTGTACCGGAGGTTGCTAACCCGGAGAGGTCTCCGGAGTACTGGAAACACTTGTCTGTTTGTCTGTGGTGCGCAGGGACTTCGGAGGCGACAGACAGGTTCGCGGCAGGTGAACCTGGGTCAAGCGGGAGGCTTGAGGCCAGGGGAGCGGGGAGCTCCGTCACGGTGGCTGCGAAGGGGTCTGGGTCGGTCCTCGGGTCGAGGTGCCCTAGGTGAAGGCAGAGAGTGCGGAGCGTGGCTCCGGGTGAAGGTACTCCGAGACAAAGTCCTCGGAGGTGAGGCACTTCGAAGGTACTTCGAATGGAGTGACTTCGGAGTTGGCTGGATCAAGTCCTCTACGGAGGCAAGGAGTTCGAAGTGTGCTCCGGAGGGAGACATTCGAAGGTACCCGACGAAGGTCTCAGAAGTCGAGGCGCATCGAAGGCATGGTCCGGGTGAGGCTCGTCGAGGAGTGTGCTCGGGGAGAGACACTGCGATGAAGGGCTCATGGAATGCTTCGTGCGGAGGCCTTGGACGAAGGAGGGACTTCGAAGGGTGGTACTCCGAAGGTGGGGGTTCGGAGTGAGGAAGGCTTCGGAGCGAGGCTAGCTCCGGAGTGTGGTTGTCTTGTGGTACTTCGGCTTGCATGGCTTCGGTACACGGACTGACGGAATTCGAGCTGGGCGGAAGCTGCGAAGCCGTGGTGGTCCACTCCGGAGGTGTTGGTGCGAAGGCCAAAGGGCTTTGACGGCTTCGGCTCAAAACCGTCACTGTATCCGAGGCTATCTTCGGTGAAGCGAAGGCCATCAGGCTCAAGGCTTCTCACCGAAGCTATCGCACCCCTCGCGTGCGAAGGGGGGCTTCAGAAAGGTCAAAGGCTGCAAGTCTGACAGTGTCTGCTCTGCAAAAAGCTGGCACTGTCCCCTCTGCGAAGGCTGATAGAGAAGCCTCCAATAAAGTTGACTACCTTTTGTACCCCTCAGTTCTGTAGAGACAAAACCAATGTAAACCCTAGGGGTAAAGTAGTCAATTCCTTTGGGTGAACTGTGGGCTATAAATATGAGGGCTCGGTAGGTAACATTTAACACTTTGAGCATTTACTGTTGAGCTCCTGTACTAGCCACACACTTCGTTGTATTCATCCAGAGTTCAATTTTATTGTGTTCCTTGTTCAAGCGGCGAAGCCCTGCTTCTGTGTGCTTTTTGCTTGAGCTCGCTTTACATACCTCGCTAGTTGTAGTGCACCGAAGCCTGTCTAGGCGAAGGGTGTTTAGTGCGAAGTGTGTTTTTCAGTGTGCTGTCGCTCTGTGTAACAGGAGGCAAGACCTCGCTGCTTACTAGCGAAGCCCTGATCGAAGCCCGTGCTTTTATCGTGTCTGTGACTCTAGCGAAGTCTGTCAGTGTGCATTTAGACCTTCGTGTACGAAGCCCAGCACCCATTGCTGCTGCCAAGTACTTGGTCAAAGTCCTCAGTAGGGTGTCCACTCTTGTGAAGAGTGAAGTGCGAAGCCTGCTCGAAGCACCCTGGGTGCGGAGCCTGCACTAACTTAGCAGAGTAGATTTTCGAGGGTTGTTAGTGGAGCGAAGTCTTCTTGGCTTCGAACTTTTGCTCCTGCGAAGCCTGTGTTCGGAGCTGTCAAAGCACCTCCGAACCAGACCTTCGAAGGTAGTGTTCGAAGCCTGTTCCGCAGAAGACAGAACTAAAACTGAAGGCTAGTTTTTAGCCCGAAATTTTAAAAGCTCCCATTCACCCCCCTCTGGTCGCCGTTTCCGGTCCAACAATTTTCCTTAATGAGTTTATTATTTCAAGCACTTGCAGTTCAAATTTGATTTGCTTCAATTTAAATCCTAAAAATCAAAATTTATTAACTACAAATAGCTAACCGACTTAGAAAAATGCCAATTTTTCATGGAATAAGATACATTGTATTTTGATTGTAGAAAAAGTTTGAAGTTCAAACGAGGATTTAACTGATGATTTGCTTTTAAACACAATCTATTCCTTCTTTAATTCCTAATCCGTCCGTAGAGAATCTCTCATTTTCTTAACATCCTACATGACAACTTTCTCGAAATATTTTAGTTTTTTATCATAGCATATCTACATATCATAGCATAACGTTATGACAAATCTCGTATTTTTTAGAATTTATTGGATTTTTAAAATTAAAAAATTATTAAGCTCCACGTTGTCAATCGAAGTCGCAACTTATATTTTTCAAAATTTCTTTCTATTTAGTAGGTACATCCTACAAATGGACTCAACAATAAGAATATGATTTTTGTACAAATTGCGGTTCATTATTTCATACACTTGTAGTTCAAATTTGAATTATTTCAATATAAATCATAGAAACACACTTAATGGATTAAAAATAGGAAACCAACCCCAAACATACTAAATTTTACATGAGATAAGTTGTATTGCATTTTGATCGTAAAAAAGTTTGAAGTTCGAAGAAAGATTTAACTGTTAATTGGTTTTTAAATCCAACCCATTCATTCTTTAAATCCTAATTCGTTCTTAGAAAGTCTCAGATTTCTTAACATCGTACATTACAACTTTCTCAAAATATTTTTATTTTTTTATCATGATATCTATATATCATATCATATCATATCAATTTGCATTATTTGGATGAACTAAAACTAATTTTTAGTTGCTAACTATTAGTTTATGAGATATAAAGATGACCTTAGTAACCATCTTTACTTGCAAGGCAGCTACTTCAGTATAAGCGTAGCTGCGTGATGAGACATGAGTAGGGATAATAGTTTTACTTACGGTCACGGGTCACTACCGGAAACGAAGTGTTTGCCGAGTGCCTGATATTTTGCCGAGTGCAATATCTTGGGCACTCGGCAAACAAAAAATACTCGGCAAATTAAATATTTGCCGAGTGTTTTTTGAAAAAACACTCAGCAAACAAGTTACTAACGGACGTCGTGACGGCGTTCTTGCGCGGCCAAAATTTTTTTTGAGGGTTTGCCGACTGTTTTTTAAAAAACACTCGGCAAACCTATTTTTTATTTTTTTTCTGACCCATTGTTTCGAGTCTACATGATATTTGCAATTTGATTTTAACTTGAAATTTTTTATACAATAAAAACACAACATATATTATCTCATGTAAAAATTACACATTTTTTTGGTTCAGTTTGTTATTTTTAAATTATTAAGTATGTTTCTAGGATTTAAATTGAAATAGGTGAAATTTGAACTACAAGTGCCTAAAATAATAAACCAAAAATTATGGAAAAATCATATTCATGTTTTAAAGTCTATTTATGGTTCTTATAAACTGAATTAAAATAAAATTTGAACAATTTAAGGTGTGATGCTCATTGAACAACGTGAAGCTTAATAGTTTTTTAATTATAAAACAACCAACTAAAGTCTAAAAAACATGAGACTTGTCATGGTGTTATTATATGATACATAGATTCTGTGATAAAAATTTAAAAATATTTCGAGAAAATTATCACGTAGAGTGTTTAGAAATTGTAGATTATGAGAGAAGTGATTAGGGTTTAGAAAAGAAATGAGATAGATTTGAAAGAAGTTTGATAGGTAAATTATTTTTTGTAGTTGAAATTTTTTCCACAATAAAAACACAACACATATTATCTCATGTAAAAATTACACATTTTTTTATTAAGTTTGTTATTTTTAAATTATTAAGTATGTTTCTAGGATATAAATTGAAATAGGTGAAATTTGAACTACAAGTGCCTTAAATAATAAACAACAATTTATAAAAAATTATATTCATGTTTTTAAGTCTATTTAGAGTTCTTATCAACTGCATTGAAAGAAATTTTGAACAATTTAGGGTGCAACACTCGTTCGACAACGTGAAGCTTAATAGTTTTTTAATTATAAAAAAACCAAATTAACTCTAAAAAATATTATACTTGGCATGGTGTTATTATATGATACATACATTCTATGATAAAAATTTAAAAATATTTCTAGAAAATTATCACGTATAGTGTTTAGAAATAGGAGATTACAAGAGGATTAATTAGGGTTTAGAGAAAAAATGTGATATGTTTGAAAGAAGTTTGATGGGTAAATCATTTTTATACTTTAATTATTTTCTACAATAAAAACACAACACAAATTATCTCATGTAAAAATTCCACATTTTTTGGTTCAATTTGTTATTTTTAAATTAGTAAGTTTTTTTCTAGGATTTAAATAAAAATAGATTAAATTTGAACTTCAATTGCATGAAATAATAAACAAAATATTATTAAAAAAATCATATTTATGTTGTTGAGTTTATTTTTAGTCCTTATATACTATAGTTGTACCATTTTCATCAACGAAAAGTTTGTAAAACAAATTATACAAAATTTTAAAAAATATAAAACTCTTTGTGGAGTGCCAAATTTGAGGCACTCAGCAAATATGCTGGGTTTAACGAGTGCAACACTCAGCAAACTAAAAAAATTCTTTTCCCGCACAGCTTTTCTACGAAATTTCAAAGTTGGCACAGC
The DNA here is from genome assembly GCA_019279435.1 of Zizania palustris. Classification (NCBI taxonomy): domain Eukaryota; kingdom Viridiplantae; phylum Streptophyta; class Magnoliopsida; order Poales; family Poaceae; genus Zizania; species Zizania palustris. The sequence continues at coordinate 10,670,320 of JAAALK010000080.1, forward strand.
AAACTAAAAAAATTCTTTTCCCGTCACTGTATCGGAGGCTATCTTCGGTGAAGCGAAGGCCATCAGGATCAAGGCTTCTCACCGAAGCTATCGCACCCCTCGCGTGCGAAGGGGGGCTTCGGAAAGGTCAAAGGCTGCAAGTCTGACAGTGTCTGCTCTGCAAAAAGCTGGCATTGTCCCCTCTGCGAAGGCTGACAGAGAAGCCTCCAATAAAGTTGACTACCTTTTGTACCCCTCAGTTCTGTAGAGACAAAACCAATGTAAACCCTAGGGGTAAAGTAGTCAATTCCTTTGGGTGAACTGTGGGCTATAAATATGGGGGCTCGGTAGGTAACATTTAACACTTTGAGCATTTACTGTTGAGCTCCTGTACTAGCCACACACTTCGTTGTATTCATCCAGAGTTCAATTTTATTGTGTTCCTTGTTCAAGCGGCGAAGCCCTGCTTCTGTGTGCTTTTTGCTTGAGCTCGCTTTACATACCTCGCTAGTTGTAGTGCACCGAAGCCTGTCTAGGCGAAGGGTGTTTAGTGCGAAGTGTGTTTTTCAGTGTGCTGTCGCTCTGTGTAACAGGAGGCAAGACCTCGCTGCTTACTAGCGAAGCCCTGATCGAAGCCCGTGCTTTTATCGTGTCTGTGACTCTAGCGAAGTCTGTCAGTGTGCGTTTAGACCTTCGTGTACGAAGCCCAGCACCCGTTGTTGCTGCCAAGTACTTGGTCAAAGTCCTCAGTAGGGTGTCCACTCTTGCGAAGAGTGAAGTGCGAAGCCTGCTCGAAGCACCCTGGGTGCGGAGCCTGCACTAACTTAGCAGAGTAGATTTTCGAGGGTTGTTAGTAGAGCAAAGTCTTCTTGGCTTCGAATTTTTGCTCCTGCGAAGCCTGTGTTCGGAGCTGTCAAAGCACCTCCGAACCAAACCTTCGAAGGTAGTGTTCGAAGCCTGTTCCGCAGAAGACAGAACTAAAACTGAAGGCTAGTTTTTAGCCCGAAATTTTAAAAGCTCCCATTCACCCCCCCTCTGGTCGCTGTTTCCGGTCCAACAATTGGTATCAGAGCGGGTTAAGATCACCAGTTGACCTTAACCGGTTTTGTGATCTGTTGGCGACATGGATAGAGGCAGTAAAATTCCTCTATTCGATGGGACTGATTTTGCATACTGGAAGGTGCGCATGGAGGCTTACTTGTTAAGCCAAGGAAATGCAATTTGGGAGATTGTGGACTCACAATACTCCATCCCTGAGACTCGCACCTCTCAAACAGAGAAGGATCAGTATAACGCCAACTCCAAGGCAAGAAATATACTGTTCATTGGTTTGAGTAGGAGTGAGTTCGATAGGGTGCAGCACCTTAGGACTGCTAGGGAGATTTGGACAACGCTCACTATTTTTCATGAGGGCTCTACTCAGATTAAGGCCAGGCGCCAAAGCACATACAACCAACAGTATCAGCTGTTTGTGCAGGCACCTGGTGAATCTATAGATGCCATGTTTTCACGCGTTGATGCTATAGTGAGTAACTTGCGGTCCAACGGGACGCTTGCTTACAATGATCATGATAGGGCTATCAAGCTTCTCTATGCTCTTGACCGTAGCATATGAGAAGTAAAGATATCCAGCATTGAGGAGTCCACAGGTTATGACACATTGACCTGTGATGAGCTCTTTAGCAAGCTGAAGTCCACAGAGATTGCCAAGGCATGTCTTGCAGTGCACAGAAGCTCTTTGCCACAGCCATTGGCATTGGTTTCTAGCACTAGCCGTGGCACCGCTGCAGAACCAAGCACATCTAGCACTTGTGTTTTTGCAGATGGTTTTGCTTTGTCCTCCCTGGTCTCCGTCACAAAGGAGCAGGTGGACACTCTAGATGATGATGAGCTTGCTCTCATTGCCCGGAGGTTCACCCGTTTTTATCATGAGAGACGGGATCAGAGAAGAAGTGGTTTTAGTGGTTGTTTTGAGTGTGGCGACACTTCTCACATCAAGGCTAATTGCCCCAAGCTCAAGAAGAGAGATGAGAGTGAGTTACCCAAATACCACAAAAAGGAGAGGAAGCCCTTTGTGAAGGGCAAGCGCGGCAAGATGGCTAAGAAAGTGGCCAAGGCCGCTTCCAGAGCATTTGTTGCTGCTCTCAGCGACATCGACACTTCCTCAACTGAGGAGTCGAGCTCTGAGGAGGAGGAGTCCCCAAGGAAGGAGGACAAGAAGGACAGGAAGGGACGAGACTTCACCGGCCTTTGCTTCATGGCCGACAGCGATCACAGCGGCGATGAGCTTGACTCATCTGAGGTACCTCTATCATCTGACCAGCTTTTAATTAAATTAGATGAGCTGAATGAAGTAGTGCTTGGTCAGGATAGATTACTTGTGCAAGCCGCTAGAGAAAGAAAAGACCTTAGACTTAGGCTAGAATCTGTTTCTACTGATTATGCCATGCTTAAGTCTAAAGTTAATGATGCTGAATGTGATTCTTGTGCCACTGTCATGGGTGAGTTTGCTCAGTTGCGTTCTGTTCATGCTCAAACTTTTTCTAAGCTTGAGACTGCACAGAAGCAGCTTTTGGTGGTGGATTCTAGACCTCATGATCTTATTGATTGCATGAACTGTTCTTTATTACGCGAAAGCATTAATTTACGTGATAAGCATGTTCATGATTTAGAGGCTAGATTGGAGAGGGCCAGTAGTTCTAAGGATGTGCAGCCTGTGTGTGACACTTGCATCACCCTTAAGGACCAGCTAGGCACTGTTAGAGAGCGAGCTAAAAACCTCATGTCTGAAAATGAATACCTTCTTTCTGTGGTTAATAAATGCACTGAGGGAAATGGTAGGATGGATTTGCTCTTGGCCAAGACCAAGTTGTGTGCTAACAGAGCAGGGGTAGCTCTAGGTTTGGGTTTTGAGAGGATTCCGTCAGACAGTAAGACCAAAACTGTTTTTACCTCTCCCACTACCTTAGAGAAAGAGAGAGCTCTGTTAGACACCCCATCAGCCAAAAAGCCTACCCGACCACCAAAGAAAACCACACCTCCTGCCAAGAAAATCCCTCCCAAGAAAACCACTCAGCAGAAACCCAAGGAGCCTGTGAGAGTTGCTCCTAAGACCCATGAGAGTGCCCCGAGGAGAGTATTTCATTGTTCCTATTGTCAGCGGGCGGGTCATTTGGTTGGGTTCTGTTTTCGTCGCATCAAGGATGAGCGACGCGCTCAGGCGATGAGTTACCAGGACATGCATTACCCATCTTTAGGTATGCATGAGTCTGAGTTTTACTATCGTCCTGCTTTTGAGGCTCCTCGTGCTTCTCGGAGAGGTTTTGCTCCTCGAGGTGTTCACCATGTTCCATATGGTGGTAGACCTCGGGCGAGTAGCTTTGTACCTCGTCAGAGTAGGAGACCTCGTCATGCTTTTCGATCACTGCATGTAGGTAGACCTCGCACTTTGCATCATTCAGATTATCATGTGCGTAGACCGTCTACTTTTACTGCGCCTACTACTCGTATCACTCAGTGCTGGATGCCTCGTCATTATTTTACTCACCCCAGCACTGAGCGATCGAGATATTCTTATCATGTGTAGGTGACAGATCGAGGCTTGGAGGGCACGTGGATCATGGACTCCGGTTGTTCGCGCCACATGACCGGAGATGCAGCTTGGTTCTCCAGCCTCACCTCAACCAATCAAAGGGAACGTATCACCTTCGGAAACAATCGAAGGAGTAGAGTGAAAGGTAAAGGTGTGGTAAGAATTAACTCGAATTTCACTCTCAAAGATGTTGCTTTGGTTGAAAACCTGGGATACAATTTGCTATCTGTATCTCAGTTGCTTGATGAGGGCTTCGAAGTGCGATTTCATCGCGATACTTCGCAAGTGCTCAATTCTGATGGCGTTGTGGTGTGTAAGATTTTTAGAGTTGGGAGAGTTTTTGGAGCTGATTTTTCAGAGTCGTCTGGTTCTTCTCATTGTCTTGTTGCACATTCGACGTCTGAGCTTTGGAAGTGGCATAGGAGACTAGGGCATATGAGCTTTGAGTTGCTCGCTCGTCTGAGCGCCCTAGGTCTGATCCGAGGATTGCCCAATCTCAAGTTTGAGAAGAATTTAGTTTGCGCTCCTTGTCGACATGGAAAAATGATTGCTGCTTTGCATTCGCCAGTCACCACAGTGATGACTGAACAACCCGGAGAACTTCTCCACATGGACACTATAGGTCCTTCTCGGGTTAGTTCTTTAGGGGCAAGTGGTATGTATTAGTTATTGTCGACGATTTCTCTCGTTACTCTTGGGTCTTCTTTCTTGCCAGCAAGGATGAAGTGTTTTCACATTTTCGGAGCTTGGCTTTGAGACTTTTCACAGAACTCCCTGATGCATTGAAATTCATTCGAAGTGATAATGGCACTGAGTTCAAAAATAGTCTCTTTGTTGACTTTTGCATGGAGCATGGCATAGAACATCAATTCTCTGCTCCACGGGTTCCTCAACAGAACGGTGTTGTTGAGAGGAAGAACTGCACTTTGGTTGAGATGGCTAGGACGATGCTTGATGAGCATAGGACTCCTAGAAAATTCTGGGCTGAGGCCATGAACACTGCATGTTACATCTCAAACCGTATTTTCTTGCGCTCAATTTTAAATTTGACATCTTATGAGCTGCGTTTTGGGAGACAGCCCAAGGTTACTTGTAACACCCCAATTTTTCAAAACAATAAAATATTATTAAATTCAATTTATTGGAATTATTATTTCAGAAAACACTTTTAAATCCCTTTTATACCCTTTTGAACTACAACATAGAGTAGATGACCAAATCAGGAGGTGAAACTTTTTGTATATGATCCTAAGACCAAAATATAATTTTGAGAATTTTTATAAATTTTTACCAGCCTTGGAAGTAGCCCTAATATTCTAATCTATTTTCTGGAATTATTTTTATTCAGAAAAGTATTAGAACAGTAATGGGCTCCTCTCCCTCCCTTCTCTCTCTCCCGGCCGGCCCAGCCCGTTACCGCGCCCGCCTCTGGCTGACAGCCCGGTCCCACCTGTCGGCGCCAAAACTTTCCCCTCGCGCGCGCACCCGACACCGCGGCCCCACCCGTCAGTCTTCCCGTTCGCTCGCTCGCGCTCACTGGCCAGTGGACCCCACTCGTCAGTCCCGTCGTCAACCTCGCGCCACCGCCCCCAAATCGCGCCGGCCGACGACCTCGCCCTCGGATTCGCCTCGCCGGCGCGTCCCCCATTAAATTGCCGCCATTACTCGGTCCCCCGCGTCGCGCCGACCGTTTCCCCCCGTTAAAACACGCCTTTATGCCACGGGATCGCCGCTCCGCGTGCATGGCCGAGCCATCGCCGGCGAGTAAAGGCCCTCGGCCGGTTTCCTTGCATGCGAGCCCTCCCCGGCGTCCTATTTAAGCCCCCAGCCTGAGCCGCGTCCGACCCCCACGCTTAATCGCCTCGAGAACAAACAGAGCACTCGCATTTCACTTTTTAGCGCACACCCTCTGATTCACCTCCGGCCACCGCTCGCCGTCGCACCGGACCACCTCCGCCCGTGCCTCCGCCACCAACGTGACCGCGAGAACGACCCCGACCTCGGCCACCCCTCCGCCGACGTCGAACCCCGCCGGATCGCCATCGCCGCCAAGGACCCGAATGCCTCCACCGCCTACGCTCGTCGCCGGCCTCGCTCCATCGACCCTGGACCACCGCCACGGTACCCTTTTGTTCCCCTCGGTACCCCCTTTCCGTTTTTAGCCCTACCTAGACTAGATAGCCCTCGACCTCGCCGGAATCGCTCGCCGTCGTACCACCGGAGTCGGGGAAGAAGGGGTACTTTACCCCCCAGACACGCACTGTGCCGGATTCAATCCTGGCCGTGCGATTCAGATCCAACGCTTGGATTAAATCTTCTGTTCGGTTTAATCCTGGCCGTCGGATCTGTGCGAAGCGGTACGGTGCGATCTCGTGCGTCCATCTGTATTTAAAACCCGCGTTTAATCCTGTGCGTCCACGTGGTACCGGTTCGAACGTTTTAATGCTAGCCGTCCATCGCGACTTACGCGTCCCGCCTCGCCCTCGCGCGTCGGATCTGGATCCGACGGTCCAGATCGAGCCGGCGCACGCGCACAGTGCGCGGGTTCACCGTGGGCCTGGCTCACCGTGGACCCGAGTGGTTTAAAATTTGAAAATAAATTCCAGAAATGCTTTTAAACTTGTAAAATTCATATCTAATGCATTTGGACTCTAAAAATTACCATTCCAATTTTAGAAAATTCATAAAATTATTCTCTACATATTTATGCAATAAAAACAGTAGGTTTATTTTGACATTTTCATGTTTATTCAAATAATTATTCAAAAGCCTTTAGGATTAAAATATGGATTAAAATATTTAAACTTCAGAAAAATTTATATTAATTTCCTTTCTGTCCATTCACTGGAAACCACCAAATTGACATGAACTTTTCATTTCACACTCATTTGAGAATTTAATATGACAATAATCACATTTAAACATTTGTTTTCTAAAAAGGACAACCCTTCATTTTAATCCCTTAAAATTATTTATAAAATTCAGAACCTTAACCTTTGAGTTTATTTATTTTTAATCAAACCAACTTTAACTTATATGCTTGTAATGTAATGTTATATGGTTTGATTAAATGTTATGCTCTTTTGTTTTAATCTTTATATTAAAAAGACTACGACGCCGCCGAGGAGCCGGAATACTTCCCGGAAGTCCCTCCCTCTCCCTTTGCTGAACAAGGCAAGTCACCAAACAATTCTTTTGAGCATATTGAACCCATGTCTGAATTGACTATCGCTAAAACACATAGGTTATGTATGTGCATTAGCCAAATGAACCCTTACATTATATTCATTTAGGATCCCCCGACCTTGGTGTGCAACCCAAGCCATGCTATCTCGCCTAACCTCCTTGTCACCATATGATCAATGATATTAGCTAGTGTCCAATGTATTGACACGGCCGCTATAGGATAAAAATGAGTCGTAGCAAATGGTTCTATTATATGATCCCCGTTGCTTCTTATCCTTGGAAATTCTGTTGGTGATGAGTCATGGTTGTGAGTGTATGCATGGTGGGTTCCGGGTGCAAGCTAGGGCATTGGTCAGTCGCACCCGGGGCACTATAAGGACCGGTCTGAGGGATCCGTTGCAATACACTTACGTACTAACCACAAGTCTAGTGGGTAAGTCCTAACTAAGGTATGGGTTGTTCCAAACCGAGGCCACCATTTGGAGATGGGTCAAGTTGCACCTGCGGGTGACTTGTACCAATGTGGCGCAAAAGGGGGTGCGACGTTAGCCGGGATGCGGCCCGGCGCGCCGGCGAAACCTAGAGCGGGTGGTTATCGCTTGGAACATCTCATATTGAGGTTTTGGCACGAGTTCCCGTGAAATGGGTCATCTCGTTGAGATGAGTGCGTGCCTTGTGGGTACAGTAGTACATCTCTGATCAGAGTCTTAAATCTTTTCGAAAAGCTGAGCCCACGGTCAAGGGCGGGTTGCGTGACATCCCCCAGTTAGTTTACTTTGAATATATATGTGCATGATGGATTGACATGTAAGGACCGTTGTGCGAGGAGGTAAAACGTACTCCTCGAGTTAGTTGATGTTGATGATGTTCATATTTACTTTCCGCATGATTAAAAATATGATTACACTAAATGCCATAACTGCAACAGCTTTATTCCGCATTGTTAGCCTTTACCCTTCCTTGTTTATTATCCTGCATTATTATTTGCATTTGCGGTGGCTTGTTGAGTACTTTTTGTACTCATACCCGTTGGACCCCACAGAGGATGCTTATCTTGAAGACGGTCTGGAGTAGCAACCCAGTCAAGAAGAAAGATCCTGAAGAAGACGTTCGTCATGCCGTTGTTTAATTATTTTTTTACTGTTTTTACTAAAACAATGTTGTAATAAATATGGTCTGCGCACCATGAATTTTATCGTATGTACGTTGTCGCATGATGAACCTCTTGTATTATTGTTTTTCTATGGAAATCCAATAATGTCTCGATTTTGATAAATCGGGGCGCTACAAGATGGTATCAGAGCCGACTTGACTGTAGGAAGCCAAACAGACCCGCCTAGCCATTAGCCATAGGAAATTATTTCTTGAAAATCTACTTCATAAACTTTGTTCCTCTCCTCACTTTTATTCAACTTACTGTTTTGTAGATGCCTGTCTACCAAGTCCACAGCTACTGCCGTCACTACGAGGGCTTCGTCCGGGAGCTCCGCATGATGCTCACCTTCCTCGGGTTCCTCTTCGAACCCGAATTTCAAGGAGTCTACCCCGACGAGTTCGCCGGGCCTTGTGACGTCTCCCTCACCGTCCATGGCTCCGGAGAACACCTGCCGCCCTACACCACCGCACTTGGAGGCCCGACTTTCGACGTCGCGTGCCAACGAGTCGCCCTTCAGGCCCTCATGGAGCTGAGGATGATCTACGACGATCGTCTTCAGAACTCATCCTTCCGGCTTTTACCGAAGCGTACTCCCGGAGCCCACCGTAGCATCTACCTCGGAGTTCACTCCGTGCGTGATCCGGTCATGGCCCGGCAGTCGCGTCTCCTGCAGGCCATGGATGATCTCCACACCGAGGCGGTGCTCGACGCCGACGAGCACCATGAGGCGGTTGCGTTTCTTCGTGAGGAAACGAAGAACCTGATCCAACAGAACGGCGAGCTGCAGCGCAAGATCATACAGCTGCAGAAGGATATAGCGGAGATGGTTCCTCTTCTTCCTAGGAAGAAGAAGCCCATCCGTGAGCCCCTCCCTCGCCCCAAGAGGATCCCGCCACGACCATCCCCCGCCAGGCCCTCCACCAGCGCCCCTACACCACGCCCCGGCCTCGTCTCCGACTCCATCATCGAGAATTTTCTCGAGCCCACCATCTCTCTGGAGCCGCGCACTCGTGGTTCCGAGAGCACGGAGACCGCCTCCGGTGGCGAGTAGGCGTTAGGAGACGCAAATTTAAATAAAGATCTAAATTTTGTATGTGGTGCCGTCTGCAACGAGTTGGGTTGTAGATGGAATAAGAACTTGATTGTAATAAACAATTTATACCACTGGATATGTTTATGTGTTTGAATGCTATATGTTATTTTGGTTAATTTTTGTTTCGTCATCTTTTGCTTTACCACTTTGTATATTCAGAAGATGGCCGATCACCAGAACACCGGCTCTAACAACGGAGCAGGAGGGAGCCGAGATGCGCCAGAGGGTGTTGTGCCCAACTGGGGTGCAACAGGCCCGCGCCAATCCGGGTCGCCTTCCGCCAACCACCCCACCTTGGCGGAGATGATGGCGAATCAGAACCATCTGATCACCGCCCTCCTCACCCAAATGCAGCACCAACAGGCTCAGTTGGACCGTCTGCAGAACGGGGAGCCCGCCCCTCGCGCACCAGCACCCGCGGCCGCTCCGCAACTCTCCGAGTTCTTGCGCGTGCGTCCGCCCATCTTCTCGAGCACAACCAACCCGATGGAGGCCGGAGATTGGCTTCGCACCATCGAGAAGAAGCTCGACCTCCTCCCCTGCACAGACCGGGAGCGAGTGGCCTTCGCCACTCACCAGCTCCAGGGTCCCGCCGCTGAATGGTGGGACAACTATCGTGCGTCCCAGCCAGAGGGCCACATGGTGACTTGGGCAGAGTTCACCATCGCCTTTCGTGCCGCCCACGTCCCCGCCGGTGTCATCGCGGTGAAGCAGCAGGAGTTCCACGACCTGCAACAAGGCAACCGGACTGTCATGGAGTACCTCCATGAGTTCAACCGCCTCGCACGCTACGCACCGGAGGAAGTGCGCACCGACGCCCTCCGCCAAGCCAAGTTCCTCAGGGGACTTAAGGATGAGCTGTCCATCCAGCTCGTCGCCGCCGACTTCGCCGACTTCCAGCGGCTGGTCAATAAAGCGCTCATCCAAGAGACTGAGCAGAACAAGTTGGACCTCAAGAAGAGGAAGATGATCGCCTTCAAGCACCAGCAGGCGAACACTCAGAGGCCCCGCTTCGTCCCTCCGCCACCAGCGCCCGCCTACCATCCTCGGCCCGCCTTCAGGCCACCTCACGCAGCCGGTGGATCCAACGCCGGACATCCTCGCCCCGCTCCACCAGCTCCGGCCGCTCAGCCGGCACCAGCCGCCAAGGCCCCGATCTTGAGGGATCGCCAAGGAAGGCCGGTCGTCTGCTTCAACTGCCGCAAGGAAGGGCACTATTCGCACCAGTGTCCTCACCCCAAGCAGAACCAAGGCGCAGCACCTCACCAGGCCGTTCGCGCCCGCGTCAACCACATCAGCGCGGAGGAAGCTCAGGAGGCTCCTGAAGTCGTACTCGGTACGTTTACTGTGAATTTCGTACCGGCCGTCATATTATTTGACTCTGGAGCAACCCACTCCTTCGTCTCGGAAGAATTTGCAAAAACAAACAATCTGGACGTGCTCCCTCTACCCATTCCCATGGTGATTGCCACCCCCGGCAATAGGACCTCAGCTCGCTTCTACAGCCCTAAGGTTCAACTTGACATCCAAGGAGTGCTGTTTCGGGCCGAGCCTGTCCTCATCCGATGCACCGGACTCGACCTTATACTAGGTATGGATTGGTTGATGAAGCACAAGGGAGTGATCGACTGTGCCAACAAGTCTGTCACGGTGACCAGTCCTGAAGGCGTAACCGTCACTTTCCGGATGGTCAGTCGCAAACCACTCGGAGCATCCCTTCGCTCGATAGCTCTTGAAGAGGTGCCTATAGTCAAGGAGTTTGCAGATGTTTTCCCCGAAGATCTGCCCGGAATGCCTCCCAAGCGGGACATCGAATTCAGAATCGAGCTTGTCCCGGGGACCACTCCAATCTCCAAGCGCCCATACCGAATGGCCGCCAATGAACTAGCCGAAGTCAAGAGCAACATCGAAGACCTAGAGCAGAAAGGTTACATCCGACCGAGTACCTCACCTTGGGGTGCACCGGTCATATTTGCCATGAAGAAGGACAAGACCAAGAGGATGTGCGTGGACTATAGAGCCTTGAACGACGTAACCATCAAGAACAAATACCCTTTGCCTCGGATCGACGACCTGTTCGATCAGCTGAAAGGATCCTCGGTGTTTTCCAAGATTGACCTCAGGTCAGGGTACCACCAGTTAAGGATCAGGGAGGAAGATATACCCAAGACTGCTTTCACCTCCCGCTATGGACTCTACGAGTACACTGTGATGTCGTTCGGACTCACGAATGCCCCGGCCTTTTTCATGAACATGATGAACAACGTATTCATGGAGTTCTTGGATAAGTTCATCGTGGTATTCATCGACGATATCCTCGTTTACTCCAAGACCAAGGAAGAACACGAGACTCACCTCCGTCTGACCCTCGGAATGCTAAGGGAGCAGCAACTGTACGCCAAATACAGCAAGTGCGAATTTTGGTCGTCTGAGGTGAAGTTCCTCGGTCATGTTATATCTTCCGGAGGAATAGCAGTGGACCCAACCACCGTTGAAGCGGTAACCAACTGGCTGCAGCCAACGACCGTGACCGAGATCCGGAGTTTCCTCGGATTGGCCGGATACTACCGCCGGTTCATCGAGAATTTTTCCAAGATCGCCAAGCCTATGACCAGACTTCTGCAGAAAGAGGTGAAGTTTGATTGGACCCCCGACTGCGAAGAAAGCTTCCAGACCCTCAAGAAGAAGCTAGTATCAGCCCCCATTCTGACCCTGCCAGACATCCGGAAAGACTTCCACGTCTACTGTGATGCCTCTCGTCAAGGATTGGGATGCGTCTTAATGCAAGAAGGGAAAGTGATATCCTACGCCTCCCGGCAGCTGAGACCGCATGAGCTGAACTACCCAACCCACGACCTGGAACTAGCAGCCGTGGTTCATGCCTTGAAGATATGGAGACATTACCTTGTGGGAAATCGGTGTGAGGTCTTCACCGACCACAAGAGCCTCAAGTATATATTCACCCAACCAGATCTGAACCTCAGGCAAAGGAGATGGTTGGAACTGATCAAGGATTACGACTTGGGCATCCATTATCATCCGGGCAAAGCGAACGTGGTGGCAGACGCCCTTAGCCGAAAAGGGTACTGCAATGCCATCATGATTCAAGACCAGGCTCCTCTACTTTATAAAGAGATGGAAAGGCTAAACCTAGGGATCACCACCCGAGAGTACCTCGCTGCCTTGGAGTCTCGGCCTGTCTTAATAGACCAGATCCAAGAGAAGCAGAAGGAAGACCCAGACATCCTGGAGATCCAGCAAAACATGAGGAAGGGTAAAGCCCCCGGATTCTCCGAGGACGAACATGGTACCATTTGGTTCGGAAACCGAGTATGCGTACCCGACCTACCTGAGTTGAAGACTCTCATCCTTCAAGAAGCCCACGATACTCTATACTCCATTCATCCTGGGAGTACAAAGATGTACCAAGACCTGAAGGAGAAATATTGGTGGGTCAGCATGAAGAGAGAAATAGCTGAGTATGTGGCCAAGTGCGACACATGCCGGCGAGTCAAGGCAGAGCATCAGAGACCTGCCGGACTTCTTCAACCCCTCAAAGTCCCTGAATGGAAGTGGGAAGAGATAGGAATGGACTTCATCACGGGACTGCCCAGGACCCAAGCTGGTCATGATTCTATCTGGGTGATCGTTGACCGACTCACCAAGGTAGCTCACTTCGTTCCGGTCAAGACAACTTACACCGTCGCCAAGTTGGCTGAGTTGTATATGACCCGGATCGTGTTTCTCCACGGAGTTCCCAAGAAGATTGTATCTGACCGCGGGAGTCAGTTTACCTCCAAGTTTTGGAAGAACCTTCAAGAGGAACTCGGCACCCGGCTGAACTTTAGCACCGCCTATCATCCACAGACCGACGGTCAAACCGAAAGGGTCAACCAGATATTGGAGGATATGCTTAGAGCTTGTGCTCTAGACTTTGGCGGAATGTGGGACAAGAACTTACCTTATGCAGAGTTCTCCTACAACAACAGCTATCAAGCCAGCCTGCAAATGTCCCCGTTCGAAGCACTCTATGGGCGTAAGTGCAGAACGCCGTTGCTCTGGGATCAAACCGGAGAATCACAACTGTTTGGGACTGACTTATTGAGAGAAGCTGAAGAGAAAGTTAAGATTATAAGAGACCGATTGAAGGCCGCCCAATCCAGGCAAAAGAGCTATGCCGACAACCGTCGAAGAGATCTAGCCTTTGAGGAGGGCGATTATGTCTACCTCCGAGTCACTCCCCTCCGTGGCACTCAAAGGTTCAACATGAAAGGCAAACTAGCACCCCGCTACGTCGGACCTTTCCAGATCCTCCGTCGACAAGGAGAAGTGGCATATCAACTTGAACTGCCTCCATCTTTGGCAGGGGTTCATGATGTGTTCCATGTCTCTCAGCTGAAGAAGTGTCTCCGTGTACCCACCGAGCAAGCTGACCTTCAGCAGCTCAATGTCCAAGAAGACTTGACCTACATAGAGAGACCCGTCAAGATCTTGGAAACCAAGGAGAGAGTAACCAGAAGTCGCGTCGTCCGCTTCTGCAAAGTCCAATGGAACAACCATCCCGTCGAAGAAGCCACCTGGGAAAAAGAAGACGAGCTAAAAGCCCAATACCCCGAGCTATTCGAGTAACGTTCCAATCTCGAGGACGAGATTCTTGTAAGGGGGATAGGTTTGTAACACCCCAATTTTTCAAAACAATAAAAATATTATTAAATTCAATTTATTGGAATTATTATTTCAGAAAACACTTTTAAATCCCTTTTATACCCTTTTGAACTACAACATAGAGTAGATGACCAAATCAGGAGGTGAAACTTTTTGTATATGATCCTAAGACCAAAATATAATTTTGAGAATTTTTATAAATTTTTACCAGCCTTGGAAGTAGCCCTAATATTCTAATCTATTTTCAGGAATTATTTTTATTCAGAAAAGTATTAGAACAGTAATGGGCTCCTCTCCCTCCCTTCTCTCTCTCCCGGCCGGCCCAGCCCGTTACCGCGCCCGCCTCTGGCTGACAGCCCGGTCCCACCTGTCGGCGCCAAAACTTTCCCCTCGCGCGCGCACCCGACACCGCGGCCCCACCCGTCAGTCTTCCCGTTCGCTCGCTCGCGCTCACTGGCTAGTGGACCCCACTCGTCAGTCCCGTCGTCAACCTCGCGCCACCGCCCCCAAATCGCGCCAGCCGACGACCTCGCCCTCGGATTCGCCTCGCCGGCGCGTCCCCCATTAAATTGCCGCCATTACTCGGTCCCCCGCGTCGCGCCGACCGTTTCCCCCCGTTAAAACATGCCTTTATGCCACGGGATCGCCGCTCCGCGTGCATGGCCGAGCCATCGCCGGCGAGTAAAGGCCCTCGGCCGGTTTCCTTGCATGCGAGCCCTCCTCGGCGTCCTATTTAAGCCCCCAGCCTGAGCCGCGTCCGACCCCCACGCTTAATCGCCTCGAGAACAAACAGAGCACTCGCATTTCACTTTTTAGCGCACACCCTCTGATTCACCTCCGGCCACCGCTCGCCGTCGCACCGGACCACCTCCGCCCGTGCCTCCGCCACCAACGTGACCGCGAGAACGACCCCGACCTCGGCCACCCCTCCGCCGACGTCGAACCCCGCCGGATCGCCGTCGCCGCCAAGGACCCGAACGCCTCCACCGCCTACGCTCGTCGCCGGCCTCGCTCCGTCGACCCCGGACCACCGCCACGGTACCCTTTTGTTCCCCTCGGTACCCCCTTTTTGTTTTTAGCCCTAGCTAGACTAGATAGCCCTCGACCTCGCCGGAATCGCTCGCCGTCGTACCACCGGAGTCGGGGAAGAAGGGGTACTTTACCCCCCCGACACGCATTGTGCCGGATTCAATCCTAGCCGTGCGATTCAGATCCAACGCTTGGATTAAATCTTCTGTTCGGTTTAATCCTGGCCGTCGGATCTGAGCGAAGCGGTACGGTGCGATCTCGTGCGTCCATCTGTATTTAAAACCCGCGTTTAATCCCGTGCGTCCACGTGGTACCGGTTCGAACGTTTTAATCCTAGCCGTCCATCGCGACTTACGCGTCCCGCCTCGCCCTCGCGCGTCGGATCTAGATCCGACGGTCCAGATCGAGCCGGCGCACGCGCACAGTGCGCGGGTTCACCGTGGGCCTGGCTCACCGTGGACCCGAGTGGTTTAAAATTTGAAAATAAATTCCAGAAATGCTTTTAAACTTGTAAAATTCATATCTAATGCATTTGGACTCTAAAAATTACCATTCCAATTTTAGAAAATTCATAAAATTATTCTCTACATATTTATGCAATAAAAACAGTAGGTTTATTTTGACATTTTCATGTTTATTCAAATAATTATTCAAAAGCCTTTAGGATTAAAATATGGATTAAAATATTTAAACTTCAGAAAAATTTATATTAATTTCCTTTCTGTCCATTCACTGGAAACCACCAAATTGACATGAACTTTTCATTTCACACTCATTTGAGAATTTAATATGACAATAATCACATTTAAACATTTGTTTTCTAAAAAGGACAACCCTTCATTTTAATCCCTTAAAATTATTTATAAAATTCAGAACCTTAACCTTTGAGTTTATTTATTTTTAATCAAACCAACTTTAACTTATATGCTTGTAATGTAATGTTATATGGTTTGATTAAATGTTATGCTCTTTTTGTTTTAATCTTTATATTAAAAAGACTACGACGCCGCCGAGGAGCCGGAATACTTCCCGGAAGTCCCTCCCTCTCCCTTTGCTGAACAAGGCAAGTCACCAAACAATTCTTTTGAGCATATTGAACCCATGTCTGAATTGACTATCGCTAAAACACATAGGTTATGTATGTGCATTAGCCAAATGAACCCTTACATTATATTTATTTAGGATCCCCCGACCTTGGTGTGCAACCCAAGCCATGCTATCTCGCCTAACCTCCTTGTCACCATATGATCAATGATATTAGCTAGTGTCCAATGTATTGACACGGCCGCTATAGGATAAAAATGAGTCGTAGCAAAATGGTTCTATTATATGATCCCCGTTGCTTCTTATCCTTGGAAATTCTGTTGGTGATGAGTCATGGTTGTGAGTGTATGCATGGTGGGTTCCGGGTGCAAGCTAGGGCATTGGTCAGTCGCACCCGGGGCACTATAAGGACCGGTCTGAGGGATCCGTTGCAATACACTTACGTACTAACCACAAGTCTAGTGGGTAAGTCCTAACTAAGGTATGGGTTGTTCCAAACCGAGGCCACCATTTGGAGATGGGTCAAGTTGCACCTGCGGGTGACTTGTACCAATGTGGCGCAAAAGGGGGTGCGACGTTAGCCGGGATGCGGCCCGGCGCGCCGGCGAAACCTAGAGCGGGTGGTTATCGCTTGGAACATCTCATATTGAGGTTTTGGCACGAGTTCCCGTGAAATGGGTCATCTCGTTGAGATGAGTGCGTGCCTTGTGGGTACAGTAGTACATCTCTGATCAGAGTCTTAAATCTTTTCGAAAAGCCGAGCCCACGGTCAAGGGCGGGTTGCGTGACATCCCCCAGTTAGTTTACTTTGAATATATATGTGCATGATGGATTGACATGTAAGGACCGTTGTGCGAGGAGGTAAAACGTACTCCTCGAGTTAGTTGATGTTGATGATGTTCATATTTACTTTCTGCATGATTAAAAATATGATTACACTAAATGCCATAACTGCAACAGCTTTATTCCGCATTGTTAGCCTTTACCCTTCCTTGTTTATTATCCTGCATTATTATTTGCATTTGCGGTGGCTTGTTGAGTACTTTTTGTACTCATACCCGTTGGACCCCACAGAGGATGCTTATCTTGAAGACGGTCTGGAGTAGCAACCCAGTCAAGAAGAAAGATCCTGAAGAAGACGTTCGTCATGCCGTTGTTTAATTATTTTTTTTACTGTTTTTACTAAAACAATGTTGTAATAAATATGGTCTGCGCACCATGAATTTTATCGTATGTACGTTGTCGCATGATGAACCTCTTGTATTATTGTTTTTCTATGGAAATCCAATAATGTCTCGATTTTGATAAATCGGGGCGCTACATTACTCATCTTCGAGTTTTTGGCTGTCGCTACTTTATCCTAAAACGTGGTAACTTGGATAAATTTGAGTCGCGATCTTCTGACAGGATCTTTTTGGGTTACACAACACATTGTCATTCTTATCGTGTTTACAATTTAGAGGGGGAGACTGCATCCCGCCGCGAGGCTCCACACCATGTTCAAAGGATGCACCCTCCCGAGCAGATCATTGGTGAGCTTCATCAAAGGGTAACACGTTCTCATGCTCATTTCATTGATTCCGCTTTTGTTGCTTCTTTCGAACCCTTAGATGTTAGTCATGCACTTTCTGATTCTAGTTGGATCAATGCCATGCATGAGGAACTTGAAAATTTTGAGAGAAACCAAGTCTGGTCTTTAGTTGATCCTCCACCAAATGTTCATTTCATTGGAACAAAATGGATTTTCAAAAACAAACAAGGGGAGGATGGGACTATAGTTAGAAACAAGGCTAGACTTGTAGCTCAGGGCTTTTCTCAACTAGAAGGGATTGATTTTACTAAAACTTTTGCACCTGTTGCTCGCCTTGAGGCCATTAGGATTTTGCTTGCCTTTGCGACATCCCGGGGATTCAAACTCTATCAAATGGATGTCAAAAGTGCTTTTCTTAATGGCTTCATAGGTGAAGATGTTTATGTAAAACATCCCCTGGTTTTGAAAACCCCAAGTACCCACATAAAGTCCTTAAACTTCATAAGGCTCTTTATTGACTCAAGCAGGCCCCTCGGGCATGGTATGACAGACTTAAGTCTTTTCTGCTTGAGCGAGGGTATTTGATGGGCTCTGTTGATAAAACTCTGTTTACTCTCAAGCATGGCGAAGATTTCCTCCTAGTTCAAATTTATGTGGATGATATCATCTTTGGTGGCTCTTCTCATGCTTTGGTTGCCGAGTTTGCAGATACCATGAGTAGGGAATTTGAAATGTCAATGATGGGTGAACTCACCTTTTTCCTTGGTTTGCAAATCAAGCAAAACAAACAAGGTACTTTTGTCCACCAGACAAAGTACACCAAGGACCTGCTCAAGAAGTTTGACATGGCTGATGCGAAGCCCCTCGCCACTCCAATGGCCACATCTGTAGCATTGGACCCTGACGAAGATGGAGAAGCCGTAGATCAGAAGGAGTTCCGAAGCATGATCGGCTCCCTCCTCTACTTGACTGCTACGAGGTCGGATATACACTTCGCTGTGTGTCTGTGCGCTCATTTTCAGGCTTCACCACGAGCTTCGCACCGCCAAGCGGTAAAGCGCATCTTAAGGTATCTCAAACACACCCTTGAATTTGGCATATGGTATTCAGCATCTTCATCTTTATGTCTTCGAGGTTATTCCGATGCGGATTTTGCTGGATGTAGAATTGATAGGAAGAGTACCTCTGGTACTTGTCATTTTCTGGGTACTTCTCTGGTTTGCTGGTCTTCCCGTAAACAGTCTAGTGTTGCACAATCGACGGCTGAGGCCGAATATGTTGCTGCAGCTAGCTGTTGCTCTCAGATTCTGTGGATGGTTTCCACTTTGCGGGATTTCGGGGTAGATTATAAGAGTGTTCCACTTTTCTGTGATAACACTAGTGTCATTTGTATTGCAAACAACCCGGTTCAACACTCCAGAACCAAACACATTGATGTGCGATATAATTTTCTCAGAGATCACAATGAGAAGGGTGATATTGAACTTCAATATGTTGATACCCAACACCAGCTAGCTGATATTTTCACAAAACCCCTCGATGCTTCTCGATTTGCTTACTTGCGTGGGGAACTTGGTATTTGTCACCCTTACGACATTTTGTGAGGGGAGCAGTTTTAGATGAATGTGCATTTGCTAATTGTGTTGAAATTGCATTTACATCTTTTGCACTTATATGCCTGCGTATAATTCATGAAATCGTGTCAGCTCAGCTCCTTTTAATCAATCTGAGACATTCATGTGCATGATGTTTTCTTTTCAAAATCAAATCGTGCTCACTGCTTAGTCTTGAATCTAGCATGTTTAGGCAGGACTGCTTTAGCTATCTCTTATCTGCTTGATAGCAAGCCACATTTCTTTGGATGCTAAAAATTGCAACTTGAAAAGTTGTTCTACGTTTTCATGGATATTCATAAAGTGCCAAACAATTGGTTCACTTAATTAAAACCAAAAACTCCATGATTCGCATGCTTTAAGTAAAAAGATCCAGGTGGGTTTGTTTGTCGCACTACTCTATTCTAGACTGCTTTCCATTGCACATTGGTCTGAACTGGAATAGTGTAGTGTATGCCAAAATCTTTGCCTTAAGCTTCTTATGGCTGTCATGCCTAGGCTTGGCCGGATTGGAAAGTATAAGGTGGACAAACAAATAACCCCTGGCACTAAGAAAAGAACAACAAAATTAATTGCTCATCAAGTTTGCTTTTCATGCTTCATTTGAACTGGACTTGTCTGTCTAGAGTAGAAATTGACTAGCTGTGCGCAGTCCCTACTTTTACTTGTCTAGTTTTCCTGGACTAAGTGGTGATGCTTTTATTTCAAAAATAATCAAATCACATGCTTCATCATGTTTTTAGAGAATATTAATTTGAGCTGAGCCCATGATCATTGGTGTTATTGTTGGCATATTTTTGCTTCATATGTTTTTGCAATTCTGCTCATTTCCAAGCTATGCATCTTTTTCATGCTCCTTGATGCTTGCATTGCCAAAGGGGGAGAGACTTGCTACGTTCTCTGCCGCAAGGAGGTATAATTTCCAAAGGGGGAGACAATTTGACATAAAGGGAGAGAAGGTTCTTTGTTGCCAAAGGGGAAAAAAACTTAACTCAGGGGGAGTTTTTATTGCCGAAGGGGCTTTTACTCTGTTGAAAAAGGGGGAGGAAAATTCTTCTGTCAAGTGACATGATTTGGCTCTTTTCTGAGTTTTTATGGTCACTTGTGTGAAGAAATTGTTTGAAATTTTCTTGAACTTGAATTTGGTTGTCAATGCACTCATCAAGGGGGAGATTGAGAAACCAAGTGTTGGTTTCGGTGCTAGTGATGAGTGATTGACAGGCTTTTACCCCAAGGTTTGAAGGGGTACCTCCGGAAGGGGTTCGGAGGTTGGACCTCCGAAGGGTGTTCGGAGGTGGTTTCACCGAAGGGTGTTCGGTGGTTGGTTGCTGCAGCTGTTGCAGCGGAGTGTGCGTGTCAGAGGGGTCCGACAGTGCACGATGACTGGGTGTGTACCGAAGGCTTCGGTACTTTGGGCGGTACACCGGAGTGTGTACCGGAGGTTGCTAACCCGGAGAGGTCTCCGGAGTACTGGAAACACTTGTCTGTTTGTCTGTGGTGCGCAGGGACTTTGGAGGCGATGGACAGGTTCGCGGCAGGTGAACCTGGGTCAAGCGGGAGGCTTGAGGCCAGGGGAGCGGGGAGCTACGTCACGGTGGCTGCGAAGGGGTCCGGGTCGATCCTCGGGTCGAGGTGCGCCAGGTGAAGGCAGAGAGTGCGGAGCGTGGCTCCGGGTGAAGGTACTCCGAGACAAAGTCCTCGGAGGTGAGGCACTTCGAAGGTACTCCGAATGGAGTGACTTCGGAGTTGGTTGGATCAAGTCCTCTACGGAGGCAAGGAGTTCAAAGTGTGCTCCGGAGGGAGACATTCGAAGGTACCCGACGAAGGTCTCAGAAGTCGAGGCGCATCGAAGGCATGGTCCGGGTGAGGCTCGTCGAGGAGTGTGCTCGGGGAGAGACACTGCGACGAAGGGCTCATGGAATGCTTCGTGCGGAGGCCTTGGACGAAGGAGGGACTTCGAAGGGTGGTACTCCGAAGGTGGGGGTTCGGAGTGAGGAAGGCTTCAGAGCGAGGCTAGCTCCGGAGTGTGGTTGTCTTGTGGTACTTCGGCCTGCATGGCTTCGGTACACGGACTGACGGAATTCGAGCTGGGCGGAAGCTGCGAAGCCGTGGTGGTCCACTCCGGAGGTGTTGGTGCGAAGGCCCAAGGGCTTTGACGGCTTCGGCTCAAAACCGTCACTGTATCGGAGGCTATCTTCGGTGAAGCGAAGGCCATCAGGCTCAAGGCTTCTCACCGAAGCTATCGCACCCCTCGCGTGCGAAGGGGGGCTTCGGAAAGGTCAAAGGCTGCAAGTCTGACAGTGTCTGCTCTGCAAAAAGCTGGCATTGTCCCCTCTGCGAAGGCTGACAGAGAAGCCTCCAATAAAGTTGACTACCTTTTGTACCCCTCAGTTCTGTAGAGACAAAACCAATGTAAACCCTAGGGGTAAAGTAGTCAATTCCTTTGGGTGAACTGTGGGCTATAAATATGGGGGCTCGGTAGGTAACATTTAACACTTTGAGCATTTACTGTTGAGCTCCTGTACTAGCCACACACTTCGTTGTATTCATCCAGAGTTCAATTTTATTGTGTTCCTTGTTCAAGCGGCGAAGCCCTGCTTCTGTGTGCTTTTTGCTTGAGCTCGCTTTACATACCTCGCTAGTTGTAGTGCACCGAAGCCTGTCTAGGCGAAGGGTGTTTAGTGCGAAGTGTGTTTTTCAGTGTGATGTCGCTCTGTGTAACAGGAGGCAAGACCTCGCTGCTTACTAGCGAAGCCCTGATCGAAGCCCGTGCTTTTATCGTGTCTGTGACTCTAGCGAAGTCTGTCAGTGTGCGTTTAGACCTTCGTGTACGAAGCCCATCACACGTTGTTGCTGCCAAGTACTTGGTCAAAGTCCTCAGTAGGGTGTCCACTCTTGCGAAGAGTGAAGTGCGAAGCCTGCTCGAAGCACCCTGGGTGTGGAGCCTGCACTAACTTAGCAGAGTAGATTTTCGAGGGTTGTTAGTGGAGCGAAGTCTTCTTGGCTTCGAACTTTTGCTCCTGCGAAGCCTGTGTTCGGAGCTGTCAAAGCACCTCCGAACCAGACCTTCGAAGGTAGTGTTCGAAGCCTGTTCCGCAGAAGACAACTAAAACTGAAGGCTAGTTTTTAGCCCGAAATTTTAAAAGCTCCCATTCACCCCCCCCCCTCTGGTCGCCGTTTCCGGTCCAACAATTTTCCTTAATGAGTTTATTATTTCAAGCACTTGCAGTTCAAATTTGATTTGCTTCAATTTAAATCCTAAAAATCAAAATTTATTAACTACAAATAGCTAACCGACTTAGAAAAATGCCAATTTTTCATGGAATAAGATACATTGTATTTTGATTGTAGAAAAAGTTTGAAGTTCAAACGAGGATTTAACTGATGATTTGCTTTTAAACACAATCTATTCCTTCTTTAATTCCTAATCCGTCCGTAGAGAATCTCTCATTTTCTTAACATCCTACATGACAACTTTCTCGAAATATTTTTAGTTTTTTATCATAGCATATCTACATATCATAGCATAACGTTATGACAAATCTCGTATTTTTTAGAATTTATTGGATTTTTAAAATTAAAAAATTATTAAGCTCCACGTTGTCAATCGAAGTCGCAACTTATATTTTTCAAAATTTCTTTCTATTTAGTAGGTACATCCTACAAATGGACTCAACAATAAGAATATGATTTTTGTACAAATTGCGGTTCATTATTTCATACACTTGTAGTTCAAATTTGAATTATTTCAATATAAATCATAGAAACACACTTAATGGATTAAAAATAGGAAACCAACCCCAAACATACTAAATTTTACATGAGATAAGTTGTATTGCATTTTGATCGTAAAAAAGTTTGAAGTTCGAAGAAAGATTTAACTGTTAATTGGTTTTTAAATCCAACCCATTCATTCTTCAAATCCTAATTCGTTCTTAGAAAGTCTCAGATTTCTTAACATCGTACATTACAACTTTCTCAAAATATTTTTATTTTTTATCATGATATATATATATATATCATATCATATCATATCATATCAATTTGCATTATTTGGATGAACTAAAACTAATTTTTAGTTGCTAACTATTAGTTTATGAGATATAAAGATGACCTTAGTAACCATCTTTACTTGCAAGGCAGCTACTTCAGTATAAGCGTAGCTGCGTGATGAGACGTGAGTAGGGATAATAGTTTTACTTACGGTCACGGGTCACTACCGGAAACGAAGTGTTTGCCGAGTGCCTGATATTTTGCCGAGTGCAATATCTCGGGCACTCGGCAAACAAAAAATACTCGGCAAATTAAATATTTGCCGAGTGTTTTTTGAAAAAACACTCAGCAAACAAGTTACTAACGGACGTCGTGACGGCGTTCTTGCGCGGCCAAAATTGTTTTTGAGGGTTTGCCGATTTTTTTAAAAAAAACACTCGGCAAACCTATTTTTTATTTTTTTTCTGACCCATTGTTTCGAGTCTACATGATATTTGCAATTTGATTTTAACTTGAAATTTTTTATACAATAAAAACACAACATATATTATCTCATGTAAAAATTACACATTTTTTTGGTTCAGTTTGTTATTTTTAAATTATTAAGTATGTTTCTAGGATTTAAATTGAAATAGGTGAAATTTGAACTACAAGTGCCTAAAATAATAAACCAAAAATTATGGAAAAATCATATTCATGTTTTAAAGTCTATTTATGGTTCTTATAAACTGAATTAAAATAAAATTTGAACAATTTAAGGTGTGACGCTCATTGAACAACGTGAAGCTTAATAGTTTTTTAATTATAAAACAACCAACTAAAGTCTAAAAAACATGAGACTTGTCATGGTGTTATTATATGATACATAGATTCTGTGATAAAAATTTAAAAATATTTCGAGAAAATTATCACATAGAGCGTTTAGAAATCGTAGATTATGAGAGAAGTGATTAGGGTTTAGAAAAGAAATGAGATAGGTTTGAAAGAAGTTTGATAGGTAAATTATTTTTTGTAGTTGAAATTTTTTCCACAATAAAAACACAACACATATTATCTCATGAAAAAATTACACATTTTTTTATTAAGTTTGTTATTTTTAAATTATTAAGTATGTTTCTAGGATATAAATTGAAATAGGTGAAATTTGAACTACAAGTGCCTTAAATAATAAACAACAATTTATAAAAAATCATATTCATGTTTTTAAGTCTATTTAGAGTTCTTATCAACTGCATTGAAAGAAATTTTGAACAATTTAGGGTGCGACACTCGTTCGACAACGTGAAGCTTAATAGTTTTTTAATTATAAAAAAACCAAATTAACTCTAAAAAATATTATACTTGGCATGGTGTTATTATATGATACATACATTCTATGATAAAAATTTAAAAATATTTCTAGAAAATTATCACGTATAGTGTTTAGAAATAGGAGATTACAAGAGGATTAATTAGGGTTTAGAGAAGAAATGTGATATGTTTGAAAGAAGTTTGATGGGTAAATCATTTTTTATACTTTAATTATTTTCTACAATAAAAACACAACACAAATTATCTCATGTAAAAATTCCACATTTTTTGGTTCAATTTGTTATTTTTAAATTAGTAAGTTTTTTTCTAGGATTTAAATAAAAATAGATTAAATTTGAACTTCAATTGCATGAAATAATAAACAAAATATTATTAAAAAAATCATATTTATGTTGTTGAGTTTATTTTTAGTCCTTATATACTATAGTTGTACCATTTTCATCAACGAAAAGTTTGTAAAACAAATTATACAAAATTTTAAAAAATAAAAAACTCTTTGTGGAGTGCCAAATTTGAGGCACTCAACAAATATGCTGGGTTTACCGAGTGCAACACTCAGCAAAATAAAAAAATTCTTTTCCCGCACAGCTTTTCTACGAAATTTCAAAGTTGGCACACTTTTTTTCAAATTTTTCACACTCTTTAAAATCCCCTCACCTCCCTCCACTCTTCTTCCCTCTCCCTCTCTCTCCCTCCCTCCCACCGGCTCCCTCCCGTTGCCGCCCCATCGCGGCCCCGGTTCCGCCCCATCGCCGCCGTGGCCGCCACCACGGAAGCCTCCCCGGCCGCCTCCTCGTCGCCGCCTCCTCATCACCGCCCCCTTCCGGCCGCCACCTCGTTGCCGTCGCATCGTCGCCCGCGCCGCGCCGTCGCCCCCGACCCGCACCTCCCCGGCCGACGCCGCCTCGGCCGGCCTCGCGCCGGGCTCCCCACCCCGCCCCATCCCGCACTTCCCCGACTGGCATCGCGCTGGGCTCCCCGCCCCGTCCCCAGTCGGCGCCTCACTGGGCGCCCCGCCCCGCACCTCCCCGGTCGGCGTCGCACCGGGCTCCCCACCCCGCATCCTCCCGCCCCGCCCCGCCCCGCCCCGCCCCGCCCCCGCCCCGCCCCGCCCCCGCCCCGCCCCGCCCGGTGCTCGACGTCCATTTTTTTATTTTCATTTTTTTGTTTGCAGTGTGCTAATTTTTGACACTTGGCAAACCATCCGTCAGTTCTGCACCGTTTGTAACATTTTTTGCCTAGTGTTATTTTTAGCACTCGGCGAAGTGTTTGCCGAATGCCCGACAAATACACTCGGTGAACCTGTCTTCGCCGAGACTTTTTTTGCCAAGTGTATTTCGCCGAGTGTTGCACTCGGCAAAACATTCACCAAGTATAAACAGGCCTTCGCCGAGTGCCTCTAGCACTCTGCAAACAACCAATCTCCAGTAGTGTGTACCCAATCCAATGGGAATAGATTTAGGTTTAGATTTGTGCCCGTATGTTCGTAGGTTCAAGTACCACTTTATTTTTAGTTCGTACATAAATTTCTATTTAAACTTGAGGGTACCGATCGGTTTACCCGATTATTTACACATAAAATCTAGTCCATTACCCAATACTCATTCACGTTTCTGCTCAGCAAAAAACTTAGAGGTCTCCATCCCATTCTCCAACCTTAATAAGTTCGGTACTCTGGTCTCCACTCCCTCTCTAGTCTCCAGGACAGGCTAGCGGTTGTGTTTGTATGTAGTCGAGTGGACTGCAGAAGGGGAGCTGGTTGGCCGGCCGGGCAGAAGGCAGCCGCAAGCACTCATGATTGCACGCCACACCCGGGCCAGGCCAGCAGCAATGCCGGACGCCATGCGCCATGACTAGGCCACCAGCCACACACGGCACACTCGCACCAACCAACATATCGGTAATGCTTTTGCTTATTTTGGGTTTGCTATTGAAGAGTGAAGAGTGAAGACGATTATAACTCTTATATTCACAGGAATATTGTGTTTCGCGGCACTCAGCGAAGCTGTTTTTTCCACTCGGCGAAGACTTTGCCGAGTGCCACACTCGGCGAACTCCACACGACGAATGCACTCTCGGTAGAGAGGTGCTTCGCCGAGTCCCGGACCCAGCACTCGACAATATTAGTTGTCTAACCGTCGGGGGTGATGATGTCCTTTTGTCGAGTGTCTCACGTGGCACTCGGTGAATACACTTGGCCGAGTGCCCCTACGTAGCACTCGGTGAAGCCACATAGGGCAGGTGCACACGTGGCCTCGTGGCTTCACTGAGTGCCACGTAGGGCACCCGGGAAAGTAAAACGACACTCGACAAAGAATTCTTGAACACACATAATTGCATCACGTGATGCGTTTCTGTGCGTTTTAGGGCCCCATTACACTCAGCAAATAGGTTATTTTTTCACAAATTTAATGCATTCCCAAAATATTTCTACATTCCCAAACATTTATACATTAAAATTTCATCACAAATTTCTCACAAAATCACATTTCATCACAAATTTCATTCACAACTCACATTTCAAATCAAAAGTTCACATTTCATCACAAATTTCTCACAATTCACATTTCAAATCACAGTTCACATTAACAGTTCACTTCACCATTCACAATTCACATAATTAGTTCAATTCAACGCTCAAAATTCACATTGTCGCTCTGTGTAGTGTGCGTAGATGGCTATATGTTTGATCCTGATACTGATGATTGAACCTGCGAAAAAAGAATATAGTTAGCACAACTGTATATAACAATAACGATAAATGTGAATTAGAAACTCGCATTTCCGCTCTATGGATTGTGCGGAGATGGTTGAGGTTGAGGAAGTGTAGGTAAGGAGGCTTGTGGTGATTGAGGCTAGTCCATCTGACCTGAGAAAGACCCACCCATCTGCGTAAGAAATTGCTGCATCTAGGCCCTTTGTCTTTCTTGTTCATCCAGTCAGTCCTACAAACCATTAATGCAAAGTCATTAGCATTCCAAAACAAAAAACTAGAAAGGTTTGATGATTGATGAAATTGAACCAACATGTAACTTGCTAATTAGGCCCAATGATGTGTCTTGGCGAGGGCATATACCTGGACCAGAGCTCGAGCTCAGAGCTCTCACTTGAGATAGAGTGGGGGTACTAGTAGTATCAATGGCATTGTCACCCATCAAATAGCGGTCATGTCTCTTGCCTCCTCCATCCCTCATGACCACCTCTCCATCGATGCTATGTGCGGCTAGGTCATAATCAACACCATGCACTTCTCTCGCCATCGTCGTGTAGTCTTGGAGACGTTGATATGTGTTTTGGTTGGTATATGACTCAGCGGGGTCATTTGGATTATATGTATTTCCTTGAATCGCCCTCCCTTTGTGAGCCAGAGTAAATGCCATGACTTGGGAGCATTCTTGACCCACGTTGGTCGTTTACTGCAACAAGAAAACAGTTAGAGCTATATTGTGAAATTATGTGAAGAAAGAAAGGAAACAAGTAACTTCATACCGATCTCGCACGGTACTAGTCGAGGTTCAGAGAGCCTTGATGGTGTGGTTCCCCTGGCATAAGTAGGTGTCTCTCCAGGCAAGCACTGTGAATACTCTGTCACTCGGGAGAACACCACCTATCAATAATTTTCCCTCGGCATTCAAGATGAGTGGCACACCACTGTGGAGGGACCTACATATACAAATGAAATTTATAAAGAAAAAATATTAAGTATCACAAGATAAATGATAATGTACTTACCATCATGTATTGCTCACGTGTTAGATATATAGTTCGTGCATCCTTTTTCTTCATTCTATGTCTAAGATGTTGAGCGTGGTAGATCACGACTTAAATACGAGCCTCATAATGCATGTCAGTGACAAACTTCCTGGCAGCTCTATTGATAACAGTGGTAGCCTGATCTGCATACTCTTCATCACACCTATAAAAATCCTGCATATATGTGTAAAGAAAATGTTATGTAATCCAAATACAAATAATATTGACAAATATAGTATGAACTAAAACTTACCCAGATATCAGCCCTCACTCGGTCGGCTAGGTGGGCAAATTGTCTCCCTTCCCGGTCAGGGGTGTCCGACGCACTTTCGTAGTGCCTCCATGGGTACGACGACTTATGCCTCCCATCAATAGAAACCAAACCAGGGAACTTATCCCTGAGAAGAAGCTGATAAGAAGCCTGAGGATGTCGTTTACATGGCGTGAGCACTCGTGGCATCCCCATTCAATCATTATCTAGTTCCTACTCAAATGTCATAAAAAATTATTAGTATATGTGTCAAAAAACTAAACTGACGAAAGGGATGAATTATAGACTTCCTATGGCAACTTATCTATTTTCATTGGGTTGGATGAGCCCGCGATCAACTAGTGGCACGTAATCAAGGTCGGCACAGGAGGCTCGTCTTTGACTGGTAGTTTTCGCTCAAGGTCACGGGTGCCTTTCCTCTCGTGGTTGACTTCTTCGTTCTCACACCTTGAGGTCTATATGAGGACCCGACCTCATCTTGACAGATGGATTTACTTTTACTGATTTTTCTAAATGCAGCATCTATTTTTTTCTTTAAACCCCCACCATTTTTCAATCACCTGCTATGAAAAAGAGTAAATCACTTTAGATAAATCGTGCAATGCATTATAAACACATTTAATATACAATTAAACATAATTCTCATATAGTTGCTAGAAATAGTCATCGCCATCCAGATTTGCTGGATCATATGTATCGTCATCACTATCACGTGATATGATATAATTGTCCTGTTGATCATGAGGTGGAATGTTGTCATCACTGTAATTCCCAAAATGTAATCTCTCTAGTAGTTCTAAGTCCTTGCCATTCTGAACCTTGTCTCCTTCATTGACATTAGCATCACTTTCATTATGTACTTCCATGTCCAGACCTTCTGTCAAGTCAATCACAAACATGTATGGTAGTCCATCTTCTTGAAAGAACTCTCCACCGTATGTGTTGGGGTCTATGTTATAGTCTTCATTATTAGGAACAGGCAGTTTACTGTGTGGCGACACGATATACACAACATCCCAACCATTAAGACGTGCGATGGTTTTGCATGGGTAGGGGAGATAGTAATCTTGTGTTGCCTATTGAGCCACGATGTAAACATCTTCACTCAGCAAGGTGGTATCTTAACGAATTTCGATTAACCCAATATTGGGGGTCTGTCTCACTACTTTGGGATTGAACCAGTGGTATTTTAATATAACGAGATTAAGAGGTTTGCTCCCGTTGAAACTCAATTCGTATATTTCTTCGAGTCGTCTGTAGTAGTCAACCCCATCTATGCCCGGAGTAAAAAATCCAGAATTTGTTGTTCTTCGATTAGGTCAGCTCTATTCATGGCTTGCTGTGTGGAAATGATAGTCGTTAACATCGTAATATTTGAATGTCTTGATCTTGTAGGCACAACCATTCGCAACTTGCCTCAACTCGGAACTCATAGTCGTGTCGGTTCTTCCCTATAGGTTTAAACGTGACGAACATGTGTATTAGTCACATATAAGATATAATTGAAATGTAAAACTAACTAGAAGTTAAGTTAAGAAATAGCTTATTTTTGAACCATGAAATGAAATCGGGATGGCCATTTCCCACACCATACTTAAGAAGGGCAGTAGATTCCTTAAGGTTAGGGTTCTTTGATCCATGCTTAAATCATCGATGAAATTCCCTAAAGCAAAGGTAGAGATCGATGTTAAGGTCGAAATAAGAAAGAGGAAATTGAAGGTGTTGCTTATTGAGCACTTACTCATTGTGCGACTCCACTTCAGAAAGGTTTGTCAGGACATACAACATAATCAAACACCACTCTTCATGTTGCCAGGTATTGTTAGTCGCACCACTTGCACTTCCTAGTTGGCCTCTAAAGATGCTGAGATTTGATTCTTCTTCCAGAAGATTGTAATGGGAAGGTGGATTATGCATACTAGGAAGATTGTCCGCGTAATATCTAGTTGTCAAGTTTGACACCTCCTCCAAAATATATGCCTCAACTATGGATGCTTCAATTTTGCACTTGTTCTTATATTTATTCCGAAGAATCTTTTGGAATCTCTCAATTTAATAGCACCAATGGCTCCGGACCGGACCTCCCATCCGGGCCTTATGCAGATTAAAAAACCAAGCGAAAAGATCTTTTCTAGCTTGCAGAGCAACACGAGCGCTAGTGTCTCCATGTCTGCTACTATAGTGTGAGACAACTCTTTAGCACAAAGTTGTCAGAAGAAATTTCTCAATTCAGCTAGCACTCGCCAGACATCCTTAGGGACATAGCCTCAAATCATCATCGGGAGCAACCGCTCAATCCATATGTGATATTCATGACTCTTGAGCCTGTTTATTCGTGGAGTAGCTAGATTAACTCCCCTCTTTAGATTAGTTGCATAGCCATCAGAAAACATCAAGGTTTGTAAACCACTCAAGTACTTCCCTCCTTTGTGCCCTTGTTAGAACAAAATCGGACTTTGGTTTCGTCCAACATTTCCCGCTTCTAGGAGGTATCATGTCGAGCTTGGGTCTGTTACATATAGTCGTTTGATCCACTCGGGCCTTGAAATTGTCTTTCGTCTTCTCAGGAATGTCCATGATTGTGCTGAAAATGGCCTCGTCAACATTCTTCTCGATGTACATTACATCAATGTTGTGCGGAAGGAGAAGATCATCGAAATAAGGAAGATTCCATAAACATGGCTTTTGAGTCCATGCATGATGCTCACCATATCCGATAAAACCATATCCTTGTGTATTTATTTGCAAAGACTATAACTGAACACGAACATCGACCCTGGTCATCTTAGGTGGTGCTAAGTCTTTAATAGACACACCTTTTGTAAAGTTCTCCCTATCCTTCCTAAATGAATGGTTTAGATGAAGGAATTGCGAGTGCTTGTCAAATGAGGAATATTTGCCACCCTTAGCTAGCCAAGTGAACTTTAGAGCTGACCGACAAATCGGGCATATGAACTTGCCATGCACGCACCAACCGCAAAATATCGCATATGCTGGCAAGTCATGTAGAGAGTACATGTACCAAACATGCATTCTGAAGTTTGTCTTTGTAGATCGGTCATATGTCCACACACCGTATTTCTAGGTACGAACCAAATCATCCATCAATGGCTCCATATACACACTCATAGTTCTCCCAGGTATTCAGGCCCTGGAATTATCAAGGACAAGAATATGTTATGTGGTCGAAAGATGATGCCGGGAGGGAGGTTGAGGGGAATAACAAACATTAGCCAACAATTGTATGTGGCAACCATCATACCATATGGATTGAACTCATCTGTTGCTAGAGCAATTCGTACATTTCATGGCTCTAAAGGTTTCTCAGGATGGAACTAATCAAACTTTTTCCACGCTTCTCCATCTGATGGATGACCTAGCTTGTCAGGTTGTAACAAATCCCATTTTTATGCCATGTCATCTATTTGATAGATTCCTCGATCATGTACAGCCGTTGGATCCTTGGTATGAAGGGAAGGTACCGAAGGATCTTCACAGGAGTTGAGAGTTGTTTCTTCCCACCATCAGCCGAGTCTACCTCAAGATACCTAGAAGATTTGCATTTCACGCAACAGGTTGCGTCTGTGTACTCTTTCCTGAATAAGATGCATCCGTTGGGACAAGCATATATTTTCTCATATGGCATCTTAAGTGCACGAAGGACTTTCTTCGACTCGTACATGCTTTTTGGAAGATTGTGACCTTCCGGGAGGAGGCTACCAACAACTGTCAGCATGACATAGAATGATTCTCGGCTCAAGCTAAATTGGGACTTGATGGCCATTATGCGTGCGATGACATCTAGTTGAGAAACCCTAGTGTGACCATGACGAGGTTGCTATGACGCGGACAAAATGTCATAAAACACTTTTGTCATTGGCTCTGACACTCCTCTTCACGTGCTTCGTCAAAATGTGCATCTTAAAAGTCATCCATCATGAATCCAACCCCTCCCTCGTTGTTATACATGCGCTGTCGAAACACCTTGTCTCTAGGACGCTGTGACTCACCATGCTATGTCCAACGAGTATAGTTTGGCATAAACCCATATTTGCAGAGGTGTTTACCCATGGCCTCCTTTGCTTGTCGGCGCTTGTTCTCGCACCTACTACATGGACACTATGTCTTGCCACATCCATTCTGCCTACCAAATGTTGTCTCTAAGAATACTTAAGTGTTCTTCATCCAATCCATGGTCACCTCAGCCTAGCTAGGGTGACCCGTGTACATCCATTCATGATCATCCATCTTGTACTAAACTAGGAAACAACAACACTCATGTTTAAACGTTAGAGGGAAACGAGATTCATCTAAATGTCTAATAGGTAAGGATAGGTTCTAATCCCACTAGAGGATGCATAGATTGAGTTCGTTTTCATGCTCCGTTCTGATCCGACCCAAGGTTTCGGCAGCACCTCCACACTATTCTCACAACACACGTCTCGACAACATGCCAAGAGGATGTGTGTTCGGAGAACAATGGGGAGGTGCTGCTAAAACCCTGGGTCAGATCAGAACAGGGCATGAAAACGAGCCCAACCTATGCATCCTCCGACTGTCCAAGAAACATGGATAGTTCGAAATAGTCATGGCCACATAAATGAAAGACATGCATATTCCAAACCATAACTCTTCCGAACGGGAGACGTCTAGATTACGCGACAATAACTAGAAAATATTAATTTTTTTGACAACATATTCTCTCTAATACACAACAAATCTAGCATCCATAAATAGGATGGCATGATGGCCTTCATCCACATACAAACATCACGGCGCGATGGCCGACATCATCATAACAAAATATTAATCAATGTAGACATTAAGACATAAAAAGATATTATAATGATGACATTAAAATTAAACCTAACTAATACATAAGCATGAGTGCACGTATTGTGGAAATAAAATTGCGCTAAAATAAAAATAGACAAAATTTAAATATTTTGCTTCATGACATGAATATATATGCATTTGAAAAAAATAAAACAAACATGTTTACAATTTATATAACATCTACATTAGAACAATAATATATATAGAATTACATTATAAAATATACAAATAAACATGTCATTGCATTTCAAAATATACAATTAAACATATTAATCATTTTACCAAAAAATTTAACGGCGAGTGATGGAGGAGATCGACGGTGTGTGGCGACGAGCGGCCGGGGGCGGCATCGTGGGGACCGACGGCTGAGCCAAGGGTGGAGGGGGGCGGCGGCGCGGAGGCTAGAAGGCGCCCATGCTGAATACGGAGGGCCAGGGGCAGAGGCGCGAGGGGCGGGCGGCCGGGCCAGGCGCGCAGGCACGGGGGAAGGACGGTTGTGTCGGGCACGCACGGGCACATGAGGGGACAGTCAGCCAGAGGTGGGGATGGCCAGCCGGCTGGAGGAGGGATGGGAGGCCTGGGGTTGGCTGCGGAGGCGGGTACATGGGCGGTGTGTGTGTGTGTGTTTAGATATGGGCGGCTGAGTGCGCCCATACCGCGGGGAAAACCTAAAAACAACACGAGTTCGCCGAGTTCCAAATTGGCAGGCACTCGGCAAAGCTTGTATTTTTTTTAAAAAAAGCTTTGCTTGTTCGCCGAGTGTGTGGCACTCGACAAACAACTTATGTTTTTAAAAAATTAAATTTTTGCCGAGTGCTTTAGTGTAAGGCACTCAACAAAGTATTTTACCAAATTTTCAATAATTGTAATAAAATACTAAACTAACATTTTTACAATTTCTATTTTTGGCCATGATATGAAATAAACCAATTTTTCATATTAGAAAAAAATTAAGGTTAAATATTTTTTCAAATATCAATTTTCTTTAAAACCTATAGCCATTCTTTCACTTAACTCTAAAACTTCCTCTAAGAATCACTGGTTTCTAAACATCATGCGTAAAAATTCTTGAAACATTTTTTATTTTTTCACATAATATACGTATGATATCATAACACCAGGTCAAGTTTTAGGTTTTTTTGACTTTTTTGAATTGTTTAAAATTAAAACACCAAAATGGTGTGTGTTGTTGATGGAGTGCCTTTATCGTGATATCTTAAATTTTCTTTACCTTTATTGTGTAAGTCCTAACTTAGCTCTCAAAATAGAAGTATGATTTTTTTAGAAAATTTTATTCGTTATTTAATGCACTTGCAGTTCAAAATTGGCATCTTTCAATTTAAATCCTATAAAGAGATTTAATTAACTAAAAATAGCAAACTAGCCATAAAAAATGCTAATTTTTGGCATGGTATAAGATACATTGGGTTTTCATAGTACAAAAATTTTAAGTTCAAACAAATATATAAATATAGATTTGCTTTTAAACCTATCTCATTCCATCTCTAAACTCCTAAACCTTCTCGGAGATTTTCCAATTTCTAAACGTCATACATGAAAATTTGTCAAAACATTATTAATTTTTTATCACAATATATATGTATGATATAATAACACCATGTCAAGTATCATATTTTTTAGGCATAAATTTAATTTTCTATACTTAAAAAACCATTAAGCACTACAAGAAAACAGAACATTTTCATCAGCCAATTTAACTTCCACCGGCCTCGAGGAGCCGACGAAAGTTATTTAACTTCCGTCGACTTTTGACTGCGGCCGACGGAAGTTAAGTGGGTAGAGACCGGTTGGGGATTATATCCCCAACCTCGCGCGCGTACAAGGAAACCTAATCCCTATACACGCGCACGCCCAACTCCTACCGACGCCGCCCGACGCCGCCGCCCACCGCCGGTGCCCCACCGACCGCAGCCGCCGGCCTGCGTCGCCCGTCGCCGCCCGCCGTCGCCGTCCGACGATCAAGTAATTTTTTCGGCTTTAATTTTTTTAGCTTTTTATTTGTGCATGATATGATATTGTTAGTGTAGCTGAAAGTTATCTTACACTACAACAATCTGGTAAATACTTTATATTTTATGGCGTCATATGGCTAAAGTATAAATTTGCGGTGCAAATATTGTATTTTCTTCTAGCTAATTAATTAAGAACTCTTGGCCAAATTAAAGACGAATCATCCGAATTGAAGCAGAAGTTAACAAATTATGCAAAAAATGAAATATAAATTCAAATCATCCGACCTACGCTACATATACCTAGCCCTTCCAACCTACAGCTCATTGCACAGTCTTTTCAGGCCTTAAAAAAGCCACTTGTTCTGTTCACATTTCATTTTCAATTCCAAACTCACTCTACATGAATGTGAGCATTGTTCATAGTTAGATTTCTAGTGTTTTTTTTTAAGATCAAATTTTGATTTGCGTGTTTGTTCTCTAATTTTGTCTATTTCTTCAGAGTTTCCGTACGCCTGGTCAGGATGGAGCCTCCAGGGCAAATGTGGATGAAGCGGGAGGCAGCGGTGGCGCCCACAACCCAAATGTGGGCGATCAGTGAGTATGGAAATATGTGACTTTGTATGTGAATCTCGATGTGTTATGTGACTTTGTATGTGAATTTGGATGGTATATGTGAATTCGAATATGTATTGTGACTTTGGATGTGAATTTAGTTGTGTTATGTGATTTTGGATGTGATGTGTGAAGTTTGGATGTGAATTTGGATGTGAGATGTGCTTTTGGATGTTATATGTGAAGTTTGAATGTGATTTTGGATGTTATATGTGAATGTGATATAAATTGTGGTTGGATGTGAGTGTGAGTAGGGGAACCAAGAAAAACAAAAAAAATACCAGCTAACTTTTGTTGGCTTTGACTATAGCCGACGGAAGTTATTTTCTTTCGGCCATGTGGGCAGAAAGGCTAACTTCCGTCGTCTAGGGCCAAAGCCGACGGAAGTTAGGGCCACCTAACTTCCGTCTGTCAGGCTAGACGATGGAAGTTAGCGTGCCTCTGCTGACATGGAAGAGTTCAGCGCTAACTTCCATCGGTCACGTGAAGCCGATGGAAGTTAGCTAAGTTCCATCTACCTGCTTCCGTCGGCCAAATGCCGACGGAAGTTAGCCTTTTGTCGACGGAAGTTTGCCGGATTGTTGTATTGAAGCTCCATGTTGCCGGCCGAGTGTCGCAACATAGATTTTTTAATATTTAGTTATATTTAGTGCTAAAAGATTAAAAATGTACTCATGAACATAAATATGATTTTTATACAATTTTATAGTCATTATTTCATGTACATGCATTTCAAATTTGACCTACTTCGAATTAAATCCTAGAAACATGATTAATTAAATAAAAATAGCAAACCCACTCATAAAAAGATGAAATTTTCCATGGATTGAGACATATTGAATTATGACTATAAAAAATTTCAAGTTCAAAATAAGTTTAAAATGTAACATGGAATTAAAATATGATCTCACATGAAATAATGGGTATTTAAGCTATGATTTGCCGAGTGTCCGTTAGTGGCACTCGGTAAAGCCATTTGTTCTCTCGAACCGTCGCCACGCCGTCAAGACTTCTGAGGGTGCTAT
Source organism: Zizania palustris (assembly GCA_019279435.1). Lineage (NCBI taxonomy): Eukaryota > Viridiplantae > Streptophyta > Magnoliopsida > Poales > Poaceae > Zizania > Zizania palustris. The sequence goes on from JAAALK010000080.1 coordinate 10,706,982, forward strand.
TTTTTTCAAAAGGTTTGTCGAGTGGTTTTGACTTGGCACTCAACAAACATTAGACATCACCGAGAGTAAATTGTTTGCCAAGTATATTATAGTCTAAACTCGGCAAACTTTGGTTTGCCGAATGTCCGAGGGAATATACTCAGCAAACTCTCTGTTTTTGGTAGTGATCGGTTCTTTGCTCGAGTTTTGACATTCAGTACAGCGTAGATACTTGCTAGTTGTCACATTCTTTAACTATGGCATGAGGTATAACAAACGGAAGTTTAATTTTATAGGAAACATAAGTTCAAAAAGAGCTGAGTTCGGTTATAGGCAACAAATGCCTATTCTAGTTTTCATTTTGACTATTCAAAAAGATTAAGTTGACAGTACGACAATACAAATATTAAAAATAATTGTAAAACATTCGGGAATCCGACAGGTTTTAATATGGTTTTTATTTTAAACTCACAAATTTTACGGTTCGAGTTTATTTCGTAGATGGGTTTTATAAAATCCACGGATTTTAAACCTGTTACTGTCCCTAGACGTGATAGTGAGGAGAGAGCTAGTGGGATTTATAGGGCTCTTGTGTTGCTGCATGGCTTGAATCCTCCAGTGGCAGATCACACTGAATGGTCCAAAACAAAAGGCCACAACAATGCAGCACGTAGATGGCAGGATAGAGCTTGGACGACGCGTTTGGTGTGAAACGAGGACCAGAAGAGTTGTAGTGCTAGTGGTTATCGCCCTTTTTCCCTCTTGACGTTTTAGAGGGCGGTGTGTGATGTTACTTGTTTGCTTTATGCTCTCCTTCTTTCTTGCTTTTTCTTGAACCAAATAATTGAGATGTATTGGTTGAAGCCATACACATATTCACACTCATGCAGCTGATCATTAATCACTCATTTCAGTTATAAGCTTCACACTGACAACAAACTAATTAGCCTCGCAATGGCACGCATAATGATATATACAGAGTACTAATCAACACTGCAATTAGCTGGAACACTCTGATGCCACTGTGAATTTGTAATCCTTGTTAAAACCAAAGAAGTTATGTTACTTTGAACGACAGATATTACAGCTGGATGAATCAGAGAAATGCATGCATGCATCGTTAATCATATTACCAGGATGCTGAAGGAACAGAGCTGCTCTGAGTAGCTGTGCTTTTCTTTCTGTTCATCTGCAGGTAGTTGTGCAGGGCTGTTGCTGAGGTTGGGAGCTAGTCGAATACAACACTGCGTATCAGTTTTGCAGACAAAAAATCGATCCTGAAAGAAGATGAGTTCGTTCTATGGATTTGATCGTGCTCTCGTGCTCTCTTGTGACTGAAAACCAAGGTTTTAGAACGATTCAATCTGACATTGAACGTAGGAATTAGCTAGTAGTGTTCATCTACTCGTTTTTTTTCACACCTCGATCATACTGTGTAGCAGAGCAGATTATGCCTGAATTGGAACATTGAAGAGTATAGGAGAATTTTTTTCACATTATTAATGATGCCACACTGAAAGGGTCATAGGATCATTGCCCGAAGAGAAAAGTTCAAAATTTCATGAAAACCTGATGTTATCACAAAACGTTTAGGGGAAATGTAGAAACAAAATTCAGAAGATCACCTGATACCCTTCAGGTTCAGGAACTCTGTGCAGAACGTATGTATGATCAGCTAATCATTTGTGTGAATAATATCTATCTGCAACGTCATTTTAACACTATGGAAATGATCATATCCGAACCAAGAAATGCTGCCCTAGCTACTGACAACAAGTCCAGTAGCGTACAGCTCAAGATTATTGAGAGTCAACAAGTACATGCTGCATATTGTAAACTGCATATCATACTCAGTAAACATCTCTGTGAAATACAGAAGTATGATCTTAGTATAAAGATCGTTTTATTTACTAGGCTTTGCCAATTATGTTAAACGGCAAGCCAGGACGACAGTGCTATTCGTATATATACTCAAACAAGCTCTTTGTAAAGCAGCGGGGAGAATCTCATCACTGGTCACAATATATTTTTAACATTTGTCTATCACCCCCAGAAACGAGTTTAGTTGTGTCCGTTACCACCACCGCCACCGGAGCCATAGCCTGAGCCAGATCCATAACCTGAGCCTCCACCTTGGCCTCCACCACCGCCGCCGCCACCGCCCCTTCCGTACCCTCCACCATGAGCACCACCTTGTCCATATCCACTCCCTGATCCAGAACCATAGCCGGAACCACTACCATACCCACCACCTTGGCCGCCACCACCTCCTCCGCCGCCACCTTGTCCACCACCACCACCTACAGCACCGCCAGCGCCATAGCCTGAGCCGTAGCCCTCACCAGATCCATGCCCATAGCCACCGGCACCACCACCTTGGCCACCACCGCCTCCTCCTCCACTTCCATATCCACCAGCTCCACCGACACCTCCTCCATATCCAGAGCCTTGCCCAGACCCATAGCCAGAGCCCGCACCACCTCCCTCACCACCACCTCCTCCGCCGCCGCCACCATGTCCATATCCACCACCGGCAACCCCTCCACTACCACCTCCCTCACCATATCCGGATCCAGAACCGTATCCTGATCCACCGTAACCACCGCCGCCTCCCCCACCACTACCGCCACCTCCCCCACCAGGGCCATAACCGAGGAGGGTTCTAGCACTGGTTGTCATGCCAATGCTAAGAAGCACAAGGATGGCAAGAGCCAAATGCTTAGTAGTAGCCATCTTGACTCGATCTGAGCTTAGCTATCCTACTTCAGTGTGAGTGTGGTTGGAGTGAAGGGAAGCTGTGGTATTTATAGGGTGCAACACCTTGCATGGCTAGCTCTCGGCTGTGTTTATCAATCTGCATTGTCCAAAACTAGAGACGTAGTGTTTGGACTTTGGGAGCGTAGCTGGGTGTGAAACGATGACCAGGAGATCAGAGTGCATGAGTACGTGGTAGTATAGCTTCCCTTTTTTGAGACTTGTCCAGAGCGGTGTGTGATGATGTTGCTGCATGCTTTTATTTTTTGTTTACTTTCTGTTTTGCTTTTATGTAAGCAGGTAGAATTATTCTGTTTGCAAATTGCAATTGCATTAATTATATTCTGTCCATACTGTAAGGTCTCCTGACGTTGTTTTCTTGACAGCGACTCCGGCTGGCCGGCTTTAGCGAATTTTGATTCGAAACCGTTGGCTGCTCGGGATAATTACTAGACATATCGATTAATTACCATTGATTGATGTGCTTAATGTGATCCATGTGATTGATGATTCAGTGATGTGGGAGATACATATGATGGCACTAATTATGATCTGATTTCTAGTTGGAATCCAGTCATTAGTCGTCATATGGTTTATTAACTATTCGGCAAGAGTAACATTCTATAAAGTCACTCTTAATTTTATCACTGACACGTTGGACGACAGTGTTGAGTGACTTGAGTCACGGGTAAGTGGAAAATAAAGTCTGCCCAATGGTAGTGTAGTACATGAATATTTGTAAATTTGAACGCATGAACTGATTAATGTTTGAGAATAATAATCTTTTAGAAAAGTCCCCTCACACTCTGTTAGATAATTTTTGACGCCAAGAGAATGTAGTCAAACAATGATCATTAGTCAAAATTATATAAGTAGTCGGCAAGAGAAATTAACCATATCAATCATCATTGATCGATCGAATTCTTCTCCTGTGATTGACCTGGATAGAACTTAACGTACTACACCAGCTCGTCTCCGCGGGATGATCGAGCTAGCAAACCCAAGATACCATTCTCAAGATACCATATACTGATCGCTCGTTTGTACACTAATACGAAAATGGGTAGCTAAAGAATATAACGTTGAAAAAAGCTACAACAACTTAACGACTTAACTTATAAACTGCTAAGAATAATAAAAATATAAAATCTGTTTTACGTATACGTGTCGCGCATCACACGCAGTTAGGCAGCTCTGAAGTCTAGCTAGGCAGATATCTCATCAAAGAGAGCTTTTGATTTCTGAAGGCCAAGACAAGCGCTGGCTATGATGATCGGAGGAGAACTAATCGACCGGTCGCTTGTGCCGACTGGTGGGTGCAGCTAGTGTGTGCTACGTACTGTGCTCGTCGTTTACTTCCAAGTCGCCGCGAGCAGCTAGCGGTGCAATTTCCTCGCGTTCGTCGACGACCGTGTCGACCAACTAATTTGACGCTAGCTAGCTGTACGTGCAGTGCATGCAAGTGATCAATCGCCTTCTCGATCGCGCTAGCTCTACGTACTGTGCCAACCAACCAACCTGCTACACTAGCTCGTAGTGAAACCTTTAGAATCACCGAGAAACCATATATATGAGAGGACAAATGGTAATGGAAGAAGTGCTTTTCAATAATCAGCTGGGATGGAATTCTGAATTTCAAGATGTGTCATCATTGCATATTTTGAGATATTTAAAAATGTTTCATTTACGCTACCCTCGTCACCTCACAAAGAGGTACTAATCTAAATCGTTTATTAAGCATATTTAAAATAATTAATTAAAAAATGGACTAACCGACGGTAAATTTTTGCCAATAGTTCACAAGCTTGAGCTAGCTCGCGCACCCACGTACACCTTTTCAACTTGCTAGAATTTCTAAAATTTCCGAAGTGTATAAACGGAATTGTAGTTTTTAAACTTTCATTGATAAAACCCATTAATAACGAAAATTTTCCGGTTCTCTAAGAGGCACATGAGGTAATATAATTTTTAGTGTTAATTTTAATACCTCAGCATCTGAGGTATTAAAATATAATTAACACTAAAAATTATGATACCTTCTTAAAATCATTCCATTAATAATCATATCAACATGCGGCACCACCTCACGCTATTAAAAATTGGTTTTTACAGATGCTCTTTTTTTTTACAGAAAACCGTGAAAACGGGATCAGAGAATATAATTAATGGCCTGCATGGATAGGCACAGCTCGTCTATAGAAATTAACATATTTTTACGGACAATTCATTTAATAGATCGAACAACATATGAAATCCATTTATGAAACCTGGTGATAATAGTTAGCTAGCTATGAAATTTAGTAAAAAAAACTCACTAGTCACAATTCCTCTAGATCCCAGAACTTAACATTGAAAACAACTTAATCTTGAAACTTGCTTGAATGAGGATATAATGTACAGTTGATCCCATGGAAAATTTGTGAATCCACCTTAAAATCTAGCTAGCTTAGGTTATCTCCATCCAGAATATGAGATTTGAACAAAACCATTTGGCATGCATCCAATTATATATCTGGATCCTCTTGAAAAGGGATAAGTCCGGCCGTCTCCTTCTTGGCTCCTGATAATTTTAAATCACAGCATGTCCAAGTTGATGAGCTGAACCATTTGGATCCACTGAACCATAGCTTACAATTAATTTCAGACACCCAGTTCTTTAATTAGCTAGCATTTACCTGCACTAATGCGTCCACGCGCGATTACATCACGCAAATTGTCAGATGCAACTTACTACTATACTAGCTTCTAATTTACTCCTATACGTACCTAGCGATTACAGCATGAAGCAGGTAGAGACATTTGCGAGCCTGCAAGGTTACAATGCTTCATGACGTTGTACTACGTACTAAGATTTTGCTATATAATTAAGAATTAACTAAGACAGAAACATCATCTGCAGGCTAATTATATTAACAGCGTGATAGTTGGTGTTGAGTCGATGCCTTTTTGTTAATTAATTCTGTTGGCCGAGCATGATTGCAACAGTTGATCGAATTATGTATTTTTACCAGCAGGCCACCTCTAGGACATTAAATTCAGATAAGTAACACATTGCGGACTAGCTCAGCGGTTTCTTGATCTGATATATATCCCTGCATGCATCCGGCAATATATACGGTACTTTTCTTTTTCCTCCTTTTCTGTGCCTTTTTTAACAGGAATATTAATTCGATTTCGGTAGTCATTCCGATCTAACTATTAAAATAAAATATTTTGGTATCTGTATCATTTTGAGTCTAATAAAATAAAATAAATATATTTAAAATGTATATTAATATGATTAAATATAATATATTTTAATATATTGGTATGTTAAACATAGTGTATAGTTTAATACAATATAATACATGACTCATGAGAAAGTATTAATTGTGGTAGACTGAGTTATTACTGTGAGCGTTAACATAGAGATTTTAATATATTGGTATCTCAAAAAATTGTAAAATACAATTTTTACATGTATATATTGGAATGATTGATATTGGTTGGTACGAGACTTATATTGATCGGGTTGGGACCAATATATATTGATTGGTATTGAAATCGAAATGGTACCTAACTTAATATATATATACTAGTTTAAGTGTTTAAGTGATGAAATAGTACATGTTGAACATTCTAGCCAATAACGGAATTGATAAGCTTGCCTTTTACGTTCTTCATATTTTAGCAAGATAAAACATATCTACAGTATATGTAGCACGTGTGTCAAGGATTCCTTACGTCTGATCATGCACCGAGATTTGTGCTGGGCCGATATATCTTGTTTCGTCTCGTCGGGCTGGAGTAGGACGTTTTTTCCTCCTGTATTCTGAAAATTACAACATTCATATGCGTCAAGTTGAATAGATGAACTAATACGTACACGTACGTAGGGTTCACTCATAAGCTAGTACTGTACTAGTGGTTATCTTGGTATTTTGGAGCCATTCTGGTTCATGTATTTAGGTAGATTTTAGAGCATCATTAATGACATGTTGAAACACCCCAGTACATTGCAGAAATGTTCACATGCATGCTAGAATTGTAAAGCTCTTGCAAAGGTGACAGAGAGAGATTCTATTTCACGACAATATTTGAAGCTAATCACCCGTGAATCTTACTCTTGTAATTAAGTAAAGCACAAGACAATAAATTACTTGTCTTTTTTACAATATGTGTGCTTAATTTGTTGATTCTATCATGGTTCATTCCATAATATGGTTCAAAGCTTTATATATGATATGTTCCTCTTCTGGTTGGTATAACCTGTGAAAATGAGATGGTTGGGTGTTCTTTGCTTATTAAATTTGTTATGATACTCTTTTTAAATATATATTTGCTATGAATTTAATAATATACTAACTTATCGTCGATCTCTTTTAGCGTGAATCTTAAGTTATCTCATTATACGCATTAAGGCCAAAATATTTATTGTTTTTAATTTTTACCGGTTAGCACGGACACGCTACTAGTTCCTGAAAATTACAACATTCATATGCATCAAGTCGAATAGATGAACTATGTACACGTAGGGTTCACTCATAAGTACTGTACTACTGTCCGTTATATATATTGAGACGAACATCTCTAATTTTAATAAATCTTATAAAACAAAAATATTAACAACTATAATATTAAATTAAATTTTATTGAGTCTACAATAAATATATCTAAATATGGTATTTATTAGAAATATTATAAATGTTATATGTATATTTTTTTAAAAAAACTTGATTAAAATCAGAAAAAATAACAAAAATCATTGAATAACTTACAATGTTAAACTAAACATATATTTTAATGTGTGTGTGTGTGTGTGACTGTTTTATTGATACTAAGGTCGTAGAAAGTCAATAAAGAAGGCTGGGGCGTAGCTGCTAGGTAGATAGAAGGCACCAACGATTATCATTTGTGGTGTGACGATAGCAACGCCACCGACCGATTAATAGTGGCCAGCTCAACCGCAGACAATCAACTCCCGCGCTTTATTTATTTGACATGCACTCAAGATCAAGATACGTAACAAAGACGATCTCAATCCATAATATTGGAGGTTTCGATGAAGGAAAAAGTAGTACCATGCATCTTTCCATTAGATCTTTTGTAAAAAAATATTTTCATTTCAATTATTTATCTTCTCTCCTTCCTGTTCTAATCTTTTTTTATTTTTTTCGTGAAGAGTTGGTTTATTACATGAAACCTACACTACGGAAATAACCTTATTTGTCGAGTGTCACACTCAGCGAACCCCACTCGGCACAAGCCTTATCTGCGACGTGGGTGTTCGTCGAGTGCTTTTTATCGGGCACTCGACGAAGTCTTCGCCGAGTGCAATATAAACTTCGCCGAATGCCACGTGACACTCGGCGAAGGCCTTTACCGAGTGCCCCACGTGGCACTCAGCGAAACCTCTATGGGGGCAGGTTGGAGCGTGGCAGGGGGCTTTGCCGAGTGCCACGTGGAATAGCACTCGGCAAAACCACCCAGAACACATAGAAACGTGCCACGTGGCACGATTCCGTGCTTTCACATAAAGTTTAAATTTGACCTACTTCGAATTAAATCCTAAAAACATGATTAATTATTTAAAAATAGCAAAGTCACTCGAAAAAATATAAAACTTTACCATGAATTAAAAAATGGTGAATTAAAACTGTAAAAAAAAATCAATTTCAAAACATGTATAAAATATCATATGTGCATACATTATGAGTTCACATGAAATAATGGGTACTTTCACTTCTTTGCCGAGTGCTTTTGAAATAGCACTTGGCAAAGGAGATTTATTTGTTCATTGCCGAGTGCCAGGGATATTTGCACTCGGCAAAGATTTTTTAAAATTGTTTTAAAAAAACTAAAATAGAAAAAAGACAGTAAAAAATTTTATAATTTGGCATTATATAATATACACTTATTGTTCATCCTAGAAAAGTTATAAGTTCGAATAAACAAATATAAGGCACTTGTAGTTTAAATTTTGGATTGTTAATTAAAATCCTATAAACAACTTTAATTAAATAAAAATAGCAAGCTAGCACTAAAAAATGTCAAATTTTGATATGGCATAAGATACATTGGGTTTTAGTAGTACAAAAAGTTTTAAGTTTAAACAAAGATTAGAATATCGATTTGCTTTTAAACCTAACTCATTCCATCCCTAAACTCATTAACCTTCTCGAAGATTCTCCAATTTCTAAACGTCGTACATGAAAACTTTGTCGAAACATTATGAATTTTTTATCACAGTATATATGTATGATATAATGACATCACCATGTCAAGTATCATATTTTTTATGCATCAATTAAATTTTGTATAATTAAAAAAGCATTAAGCTACATATTACCGGCCGAGTGTCACGACTTAGATTTTTTAATATTTATTTATATCTAGTTCTAAAAGATTACAAATGGACTCATGAACATAAATATGATTTTTCTATAATTTATTAGTCATTACATGCAGTTCAAATTTGGCCTACTTCGAAATAAATCCTAGAAACATGATTAATTAATTAAAAATAGCAAACTCACTCAAAAAAATATGAAACTTTTACATGACTTAATATAGATTGCATTATGAGTGTAAGAAAAAATTCAAGTTCCAAGCATGTTTAAAATGTGACATGGACTCAAAATGTGTTTTCACATGAAATAATGAGATTGTTTACTTTGCCGAGTGCCATGTTAAAAAACACTCGACAAATATAAGGGTTTGCCGAGTGTCCGTTAGTGGCACTCGGCAAACCCTATTTTCGCCCTCTGCCGTTATAACGGCGGCAGGAAACTTGGGGCAGCGAGATTTTTCCACTTGTTTGTCGAGTGTCTTTTTCGTGGCACTCGGCAAACAAGTTTATTTACTGTATGTAATATGTTTGCCGAGTGTATTTCATGGTACACTCGCAAACAATGGTTTGCCGAGTGCCTGAAGGAATGTACTCGGCAAACCCTCGGACAAACTCGGCAAACGTTCTGTTTGTTTCCGGTAGTGCTAGTTTATATATTTTTTCACTCTTTCCTCAATTTACCCGTCACATTAGTTTTCTACTTGTTACGTTTTCAAAACAGGTGATATTGAGTTTTAGGGTTGGGAATATTCTAACAGTGGCAATCAATGCAACTCAGAATGTTCAAAACGAGGCAAAACAATGGAAGGGCCGGGTTTGGGGTGCTTGATTGTTTCTATTTCTACTTATTAAAAACCCGTAAAAATACATTTTAGAAGCTAGTTTTGAATGTTATATTAGAGTTTTTTCGGTTTTCTTATACTTGATTTAGGAACCTGAGTTAACGTTCCGTTCGTCGTTTTTTTTTTGAAATAACCCAAATAAAAGCGCTAGATCATAAGATATATTTATATATACAGATTCAGATTAGCTGTACATATATACATATATAAGTATATATTAGTCAAATTGACTATATTATATATCACGATATAGTCTCAGTCTTAATTAGTCTAATATATATAGCCTACTAGCTTATGTGTCCATAATTCTTTGAAAAGATAATCTAGAACGAGCCTACTAAAGTTGTGGAGCCTAGCTAGCTTAGCTTACTTGGTGTGAGCAGCAGGTCTGTTTTCTTCTCATCTGCCATGCTGCATGGCTTAGTTGGGTTCAGGGCCGTGCCTAAGTGCGCTCGATCTGGACCCCCACTTTCCCAGGTGCCCATTCGGCCACCACATACACAGGAGCGTGCACAGGTATCACTAGCCGTGGGCCGTAGTCATGAGGCAGTCAGGCCATCACAGGTCACGGTAATCAAGGAATGAGGAGAATCAGGCCACGCCACGCGCAACGCCATGTGAATACGAACGACACTGATAATTAGGGTCTCTATTTATAATCCTGTCCTGGGCCTCACGAAACTCAGGAACGGCCCTGGTTGGGTTATGTGAGGTCTCTTTACATAGCTGATTTATATTTTAAAAAGTCCATGCGGTGAAATAGATGGTGTCAATAAAAACCATGTTTTATGCCAATCGATAGAATGTCAAAAACATAAATATATGTATATATCAACTTAAAATTATTTTAGTTTTGTTGCAAGTAAAATTAAACCGGCCGATCGAGCTCGTGTTTCTGCAAGCAGCTCAACCAACGGCGCCCGCCTATATATGTATCCAGCTCCGCATCATGCATGGCTGAGTACGTGTCACGTACGTACGTGAGTCCATGCACGCACGCAGCGAAAGCCGGACGGGATATGATGGGAGTAGTTACACACGTACGTACGTACGTATACGTCGTCTCTTGGACCACCGCGAATAAGTTGCGCTCCAGCTCGATCGTGCATGTGCATTCGTGCGTGGCAGTCTTCATCAGACGCATGCATGAGATGATGAGAGCTGGCGGTGCCCATCGACCGCGACTTACGTACGTACGCGCATGCACCACCTGGCTTTCTTCTCTCTTTTCGGATTGGATTCTCACCAACCATGCATCTAATCTGAACTTGCCTTTTTTTTTGTAAAAGTTCGTGGCAAAGGTACTTCAAACTTTTGTTGAATATTCCCTAAATTATTATTGGTATTGTCAATTTTGTTAGCAAGAAGCTAAATACTCTCTATTGTCATTAGTTATATATTGTAGGGGGTCTATATAGTACTACACTTTGTTGGAAAATTAGGTAATTTCACGACTAATTATCGAATAAGATAATTCATGACATCCGTTAAAATTAGCATGAACACAATAACCATATTTTCGTAAAGTATGATCAATGACCCTACAAAAAAGTAAACCAGGTATCGTATGGTTGCCGAAGAAAAATCCGCAGTCGATGCAGAAGTCCTTCTTGTGGTGTCGGATTGCAACACCCGACGGTGACCGACGATAGACGTAGACGGAAAACATTATTCGCCCTCTCCTGGTGCAGGATCATAAGGGTGATAGATTTCGGAAACCTGCTCTTGATTTTAGGCAGATCTACGGGTATTTATATGGGAGCAACCAGATCTCATGTCACGATCATGATCTCAATCAAATCGGTTTCCATATAACCATATCACGTAAACTTCGTCATGTTCCCAAAGAATTGGAACAGGAAAAAGGAAAAACTGCGTCCCCACAACACAAGAAGTCAGATTTTCAGGAATACGTGGTCGGGCTCGGCAAGCCGACCTCCAAGTCCCGAGTCTCGACTCGGATCAAGCAATCGGGAAGTGCTTACCTCGATCTCACCTTCGAGTCCTTGGCTCGAGTCCAGCATTCGGCGGTGCCGAGTCCAATACCCGATCACTCGGTATTTTTTCTTGGCACGAGCCTCTGAGATTTATTTAGAAGTTTCTGAAATATTTATATGGGTTTATCACAAAATTCCAGCACATTTTTTATAATAGAATACCCCTTTTCATTTATTATATGGATTCGATTATATATGAAAAGTCATAAAAATAATATTTAGACCACAGCGTACCAGAAACATGACCTTTGTTCTGTATATTAGAGAGATTAGTTCTAAGAATATTGTATTTAAGAATTCAACACATTAATTAATCTTAATCCTAATTATTCATATTAAAGAGTTGGAATATCTATGGATAGGTCCATTCATATTATTCTAAGACCTTATTTTGGATGATGCAGGCTGACACGGGAAAACAATATTGTTGATTTGCTGAAGAATAAGATTGTTCTACGAAAAAGGAAGTCTTTTTCTACCAAATATTTGTTCGAATGCGTTTTTCTACATAGAAGAAGACGTTTTTTTCTTTTCAAACTGCCATTCAAAAAGAAGATTACTTTTTGCTAGAAGTACGTAAACTACATGTATTATTACCGCAAATCATCAATCTATCTTTCTCTTAAATGTTGAAATTCTGAAATTGTATTCAAATGACTTTCGATTGTCTGTTATTTATTACTATTGTAAAAATATAAGTTATTTATTTACGATCGAATAAATATATATCTTATGTCAAGAAAAAAATATGAAGACTAGAAAAACTCGTACAAGGATTGCTTGTATAGAAACTCGTGAGTGAAACGTACGCGGGCCACATCGGCCTCCTGATCTCCGTGGTTTTGTGTGGGCTGTGCGGGCCACATCGTCGGAGAGTCGGAGTGTGCGCTCTCGGTGACTTCAGATTTGCAATGCCACTCTCTACTGAGATCATCCCCGTGGCCGGGCTCTCGCCTTCCCGGCCCATGTGACAGCGCAGTTCGAGCACGGCAGACGGCAGCGCAGTTCGAGCACGGCAGACGGCAGCGCAGTTCGGTGGCACGGCGCGACCGGCATCAACAGTACCTCGACGGCGTGGTGGCGCGACAGCCTCGATACCGCACTGAGCCAGAGAAACGACGGCAGTGACCGGCCTAACTAGCCTGGCGGGCAACGACAACACGTCGGCCGCGTCGTCATTAAGAATTCGGGATAGGAGTGTGGTTGCGTTTGGCTGGTTTCAGCTCCAGATTATTTGTTCCGTGAAGTTGGAGTTAAGCCAAACGGTTTTTCTGAGGAGTGGATCCCGCTGAGAGTGTTCCAGAAAAATGAACTGAAGTGGTAGAACAGAGTCTAACCAGCTTCAAGTACTCCACTCCAGCTTCAGTTTGGATTTTAGGATATAGAGCTCAACCAAACAAACCCTATATATAGGAGGAGCTAGCGAGAGGCCGCGACAATGTAGCGCGATGGCGGGGCGGCGGGTGCGATGACGGGCACGACGGTGGGGTGGCCACAGCCGCGTCGCCTATGGTTAGGGCACACGACACTGGCTAAGGGTCTGTTTGTAACTCTGGATTCTGAGATTCATATCGAAGCTAGAGTAGAGTACTTGGAGCTGGTTAAACTCCCTCCGTCACTTCGGTTCATTTTCTGGAGTGCTCTCAGTGAAATCCACTCCCTAAGAAAAGTGTTTAGTTTAGCTCTAACTCCATAGGACAAAGAAGCTGGAGTTGGAACCCCGCCAAACACACCATAAGTGCAAAAGTTTGCTTTTTTGGACTTGCTGTTTGGGCATGCTGCTACAGCTCTACCTATTAAAGTGTCGGCGACTATAATCTATAGGGATTTTTTAATAATACTTTTTATTTAAAATTTCAAATCTTATATCCGGATTTAGAATTTACAAAAATAGCCTTCTGTCGAGCTATGGTCTACCGATATAAACTAATCTACCGTAGATCTACAGATCATATACCGATCTAGGACGATCGGCCTTAGATCGACAGACTATCTACTGATCTAGTGTGGTTCGACTAAATCAGCAGATTCTAGTATCTATCGAACAATGAAGGGTCGATCTAGGCCGATCATCCCTAGTCTTCTGATCGGCTTAGATAGGCCTTCTTGCACCAATAAGGCCTAGAAACTTTTCTTATGCAAAATAGAGGTCTTCCAAACATGCCGACTCCAGCTCCATGCACCCGCCAAACTTGCATATGGTATGTATTTAGTTTTAATGATATTACAAACCAAACAGATAAGTGCAGAATATCTATTTCACAGGGACACATCTAAAAACAAGAATCGGGAGAGGGGATACCTACGAGGAGAGAGGCCGAACAGCTTGGGCACGTGGGGTGGTAGGGAGGGGGCTTGGTCCCCCTTATATAAAGCTTATATTGGTGCTTCATTTGTCGACCTAGGCCGATTCAACAGACCATCTATCGATCTAGACTAATCAACCAAGATCGAAGGATGGTATGTTGATCTAGGTTGAATCGATCGAAATCAACATATCAAGCACTGATATAATCCTAGCGCCAGCCGATCGACCTAGATCGATATAACATCTGTTGATCTGGGCTAATCGACCTAGATCGGAGGACGGTAGGCTGATCTATACCAAATCATTCTAGATCGACATATCAAGCACCGACAGAAACCTAGCGATGGCCGATCTAGACCGATCAACCTAGATTGGCATACAATTTTCTAATCAAGGGCTAATCGGCCAAGATCGGTAGACCAATTATTGACCAAAATCTATTTTAGCAAATTATGAAATCCACGTACTGGACTTGAAATTTTGAATAAAAATGTATTATTTTTTTTAAAAAAATCATCTTTGAATGCATAGCGTTTGTCCAGGGAAAAGGTTGATGAAATTATCTCGTCCAATTTTTAGTTGAACTAGCTCGGTGTAGCGTCGATGTGGCCGCCGCCGCTCCTGACCGCCGCCAGCAAGCACGAAAGCTCCGAGGCGGAAGACATCCCCTAGCTAGTAATAGTCAGCGAGGGTAGCGGTGGCACGGCGGCCGTCTCCGGTAGCTATGGAGTCGTGAGGACCTAGCATCGGGGGGAGGGGATCGGGGGGCGGGGGCGGGGGCGGGGCCAGGGCGGGGCGGACGAGGCGTCCGGGAGTGAGGATCAGGTCAAGTGAGAGGAATTAGGGTAGGTGGGGCGGACATCACGAGAGAGCAAGAGACGGGTGATGCCTGATCCGAGAATGGTAGAGCCCGGCGTGCGTGCGATGATGATCGGACGGGCGAAAAAAAGAGTGACGTGGCTAGGTCGGCAGGGCGCCCAGCCCACCGCCCTTTATGATTTCCAATAAGATGATCTTGTTTTCTGTTTGACGGAAGGATGCGGTGAATAGGATTTTAGCATAGTGCCGACATAAGAGCAACTCCAACACTAGTCTTCAAATCAAGGTCTCTACTTTTGATTTGAGGACTCTCTTTATTTTTGAGAGACCTATTTTTTGGGTTCAACTCTCTCAAAGCAGACCCTCTATTTTCATTTTCCACCATTTCTTCACACACTATACACATGTATTTAATAAAACACAGTACATAATAAATTATTTATTGTTTAATAATGAATGACTATATTTAAAATTTTAAATATAAATACAAATATTCAAATTTATATATAGGAACATAATCATCTACTGTATTTAAATATTCAAAATTTTAAATATAAATACAAATATTTAACTTTAAATATAAGAACATAATCATCTATCATATTTAAATATTCAAATTTTTAAATGTAAATAAAAATATTAATATTTAAATATAGGAACATAATCATCTGTCATATTTAAATATTCAAATTTTTAAATGCAAATACAAATATTCAAATTTAAATATAGGAACATAATCATCTATTGTATTTAAATATTCAAAATTTTAAATGTAAATACAAATATCCAAATTTTAATATTCAAAATTTTAAATGTAAATACAAATATTCAAATTTAAATATAGGAACATAATAATATATTGTATTTAAATACTCCAATTTTGAAATGTAAATACAAATATTCAAATTTAAATATAGGAACATAATCATCTATCATATTTAAATATTCAAATTTTTAAATATAAGTATATATTCAAATTTTTAAATACAAATATTCAAATTTAAATATAGGAACATAATCATTTATTGTATTTAAATATTCAAATTTTTGAATGTAAATACAGATATTCAAATTTAAATATAGTAACAAAATCATCTATCGTTAAATGTAAATACAAATATTCAAATTTTTAAATGCAAATATAAATATTCAAATTTAAATATAGGAACATAATCATCTATTGTATTTAAATATTCAAATTTTTAAATTTAAATAAAAATATTTAAATTTAAATATAGTAATAGAATAATCTATGGTATTTAAATATTCAAATTTTAAATGTAAATATAAATATTCATGTTTAAGTAGGAAGTCTGTGCGCGGGAGCGCGCACGCTTATGTGGCGTAAATGAGAGGGGGATAGGGGGGCCTGGGATGAGGGTCTGGTGGCCTCTTTTGAGAGCTTTCCTATTTTTGAGAGCTGAGTAGGAGCCTTGTTAGACCTCAATTTTTCTCACGAGCTCTTAAAAATGAGTTTGAGAGCTTGAGTAGGGCCCGTTGGAGTTGCTCTAAGAATGGCCGCCGGTGGAGGTGCAACAGCAGTAGTGGCTTTAGGCGAGAGCGGGGAGCTAGATCGACCATGCTTCTTTTTTTAGGCCTTGTTTGGGAAGACCAATCCCCATGGGGATTTCAGCCCATTCCCTGGGAATATTTTGGCTCATGGAATTAATGTCTTGTGGATCCCGGACGACATTTTGGATGTCAAAGGACTGAAATTTCGACATGCCAACCGTTCCCTATCCCCGTCGTTCCACCGGGACAAAAAAAACTCCTCCTACCATCGGTTTTCCATGGCCGAAGACTGTGGGGAGGAGGCGAGGAAGGAGCCAGCACTAGAGAGGGTGGGGGCAGCCGTGGAGGCCATGAATACGACGTAGCCGTGGGTGGTGGTCACCCACATGTCTGAGGCCGTCACATTCGCCGTGGAGAAGACCAGTGCATCTATGAGCGCCGCCATGATTGTGCCTATGGGGCCTCACCATCACCGAAAGCTTCGGCATGACCATGCCTGTTGATAGCAAAAATGGCATTAATGGTTAAGATTGTCAAAATATCAATTTTGGTAATTTGGGCCGAAAATACACATGTCCTGGACTGGGCCGAAGCCCTACAGGGCCGAAGGCCCATTGAGTTATGGGCTTCGGAAGCTTCCAGCAGGCCTGCTACCTTCGGCCCAAAGGCCTTCAAAGGCCCACCTCGCCGAAGCTTCGGCCTGAGGAGCAGGCTTCGGCGGGCCTGGCCAAAGGCCTACTTCGGGCGGGATTTCAGAGATAGAGTTTGCGTCTGATTCTGGCTAATTTTATCCCTACGCATGGTTAGGACGAATCTTAACAGATTAATCTTAGAGATTAGAAGTCTAGCCCCTATAAATATAGCGGTGAGCCCGGTTCATTAACCCCCCAACACAAATCAACACAAAGCCCTAGCATTGAACCATACCTTTACTTTTATGCAGCCTTCATGGGTTTGCCCTGAAGCCCTCCGCCAACCACTTCGGAACAGTGGTAATCCTTGTTACTTCGCTTGTGAAGTATTTATTAATCTACGTAATAGATTGCTATTGCCTTGTTACTTCGCTTGTGAAGTATCGGCTAATCTGCGTAACAGATTGCTACCTTTGTTTCTCTAGTGCAACACTTAGCAGAATTCGATCCCCAGGCTGAATTGGCAGTTGATATCTATTCTGTTGCAGGTTTACACGTTCGGAGCCACTTCGCCGGAGGAGTTCGGAGCCAAGAGATTGGTTTCGGAGGCTGCCAGAACACCCCTCGGCGGGAATACTACTTCGATTACCCGTGCCGGACCGTCATGCTATTGTCGGTTTGACCGAGTCCCGCGCGCCAGCACGCTTCGCAACAGGCTTCGTCATGACAGGATTCACCACGTTCGTACCCCATGTCAGACGAAGTCACGCCGCGCGTTGCGTTCGAGTTATTTTATCGTGTTAGAGACTTTGCACCAAACCCCGCTATTTGGAGGTGATTGTCGCATTAAGATCTGTTCCGAGCCCGCCTTCGGCCAGATCAGTTCGAACGCCGAAGGCACCCTTCGACAGGACCCTTCGCATCAGACGCCGATGGTACCCTTCGACGATACCCTTCGCATTGTATACTTCGATTCAGTCAGGCTCCGCTCGGGCTTGCTGATTTATTCTGTTTAATATATTTATTTTCGGCTAATTGGATTATTTCTATGAGATCTAATTACCTGGCGACTCCACCCCGTTACCACGGTTAAGGGTAGTCGGAACGCGACGTCAGTGTTGTGTTACGCTTAGGCTCATCCCTAAGTATCCACACACTTTTGGATCGTCGAACTGACCCAATTGCGGGAGCAAGTTTTCATGTCAACACACTTTTTGGCCACTCCACTAGGGAGGGCTACCCCAACATGACGAGTACATCTACATCGGCCTCCGGTACATCTACGACGACTACTATGTCTACAGCACCGATGGATCCTATGGGAGGCACGGATATCGACAACCGCAACATCATGATGCCTACCCTTGAAGATATTCCTGCAGAAGACCGAGCAGAGATTGAGGCAAAAATGAAGGCACTCCAATACCTCATGCTTGGGAGCTATGTCAAGACATGCGCAGGCTTCATCAAGCGCGACGTCAGCGTCCACAACCTCGCTCGGATCTAGGTAACACTGATATCGCCTCGTTTATCTTCTCTAGAGATTGAGCAAAAAATAGCCGCATCGGTAGATCAAGCTGTTAGCGCTTCACTAGCCAACCGTTTAGATTCAGTAGTTAGATCTCAAGTAGAGGAGACACTTAGAAGGTTCGGCTTTACTGAGGCCATACCTGCTGCTCCGGTTGCTAGTATACCTCCGATAAATCACATTTACAACAGAACTCACGGTAGTACCAGCAAAGCCATTACGTCTCCGGCCTCAATATCCTTGGTCGAGACCAATCATTAAGCTTACGGCCAAGCCAACACTCTTCACCATGCGCCACCTCCACCTACACCAGCGCTAGTTTTGCCCATGCTGCCCGTGCCGCATGCACAAGCACATAGGCCCGAACATGTCATACGTCCCAAGCTAGCGCACGAGGGAGAACCCCATGGCCAACACACCGACATGCTGCCGCATGTCGCGCCCCCGCACGAAAGACACGCGCAGGCTGTAGGTCAGGATGACATCGAGGAGCGGATCCGTGCACTGTTTAGGGAGTGCACCGACTTCGTACCTAGGGTCGAGCTAGGGTTTACCGGAAGCCGTACCCCGATCATTTTGACACAATACCTTACCCTAGTGGCTATAGAGTCCCTGAATTCACCAAGTTCGATGATGAGGGTAACAAGACCACACTAGAGCATGTCAATCAGTTTTTAGCATAGTGTGGAGAAGCTAGTGGGTCGGACGCGTTAAAACTTAGACTATTTTCTCTCTCATTATCCGGCATCGCTTTCACTTGGTTTTTGGTGCTCCCGCCGAACTCTATCCAGGCCAAACGTGGGCTGAATTAGAACAAAAATTCCACGACTACTTTTACACAGGCGAAACAAAAGTTAGGCTTTCACACTTGACATTGGTTAGGTAGAAATCTAGCGAGGGCGTCTCTGAGTATATCAAGTGTTTTCGAGATACCAGAAACCGATGTTTTAGTCTTAATATTTCAGAAAGAGATTTGGTGGATCTAGCTTTTAGTGGGTTACACTCTGAAATTAAAGAAAGACTAGAAAACCAACACTTTTTAGAAGTTAGCCAAGTCTTGCAACAAGCTCTGGTCCAAGAAGGCCGAGCCAAGGATAAAAAGTTTATTAAGACGTTTAACAAGACTAGGGCTGAGGTCCACGTTATGGAACACTCCGACGAGGAAGAATCAAAAGAGGAAGAAGATTCGGCAGACATGTACGCGGCCAAATGGGTTTGGAACGCTAAGAGTAAACCTATTACTTGCTCTGAGTTACGGCCGTCTCCCACCCAGAGTCGGCCTAGCGAAGTCAAGTACTCGTTTGATATAACCAAGTGTGATAAAATATTTGATTTCCTCTTGAAGAGCTAGCTTCTCAGGTTGACTAAAGGCCAAGTCATTCCATCTGCCGATGAGTTAAAGAAACACCCATACTATAAGTGGATTGACTCGCATTCGTATTATACTAACGACTGCAATGTTTTTCATCGACAGGTTCAATTGGCCATAGAGGAAGGACGATTGAAGATAGACCCAGTCCAAAGATGAAGCTGGACAAAGACCTCTTTCCCGTGAACACCGTCGATCTCGACGAAAAGAGAGTGTTGATTTGTCCAGAACAGGCCGAGTCAACTAAGGGGAAAGTAGTCGTTATTGGAGGACCACGTACACACACGCTCGTACCTAAGAACCTTGAAGTAGGAGTGTGGAAACGAAATGTTAGCATGCCTCCTTCGGCTAGAGATCACAAAAAGCCGAAGGTGACATATCAGATGTTGTTAAACAAACACCAAAGGAAAGCTAAGGAAATAGGCCCCCATGCTAAAAGGCTAAGTTAAACGAAGGGGCCAAAGTAGCCGGAGGGTAGCTTCGGACCACAGTGGGCGAACCCGCCGCATGGTGGCTTCGGACCACAGTGGTTGAACCCTCCGCATAAGGACTTTGGGCCACAATGGCCTAACATCCCATACGATGGCTTCGGACCCCAATGGCCGAACCCTCCGTATAGTGGCCTTAGACCCCAATGGTCGAGCACACAGAATGAGTTCGGACCCCAATGGCCAAACCTAGTTCCGCTCTGGATGAACCCTCCGGCGGGAGGCTTCGGCCCGCACTGGCCGAACGTACCTACGGACTAGCAGGACCCCTCACTGATATGGTCTGAGATACTGTCGACCTAGCCGAACCCCCTCCAAGTAATGGGTTCGGCTCATAGTGGGCAAAGCCGCTGGAGCCACCGATGCCCCCGCCATACAACTGGGCAGGGACCCCATGGGCTTCATACGTATCACAATCAGAGCACCCTCCACAACATAACATTGTCCCCCTTTTTTCCTTCAGAGTATTATGACTGGCAAGTACAAACAGACGCGGCGGAGGGAAGCATCGTCTACAGGCTGTCCGTAGTACCTCTGAATCGACTTGCATGAGATGAAGCCAAGGGAGATGAATGCGAAGAGGTGAAGAATAGGGAGTTCGAAGCTATCACAGTCAAAATAGGGTCTTAGGAAGTCCCAATCCCGAAGGCCCCTTCACCGAAGCCTGATAGAGGTAAGTCCCCTACTCCATCCAAAGCCAGCGCCGGAGCCTGGTCCGATTGGCAGGGTCCGCAGTGAAGGCCCCTCCGATTATGAAACATGCGAGGCCAAGCTGGGTAGTACCCCTTCGGCCAACACTAACAAGAACAAGGCAGTGGCACCTGGTACCAAGCCATAGCCGTTTTGGGCACCTCCAAGTATGTCCAAATCACAGAAAAGGTGTCTGCAACTCCTACAGGCATAGGAGATGCGTGAGAAGAAAGACGAGGATGAGCGAGCCACCATCTTTGAGGAAATCTACCCTCGGCCAATGATGACACATGTATGGAGGATTAATCCGGTTGAGATAATCAACCCGGCTCCTAGCCCGAGCGACGACGACATGCTCGATGACGACTACTCGCCCATCTCTGAGGGACCCGCACCTCAAGCGATGGACATCAACGTCGTCATGCTGCCCGTCGAGTTTGCCCTACCACAAGATGAGGCCGAGGTCGCTCAGTTGAACCTCAGCCCACGCACACTACGCCAAAACAGATGTCTTTCATCGGCCAACTTAACTTCCGTCGGCTTTTGGGAAAGCCGACGGAAGTTATTTAACTTCCGTCGGCTCCTGGAGGCCGATGGAAGTTAGCTTAACTTCCATCGGCTTCTGACAGTTGCCGACGGAAGTTAGTGGGGATTTTTCCGTGGCCGATCAGATCCCCCTAACTTCCGTCGGCCAGCATTAAAGCCGACGCTAACTTCCGTCGGCTTTAATGCTGGCCGACGGAAGTTAGGGAATTTATTCCCCAATCGCGCGCGTACAGGGAGACCTAATCTCCCTGTACGCGCGCGCGCCCAGCCCGTCTCGCCTCCTGCCGCCGCTGCCTACCGCCGCCGCCGCCTCCCGCCGCCGCCGCCGCATCCTCCCGCCGCCGCCGCATCCCGGACGCCTCCCGCCCGCGCCCACCACCCGCACCCGCCGCCGCAGGCGTCGCCCTAGCGGCCGCCCGCCGCCGCCCACACCCCCACCGCCCGCCCCCGTCGCCGCCGGCCCCCGCCTCTGTGAGAGGCCGCCCTCACCGGTGCCCCGCCGCCGCCGGCCCGGCCTCTATGAGAGGCCGCCCTCGCCGGTGCCCCGCCGCCGTGCTCCCGGCCACCGGCCAACCGCCCACGCGTGCCCCCGCCGCCGCAGGCCGCCGCCCGTCGGTGCCCCGCTGCCGCCGTGTCCCCGGCCCCTGGCCGCCAGCCACCGCCAACGCCGGTGACCACCGCCGTCCATCCCGGCACCCCGCCGCCGCCGCCATCATTCGCCCGTCACCCGCCGACCGTAGCCGTCGCCGCCGTCATTCCCAAGTAATTTTTACCCTATATATATAATAATGTCGTCTCTTTTTTGTGGTTGAATGATATCAATGTTTATTGCATGTTTTGCATGATCTCATATTGCTTGAGGTTGATGACATAGTGATGAAATCATTTAATCAGTGTTTTTGTGAAAAGAACATGTGACATGAGACCTAGACCAGATTTATAGTCAAATAAAACTAATCATGTCAGGACTGAGGAATATTTTAATATATTGTCATGTTGTCATGTTGTAATGAATTGGATCATGGTCTCGCCTAAGGCGTCAGCGCGTCGCCCTAGTTAGCCCCCCTATCGAGTCTCGACTGAGTCGACTCTCTACCTCCCCTTCCACTTGCGCCACCACCTCTGCCCCTTGCGCCGCTGGCCGCCGCCTCTGCTACCCCTCCCCTTGCGCCGCCAGCCGCCGCCTCTGCTACCTCTCCCCTTGCGCCGCCGGTCACCGCCTCTGCTACCCCTCCCCGTGGCACCTCTCTCCTTTCTGCCTCTCTAATCCTCTCCCCCTCCCTCGCGGCGATGGCGCGGTGAGGGCTCGATAGGGCATGGCGAGGGCGCAGTAGGGCACTTCCGTCGGCCAAAGGCTAACTTCTGTCAGCAATTGGTCGCCGGGTGTCTCTGGACGGCCGATTAGGTGAAAGTGCCTTCGACTAAGGTGTCGGCGCGTCGCCCTAGCTAGCCCCCCTATCGAGTCTCGACTGAGTTAGGGTTTAGAAATGGGCTTTAAATGAGCTGAAATTTAAATGGGTTGTGTGGTAAAATTGAAATATATATTTGCTATTAATTATATTCTTGTGTTAATTTGTGGTTTGTTGATGATTTCATTACGGTGATTAGTATATTATATATATATATATATACTTTATTATTATATATATTTCTTTTCGTATGCAATTTTTTATTTGACAACAACGTAGATAGTGTAACGAAACCTATGCGTCACCTGTTTCGGACCAACATGTCCCACACGTGTCATGCGTGTGAGATGTGTAGGTCCGGAATTGTCCCTTTTTGGACAGCCTCAGAGTGGGCGACAGAGCGTGGTTTTATGATGAGTCATGAGTCCGAATGGGATTTCAGTAACATAACCTTGTTGTTCTCCATTGCACCACTATCAGGCGTGCAATTGGAGAACAGCGGGGTTATGCTGCTGAAATTTCATTTGGACTCATGGCTCGTCATAAATACCACATTTTGTCGGTCACTCTTGGGTGGGTTTAGGACCTATCTTTTCCTATAGACCATGGTTGTCACGGCGTTGCCTAGGCGCCGACTAGGCGTCCAGGCGGTCACTGTCGGACGCCATGGTGAATCGCCTCGCCTGGGTGGAGTTAGGCGCCCACTTCATATTACATGTTTTTTTATATGTTCAAACCTTCTTTACTAATAAATGCTCGTTTGTGCTTGTTTTGAATAGGATGTCGAAAAAGATGAAGAGTATCACGAGGAAGCTATTCCGCTTGGGGAGTTCATCGGCGAGTACTCCGGCGAGTACACCGACGAGTCAGGAGGACACCCTATTCCAGGGTAGTTCCTCTTCGTCAAACAGACGTCGTCAAGAGCAGCTCCTGAGATGCATAGATCCGACATTAATTGGTCGGCCTATTGCATTTCAACTAGAGGATGAGGTAACTTTCAGATTGTTTTTTATGCTAGTTATAAACTATTCCTAATTGTTTCAATACTATTTTGTAGGAGGAAGAACACTTGGAGAGTGCGGGTCACGAGGATCATCCGGTGAGTGGGGGGCAGGAGGGGGATGTCCCAGAGTGTGCGGCACAGAGGGACGACCCAGAGGGTGTGGGGCAGGGGGATGACCCGGAGGGTGCGGGGCAGGGGGATCTCCCGGAGGGTGCGGGTCAGGAGGAAGGTGCTGAGGCTGCCGGCGGGTCCTCAGTATCTTTCAGGATGAGCCACCCGGTCGCCCCACCAGTAGTCTCTTCCGGTGGAGCCAAGATCGAGATTACGCTTGTAGGTGACGGGTAAGTGTAATACTCTTCTGTTGTTTTGCTTTTTTTCAAAAAAATTCTTTCACTAAACTAACTTTATTTATTATGTATTTTTAGATCTTGGATTGACTCTCGGTTTGACGGCACTTCGAGGGTTAGGCAGGTTAACCAGATATTGGGTAATATGTGCCGTCTGCACTACCCAGGGGTGCTGACAATGCCGACCGGTGAGCGGGTTCTATGCCAGACATGGGACCAGTACCGGTTTGCTCCTGACGGGCGCCACGGAACTGCTCAGGGGGCGATGTCTCATGACTTCTGGGTATGCAAGTGTTTTTTCAATCTTCTTTTAGGCTTTTCGAGTTACAACACTTTACTAATCATTACTTTTGCAGTTACGCTTTTGCTTGCCAGAAGTCGGCAATCACCATAACCATGCCCTTCAAGTCTTCAACAACAATGCACATAAGGTGGTGAAGGACGCCATTTTGTATGCCCGCATTCAAGCGAACAATGCTTACTACAAGGAGAAGCTAGGGCAACGAATGAGCAAGGCGACTGGCTCATCGTCAATCTATTTGACTGAAGAAGAATATCGTTCGGTAAACAATTCTAACTTTTTAAATCTTCGATTGTTCAGATTTGTTGTCATATAATACAAATAGCATCTCTGTTCAGGTGAGGATTCCGTGGTTTGCAAACTGCGAGGACGCCTATTTCGAATTCTGCAAGATTTGGTCTTCAGCCGCATTTAAGAAGACTTCCGAGCAGAAAAGACAATGTCGCGGGACGGATCCGAAGCACAGATATGGTGCGGACGAACATATTCGCCACGCTAAACGCTTGGTAAGACCTCCTTCTGTCACTCTCTAGCTATAGATACATTGTAATGCGACTAACTCATTTCTAATGTACAGGAAGCTAAATCTTGCAACGTGCCAAGTGACATAGAGGTGTATACCTCTGGTCACAAAGGAAGCGATCCGACACAGCCAGATGTCTTGTGTAGCCAGACAGCCACGGACCATTTGGTGAGATGTTATTAAGAGTTTACGTAATTTCATTTTTCTGCGTCTAGCTAATCAGACATGTTTTTTGCAGGCGCAGTATGGTGAACACATGGTTCGACTCCATGGAGAGGACTATGATTGGCGGAGAGAACCTGTCGACCAAATGGCCGTGTACTCCAGCGGAGGTGGCAAAAGCCATGGACGGTGAGACAACGTTTTTATTAATGTTTTGTGTATGGTATTGTGATGGTAACTAACCCCTATTAATGTTGCAAGTACTCCATGTTAAATGGAGTTATTGACTCGAGAGCGGTGAGAGCTCAGAAGTCAGCTCAGTCGTCGCAGAGCTCCGTTGGAGTTGGCTCTAGCCGTCGTCACTCAGAAGAAACCCCAGAGATGGTTCGGATGAGGGAGGAAATTAGGCGGGTAAACGAGCACAACAGGAAACAACAAGAGTACTATACCGCCTGCTTAGCACAACAACAGGCGATGATCCAAATAAGTTTAGTTTAGAGTGTTGCAGTTCAAAAGTATTCAGAAATAGGTTTAGAACTAACTGATTACATTACAACATGTGTAGCAACTAGCCCAGCAAAACAGTGGATTTGACATGTCCATGTTCCAACCACTACCTCCCCCGCCACCACCACTATCTCCTACATCACCTGAGGTACCTCCTAGATACTTAAGTTAGCGTTTAGAAGGGTAGTTGAGTTCGTTCTCTAATTTTGTCTATTTTTTCAGATTTTCCGTACGCCTGGTCAGGATGGAGCCTCCGGGGATAATGTGGATGAAGCGGGAGGCGGCGGCGGCACCCACGACCCAAATGTGGGCGATCAGTGAGTATATGGACAAATATGACTTTGTATGTGGCTCTCGCTGTGTTTTGTGAATTTGTATGTGAATTTGGATGTTATATGTGAATTCAGATGTGTACTGTGACTTTGGATGTGAATTCAGTTATATTATGTGATTTTGGATGTGAGGTGTGAAGTGTGGATGTGAATTTGGATGTGAGATATGATTTTGGATGTTATATGTGAAGTTTGAATGTGATTTTGGATGTGAAATGTGAATTTGGATGTGTATTGTGAATGTGATTGAAATTGTGGTTGGATGTGAGTGTGAGTAGGGGAACCAGGAAAAAATAAAAAAATACCAGCTAACTTCCGTCGGCTTTTACCATAGCCGACGGAAGTTAGCGTTTTGCCGACGGAAATTAGCTTCTTCCGTCGGGAAAGGGCTAACTTCCGTCGGCTTTGGCCGACGGAAG
This sequence comes from Zizania palustris, assembly GCA_019279435.1. Lineage (NCBI taxonomy): Eukaryota > Viridiplantae > Streptophyta > Magnoliopsida > Poales > Poaceae > Zizania > Zizania palustris. The sequence goes on from JAAALK010000080.1 coordinate 10,733,777, forward strand.
TTGCCTGGATTGTTGTAGTGGCAATGCTATTTTTGAAAACCCCGATGATTCGGCTCGCCATCTAAAGCCTCTCTACGTTAGGGGTCACATTGACGGGAAGCCAATCTCCAAGATGCTCATTGATGGTGGTGCCACCGTTAACCTAATGCCTTACTCGCTATTAAAGAAACTTGGCAGGGACGAGGAGGACCTGAAGAAAACTAACTTAATGCTCAACGACTTCAACGGCGAGAGTTTCAAGGCCAAAGGCGTGCTTTCCATGGAGTTAACAGTGGGCAACAAGATGTTGCCTACGACATTCTTCATCGTCGACGTGCAAGGTAACTACAGTGTGCTGCTTGGGCGAGACTGGATTCACGTGAACTGCTGCATTCCTTCTACTTTGCACCAATGCCTAATTCAATGGGACGGTGATGAGGTAGAGGTCATACCCGCAGATACTTCGGCCCAGGTAGCATTGGCCGATGTGTCCATTGACGCCATCCACAACAAAGTAGAATGCCTATCAGGTTGGGATCTTTCGGATTATGACTTTGTTAGCATGTCACCACGTTCGTACCCCGCATCAGACGAAGTCAGGCCGCGTGTTGCGTTCGAGTTATTTTATCATGTCAGAGACTTAGCGCTGAATCCCGCTATTCGGAGGTGATTGTCACGTTAAGATCTATTCGGAGCCCGCCTTCGGCTAGATCAGTTCGAACGCCGAAGGCACCTTTCGGTGGGAACCTTCGCATCATACGCCGAAGGTACCCTTCGGCGATACCCTTCGCACTGTATACTTCGATTCAGTTAGGTTCCGCTCAGGCTTGCTGATTTATTCTGTTTAATATATTTCTTTTTGGCTAATTGGATTATTTATATGTGATCTAATTACTTGGTGACTCCACCCCCTTACCACGGTTAAGGGTAGTCAGAACGTGACGTCAGTGTTGTGTTACGCTTAGGCTTGTCCCTAAGTATACACACACTTTTGGATCGTCGAACTGACTCAAGTATGGGAGTACGTTTTCGTGTCAACAATGCCGAAGAGCAAGAAGGATGCGGCTGCGGCTGAGGTTCCTACCTGAGCTTACCGTCAACTCGCTGGTAGGATACCACCAATAGATGTTCATCAACATGATTCCCTCAAGCGCTGATGCGGCGTCGTGGTTCAAGAAGCACTACCGGAGGGACTGCGACAAGCTCTTCCTAGACTGCGATGATGTCGCCGATGAGAGCGGCGAAGCACGCCCCTACTGGTAGTGCCTAGAGCTGGACGGCTGGTTGCGTGATTGGGGCGTCACCGTGCATCAATGGTGGGCCTTGAATGCACTACCAATTTTTATAATATTGAATTTTATGTTGATTTTTTTGTAATCTTGAATTTTTATGCTGAATTTTTTTGTCTTTTTTAATGGCCGGGATTCCCATGCATCCCTGCCTCCCAAACAGTACCTCCGTCAGGGATTTATAACCCTACGTAGAAGGGGGTGACATGTGCATGTAAAAAATCCCTATTGGGATTATTTTCTTTGTGGGTTTTTTCCTTTGCTACCAAACAAACCCTTACTCCCTTAGTGAGTTAGTGTAATTGATTTTTACGAATAAAAACTGAACAAAATCCAAAGTTAGGTTACTGAGAATAAAAACTTTATATGAAAAAAATCAAAATTATATGTACTCCAGTTCGGTTAGGTTCATTTAGGTTTTATTTTTAGTTTTTATTTAATTTTTATCCACCCCAAGATTATATCTTGTATTAGAACTGAAAACAAGCCGATCGATCTTATGGACGCCCAATAAAAAATCTACGAATTCCGATGTGTTTTTTTCTCTTGAAACTCAGTATGTTCTTTTTTGGTTCGGAGAGAAAACTAATACGGATCTGTGGAGCTGAGTATTATAAATCAACAATACAGAACACGTATAGTTACCACTACATTACAAACAGAAGCAATTCTGGGCAGCTGGCATCCATCAAGAAACTCATACAACTTAACCTCCAAAAGTTGTACCCACTCATACAATGATACAAGCTAGCTAGCATACAATGTTTGACCATTGCAGACATTGCAAACTAACCCCTTTGTTATATATTCATACTAGTTTGTGGCCACTATCTGTATGATTGCTTCCATTTATTTCAGCTTATTCAGATAATACATCATACATGGCTAAATTTTAAGGTTGTCGACCGTCACTGTGGCCTTATTATTCTGATCCACGTCCTCAAATAACTGCCCATATATATATATATATATATATATATCCACCTGAGAAAGAGCAAGCGATGTCACCATTGCTTTTCGCATACCTGCTACTAGCCTCATCTATACAGGTATAGATCTGAACTCACATCCTATGCCGACCTGCAAGCCCAGCAGGGGCAGTGGTGACTACCCAGCTGACTCGAGGACGTAATAGTAGCAGTAATAACAGTACCCACTACTACTGCTTGTGTATCCTGCGTGCTTGGCTGCTTGATCCTGCTTCTCATTGTGGCATTTGAGCTACTTGATTATAACAAAACAATAAAGTATACACTTTGGAGCAATAAACAATTATGAATCTCTGACGATAGTCTACTTGCAAAATTAGCATGGGCAGCCGGCCGGCGGCAACAGGGACACAAGCGGCCGCAAGGGCACTGCAGGCACAGCTAGCTGCACGAGAGGCAACTGCAACTCGCAACTCGCAACTTCGCAAGAGCTAGGAGCAGCACGGGACTGCGTTACTGGGCTCAACGTTTTCTGTTTTTTTACACTTTTTTGGCGTATCGGGACTTATGGGTTAAACTCGTAGGTAAAAAAAAAATCTACCCATAGCAAGATCTTTGGTGTGTCCTCGGTCCTTTAACTACCATCCTTACTATCATTGACCGTAATACCTTTTATTCCATTGACCTAGCAGCATTGATATAGAGCTACCTTTAACTCTAACTAGGTATAGTAGTCATGTTTATTTCCAAATCTCCTCTATCTAACCGTGATATGTGCTCTTTACATTGTTGTTGTCGTAGATATCTATACGATGTTCTGGTTGGTGCTCTTACTATATTGATTACCTATGTAGAATGTATAACCGTTTATACAATAACTTTGATATATTGTAACACTACCACAGAAACGTACATTAGTGACGGGTCATAACGTACATTAATGACGGACATGTCTTCCGTCACACTTATCGCGTCAGTAATGTGACATCAATAGTGGCGGATCAACACCCGTCACCAAAGGGTCAACCTCAGTCCAATGGGCTCACCTATAAAGCTTATCACCCATCACTGATGTATTCATCAGTGACAGGTGACTATTATCACTCGTCACTGATGTTATGGTCATTTCAAAAAATAATAATTTTTAGGCTGCATCCAGGATTTGGCAGCCATTTAACACACGCAACATCAAAAGCACATCACAAACAATACATCACAGGAGATTCATTGCCAAATTTGTATAATATTTATTAACTTCTAACTCGTTATCTCGAAGAAATGTCTATTAAAAAGACCAACACAAGATTTCATGGCTACTAACTATAAACCTATAGCTATATCGAGAGCTTGGATAGTATCTTCCAAGCTTGTACTATGGCTAGCAGAAGCCCAGTGGGTAGTACAGGAGCAACACCGGCCATCGGTAGCAGGAGCATCTACCGGCCATGGGTAGGAGCGCCACGGTGATGTGAGTCATGCCAACTTCGAGGGCGTTATCTCGAAGAAATTGGCTAACACCATCAATTATCTCGAAGAACATGGCTAAAAGCTGTAGGTCAGGATACCCTGTAATAATAAAATTAAAACAAAGTTAGCTAGTTATACAAGACAAATAATATTTCGGACGAGGAAGAGGAGGATGACAACGAACCATAGGAGGACGAGGAGGAGGATGCAACCATGGTGGCGGCGAGTAGGGTGGCCACACACACCGACGAGACATGTGGCCAGGAGCACGATGAAGCTGACGGTGGCGGTGGGAGTTAGGGTTAGGGTTGCACGAAATGAAAGCATGACGATTCACTTCAGTACCCGCCTATTTATAAGCGGGAGGAGTCATCAGTGACGAGTGTACGTTATAACCCATCACTGATGTACGGAGTCTCACAGGTATAGATCAACCTTTAGTGATGGGTAACAATGTTCAACCGTCACTAAATGATTCTTTAGTGACAGTTGATTATTGTTACCCGTCACTAATGTTATGGTCATTTTGAATAAAAATAATGGCAACAGTGTTGAAATGGAAGGCGCCTGAATTTGGCAACCAAGTTTCCAAAGCACATCATAGACATATTTTTAGGTTGTAGCCTGAATTAAAGCCATCAAAGACTGAATTAAACACATCATCACAGTCATCACAGATAATTCATCACAAAAGATAATTCATCCTAGGTTTACAGTAAATACATTACAACCTCAATGCCATTAGTACCAATGTTGAAATGGAAGGCGCACACTGTCCCAACTTCTAACGAGTTGTCGCTAAGAAATCACCCAAAACCTTTAGTTAGATAGCACCATCCATCCGTCCCTTTATGCACCGCAATTGGGACTGTGTCAAACCCTGCTATTGCCACTTGGATCTCGATGGTCTTGTGGTGTAGGTGAGGTGTGATATACTTTTCATAGTACTGCCTTGAAAAATACTATAAAATAAAATTTAAACAAAGCTATTAGAGAATGCTATTTGTATAAACTAACTACATTTTCAAATAACTTACCACCGACTTCTTGTTGATGATCATGTTATTTATTGTGCAGACATATAACCGACTCTCAGAGGATAAAACTGTCGAGATGTCTTGTAGGAGAGTCTTCCTTGCTGGAGTTACATCTGTTGGATTGCCAAAATAACAGATGTGCTTCAATTGGTCCATTTGGTCGGTGTTGACCTCTCTAGCTATCGCCTTCCCCTTCCTGTCTACAACATTGCTAGGACCCGCCCATGATATTATAAGAAACCATGCATGATAAGAACATAAACAAAAGATGTCCATGTTAAGTGATGTTGTCGCTTCTCTATGTATACCACTATTGTCATTGTCATCCACTTTGATGGCCGTTGGAGTCTTCTCATCACCAAAGTTAGTGTAGAATTTTGCCATAACAATCAATGGGGCTTGTCCCATTGTTAATACCAAATAGTCCACTTGTGTTAGGCCACCTCTTTGTCTAAATTCACTCCATCCTTTGTGGAGGCATATCGTACCACTGCTCCCACAGCTCACAACCTCAACCTCAGTGGTGCACCCATCTCTTTTCATTATTTTGAGGGTCTTGCCCGCACGAATGTTATTGACTTCACAAAATCTTTTTGATAAATACTACAACAGTAATAGATGTGCTTCAATTTGTTAATTAACACAAAAAATAGGACATGCAATGTACACAAAACTATAACTAAATTGACCTGGTGACGCCCCACGTGAATGAGATGATTGATCTTTATTAAGTAACTATCAGAAACATAGGTTGGTACTTGTAGATCGTTCGGATACGTTGCCATATCCCTAATTCACAAATTCAATAAACAAATTTTGCTTACATGAATATCGATCTATAAACTGAGATTTAATAGTAAGCATAGACAAACTTGCGAGAATTATGATGAAGGGCATGGGTGACGGAGCGACGAAGGCGACAGAGCGACGAAGGCGACAGCGGCAGTGGGAGTAAGTTAGGGTTGTGTGAAATGAAATCGTGATGGCCCACTTCCTGCCCTGCCTAGTTATAAGCGACGGGTATAAATATAACACGTCACTAAAGGTGGCCTTTGGGTTTCAGGTAACACTTATTAGTGACGGGTGGTACTACCAACCGTCACTAATGTGGTACCTTTAGTGACGGGTAACTGTATGACCCATTACTAATGTGGGCGCCCCAGCCAGCCTCATCTATAGTGATGGGTCATACTACGATCCGTCACTAATGATACAACATTACTGACGCGTGTGAATCAATCCATCACTAAAAGTGTATTACTGACACATGTCTTTTGCCCGTTACTAAAGCTGTGTCACTAAAGACCATTTTTGTAGTAGTGACCCGCCCCTGACATTATAAGAAACCATGATAAGAACATAAACAAAAGATGTTCATGTGTAGTAATGTCGTCACTTCTCTATGTATACCACTATCATCATTGTCCTCCACTTTGATGGTCGTTGTGGTCTTCTCATCACCATAGTTAGTGTAGAATTTTTCCATAATAATCAATGGGTCTTGTCAGACTGTTAATACCAAATATTCCCCTTGTGTTAGGCCACCCTTGTAGCTAAATTCATGCCACCCTTTGTGGAGGCATATCGTACCACCGCACCCACAACTCACAACATCAACCTTAGTGGTGCACCCATCTCTTGTCATTATTTTGAGGGTGTCGCCCGCACGAATATTATTGACCTCACAAAATCTTTTTGATAAATACTACAACAATAATAGATGTGCTTCAGTTTGTTAACATAATAAACAGGACATGCAATGTACAATGCAAAAAACTATAAATAAATTAATCTGGTGATGCCCTCTGTGAATTAGATGATTGATCTTTATTAAGCAACTATCAAGAACATAGGTTGGTACTTGTAGATCGTTTAGAATCCTTGCCATATCCCTAATTCACAAATTCAATAAACAAATTTTGCTTACATGACGATTGATCTATAAAGTGTGATTTAATAGTAAGCATGAAAAAGTTATGAGAATGAGAATGCAACCGAGGTGCGGAGGGCACGGGCGACAGAGCGGCGAGGAGGGCGATGAAGTCGACAACGGCGGTGGGAGTATAGGGTTAGGGTTGCAGGAAATAAAAGCATGATGACCCACTTCGTGCTCCGCCTATTTATAAGTGGGAGTCATTAGTGATGAGTAATAAACTCCTTTAGTGACAGTTATAAATATAACACGTCACTAAAGGTGGCCTTAGGGTATCAAATGTAACACTCTTTAGTGATGGGTGGTACTACCAACTGTCACTAATGTGGTACCTTTAGTGATGGTTAACTGTATGACCCGTCACTAACATGGGCACCCATGTCAGTATCATCAATAGTGATGGGTCCTATTGCGAGCCGTCACTAATGAGATAGCATTACTGACACGTGTGAAACAACCCGTCACTATAAGTGTATTACTGACGCGCGTCTTTTACCTGTCACTAAAGCTGCGTTACTAAAGACCGTTTTTGTGGTAGTGTAACCGTGTATGTATGACATGCTTCTAGCTGCATGATTGATTCACTAATTGGGGTTTTAGACCATGCGATCTAGTCTCAAACCTATATATTAAACCTTTTATGTATTGTTTTGTTATCCAAGATTCAGTACGAGATATGTTCTATGTAGAAAGCATGTGATTATGCTCAACTATGTATGGTGATACTTCACTCGATTGTTGCAAAACAAGGAAATAAGTTTGGTCATATGCCTTTGGACGATGAGTGATTGTTTGCTTGCCTTGTATTCCTTGACCTATTAGTCTACACTCATAGAGAGAGTGAGACACACCAATTGAGTTATCTGGGTCTATGTACTCGATACACTACTCTACTACCTCCTCACTAGAGTAACTCTATGCGATGCAACCCTCGGGTGAAGAACAGTTCCTAAAATACTTCTTCAGATTACTCATGTATCTCTCGTACATGTACATATGATGCAAGAAAATAGGCCCAAGAAAAAAATTTGTTTGATGAGATGTGAGGTGAGATGTACCATAATATCAAAGAATGATGAAGGATAGTACATCTCAAGGAGAGAGAACATCAAGAATTATTTTTTCTAGTTCTACTAGCGTTTTTGGGTCGAGTACTTTTTGTCCACTTGCATTAAAGAAAAAACACAGACTCATTATAATCTCTCTTAACCCCACCAGTAACATATTTCTTATTTTGACAACAATGATCTAAGTCAACATCACATGATAATTGTGAGTATTCATTCCACCAACCATCTTAAACTCCTTTAGGTTGGCAAGTTTATTGATATTCGATGAGTAATCTGATGGAACTTTAATGCTATGCAATAATTCACAAAACTCCTTTCTCTCCATCCTAGAAAGGGTGATGCAAGAGGGAGGCAAGAACTTTCCACTATATGTCCTTTACCTGGTCATATACATCTACACCTCTAAAAATTCTAGGAGGTCATCCTTTCTCTAATATGCCATCAAATTGTAGCTTCATTCTTCTGTACGAGTGTTTCATTAGAATAAAATGTCAATGACACATGTATATCGTTTTCTTAGAATGATTCAATCATATGCTCGATGTTTCCTCCAAACATTGTGGGCAAGATTTACCTTTCGTTTTTCTTTATCCAAACAAGTTACAATGAGTCGACGGTGAAAGATCTCAGTCCTTGAGTTATATTGAGTTTTGGTGATTTATGAAAACATATGTTAGGACTAACTATTTTCATGAGTTTGTGTGTTAGGTTAAGTTCTGGTATCAAGCAAAAAGGTTGATTTCTCATATGTTGAGAATCAATAAGTAAAATATTGATCAAAAAGATTGACAACATTTCAAGTCATATTCAATAGGAAGTTTTGATCCAAGGTCTCTCAGTCAATATTCCCTGAATATATAAGTTTATTGAGTATATATTGATGGATATGGAAAATAGAAACTAAAGTGGATGGTTGATAAGAAGCTAAGAATCATGAAAAAAAAGTGATTCATCTCTTTGATTATACATTGAGCATCAAGTGGAATATTAATAATGAAGAACATAGTGATTTATATTATTGATTATATATTAAAAAACAAGTGGAATATTATTCATGAAGATTGTTCATAAAATCTTGTTGATCATATATTATATTAATGGACATGGAAGATACAAGCTAAAGTTGATAATTGACAAGAACTTGAGTATCATGAAGCGTGAAGTAAATTATATCTTTGATTAATGAGGATCAAGTGAACATATTGAATATGTTGGATAAGAAGTGATTTTCTATGGCAATATGGTGAAGGGCAAGTGATACTCGACTACGAGGGACCATGAAAGGGTGAAGGGAAAGAAGAGGCTTGGAATTGAAGGACTAATGTGTTGGTGAAGAGTGAATAGAATCTTTGTGCCGATGAACCATGAAGAGTGAGTATACTCAAACTCTAGAATCTCCCTCTCTTTCAAGTCTAGATCTGTAGCGAATCTTTATGATTCCGCTTGAGAGTTATTCACAAATCTTCTTGTAATTTCGAATTCTTTACTCTATATTTTGAGAAGATTTTGGGTGGTTGAGTTGGTTGGTTTTATTGAAATATCTTGATCACAAAGATTTAAACCAGCAAGCATTTCAACGCATTTGTTACTCTTGGAGGTGCTACCTCCTAGATGGCTAGGCATCACATCCAAGAGATTGTGAAGTACCGGGAGAAGTTTGTACAAGCCCACCTTGGCTTCAACAAGGTAACTAGTAGAAAATCTAAGTTTAGCGTCGGCTAAGGCTCCGTGAGGAAAAGGGTTGAAACAGACCCGACCTATTGAGGTCTCTCAACGAAGACGTAGGATCGGTGGATCCGAACTCCGGTAAATATCTACTTCTATTCATCTTGTGTTCTTGGTTTTCTTGGTGTTCTTGCTAGTTCATACTTTAATATTGCCTAATCTACTTGCTAATAAAATTATATAACATATTCATGTGTAAAAGTTGTAGTCAACATCATTACACATATTTATATTCATTTACTTTGTTGGCTAGATCAAAATTCATATTTGTTTGTTTTCTCATCGAACTAGAACTTTTGGTTCCCAGACGGAATTTCCGGTCACCAGAAGTTCTGGAAACCTCCGGTGACCCGGAACATCCGGTTTCCAACTATAACTTCTAACCCAGGAAGTTTTGCAATCTAACTTTTCCGTGAGATTTTTCAAAATGCCTAGTCACCTCCCTCTAGGCGACATTAGTGTCCTTTCAGACATGTCATTTATTGTTTCAAATAACATAGCGTGTAGATGAAAGTACTCTCGGATATACCGTTCCAAACCTCAATGCTTGCATGCCATAGAGTTTTCAGATTACACACCAAAGGTTTAAGGTACACATTGATGTTGTTGTCAGGTTGTTTAGGACTAGGGATCAAGATCGACAAAATGATATATTTACGCTTCTTACAAAGGCAAGGAGAAAGGTTGTATATATAAAGTAACACTAGCAACGTGCTATGCGCAGTGATCATATTATCAAAGGGTTCATGCCATATGTACTCATGGAAAATATAATATTCCTGTAATTATTAGCAAACCATCAAAATGTGGTATTAATTGTTCTTCACTGAGAAGAATTTGCTAGGTGTTGTATCATTGAGTCTTTCTTATGATCCTTGTTGTACCACCCCAATCTATTAGACTTGTTGGCATTTGCAAACATCCGCTTCAGATATGGATTACAGGGAAATATCATATCACCTTCCTTAGAACTTTCCTTCTCTTTCACTCATTTTTCCAGCTCAACATGGTCTTTTCTATTCTTTAATTGATGTGTCCCACATGTTGGACATCTGTCAAGGTCTGCATACTCTCCACGAAGTAGTACATAATCATTCCAACATGCATGTATTTTATTTATGTACAACCCTAGAGGACATACGATCTTCTTAGCACTGTACATGGTGTTAGGCACCTTATTCTTTTCTAGCACCAGGTCCCTCAGCAAATTCAGTAATGCTTTAAAACTCACATCAGACCATCCATATGTCACCTTCACTTGTAGCAATGTTAGGACAATGTATAAGACTTTGTGCTTCTCTTTGCAGCTAGGATAGATCGATATTTTTGAGTCTCGAACAAGTTTTTGGAATTGAGAAAACTCTCCTTTAGAATGTGCAACTTGTTCCTTCGCATCACGCACCATCTGATCAACATTATCCACTATATCAATATATTTATCTTTATTAATTCCTAAATTATCATTGTCATTCATGTAATTTGTATCACTAACCGCACCTCCATCTTTACTAGCAATTTGATCTACTTCGTCATTGTTTTTTCCTTCTTCGCTATGTTTGTTCCATATATGATATCCCTTCTTGAATCCACGTCTTAAAAATAATAATAGACATATTCTGAATTTAGAAACTTCTTCTCATTTTTACAGTCATAGCATGGACACCACATTGCAGTATTTCCATTAGCTTCCATGTCTGCTCTAGCAGTACTCATAAAATAGTTCACCCCACTAAAGTATTCATTCAAAGTACGTTAATCAAGATACATCTAGCTTCTTGTTGTTGGCATCTACAAAATTATTAAAAAACAACCATCATATATATCAAAGTTTATGACTTGACACAATTAAAGTATGCTTTGGGCACTAATAAGCAAGGATAGTTCCTAAATCCTATCTGTGGATATGCGGCTTGCGTAGTTAGGTCTCGTGGTCCCATACGGTTTTAGAGTGGATTTCGGTAGCATCTTCTCACTGTTCACCGAATACACATCTTGAGTTGGAGTCAAGGGAGGTGTGTATCTAGAAAATAATAGGGAGACTCCACCAAAACTCTCTCTAGAATTTTACAGGACCATGTGGTCTAGCTACGCAGACTGCACATCCCTAGACTGTCCAAATAAAGTGTGTGGATAATTCGAGAACGTCTTTCTATAAATATAAATAGTTGTTCGGTTATATTTATAATCAAACATTTATAACAAAATTAATTCGATCATAACTATCAAATTAAAGATCCATTAATTATTAATTAACTAATTATTCACTATATATATTACTAAAATATGAGGGTGGATTAATATTGGAAAAAGTATAGCTTCGACGTGGCTATACATTAGTGCTAGTTGCGGCACGAGAAGCGGTGCATCGGAGCACGTAACAGTGCAAGTAGATAAGCCAACATATATATATGGTCTAGAACACGATCGTTGACATTAATTAATAAGTAGATAATATATTAAGAAACTCGAAGAGAGGGCTTAATTGTCATTTGGCCGGAACCGTCGTCATTGGATAGTAGTACTATAGTAATAATATAATAACCATATATAGCTATTATCACCCATTGTAGTCTAGGCTATAAAGAGAAATGTTTGCCTCTGTTGTAGGCCAAGCGAGCAAGTATTTTCTGTTAGATTATATGTTAGGGATAGGGAGATGAGACTAGTTAATATTTGATTCTATCTCTTTCTCTCTTATCAATATCTCTTCACACACACACACACACACACACACACATATATATCATCTACCATCTGTTTTTCACTTAACCATATATACTCATGACAAAAACTTATTTGCCCCAACAGTTACAACAATGCACGCTAACAAAAGTTGCAGTCAACGCAACACTGTTTCCTAAAATAATTGAAGTGTGTATATGTCGGGGTGTAGTACGCATGTACGTACGTATGACTTGGTTAGTTAAATTCTTCTTTAATCTTATTCAGAGAACGATCAGTTCATGATATGTATGGATGTACTTGAATTGCTAGGGATCGAAAGATTCACATCATTAATCCATGTGGTAGATAGTGGTTCGAATATCCAACGTACGAATTGTGTCGCGGCAGTAGTGCAGCACTTAGATTTTCAGTCTGTTTTGGTCAAATATTTTCATTGTTTACTCAAAATATATATAAATTCTCACAGAATTTAAAATTTATATCAAATATAAGTATATTTTAAATACTACTTGCATTGTCCCATCAACCAATATCCATCGTTCAATTTTTTTTATCTTATGTTAACTATCCTCGCAGCTCTAATCATCCCTCATTTAATAACGTACGGCTGCTAGCTAATTTTGTCTCAACTTTAATATCTATTAAACAATATATAGAAATATTTTTTTGAACGGATCAGCTTATTATTATTATCATTGGAATTCGAATTCGGCATCCATATATCTGCAGCGGCGCACCGACGAAAGCATCCATACGAAAAGATCCATGTTCAGAAATATTTCAGACTACTGAAAAATAAGGCGATACAACGCTGATCCTTTTCTTATTCATGTACAAATTGAACACAGCCAATCTTACTCTGTATGCACAGATTGATAGATAGAAACATATATATATATATATATATATATATATATAGAGAGAGAGAGAGAGAGAGATAGGTAGAAAGGTGGTTACATTTATTTTTTGTTTTACATCTGCCTCTCTAGACAATTTTGCATATGATTTTGTAGGCTTCTTTTCTTTTTAGTTATTACATGCATGAAAGGCATATGTAGTGCACACACACCACCACTGCACACTCTCTTCCATTTCGATATTAATATATAGAACCGGGATTCATACACACTCGTTAAAACAGCAAACAACAAAATACTAATTGATTACACAAGCACACGTTCAGCTACGACCATGTGGCAAGGCCTTTATTACATATATTAGCTAATAAGGGCACAATATGTGAATATCTTCGGTAGTACCGTACAGTATGCAGCATTAGGCACTGATAATTCAGACAAAAGTTTTATGGGTGTGCACCTCCAGATCCGCCTCCTGAGCCGCTACCATAACCACTGCCCCCTGGTCCACTGCCGCCGCCGCCGCCGCCGCCGCCACCGCCGCCACCCCCAGCGCCACCACCATGAGGTCCATATCCTGCTCCACCATATCCAGAACCAGACCCGTAACCATACCCAGAACCACTGCCGCTCCCGCCGCCACCACCGCCACCACCGCCGCCGCCTCCACCTGCTCCTCCACCGTAGTACGGTCCATAAGGCCAATATCCTCCACCTTGACCATATCCAGAGCCAGAGCCATAGCCATAGCCAGATCCACTTCCACCTCCACCGCCGCCGCCGCCGCCGCCGCCACCGCCACCACCTCCTCCAACGTAAGGTGTATAATAAGGCCAATTTCCTCCGGCCCATCCACCGCCACCTCCTCCTCCACCACCGCCGCCGCCACCGCCTCCAGGATAATACGGCCAATATCCTCCGGGTGAGCCGCCGCCCCCTCCTCCACCACCTCCGCCGCCCCCTCCTGCACCGAACTTGCGTACTCTAGCATCGGATAGTCCGACGCTCAGTAACACGACGAAGCTAAGAACTACAAACTTGGCTCCAGCCATTTTGAGCTAGCTTGCTGCTTGCTCGATCGGTTGGAGAATGAGATGATGGGTACCAAATGAAGATCGCATGGGTATTTATAGGGCAGGCCGGGGAGAGAACAATGAACATGCAAGGCAGTCTACATCGCAAAATGGCATTTGTATAATTATCGTGACGTTGCAGCACTGCTTAATTCGCGAACGAGTAATACAAAAATGAGCTGAGAACATTAATTGCGAGCGACTTTCAGTGGATAAATCCTGCAAGAGAGTGAAACTCTTCTTCTGACATGGTCCTGACTGTTACGTTTAGATTAATTGAGTGTATAATACTGCTTTTAAGGCCAGGTTAAGGATTGATACCACGTACTCGATCGAGTCCTGTGGCATTTGACCACGCAACCATCGCAAAAGGCCGGATACATAGCGACACTGACAGAAATAGTTGCCACTAGTAGTTGAAAATCCAGACGACCTTTGTTTCAGTACATTCAAATCTGCAAGGCATTGACCTTGTGCTACTTAATTACTCCCAATTGTACCTACAAATGTCGATTAGTAGACTGGCTTGATTTGTCTAATTAATAAGTCTCACTAGCGCGTACGCGCACACTGTACCAGTCTGAACCCTAAATTATTGTTCATGGAGTGAGCTGAAACGATCAGTTCTCTGATCAGCCAAAGCTCATCAGCATGTAGCTAGGAAATTTCGTGTGCTGGGTTAATTATTATTTGCATAGGTGCTTTTACTACCGGCAGTATTATTTGATTTTTTTAAAAAATATTTTTTTAAAAAAATTCGAATTTGTATGTCGGATTCAAAAAATTGCAAAAATAGTATCCGGTCGACTGACCAAGTGCCGACAGGCGGCCAGTCGGCATATGGTCGGCCGACTGGCGCCACGTGGCAGCCAGTCGGCCGATGGATGGCCGATTGGCACCCAGAACGTGCCGCGGCACGCCACGCCGTACCCTGGCCACACCGTGCCCCAGCCAGCGCCCGCGTCGCGCCCCAGCCACGCCTGCGCCGTGCCTCCTCGCCTCCCGGCCCCCGCGCCCCCTCGCCTCCCGCGCCCCCTCGCCGACCCCACTGGGGCGCGACGCGAGCGCTGGCTGGGGCGCTGGCGCGGGCGCAGGCGTGACGTGGCGTGCCGTGGCGTGTTCCGGATGCCAGTCGGCCGATGGACGGTCGACTGATTGTCAGTTGGCACCGGTCGGCCGACCGGATACTATTTTTGGAATTTTTTAATCTGACATATAAATTTGATTTTTTTAAAAAAAATACTAATTTTTTTTAAAAAAACGTATTATTTTCATATATCATCTTTCTGTCGCAAAGGCTTGCTACTTGATTGCCGAGACGCGATCGATCGATCTCAATCTGTGTACGTATCTTACGCGGGCAGTACGTGACGATCGAGATGTGTGAAACCTTCAGATAAAATTAACTGCAATATGGTGAATATTCAGACAATAAGTGCCCATTGTATTAGCACATGTGCATAGGTTTGATGATGGCAGTGAAGGGATCAACTCCGAGCTAGGTGAGCCAAGAGCTAGCGTTTTGACGAGGTACGTAGCTGCCTGAATAATATTAATTTCAATCAAACAAGCAGCTGATACGTGCATGTAATTGCATAAAGGACACACGAGTAGTTGTCGAGAGATATGATGTCTACACCAACGCGGACTTGTACTATGTCAAAGGAACACGCGTTACAATGAGCAAGAAAAATGATTCATGAAGTGTATTCGTGTGCCGAAACTGCTACACTAGCTAGCAGTATGAATTTGTTTTTCACTGGATTGGAAATATCATAAGTGTTTGTGGAAACAGCGACACTACCAAGCCGGTAAAGAGCAGCAGGTACATACGATGGCAGTAATAATGGCAAATCCAGATAAAAATTTAAGGGTAACACTACCGGAAAGCAAACATATGCCGAGTGCCACGATGTTTGCCGAGTGCAATTCATCGGGCACTCGGCAAACACTATTTTGCCGAGTGCCAGATGTCATGCACTCGGCAAACATCGTGGCACTCGGCAATTCCAGCTCTTTGCCGAGTGCCCTATAGGTGGCACTCGGCAAACAACCTGAAAAATGCCCCGCCCAATTTTTTGTTGACGGCGTGATGACGGCACGGGTGATTTTTTTGGTTTGCCGAGTGCCACTAACGGACACTCGGCAAACCCTAGCCTTTGCCGAGTGCCACGTGAAAAACACTCGGCAAAGATGAAATACCCATTATTTCATGTGAAAACACATTTTGAGTCCATATCACAATTTAAAAATGTTTTGAACCTGAATTTTTTTTTACAGTCATAATTATATGTCAACCATAAATAATATAGAATATAGGTGTATATAAATTATTTACTATTCTAAATAAATATTAAATATAAAATTATAATCATAACACAAATATTAAAAACCTGTCAAAATATACCCGAAAACAAGTTCCTTTTTTGACCTACCTTAACCTTAATGCTAAAAACACAATTAATAAGTTCGGTACGAGGGAGGAGTGCCCGCCCCCCTGGATATCCGCCTCTGGATGGCAGGAAACAGTTAAAATTAAGCTAGGAATAAGATGAGTTAGCAAGAACAGGATTGTAGTTTAAGACCTACTCGATCCTTCAAGTAATTAAAGATCAATGGAAACTGTGTGACGCCCCTCCTCGTATAGACTAGCTAATACGAGAAGATTAGTCATTTAACAATAGAATTCCTTTTAGTCAGGACATTCCTTCGTATTGCCGGTAGTCGTGCAATAGTAGCGAAATTATTATAAAAAACCACATGAGGCATACCTTGTGGCTAAATGTTCAGTACATCAGAGTCCATACAGTAGGAACTAGAATCATTTATTTAAACAAAAAACAACTAGTTGGAAACTAGATCTGGAAACCTAATCTTCGTGATATTCTTCTTCCTCGATGCTTTCTCCATTTCCAAAACAATCCATCTCGATTCCTAGGATTGATTCCACACCTTAACTCTATGAAGCCTTTCGACTTCCTGAACACATACAGGTTCGTTGTCGGCCACTAAGACTAGACGTATACCACGAAGGCGTACTCTGGTAACGCTTTTTATCCCTTCAACACATTTTTCTTTCCAAATCAACCCAAACACTACACAAGGAAAACTCATCAATGCACGCGCCCATGACCGTGGGCATGACTGTTCCAACAGATTTACTTCAGCTGAAGGTATACTCTTTTCCCTCATGAGGAGCCATGCTGAATAGCGTGGGCCTCATGGCTCCAGAAGTGATGAGTCATTGTCAACGATAGTCAAAGAGGACAGAAGAAGAAGAGATCTGCTGTTTCATGGGCCGCGTGTGACTCAGGTACACGGGCAGCGAGCGACTGTCGGGCAGAGGAGGCTGCGAAGTCGGGCTGGCCCAATCCGGGTGCATGGGCCAGAAGCAGTAGAAAACCCACTGGGCTGTTGACCAGGGTTGACTCAGGTACACGGGCGGTGAGTGATTGCCGGGCTGAGAGAGCTGCGGAATCGGGCCGGCCCAATCCGGGTACCTGGTGCAAAGTCGGTGGAGGCTTTGTCAGTTTCGGCGCAAAACTGACAACCGTTGATTCTGTATCCGACTGTCCAGAAGAGAAGTCGTAGTCGCTACGAAAACTTAGCTTCCGGATAAGTCATCTGTATCTCTAGGCCCACAGTCAGTCAGTCGTGTCTGTAAAAATTCCTAAGGGCAGTAGAGTCTTTTCCTTTATTTCTGCGTCTGTAAAAAAACCCTAAGGGGCTGGTGGAATATTCTAGGCCATTGGGCAGCCTATAAATAGGGCCCCAATCCCTAGGGTTGGACTACCCTTCTAGAAATCACTTTTTCAATCATCCCTTGGGTCATTTTGTTCCTGCGTGCTTTTTCTCTCTCCCTGTGTGCGCCGCCAGGCAACCTCCTGTTCTTCCTGAGATTCATTTGGCTCTTTACTGTTTGGAAGCTTTTATTCCTATTGATTCTCATGCGCAACACTTCATTTAAGGTTCTGTTGGTTCGGTTTGCACACAACTAATTTATTACTAAGCAGAAGCTTCTCTGTGGCTTCTGTTTGTTCTTCACAAGAGTACTAGTTCTTGTGGCTGGTAGCAAGTAGTACTACTTTCCTGTAGCTACAGTATGCTAGTACTTTAGCCTTGCTTTTCCTGTGTTGCTTTTTGATCGAGTTGGCAGGGCCAAAGTCCCTTTTCTTGTGTGAAGTCCAACTCTGTGAAGCAGACTTCGAATCTGCAAGCTTCGAATCTGCAGGCTTCAAATCAGCAGACTTCAAATCAGCAGACTTCGAATCTGTAAGCTTTGAATCTGCAGGCTTCGAATCAGCAGACTTCGAATCTGCAAGCTTCGAATCAGCAGACTTCGAATCAGCAGACTTCGAATCTGCAAACTTCGAATCAGCAGACTTCGAATCAGCAGACTTCGAATTTGCAAGCTTCGAATCTGCATGCTTCGAATCTGCAGGCTTCGAATCTGCAGGCTTCGAATCTGCATACTTCGAATCTGCAACCTTCGAATCTGCAACCTCCGAATCTGCAACCTTCGAATCTGCAACCTTCGAATCTGCATACTTCGAATCTGCATACTTCGAATCTGCAACCTTCGAATCTGCAACCTCCGAATCTGCAACCTCCGAATCTGCAACCTCCGAATCTGCAACCTCAGAATCTACAGACTTCGAATATGCAGACTTAGTCAATTTGTTCTCGCTTTGCTGTTTAGTTTTCTTTTTAAATGCGTTGGGTTTTGGGAGCAGGCCATTGATTCGAAAGAATTTTTTAGGCGCCCATTCACCCCCCTCTGGTCGCTACTTTCGGTCCTACAAGTGGTATCAGAGCGACGTTAGGGTTTTTCCATACCTTAACCGGTTCTAAACCCCAGTAGTGACCATGACTTCTCTTGGCAAGGTCCCGTCCTTGGAAGCCTATGGCTATAACTATTGGAAGACTCGCATGCGAGCCTATCTCATGAGCCAGGGTTCGGACATTTGGGACATTTGCGTTCACACCACGTTTTTCATATTGCCAGTCACTGAGCAGGGTACTGCTGGTATCATTGCTCAGCATCTGAGCAACAGTAAGGCTATGAACATTCTTTTCTCTGGTTTAGGTCCCACTGAGTTTGAGCGTGTGAGCCATCTCTCCACTGCGAGAGAGATCTGGGCTACCCTCAAGGCACACCATGAGGGAACAGCTCAGGTCAAGGCTCGGCTCTATCAGACCTACCGGCGTGAGTATGAGAACTTCACACAAAAGCCGGGTGAATCTGTTGAAGCTTTGTTTGGTCGCTTTCAATCGATCATTAACAAGCTTCGGGACAACAAGGCTGAGGGTGCTCAGTTAGTCTCAGATCACGAGCAGGCGCTCAAGGTTCTCCATACCTTGGACCCAAAGATCTGGGAGATCAAGGTATCCTCTATCGTTGAGAGCACTTCTTACGATACCTTGACCATTTCTGAGTTGTTTAGCAAGCTGAAGGCCACTGAGGTAGATATCCAGCTGAGATCAAATCTCACTGGTTCTGGATCAAAATCCCTGGCCCTTGCTACACCTTCTGTTGATTCATCTGCCGTGAGCTGTGCTGGTTTCTCCTTGATGTCTATCACTGAGGACCAGCTTGAGTCTTTGGGAGATGATGATTTGTGTCTCTTTAACAACCGGGTGCGTCATGTCTATGACAAGAGAATGTTCAAAAGACACGGCACAAAATCCGGATGCTTTGAGTGTGGTGATCCAGGACACTTCATCGCCGACTGCCCCAAGCGCAATGGACACAAGAGGGGCACCGGTGGTAGCTTCCATGACTCCGGCAAGCACGAGAGCTCATCCTTCAACAAGGGCAAGCCGAAGACCCGATTCTTTAAGAAGGCCCTAAAGGACTACCGGCGAGAGAACAAGAAGCGCGACAAGGCCTTCTTCACCGAGATGGAAAAGAGCTACTCCAAGCGGTCCACGTCTTCTTCCTCTTCATCAAGCTCAAGCGATGAGGAGATCGTCATCAGGAAGGGGAAGGACAAGGACGATCCGGTGGGCCTCTGCTTCATGGCTTTCGGAGACAAGCCAAAGAGCCACTCACACCAGCGCCTGAGTTAGAGAGTGAGCTTGCCATGGCCAACGACAGAATTGAGAGTCTATCTTCTTCCCCTTGCTTGGGTGATAGCAGTGAGTGCCCGAAGTGTGAGGTGCTTATGTGTGACCTGTCGACTCTGAAGTCCAGGTACACAGAAAGGGTTGATGAGAGGAACGCTTTGGCCACTGAGCTTGAAAGCGCTCAGCTGGAGCTGAAAGATGCTCAAGCCACTGTCGTCGCACCCTGTGTTGATTGTCTATCTCATCTAGCTGTCTTAGCTGAGCTGAAATCCAAGGGCGATGAACAGTTGGGTGATTTGGAGAGGTTGAGAGCTGAGCTTGCGCAGACTAGGCTAAAGCTTGAGACATTGTCAGTTCCACCCACTGTCTGTGAGAACTGTCTGTCTCTTAGAATGGAGTTGATCAAGCTGAAAGCAGAAAAGTCTGTCCAAGTAGAGAGTGAGTGTGAGACCTGCTTGTCTCAGGTGGAGGTTCTAGCTTCCTTGAGAGAGGAGCTAGCAGACTCTCAGAATGAGAACTTTTACCTCCGTTCTATCCTGAGTTGGATCAGTGCCAGAGAGCCACAACTTGGCATGATGATCCAGCAGTTCAAGAGGCAGGATGGGTTTGGGGTAGTTTACACCTAGACCAAGGCTGACTTTGAGAGTGCCATTAGCCGGGCAGTGGAGTGGAGTAAAATGACTCCTGAGCAGAGATACCCCAAGACTCACTCCACTGAGTCCTCCCAGGCTTGTCAGCCCAAGGATGGGGTGATTCATGAACCATCCAAAGCTCCACCCAAGAAGCCTATCTGGGTTCCTAAGCCCAAACACCTCCACTCTTCTCTAGACTCTCTTCCTGGACCCTCTCAACCCAAGAAGACCACACCAAACACTACCAAGCCCAAACATCCCAGGCCTCAACCACATCCCAAGAAGCCCACCTATCATTGTGAGTACTGTCAGAGAGACGGGCATCTTGCGGAATTCTGCTTCAGGAGGAAGCGGGTTGAGAGAGCAGAGAGGGCTCGTAGTGATCAGGAGCAGTTCTACCAGCAGGGTGGTAGACTGCGTGTTCCTCGGTGCGGGGAGAGGCTGGAGGCCAGGCCGCGTCGTGTAGGTGGTGGTAGAGGAGACGGCTTTCTTGCTCGTGCTCCAGTTGGTGGTGTCCATTCCGGCAGAGTTCCAGACCGTGTTGGCTACGGTTCTGGACCTCGTGGCCGCAGGGTTAGGCAGAACCGAGGACCGCGCTTTGAGCCGCGTTTTGGTCCAAACTCTTTTGATGGTTTTCGCTTTCCATCTTTTGAGCAGATGGCTCGACACTAGTTTAGCTCTTTTGCTAAACCTGGTGTCGGACCATTTGCTCCCACTTATAGCCACTGATTGTGCAGGATCGGGGGCTGGAGGACGTTTGGATCATGGACTCAGGATGTTCTCGCCACATGACGGGACATCGCAGATGGTTCTCCAGACTCACTCCCCCGAGCTCCAAAGAGTACATCATGTTCGGGAACAGCGGTCAAGGGAAAGTAAGTGGCATAGGCTCAATTCGCATTTCAGATCATTTCTCTTTGAAGAATGTTGCTTTGGTTAAAAATTTGAACTTCAACTTGATTTCTGTTTCGCAACTTCTTGAGGATGGTTTGGAAGTGCGTTTTAAGAAGGGCAATTCTTCTGTGGTTGATTCTAGAGGGTCTTTGATTTGCCAGATCTTACCATTCGGTAATGTTTTTCGAATTGACTTCTCTAGTTCTTTTGGCCCTTCTCGCTGTTTGATTGCTGGATCCTCCTCTGAGCTCTGGAAGTGGCATAGGAGGTTAGGTCATTTGAGTTTTGATCTGCTAGTCAGGTTGAGCTCTATGGACCTCATCCGAGGATTGCCCAAGCTTAAGATGGAGAAGGATTTAGTTTGTCATCCCTGTCGTCATGGGAAAATGGTTGCCGCTTCTCACTCACCTGTGACTCAGGTGATGACTTCGTATCCAGGCGAGCTTTTACACTTGGACACTGTTGGTCCAGCTCGGGTACGTTCAGTCGGTGGGAAGTGGTATGCACTTGTGATTGTTGACGACTTTTCTCGATTCTCGTGGGTTTTCTTTTTGGAGTCTAAGGATGAAACGTTTAAGTTTGTTCATGACCTGATTTTGAAGCTGAAGAATGAGAACAATGGTCGGATGCGAGCAATTCGCTCCGACAACGGATCTGAGTTCAAGAACTCTCAGTTCGTCAGCATCTGTAGTGATCAGGGTCTGGACCACCAGTTTTCTTCTCCTTACACTCCCCCACAGAACGGCGTTGTGGAACGAAAGAACCGCACGCTAGTCGAGATGGCCAGGACGATGCTCGATGAGCACATGACTCCTAGGCGTTTTTGGGCTGAAGCCATGAACACGGCTTGCTATTTGGCCAACCGCATCTTTCTTAGAGCTTACCTTGGTAAGACATCATATGAACTGCGATTTGGCAGACAGCCCAAGGTGAGCCACTTCCGAGCATTTGGCTGCAAGTGCTTTGTGCTCAAGAAGGGAGGGCATTTGGACA
Organism: Zizania palustris; assembly: GCA_019279435.1. Lineage (NCBI taxonomy): Eukaryota > Viridiplantae > Streptophyta > Magnoliopsida > Poales > Poaceae > Zizania > Zizania palustris. The sequence continues at coordinate 10,756,406 of JAAALK010000080.1, forward strand.
AGTTTGAGTCTCGTTGATGGGACGGTGTTTTTCTTGGTTACGCTTTGCATTCTCGAGGCTTCCGTGTTTGGAACCTCGACTCCCAGCAGCTTGTCGAGACTTGCGAAGTTTCATTTGACGAGTCCTTGCCTTCTTTAACTCCTTTTTTGAGCTTTCTGGGGATGATGAGCTCGGAGAGTCCATCTTCGAGGAAGATGAGGATACTCCAGCTGCTGATGAGGGTGGGCCTTCTGCACCCCCGGTAGAGCCCACACATTCTGAGACTTCGACTAAGGATGAGGGCGGACCTCTGATCACTTCTTCCACTTCGATCGAGCCCCCTCAGTCGAGTCCAGAGGTGCCAACTGCTGACTCTGGTGAGGTGACTTCAGATCACCAGGGAACTCGAGCAGTTCAGCGTGACCATCCCTCATAGCTCATCATTGGTGATTTGACTGAGAGAACTTTGCGTTCTTCTGCCTCTCTTGCTGTCTTTGTTGCATCTTTTGAGCCCAGAGACGTTTCTCATGCTCTTTCTGATTCTAATTGGATTAATGCTATGCAAGAAGAGCTTGAGAATTTTGTCCGTAATCGGGTTTGGACACTAGTTGAGCCGCCTCCAGGATGCAACCCCATAGGCACCAAGTGGGTGTTCAAGAACAAACAAGGTGAAGATGGGGTTGTGGTGCGCAACAAGGCTCGACTAGTTGCCCAGGGTTATTGCCAGAAGGAAGGTATTGACTTTGAAGAAACCTTCGCTCCTGTTGCCCGTCTTGAGTCCATTCGTATTCTTCTAGCTTTTGCCGTTTCAAAGGGTTTTAAGCTTTTTCAAATGGATGTTAAGAGTGCTTTTCTGAACAGGTACATAGAAGAGGAGGTTTATGTTAGGCAACCCCCCGGCTTTGAGAACCCTAAGTTTCCTCGACATGTTTTTAAGTTGCACAAAGCTTTATACGGGTTGAAGCAAGCCCCCAGGGCCTGGTATGATCGGTTAAAGCAATTTTTGTTGTTGAAGGGCTTTGTGATGGGTTCTGTGGACAAAACTCTCTTTTTGCTCAGAGTCGCTTCAGACTTCTTAGTTGCTCAAATTTATGTGGACGATATTATCTTTGTCGGTACTACTGATTCTCTCGTGTCCAAGTTTTCTGAGCAGATGCACAGTGAGTTTGAGATGAGCCTCATGGGTGAGCTCAAGTACTTCTTAGGGCTCCAGATCAAGCAGACCAAGGACGACGCCTTCATCCACCAAGGTAAGTACACTCGTGATATGTTAAAGAAATTTGACTTTGGTGGTGAATTGAAGCCGCAGATGACCCCGATGGGCACTTCTGGGGGTCTGGACAAGGATGAGAGCGGTGTCAAGGTCAATGAAAGGGAGTTTCGAGGGATGACCGGTTCGCTACTGTACTTGACGGTGACAAGACCGGACATACAGTTCGCCGTGGGACTTTGCGCGCGTTTCCAATCTTCACCACGCGCGTCTCATCGGCAGGCTGTCAAGCGCATCTTCAGGTATCTTACTTATGCGCCCGATCTCGGTCTTTACTATTCAGCATCATCATCTCTTGATTTATCTGGTTTTTCGGATGCCGACTTTGGTGGGTGCCGGTTGGATCGCAAGTCGACTTCCGGTACTTGCCAGTTTCTTGGTTCTTCTCTTGTCTCTTGGTCTTCTCGAAAGCAATCTGGAGTTGCTCTTTTGACCACAGAGGCTGAGTATGTAGCTGCTGCTAGCTGCTGCTCACAGTTGGTTTGGATGATTTCCACTCTACGAGATTTTGGGTTGTTCTTTCCTACCAGAGTTCCCTTGTTTTGCGACAGCACCAGTGCAATTAGTGTAGGGAAAAACCCATGTCTCCATTCAAAAACCAAACACATTGATGTGCGCTTTCACTTTCTGCGGGATCAATATGAGAAAGGTGTCATTGACCTTGTTCATATTGATACCCATCATCAGTTGGCTGATATTTTCACCAAACTCCTAGATCAGTCTACATTCGAGCGTTTACGAGGGGATTTGAGTGTTGTATATCCTTTTTAGGATATTTTGCGTCAGTTTTTTCTTTCTTCTTTACTCTTTTCTTGAGTCTTTCTATGTGTGTTCATATCTTGCATATTCACATATCACACTTTTGAGCTTGCTTCTGTTATATGATTGAACTGCTTTACTTATTCTAGCTGGTACATGCTTTTGATTACTTGTCGATGATCATGCTTTGCTTCAGTTCAAATGATATGTCTGATATCTGTCATATGCATGGCTTTTATGCTTTAAAATTGAAAAATGATCACCATTGCTTCTGATAACTAGCATGCGTAGGCTGAATGTTCTTGCTATCTGTTACATGCCTCGTAGCTAGTTCCTGACTTGGATGCAAATATGCAACTTGGACATCTGTATGCTTTAATCATGGAAATGTGCTATAAAATAATGAAAAACCAAAGAAATGAAAATTCCATGCCTTTTTATGCTTAAAATTGAAAAGATCCAGGTGGGTTTGTCTTGTCGCATTGCATTGTTCTGGACTGCGTACCATAGCACTTTGGTATGAACTAGGACACTGTAGTGTATGCCAAGACCAATGTCTTAAGCTTCTGATGGTCCAGTTCTGGCCTAGGCTTGACTTGGTCGGTCAGCATAAGGTTTGACATGCAAATAACCCCTGGCAAAAATGAAAAAGGGAAAAGAAAAAGCTTGAAAATTGAAATAATAACAAGTTTGCTGAAGCACTTTGTTTTGGACAATGCTTATCTTGGTAGATATCAGTTAGCTTTTGCATCTCATGCTTTACATGGCTTGTTTATTGGAACATGTGGTGATGTTTTTGTTTGCAAAAACTGAAAAATGCGTGCAAATGACTTTCTTTAGATATCATATGTTGCACTGATCATGCCATGTATCGTTACAATATGTCTTTTGTTGTATCTGTTAGATGTTGTAATTGTAGTCAGTCATATCTGAGAAGCATGCTTTCTACACTCCTTATGCACTCCAGTTGAATTCACTGCATATTTTGAGGGGGAGTTGCATTTCCGGGGAGTCTGTGTCTCTATTGAGTGCTTGATGAGTTCACTTGTCAACAAGGGGGAGAAAATTTGGGATCAGAGTTTAAAGGGGAGTTTTTACTCTGTTGATATCCTTGTTGTTCTGAAATCGCACTCATTTTTGAGCTTTTACGTTTTGGTTAACCATAATGACCACTTCTTGTTTTTGTTTGGCTTTCGGTCATTAGGGTTAAACTTTTACCTTATTTTTTTCTTCTTCTTTGTTTTCCTGTGTTTTGTTTTCGTGTTTCCACAGTTGTTCGCAGGTGCTGAAGAGCTGAAAAAGAGGAGTGTTGACAATGCACTCATCAAGGGGGAGATTGAGGAGCCATGCTGAATAGCGTGGGCCTCATGGCTCCAGAAGTGATGAGTCATTGTCAACGATAGTCAAAGAGGACAGAAGAAGAAGAGATCTGCTGTTTCATGGGCCGCGTGTGACTCAGGTACATGGGCAGCGAGCGACTATCGGGCAGAGGAGGCTGCGAAGTCGGGCTGGCCCAATCCGGGTGCATGGGCCAGAAGCAGTAGAAGACCCACTGGGCTGTTGACCAGGGTTGACTCAGGTACACGGGTGGTGAGTGATTGCCGGGCTGAGAGAGCTGTGGAATCGGGCTGGCCCAATCCGGGTACCTGGTGCAAAGTCGGTGGAGGCTTTGTCAGTTTTGGCGCAAAACTGACAACCGTTGATTCTGTATCCGACTGTCCAGAAGAGAAGCCGTAGTCGCTACGAAAACTTAGCTTCCGGATAAGTCATCTGTATCTCTAGGCCCACAGTCAGTCAGTCGTGTCTGTAAAAATTCCTAAGGGCAGTAGAGTCTTTTCCTTTATTTCTGCGTCTGTAAAAAAACCCTAAGGGGCTGGTGGAATATTCTAGGCCATTGGGCAGCCTATAAATAGGGCCCCAATCCCTAGGGTTGGACTACCCTTCTAGAAATCACTTTTTCAATCATCCCTTGGGTCATTTTGTTCCTGCGTGCTTTTTCTCTCTCCCTGTGTGCGCCGCCAGGCAACCTCCTGTTCTTCCTGAGATTCATTTGGCTCTTTACTGTTTGGAAGCTTTTATTCCTATTGATTCTCATGCGCAGCACTTCATTTAAGGTTCTGTTGGTTCGGTTTGCACACAACTAATTTATTACTAAGCAGAAGCTTCTCTGTGGCTTCTGTTTGTTTTTCACAAGAGTACTAGTTCTTGTGGCTGGTAACAAGTAGTACTACTTTCCTGTAGCTACAGTATGCTAGTACTTTAGCCTTGCTTTTCCTGTGTTGCTTTTTGATCGAGTTGGCAGGGCCAAAGTCCCTTTTCTTGTGTGAAGTCCAACTCTGTGAAGCAGACTTCGAATCTGCAGGCTTTAAATCAGCAGACTTCGAATCAGCAGACTTCGAATCTGTAAGCTTTGAATCTGCAGGCTTCGAATCAGCAGACTTCGAATCTGCAAGCTTTGAATCAGCAGACTTCGAATCAGCAGACTTCGAATCTGCAAACTTCGAATCAGCAGACTTCGAATCAGCAGACTTCGAATCAGCAGACTTCGAATCAGCAAGCTTCGAATCAGCAGACTTTGAATTTGCAAGCTTCGAATCTGCATACTTCGAATGTGCATACTTCGAATCTGCAGGCTTCGAATCTGCAGGCTTCGAATCTGCATACTTCGAATCTGCAACCTTCGAATCTGCAACCTCCGAATCTACAACCTTCGAATCTGCAACCTTCGAATCTGCATACTTCAAATCTGCATACTTCGAATCTGCAACCTTCGAATCTGCAACCTCCGAATCTGCAACCTCAGAATCTGCAACCTCAGAATCTGCAGACTTCGAATATGCAGACTTAGTCAATTTGTTCTCGCTTTGATGTTTAGTTTTCTTTTTTAAATGCGTTGGGTTTTGGGAGCAGGCCATTGATTCGAAAGAATTTTTTAGGCGCCCATTCACCCCCCTCTGGTCGCTACTTTCGGTCCTACACCTCACGACACATGTTATCACTACCGCCTATCGACAGAATGATAACCATGACAATGTCCATCCAAAGCGGACTAAGGATACCGCAGTGCTATCAGAACGGCTTTATAACCAAGGATCATGGGTCTGTGACCCCTTTTTTCCTTTGGTAAAATCACTAAATTTTTGAAAAATATTATTTCTGTAAAGTTCAGATTGTTAGAAATTTATATAAATTTAAATGAAAATTTTCTGAGTTGAAATTAATTTTCTACAAATTTTCAAAGTGGAAAACATTTTTTGAATTTGATAAAAGCCACTATTCATATTGGGCCGGTCAAAAAAGATCTTAAAAATAAATAAAATCCATTGTGCAACTGGGCCAAGGGGCTGTCAGGCGGGACCAATCCGTCAAGGCTGGCCTAGTGGGCCCCGCTAGTCAGCGAGACCAAGCGACGAGGGACGAACACATGGGCCCAGGCCGTCGTGGCTTCGCACAGCGCACTGGTGTGTGGGTCCCTTTCGCCAGCGACACAGAGCAGAGGAGGGCGCGGGCGTCCGGAGGTTGAAGATGACATGGACGAGTGAAACTTCCTGGTCACAGTTCTCCCTCCACACAACTCCGATTGACATGAAATTTTACAGAGAGCTACAGGGGTCTAGATGCTTATATCCAACGGTCGGATTAGTGATTAGGGCTACAGATCAGGCTATCGGCTGGAGAGTAGAGAGCTCGGGTTGGGATTATTCATGGCGACTATTTTAAATGAATATTAAATATAAATCATAACCATAACAAAAATATTAAAAACCTGTCAAAATATACCTGAAACACAAGTTCTTTTTTTTTTGACCTACCTTAACCTTAATGCTAAAAATACAATTAATAAGTTCGGTACGAGAGGGTGAGTGCCTGGCCCCGTGGATATCCGCCTCTGGATGGTAGGAAATAGTTAAAATTAAGCTAGGAACAAGATGAGTTAGCAAGAACGGGATTGTGGTTTAAAACCTACTTGATCGTTCAAGTAATTAAAGATCAATGGAAACTAATTGCTAAAGTAAGATCACCTTGATTGAACAAACACAAACAGAAAGACCAGCCCTATAGCGCGCGTAGGAGAGTGTCCATATGTTACAATGAAATATAAATACTACTCTATCTTTTATGTCACTAATTTAGTCGTAAAATGGAATATGTATATCTACGATGTAATAGTAAATATGTCCATACGATCTTTCATACCATATAATTCCGGTTTTGGTATTTCTAGACATTTATACCAACTTGTAGGATTTTTGGTGTGATCCGTTACTCATAGTCTTTGTGTGAGGGAGCTTCTACTAGTTTTATCTATTCTTAAAATTCTAAAAATCTATAGATCATGAACATTGTGAGCACTATGGGAAAAACATTATTCACCGAGTGCTTATGGTACTCAGCGAAGCCCCTTTTCCACTCACGGAGGCTTCGTCGAGTGCCACAACACTTGGAAAAGCGAGCTCTCGGTGAACCCATTGTCGGCAAATAGAGGGTTCATCGAGTGTATTTCATCGATCGGGCACTCGACGAAGTCTTCGCCGAGTGCCACGTCGTCTTTGTTGAGTGCACGGCATGGCACTCGACACAAAAAAGCGTGTAACAGTGGGGCACGGTGATGGCATCTTCATCGAGTGTCTTACGTGGCACTTGGTGAAGCCAACAACATGCAGTAGTCCAGGGGTGCGCCACATGTCTGGCATCACCGAGTGGCACGTAAGGCACTCGGTGAAGTACCGGTGGCACTTGACAAACATTACCATAACACCAAGAATAGCACCACATGGTGTGATTCTATACGTTTGAGGTTGTCTGCCACGTGCCTGGCTTCGTCGAGTGCCATATAAGGCACTCGGTGAAGTACTTGTAGCACTCGGCAAACATTACTAGAACGCCGAGAATGGCACCATGTGGCATGGCAAACACTCGACAAACCCTATTTTTAAAAAAACCAGTGCATTCACATACACAAATCCACAATAAATTCACACACACACATATATACCCGAAATTCATCTCAAATTCATATTTCATCACAAAACCGTCTCAAATTCACATTACATCCTGAATTCATCACAAATTCATATTTCATCCCTAATTAATTAAATTCACAGTCACATATGCATCCCAAATTCATCACATTCACATTACCATATTTCATTCCAAATTTATCACGACTTCATAACTTTATAAAATTCTCCATAGAAATTTACTCCACAAGTGCATTACAAAGTTAAGCGACGAAAAGTTCACAACTTGCTTATCACATGGCTCCCAAGGATCCCAAGGCTGATTTGATACGGATCCCAATGATGGAAACTACAAAAAAGGAATTAGTTAGCACAACTATATAGAGCAAAAATGATGATTAGAGGGTTAGAAACTCACATTGCCGCTCTATGGAGTATGCGAAGATGGTTGAGGTTGAGGAAGTACAGGAGAGGTTAGCATTGGTGACGGAGGTTGGGCCATATGACTAGAATAAGTGCCACACATCATCTGCGTCCAATAGTAATGCCACTACTACTATAAAAAAACCCTATTAGTGATGGGTGATAACATTTATTAGTGAAGGACAAGTCTTTTGTCACTCTTACCACGTCGGTGATGAAATATCATTAGTGACGGGTGTTTACCTATCACTAAAGGGTCAACCTGTAGTGACCTTTAGTGATGGGTGACAATATTCATACATCACTAAAAGGGGCCTATTGGCTCACCTGCTATTACTTTTGAGTGGCGGGTGGTAATGTCACCCATCACTAAAGGATCCTTTAGTGATGTTCTATTATTGTTACATGTAACTAATATTATGGTCATTTTGAAAAAATAATAGTTTTTTAGGCTGCATCCTAAATCAAAGTCAAGATTTTGTAGACAATGTATCAAACATCCAAAGCACATCACAGATAATTCATCACAAAACACAAACAATTCTTCACGGAAAATTCATACCAAATTAGTGTCAAATATATTAACTTCTAATGTGTTATCTTGAAGAAATCGCATGGCTAAAGAGAAGTACAAGGTGACAATAAAAGAGTCTGCAAAACTGGATCTATACAACCTTAATCAATTCATGGTGAGTAGATAGCGAGAATCTTTACAAAACACTACTCAAGCTCTTATGAATATTCAATGTAGAGATTCTCTCTATCTACCCACCATGAAGTGATTAAGGATGTACATATCTAGTTAGGCATCCTCTTTTATTGTTGATGTTGAAATGGAAGACACATATTGTTCTAATTTCTAACACATTATCTCAAAGAAATTGGCCAAAACCTGTAGTTAGATAGTACCGCACAATCTTCCGTGGATTTTTGCACCACAATCGGGACTACCTTAGACCCTGCTGCTACCACTTGAATCTTAGTGGTTTGCTAGTGTAGGTGAGGAGTGATGTACATCTTACAGTACTCCCTTAAAAAAGTACTATAATAATAAAATTTAAACAAAAGCTAGTTAGAAAATGCTATTTGCATAGATGATCTAGTTAACCTCACTAGTGCACCCATCTCTTTTTAATATTTTAAGGGTGTCACCAGCACGAATGTTATTGATATCACCAAATCTTTTTGATAAAAACTAAAATAGTAAGATAATATCATATCAGGTGGTTAGATTTATTACCACATAAATAATATATACAATGTATAAACCTAGTGATGCCACCTATTGACTAGATGCTTGATCTTTATTAGATAACTGTCAGGAATATAAGTTGGTATCATATGGATTCACATACTTGCCATGTCCTATATTTGAAAACGATGGAAAAAGTGGATAATACCATATGAATGTAATCTAATGTATGTTGAACATGATTGCTCTCTGATATCGAGCTACCAACTTAATGGACTTCTCACCACTAAACTACAATTTAATTCATAGGTATGTGTGATAATTAATTCATTAAGCAATAGTACTATGCATTACTGATAGTAAGCATGTAATGAAACTATGAAAGCCACATAATGAAATAATATTATATGAATAAAATATAGGAAAGATAATATTAGCATATAATGAACCTAAATTGTCACACACATCCTCATACTAGCACATAATGAACATAAATTTTCACACACATCCTCATATTTCACAAATAGAATCATCTTCATTAAACAAATATTTTCACAAAATATCCACATTCCATCACATTTCCACATATTCATCACATTTCCACATATTCATCACATATTCACATATCCATATATTCGAAGGAGGACTATGCAACTGAGGTGATGCCGAGTAGGGTCAGCCACACAGAACAGAATGGACGGTGGAACAAAGGCCACACACGATGGAACGAACAACAGAATGGAGGTCATGGGGACTAAACGAACGATCAGAATGGAGCAGACCACTATGGTGCCAGTGAGGAGCACAACAAAGAGGCGATGGCAGCGGTGTGAGAGGCTAGGGTTAGTTTTGTGCCAACTAAGAGTGTGCTGATACACTCTAGGGACTGCCTATTTATCTAGCTATAGACATCATCAGTGACGGGCAATAGTTTCCACGCGTCACTGGTTCAGTAATGACGGATGATAGGTGCCACCCGTCACTCTCATTAGTGATAGGTGACAATATGACACATCACTAATAGGGGTGCCCCCTATTTAGTGACATGTCACAATTCGACCCGTCACTAATAAGGCCTCATCAATGACACGTTGAAATGGCCCATCACAAAAAAGTGTATTAGTGACATGCATGAATTACCTATTAGTAAAGCTCCATCATTAAAGACCGGTTTTATGGTAGTGGTGACTCGAAAGATGATTACGCTGAAGCACCACCACTCGTCGATGCTCCCTCAGAACTCTCCGAGTCAGCACCCGTTTCTCCAAGAAATGACGATGGCATCTTAGCTGTCACCTGAGATGTTCCCATCATCATCCTCATCCTCTTAGAAGAAGAAGGACACATTTTTTTGCCATTCCTCTTCTCGGCAACCCTAGGGGCTTCTCCGGCAAAGGTGGCTATGACCAAAATGCCTCCTGACCATGCACATCAAAACATTCAGCACTCGGTAGGTGACACCATCAAGAATAAAAATCAAAAGCAAAAGATGTGTTTACCGAGGGTCGGGGATGTTGAAGACTCAATAGTTTAAGGTTGGCATCCTGGTAAGCCCCAAGCCGACTAGAGAAGATCAGCTTCGACCGTTGCTTCACCTCTCTAGATGGCAATTGATCAGTTGTCTCTTGGGTCGAGTCCTTGTTCCCCATGTACTCAAAGGCCAGGTGGGCCCTTAGCTTAAGTGGCTGGACCCTCCAAGATATGAATTTACATGTCACGTGGATGCCCGATAGCTCCGCCACCCAGAGCTCCTTGGTCATTGCCACGAGCTCATCCACATAGCTCTAATCATCCCTCGGGCAGTGGTCGGTCTAGGTGAGCACCAGAACTGGCACTCGGTCGATCTCCATAGAAAGGGCCGGCTCGTGGTTGGCAACATAAAACCAACCCGAGTGCCAACACTTGTTGGAGGATGAGAAACCAAGGGTTGGTTTCGGAGTCTGTGATGAGTGATTGACAGTTTTTACCCTCTGATTCGGAGGTTGGTCCCTCCGAAGGTGTTCGGAGGTTGGTTCTCCAAAGGTGTTCGGAGGCTGGTTCTCCGAAGGTGTTCGGAGGCTGTTTCACTGAAGGGTTCGGTGGGTCTGGTTGCTGCAGCTGTTGCAACAGAGTGTGCTTGTCGAAGGGGTCCGACAGTACACGATGACTGGGTTGTACCGAAGGGTTTGGTACTTTGGGCGATACACCGGAGTGTGTATCGGAGGTTGCTTACCCGGAGAGGTCTCCGGGGTACTGGATACACTTGTCTTCTTGTTTGTGGTGCGCAGGTGACTTCGGACGCGACGGACGGTTCGTAGCAAGTGAACCTGGGTGAAGCGGGAGGCTTGATGCCAGGGGAGCAGGGAGCTCCGTCACGAAGGCTGCGAAGGGGTCGAGGTCACACCTCGGGTCGAAGTGCGCCAGTAGAAGGCAGTAAGTGAGGAGCCTGGCTCCGGGTGAAGGTACTCTGAGACGAAGTCCTCAGAGGCGAGGCACTTCGAAGAGTACTCCGAATGGAGTGACTTCGGAGTATGATGGATCAAGTCCTCAGCAATGAGGCAAGGTGTTCGAAATGTGCTCCGGAGGGAGACACTCGAAGGTATACCCGACGAAGGTCTCAGAAGCTGAGGTGCATCGAAGGCATGGTCCGGGTGAGGATCATCGAGGAGTGTGCTCGGGGAGAGACACTGCGACGAAGTGCTCATGGAATGCTTCATGCGGAGGCCTTGGACGAAGGAGGGACTTCGAAGGGTGGTACTCCGAAGGTGGGGCTTTGGAGTGAGGCTGGCTTCGGAGCGAGGCTGGCTCCGGAGCGAGGCAGGCTCCGGAGCAAAGCTGACTTGAGGCACTTCGGCCATGCATGGCTTCGGTACACGGACTGACGGAGTTCGAGCTGGGAGAGGCTGCGAAGTCGTGGTGGTCCACTCCGAAGGTGTTGGTGCGAAGGCCCAAGGGCTTTGACGGCTTCAGCTCAAAACCGTCACTGTATCGAAGGCTGACTTCGGTGAAGCGAAGGCCGTCAGGCTCAAGGCTTCTCACCGAAGCTACCGCACCCCTCACGTGCGAAGGGGGGCTTCAGAAGGGTCCAAAACTGCAAAGGCTGACAGCGTCTGCTCTACAAAAGCTGGTGTTGTCCCCTCTACGAAGCTGACAAAAGAAGCCTCCAAATAAAGTAGAGTACCACTTGTACCCCCTGTTCTGATGAGACAAAACCGGTGTAAACCCTAGGGGTAAAGTAGTATATTCACAGGGATGAATAGTGCCTATAAATAGTGGAGGCTGGCTAGGTCACATCAACACTTTGAGCATTCATTTTTGAGCTCCTGTACTAGCCGCCACATACTTTGTATTCAGATCTGTGAGTTCATTTTGTGTTCCCTGTTCAAGCATTGAAGCTTTTATTCTGTGTTCATTTACTGCTTGAGCTTGTATGCATACTTCGCTGCATGCTTCGATCTCTTTTGTGTCACTTCTTTTGAGTTGAGTTTGTGCACTGAATCCTTTCTGGAGAAGTGTGTGAGAAGCCTGTTCGAGCGAAGTGTGTTTTTCAGTGTCTGTTCGCTCTATGTAAACTAGAGGCTAGACCTCTCTGATTACTAGCGAAGCACTGTCTCTGTGCTGAATCAAAGCCCGTTTTCTTCCCGTATCGAAGTCCTCGGCGAAGTCTGTTCGGTGTGCATTTAGACCTTCGAAGTACGAAGCCCAACACCAGTTGCTGTCGCTAAGTATTCGGTCGAAGTCCGTAGAGGGAAGTCTGCTCTTGCGAAGTCTGTAGTGCGAAGCCTGCTTGAAGGCACCCAGTGTGCGGAGCCTGCACTGACTTAGCAAAGCTGATCGAAGTCCTCGGAGGGAAGTCCGCTCTTGCGAAGGGTGAAGTGCGAAGCCTGCACGAAGGCACCCTGTGTGCGAAGGCTGCACTGACTTAGCAGAAGCTGAATTTTCGGGGTTGTGGGTGGAGCGAAGTCTTCTTGGCTTCGAACTTTTGCTCCTTGCGAAGCCTGTGTTCAGAGCTGTGAAATACCTCCGAACCAGAACTTCGAAGGGTGTGTTCGAAGCCTGTTCCGCAGAAGACAAAATTAAAACAGAAGGCTATTTTTAGTTTGAGATTTTAAAAGCTCCCATTCACCCCCCCTTTGGTCACAGTTTCTGGTCCAACAGAGGAAGAGAGCGACACCAAGATGTACTCGGCAGCCTTCCTCTCCTTTAGCTACAAGCCACAACCGTCGACCACCATTTTCCTAGTGTTCGGTCTTAAGAAAAAATAATGGAAGAAAAGATTGAAAAGGGGATCAATGCTAAGAAAAGCCTCACAAAGATGGACGAAAACAACATTGTGCAGAATGGAGTTGGTGTTAAGATGGCAAAGGGAAATATTGTAGCGGTGAAGAATGCCTTGGAAGAAAGGGTGGGACGGCAAGCCAAACCCATGAGAAAAAGGACTCGAAGACCACCAACTCTTTAGTGTTCGAGGTCGAGAATGTCTCATCTACCGCTGTGTGCCACAAGGACAACGCCTTTGTCAGAAGAACCCCTTTCTTCTCCAGCGCGCCAATAAATTTCTTATCAGCCTTCGAACTCTTTAACTCCTCAGATCGGTTCACTACTTCTTGATGGTCCATGGCAGTAAGTCGAGTGGCTCTTGAGGAATGGACTAGTTGGAGGCTAAAGAGACGCCCTGCCTTGCAATGGCGGTGAGGGTTATGAGGTGCTAGCAAACTTGGGCTCAATGGGTTCAAGAAGGAAGATGAAGGTTGAAGGCTTGAAGTGTGTGGGAAGATAAAGTAACTTCACTGAACTATTTATAAGGTATCCACACAACATTTCAACTCCCCGATCTACCGCAATTGTCCTAGGACGTGCCTCGAAGCAATCTTCGGCATTGATCATGCCGATCAACATATTTTAAACATTACCAACATACTGATGGTCGAAGATCCAATGGTGGATATCAAGGACAAATCGACACTTGCAGTTTATTCAACTAAACTCATGTCCGGAAAGAACCCTTGGAAATCGCATAACTCCTAAACCTGGCAGGCGCCAGATCACGGGAGCAAGCATCTATTCACTCGATGGGTCCCACGAGCACTCCATTGTACCGAATTGCTCCAACTGATGTCTTTTCGCCAAATACAACTCAATTGGACTACTAGTCCTATATTTGAGTCGGTTTCATCAAACTCTAATTCTCTAGAAGTGCGGATTTGAAGAATTTTTTAGATCGGATCTTATTTTATTCAAAGAAACTCTAGTCTCGGGAGCTACACCCGGCAGGTACACCTAAGCGGTGCACTGGCCAAGTAATCTTCATCAAGACTGAAGCCTTTTTCGACTACTCAACTTCATCTACGCACCGTAAAGAGTTCGAGGGATGCTATTGGGGATATGATCTTGGGGTACCTCCTGACTAGTTTTAGGCTGACCAGTCAACGGTCAGCGTCCTCCAAACGGTCACCAAGTGAGGGCCTAAAGATTCCCAAATCTAGCATCCGGGAAGGGGTCCTCCTGATTAGCATTAATTTGACAACTGCCTTAAAGTGCCGGGCAGTCATTAATGCCCATACTCCACAATTATCAACACCTTAATCACTATACCATTGCCCGTGAACTGATCGTTAAACCCCTTAATTGGTCATTAACAGGGCACTTTACTCAATATTTGTAACCCCCGATCCCTCTCATATAAAAGGATCAGAGAGGACAAATACATAGAGGAAAAAAAGACATACAAATGAATAAGCAGACAGATTAGTCTTGTACAAGAAACTAAAGGTTGTTTCATAGACAATAAGCTCATACCACACACAGGAGTAGGAATATTATTCTTTGGAGGCCCGAACCTATCTAAAGCTCTCTGTGTCTCTTAGTTAGAGATAACCATTAAATTCATCCATAGTAAGCCCCCCTAAGCCTAACCCAAATTCACCCTATGGGAACCCCCGTATGGCACTATCACGTAAAAAGCAATGACACCTACTCATGAAAGGGGCACCACAACATCAGGGTTCACAAAACCTGAACTAGTACGTGGCGAGATGGGTATGTACTTATGTTTCCTTTCTCTCATTCATTAGCACTCTATGGCTCTAACTATTTTTCTGTTGCAGTCAACAGCCAACGCACGTGGGTCAAGAATGCTCCCAAGTCATAGTATTTGCTCTAGCTCATAAGGGGAGGGTAGTTCAAGGCAACCATATAATCCAAATGACCCTATCGAGGCATACACCAACCCGAACACATATGAATGCCTCTAGGAGTATACGACAATGGTGAGAGAAGAGCATGATCCTAATTATGAGCCTACCCATCATGATGTCGATGAGGAGGTGGTTATGAGGGCTGGAGGAGGAAATAGGCATGGCCGTTATTTAATGGGTGACAACGCGATTGATGCTTCATACACTCCCACTCTCTCTCTCTCTCTCTCTGTCATCTAAGAGCTCAAAGCTCAAGCTTAGGTCCAGATATGCACTATCACGGGGACATATCACACACATGGCCTCATTACCGAGCTCTAGGTTAGTTGTATTATGTTCATCCTCAAAGCCTTCCACTTTCTTTTTTTGGAACAATAATGACATTGCAATGATGTTTTGTAGGTCCAACTGGAGGAAGAGAGAAGATAAAGGGTCGAGATGGAGGTTAGCATGGTAGAAGAGAGAAGACAAAGGGTCAAGAGGCTAGCATCGTAGAAGAGAGAAGGCAAAGATTCAAGATGGAGGCTAGGTTGCAGGCCCAGATGTTGACCCAGATACAACAGTATTGGGCGCACATGATGGGTGGCTCTTATTATGATCAAATGGGCCCACCTCCATCACCAATGCCACCCTCTCTTGTACTCCCTCAACCTCAACCATCTCTGCACACTCCATAGAGCAGCAATGTTAGTTTCCAACCCTCTAATCATCATTTTTGCTATATATAGTTGTGCTAACTAACTCCTTTTTGAACTTTTCATCGCTAGGATCTAGATCGAATCAGCCTTGGAATCCTTGGGAGCTGCGATATAAGTAAGTTGTAAACTTTCAGTTGCCTAACTTTGTAATGCACTTGTGGAGTGAATTGCTATGGAGGACTTGATGAATTTACGAATGTGAATGTGATGTGGAGCTTAATGTGAATGTGGATGGAGATGCATATGTGAATTTGAATGAAAAATCATATGTGAATGTGATAATTTTGTGATGAAATTGGGATGAAATATGAATTTGAGACAAATTTGTGATGAATTTGGGATATATAAGTGAATGTGTATGTAGATTTATGTATACGTTTATGTGAATATATTTGTGTATGTGAATGTACTAATTTTATTAAAAAAATAGGGTTTGTTAAGTGTTTAGACTCAGCAAACAACCTCAAACACACAGAATCATGCCATGCGACACAATTCTGTGCGATCTGGCATTGTTTGCCGAGTGCATTATGTATTCATTTAGTGTCTTACGTGGCACTCAACGAAGACATGAACCCGATAGCACCGGGGGTGTGACACATGGCCGGTTGAGCACCTGGACATGTGGCACGCCCCTGGGTGCTGTCGGGTTCGTGGTTTCGCCGATTTCCACGTAAGTCACTCGACAAATCAGGCTGTCATTCATCGAATACTCGGAGTGACACTCGGCGAAGCCACTTTTTTGTGTCGAGTGTCACACCGAGCACTCGGTGAAGGGTTCATCGAATATTCAATAAAAGCCACTAGTCGAACCCCTATCCGCCGATAGCGGGTTCACCGAATTTTCTTCACCAAGTGTGACATTTAGTGAACCCTTCGCCAAGTACAAAAGGGGCTTCACAAGTGTCCGTGACACTGGACGAAGAATAGTTTTCCCATAATAGCAAGGGCAGATATGTACCAAGGCTTCATATCCTGTGCACAAAGCTCTCTTCGTACACAAATGCACAAGGTCGATCATGGCGCTTTAACTGAAAACCAATGAACATAGATTTGGAGAGGGATTTTGCAAACTGGTAGGAAGAAGCGAGGTGCACTACGGGAGGAGTTTTTTTTTTTGCAAAAACGATATTGTCATTGATTTTTAGATGTAGGGCCACGATCGGCCTCGTGCATTTGTGCATAGGATACGGAGCCCTGCACCAATGTCACAACACTACAAACTTAAGGAGTAGTGTCATGTGATTATTTCTGTATCTAAGATCTCTCTGTGTCTCATTCTCTCTAATAGATACAATTTAGCAACTCTTTCGAAAGACTATCTCATTTCCTTTAGAGAGTTTTCTAAAAAAACAACTAGAGTTAGAAATTAAAGTTAATATAGATGGTAAGATTTAGAAATCGTGTTAGAGTACAGATAACATGAAATAGAGGGAGAATTTTTTTAAAGAGCTCCCTGCGGTATCAAAGTTTTTTAGGAACAAATAGAGGCATATATTTCACTGAAAGTTGCATGCATGCTGCTGCAGCTACAGATTAATTTCTAGTTAATTTATTTAGGCATTCATGTCAAGTACATTTAGTAGATGTATTACGTTGTTACATGTGGACATCACTAAGCTTTGTTATATATTCTTTTAGCTAGATATGAAAAAAACATGGATAGATGGAATAGTGAGGGATGGTCTATGTAGTAGTAACAATAATCATACTTCACGGAAATTAATTAAAATTGGTGATAGATTTATTATTTCTTAGTAGCCTGAAAGACTACTACTTTTATTACATATAGCTAGTCGTGACATTGCCATAAAGTCATATTATTCGGGTACAAAACACACACTAGGTATATTAGTATTGGTGACGTATTTGGCGCACAGTTGCCAATTCAGTCATCGGAGTTCTATGGGTGCCAACCGCCACTGTAGGCAGATCCAGATCCACTTCCAGAGCCGCTTCCATATCCATGCCCACCAGGACCACTTTGTCCACCACCACTACCACCACCTTGACCACCTGCTTGAGCATGTCCGCCACTACTGTAAGATCTACCAGCTTGGCCATATCCAGAACCAGAACCCGAACCATACCCAGAGCCACCGCTCTGTCCACCGCCACCACCTCCACCTTGTCCACCGCCCTGAGCATATGCTTCACCGTGATGACCATACCCACCAGCTTGACCATATCCAGATCCAGATCCAGAGTCATATCCAGACCCACCGTGTGCACCACCACCTCCACCACCACCTTGGCCGCCACCCTGAGCATATGCTCCACCATGAGACGCATATCCACCAGCCTGACCATAACCTGAACCAGATCCTGAACCATATCCGGATCCACCATTTTGTCCACCTCCACCACCTCCGCCTCCACCGCCTCCACTAGCGTATGCTCCGCCAGAAGACCCACCGGCCTGACCATAGCCAACCAGATCCCCAACCAGAACCATTTCCTGACCCACCACCACCTCCCCCACCACCACCTCCTCCTCCCGCATTAGCATATTTAGCTACCCTTGTAGCATTGGTTAGCCCAATGCTAAGTAGCACGATGAAGCCCAGAGCTACCAACGTGGTTCTAGTCATTGTTAGCTTAGTGGATCTGCAGGCTGAGATGAGTACTATGCATGAAGTGTTAGGGCTGCATGCATCTCTATTTATAGCGCTGGATATGGCCGTGCAAAGCTGTTGTGCAGTGTGACATTTGGTCACTGGTATCCCAAAACAGTGCAGCGTTGCAGTGTGCGTGATGAATAAGTTCAACGGGAGGTAGGCATAGTATGACTCTTCACTCTTGGGTCAGTTACATGCACTAACTTTTATGTTTAGGCTTGACTACTCGTAGCCTCGTAGGAACGTACGTTATGTGCATGGTCAGGGAAAGTAGTGTCGATACCACGTTCTCTAAGCCCAGGCATTTGACTGTCAGATTAATATGGTGTAGGCTACTCCAGCACAAGATAGATAAGCCCTATAGGCCTATACTTGCACGCCATTTCATAATTTCATGTATCTTCAGAATGTCGGTTTGTGCAACAAACAGTCTATATATATATAAAATCTACTACTGGAAAAATAGTATTTAATTGTTATTTCACTGAGAAAATCTACTACTTAAAATAGTCGGTGTAGAATAGTGTTCCCGTGTGTGTGTGTATATATATATATATATATATATATATATATATATATATATATATATATATATATATATATATATATATATATAACGGAACAATTAATAATGAAGCGTGCATGCATGCTTGTGTCATTCTGCATGCCAACGTTGACTCGTACAACCATTCGTGCGGTTCGTCCATTTGCCTTGCGTTAGTTCGACACTACACGTACAGCTGCACGAAGCAGTTGTGGTTTTCGGATTTTTGTTCAGGTTTTAGCGCCTGCAAGTAGTGGTAGAAACCTCGAGACACCGAATATACCATACAGTATGAATATACCATACAGTATAGCTCGGCTCGTTTAGCTTTTGATAACAACCTAGCTCGGCTCATTTAACCCGGCTCGTTATAGTTAATTATGTTAAGTTTGGCTTGGTTTGTTATTATAACGAGCAGAAAATCTAGGCCAAATCAGTTCGGGTAGCTCGTTTAGCTAGCGAGCCAACTATTTAAAAAATGATTAAATAATAAATATTCAAATAATCATATATTAAACATCAAATATGAAATAAATAGAATACATAAGGTTTTAAAAATTAATCATCCATAGTTTCATCATTATTTTTATGATTCCATCAAATTAATCGCACGTGTTATTTGTTTTATATTTTTACATGAAAAATTATATATATTTTTAAATGATAAATTCTATAGGCTATAATAATAAATTTATAATAGCAAGTTAGTAAGTAATAATTAGATACTAACAAATAAATTATAAAATAATGAGTCTCATACTTTAAGATAGTGTTTTATTATTTTTAATGGATTGGATTGACTACTTATCTCGTACTCGAACTCACTCGTTAAAAAAATAGAATAAGCTGAGGCGGCTAAATCGAGATTGTCACGAGTCAAAAAGGTAACGAGTTACAAATTTTTTTGTTCAGCCCTACCTACAGACCTCTTCCGTTCATCGATTCGGCCCATCTGATCGGATTCGGCCCGTATCCTACTTCCCCAGGCCGAAGGCCCATTACACCAACAGGCATGTATACACACAACTGTAGATATCCAAATAGAACGGGTCTAGCTTTGCTGGTTTAGACAGTACAAGCATAAGCAGCATGTTAATTATTTGGAATGAAATGTTTATATGCTGATTGATACCGGTGTATTGTTTTGAAATCTAATAAAATAATATAAATATATTTAAAATATATATTGGTATGATTAAATAGGGAAATTTTGTTATAGGGCACCGCGAAAACATCAAATTGGCTGGCTCACACCACAAATGGGCTTCTTTGCTCAGTACCATTATAATTTCGTAGTTCTTTGCCCAGACACACCGTACCAATTATTTTAATCATTTATTAGATTTTCGGAGTGAGAAGGTAGGTGAAATGACTTTTCTACCTTTGTCTTCAACCTCTGATTGGTCACTAAATTTTCCCGTAACACATCGTCACCTCCGCGCTCGACGTCACCTTCGCGTGTTACGGCAGGCACGCGCAACGCGCGGGGTGAGCCGGCGCGGCTCGGCTAGCGGTTTTCATAGGGCGCACAAGCAAGATGGTTTTGCATGGGATGTGGGAAGGTGCGCACGAGGTTACAGACGGAATCCACAAACCATCTAACCGCTTGATATTAGTTAAAATTAGGTAGCATCTATTACTCCCACTCGATCCCCCGCCCGACGCCATCCTACTACACCTACCCCCCTCGCTTTCCCAGCATCGAGCCGCCCCATCTATCTCACCTAGCTTCCTGTTGGCTGGCTTCGCCTCCTCCCTGCCTCGATGCACCCTGTCTCACTGATCAAGCCCGTTGCTATCCTGTTCTCGCGTGATCCTTCGTCCCATACCATTAAGTTGACCCGCGCACTAGGCTCCAAGACCGTTGGCTTCGTGTTGCTGCGCTAGAAGAAGCAGCTGGTCCTGGTCCCTACCCTGCGCGCGCATTGCTTCTTTCACTACAAGAAAAACATAAATTTTCGTTGGCCTTCACTACAAGAAAATAATAAATTTCCGTCGGCTTTTTTAATTTTCATCGGTATTTCTGAAAACCGACGAATGTTAATTAATTTTCGTCGGTCTACATGAGCCAACGAAAATTAAGTTAACTTCCGTCGGCTTTAACTGTAGCCGACGGAAGTTAACTTAACTTCCATCGGCCCAGCTCTCAACCGACGGAAGACGGAAGACACTTTTCCCCAAAATTAATCAGCCGCGCACCCTATTTTTCCCTAGCACGTTTAGGTTTTCCCAGCCTCCCTCACCTTGCCCTTCGCGCGCCTCTCGCCTCCCCGCCGCCGCCTCCAGCCCACCTCCATGGCTCCCCACCTTGCTCTCCGCTGGCCACCCGCCTCCACGCCTCCTCGCCCCGGTATATCAATCATCTTCATCCTGAAGCCTGCCTTCTGGCACTCCAACTTCCCTCCGCGCGGGCGGAGCTCGTTTCGTCTGCAGTATGGGAAAGCCTGACCGTGAATCGCCCCAGGTCAGCACGAATCCCTCCCCACTCATCTCCATCTCACGGCAAACACCGATCGAATCCGCTGATTCGAGCAGAAGTAGCGGTGAATGTGCTATTTTGTTCACAAGATTTGATCACCTTTTTCGCAAAACTGAAGCTATTCCACAGTAATGGGATGTTCTAGCTTGGATGGTGAAATTCGTTTCAGCTGGACTCGGTTTCTCGGTTTGGTGGAATCTGGTCGAAATAATCGATACTTTTTTCAGGTCTGTGGATGCAAATGGCTGCTCTGGGTGGCAAACGTGCATATTTTTAGCCTGGTTCACAAATTGAGGCATTGGTAAGTTGGGATTATCACTAACTTTGGCATCTTCCGTTGTCTGTTTTCTAGTGCGATACTGTAATTTGGTAAAACCAGCTCAGAAAACAGCACATAATTTCAGAACGGTTGCATCATTGTGTCTTATGCAACTAGAGCACTACAAGATTTTTTTGTAACTTGACACCCTTTGTCTGTAATACATGGATATGAGCACGATAAACTAGTAGTGTAGGGTGTAAGACATGCATCTTAGGAACTGTTGTAGCCTAGGACATGTTGATTAGGAACCACAAATATAGTAACTGGGATCATCATAATCAAGTATCTGAAATTAGAATCACCTTTTCGTGAAAAATATTTCCAGGAGATGTTTATTGATTTTTGCTTTCTGTGCGTTGCCTACTATGGTCTATGAGTGAGGATGGGCTTATATCAGAATCACAATGACTATTCATCTTTTATGTCACATGTTCTTAAGGGAATCTCTATGCCACCATTTTACATATGTAAATGATATTATTCAGCAGACATGTTCATATGTTGTCCAGATTTAGCTATCAGATAAGATATGCCTGAGCCTAGCTATTATTCCTTTTCTATTGTAATGAGTCTAAGGGGAGTGTCTTTGGTTTACACTGAGTCTGTGAAAGTTTTTTCTTTTAGGAAAAATAATGTCAATACAGCTTTCTGTACTCAAAAAAGTATTATGTTGACTTCAAATCCACCATTAGTGTTATATGGGGCCTTCATTTTGTTAATTGTAATCCTGACAGCCCAAGCCCATACTGTTTCAATGGACAGAATTAGTTGGAAAATTTTTTTTGGTTTCCTCATCTTATTTCTGTCTTCAGAAATACACAGTGATTATAGCCCATACTGATCTTTTTCATCTTATTTTGCATCAATGCTAATGACTTGCATGTTGGATCTTATCTTTTCAACCATCAAAGTGTTGTTTTAGTGGATAATGTTATCCTGGGTTTCAATTGCATGTTTTTAAGTTTTTGTTTTTTGTTTAGATTTGAGTTGCCCTAGAAAGACTATGGATTAGCATTTTTGAAGACGATGACGAAGCATTTTCCATTTGGCACAATGAGGTCAGTTAACCGAAACCTGCATATTTATGCTATCCTAAATAGCTTTGTTTGTTGTTTGCTTATATGACATCTCTTTAATGGAACAGTCATTACATTTTAACCACATTTTACTATTACTCCTAACTCCTCACTGTAAGCTAGACTATTTATTAACGATTAATCACTAACAAATTGTTTATGGTCAAGAAAGCTTTCCTTTTCTGTTTAACAACTAATCCATAGTAAAAGGAAGTGCATAGATCTGAGGTTATGGTACAACAATTATTTACATTATCAGCAGTGGCGGAAATACAGGGGGGGCTGGGGGGGCGCGCGCCCCCCCTACAGCTCCCCCAGCTCCCCTGTTCCACTTTTTTTATATATAAATAATAATAAAAATTAATTATTAATATAAATTTTTATGTTAGAATGCGGTAGAATCTTACATATCTTGTTTTATTTTTCTTAAATTTCTTTGTATTTTTATTTACCTACATGGTTTTCTCTATTTTTCATGTATACTTTTTAACTTTCTTCTAAACTGCATTGCCTGTATATATACATAACTTCCTTCTATAATAGCATATACACGTGGACAGAATTATCAAGTGATCTATAATAACCGGTTATTTATGTATTTATAATTTTATTTTAATTTTTATCTCAATTAAAATCTCAACATGTCACCCTGCTCGTTCTGAATAGTCCCCCACTTGGCCACGCCACCTGCGGCAGACGTCGGCCCTGTCCTACCGTCCTACGTTACTGTGGTCGGTGTCGCCCTGCACCGTGCATCCCTATTTATTGCATGTTTATTGCTTATTATTTTTAGAATCTTATTTCTTAGAATCAATATAAACACGAATTGAGCTAGTTCTCACAATAATAGAACTTCATGAATCAAAGAACAAATATTGAATAAAAATTAATTAATTATACTAAAAATGTATTGAACCCTTGATCCTGTAAACTTAGCCCCCCCTACATTTTCGGTCTAGCTCCGCCACTGATTATCAGAAACGGTCTAATCACATTCTTCCTTGTCATATTTATTATCAACTTGAGGGACTTGACATAGTGCCCAAATAAGTAAATCTTCGAATGCGTGATTATTGAGTAATCAGTAATTTGAATATGTCTTTTGATTATTGAGTAATCAGTAATTTGAATTTGTCTCACTTGTTAAATGTGTTGTTATTTTGTTGTGGTGCATGATAAATACATGCTGCCTAGATGCGCGTGGAATGCAATATGAAGGAATCTACAGAAGAAATCAAAAAAAGAAAAAACATTAACTTCCGTCGGCCCTATTATTTGGCCGACGGAAGTTATTGTAATGTGACGGTTGTAAGAAAAAAAATCAAAAAATAAAAAAATAAATAAAAGTTTACTTCCGTCGGCCAAATAATAGCCGATGGAAATTAGTGGATTTCCCGGTAACTTCCGTCGGCCACGCTTAGCCGACGGAAGTTAACTAACTTCCGTCGGCGGCCGACGGAAGTTAACTAATTTCCGTCGAAACATCTCCGTCGGCCAAATGCCGACGGAAGTTAAGGTTTTGCCGACGGAAGTTAGCTTCTTCCGTCGGTATTAGCCTAACTTCCGTCGGCTTTGGCCGACGGAAGTTCCCTGTTTTCTTGTAGTGCTTATTAATTTCTGTCGGTTTTTTCGAAAATCGACGGAAGTTAATTAACTTTCGTCGGCCTACATGAGCCGATGGAAGTTAACCTAACTTCCGTCGGCTTTTCACAGTAGCCGATGAAAGTTAGAGGACATTTTTCCTCACCCTGAATAGAAGCCCTAACTTCTGTCGGCCAGCATTAAAGTCGACGGAAGTTAACTTCCGTCGGCTTTAATGCTGGCCAATGAAAGTTATGGGATTTATTCCCCAACCCCCGCACGTACAGGGAGACCTAACTCCCTGTACACGCGCGCCCACGCCGCCGCCACGCTCCCGCCGCCTCCCACGCCCATCGCATGCACCACCGCCTCCGGCCGCCGCCAGCCGCCGCCTCCCACCGCCGCCGGCCACCGCACAAACAGAAGCTGCCATGCTCCTCTTGCGCTGCCAGTGATGGACCACATAAACTCCATGCAATCCGCCTGCTCCTTGAGGGGAAGAAGAGTTGACCGCAACATTGTGTGTTTTTATTAGGAGAGGAATGAGAGGCTTTTCTACAAGGTTCTAATTGACAATGCGGAGGAGCTGCTGCTGCCAGGGGTGTACATGCCGCCGGGGGTGTACACGCCGGTTGGTGATGACAATGTGGCAGATCTAGGATTTTGCTAATGGTACGTAAAAATATTTTTCTAATTGATTAAATAATTATTCAATTTACACTGTAATTTAGTATATGCATAGTTGTATACTAAGTAATATAATAAGTTTTTAATTAAATGATTAAGTTAAAAACTTTTACAAATATGAATCGTTCAAATATAATTAACAAAACATACATATGATTTGGAGGGGTTTGTATGATATGGCTGCAGAGAAAAAATAATTTGGAGGGATTTGTTCCTCAAACATCCAAAATCCAAAGAAAAAACACTATGGCCGTAGAGAAAAAGTTAATCAAACAGCCAAAAACCAAAGGAAAAACAATATGGTTGTGGAGAAAAATTAATCAAATAGCCAAAGATCAAAGAAAAACGCAATAAGTACAGAGAAAAAATCAATCAAATAGCCAAACATAAACACTATAACTGCATAGAAAAACTAAGAAATTAGTCGTAACACAAAACAGAGTTTTTTAAAAAAAAATTAGTATTTTTTTAAAAAAATCAAATTTGTATGGCGGATTCAAAAAATTACAAAAATAGTACCCGATCGGCCAATCATCGGCCGACTAGTGTCACGTGGCAGCCAGTCGGCACTTGGTCGGCCAACTGGTGCCACGTGGTAGCCAATCGGTCGATGGGTGGCCGACTACCACACGGAACGCGCCGCGCCCCGACCGCGCCACGACGCACCCTCGCCCCCTCACCTCCCGTGCCCGCGCGCCCCCGCGACCCCTCGCCTCCCCCGCACCAAATGGAGGTGATGGTGGACTTAGCATTACCCGGGATGGTGTGGACATCCAAACGACCATCAACGGTGATTACCTATTTTAAATTACAAGACACTATTTATTTACAATATTGCACATTACCACATAGTTTCTATGTATATCTATACACGGGAGGAAAGGAGCGTCGGGAGAGGGGACCTAATATGGGCCATGGTCTTCAAAGGATTAATCGATCGCGACGTGGCAAACTACCTGTTGTCATTCCTGAAGGGAAGATAAGGCCTATGGTACCTCTTGTTGCTGCAAAGTTTGCAACTGAGTGTAACATTATAGTAAGGAACCATGTTCCTGTGCTTAAGCATTGGAAGGATTACAAGGAGCCTAGACTACTTAGTCTTTTCATTGGGAAACTTGGTGTAAGTACATTCTCCAGGCCTTCCATCACTTCATTATAATTTTAGCCATTAATGTTCTTATACATTTCTTTTGTTTGTCAATAGGAAAAGTTTGATATCAACACAAGTGATGCAGTTGTGGAGAAGGCATGTTTCTAGATGATGTATGTAGCAGTCCGCCAATAGAGACACAAACTAAAGAAAAAACATTTTGATCATGTTCCACTACATTTAGTTACTAAAACTTCTCATGTCAAATCGATGACTAATGAACAGGGGAATGAGCTTGTGGAAACCTAGACCAGTGCCAAAAGATGGTAGTTTTCTTCCTAAAAGTTAAACTCATGTATTGTACGTGGTACTTTACAATGTGGCTTACGTATATCCAATCTTTAATGCAGGAGATATGCCAAAAGAACAGAGAAAACCGAGATCAAGTTAAGTTTCATCAAACAACTGGCTTTTGTAGCTATATAGTCCATGTAGAGAATTTGGTAAGTTACACATAACCATTATGTGCCTTCAACATTGCTATAATTTTGGATGACCTCTTACAACTATCATTGATTGGTATCTCTCTCACACACACTCTTTGTACATGTTCATATATAATTGTTTTGCATATTTGAAGATAGTTGATCCATCATTCCATTATAACTACGATGAAATGTCAATATCCTGATGCTTCTTGGATACTATAATTCCTTCTATGGCTGCATTTCTTTTTAGGCTAGATGTAAATTATACCGATCATTTTGCTGCTATATAAATATAAATGTCTATTATATAGTTTCATCAAAATTTTCCTACCAAGTTCTATGAACAACTAAGCTGGCTTCATACATATATTCTGTTGGCGTAAAAGATTACGCTAATAGGTTTTGGAGATTAGAAACTAGCAAACGAAGTGTTTGTGAAGTGAACTATTTCAAGCCTCCGAATTGGATAATAGCTCGAAGCAGTTCGAAGATGTGTATTGAATAACTCAGTATTCGATCCTCATTACAGGGTAAAACGGGGGGTATTTATAGGCCAAAATCTTAAGGAAAAGACCTTTTTACCCCTCTATTACAACTGACATAGTGAAAACTATTTGGTACCCTTAATAGGGCTAAAATGGTAAAAGACTAATCTAATGAGAAAGAAGATAAGTCTTCCATCTTAGCTGGCAAGGAAAGTCTCTGAAGAGTCCGCATTCGAAGATATACTCCGAACAAGAGTCCACTTTGATCCTTCGAACTTGACCCAATACTAAACCGAAGTTAGATACTAGAGAACTTCGGTTGAATAGACTGCCTTCGTCTTGTTACTGTAGTGACCCCGAGGATGAAGTATTTTCCCCCAACATATTCTTTTTAGGGAGATCAACAAGTACAATGATCAAGAACCTGATGCGCTGGATTTGTTAAAGGAGTGCCACTACAGCAAGAAGAAGAAGGGCTACACAACTGATGTACAGTCTGCTATAGTAAGATATCTTCCACATCTTCATAAAAATATTCTGATGTCAATATTAACTACCTCATTTTCTATACTACCCTGTCAGTATATTTCACTTATCTAGCAGCCTGTCAATATTGTAAATGTGCACATTGTCAATATTATTTGCTTCATAGGCTGAAATGGAACAAAGGTTATCTGCAACTACAGAAGGTGAAGAACCCAATTCTATGACTCAGGTTGTTGCTGATGTGCTTGCTACAAACACAAAGAAGAACCAGTTCCTTTAGAATGTGGGGTTCTAGAGAGTCGGTGCTAGATCCAGTCTACAAAATGTTCAAGCTCAATTGGAAGTAGAGAAGGCAGAAAAGGTAGAGCTGTAAAAGAAAGTGGAGGAGATGAAGAAGAAGCAAGCTGACCTGGAAGCTAAACTTCAACTAGTGCTAAGTAAAGTTCAATCAAGTGAAGTGAATTGAATTGTATTGCATGTTCTGCCAGCTGAAGTTTCAGCTTAAGTTTTTGGTTGTCCCTTAGTGATATTTCTGGATGTTTAAAGTTTGTGGTGGTTATCTGGTTGATTGTAGTGGATGAAAACTGTCTTGTTTCTGGATGAAAATACTGCTGAATGTGATGTGTTT
Source organism: Zizania palustris (assembly GCA_019279435.1). Classification (NCBI taxonomy): domain Eukaryota; kingdom Viridiplantae; phylum Streptophyta; class Magnoliopsida; order Poales; family Poaceae; genus Zizania; species Zizania palustris. The sequence goes on from JAAALK010000080.1 coordinate 10,784,348, forward strand.
TTGGCTGAATATTAAGTGGGGTTTGTTGTTTCAGAACTAGTTCTGGGTTGAATGTTAAATGGGCTTTGTTGTTTCAACAATACTTCTGGGTTGAATGTTAAATGGGCCGAAACAGTAATTACAAATTTCTGCTAAAATTGGGCTGGATCTGATGCACGTCTGAAAAAGCCCAATATATATTCGTTAGAAAATAGCCCATGATGACCCAATTAAATTATAAATTTACTGGGCCAAGTCCAATGATATGTCAGCATCCTTGTTGGCATGAATACCATGTCAGCATGCCATGTAAGCACTATGCTGATGTGGTTTCTATTTTTATGACGGATTTGATGTTAATCTGTGACGGTTCATGTTTGTCATTAACTTCGGGTTTCGGCAGGCTTGGATTGGACTTGAGCTGGACTAAGGAGGGCTGAGTTGGTTTTATGATGGTAAGCAAACGTCATAGAATGCGTTTATCCGTGACGATTTTGGAGAACTTTCATGCATGTTAATCCATGAAGCTCAATACATGCATGGCGAAATCCGAAACCGTCATAGATACAGTTTTATGAAGGTTTTTTTTTGCAATCTGTGATGAACACTGTACATCATGGACCAAGGGATTTGTTGTAGTGTCCACTTGCTTGGCCATATCCAGAGCCAGATCCCCATCCGGAATCACCTAACCCTCCACCACCGCTACCCTCGGCACTGACATATACCTAGCTACCCTTGCATTGGCTAGTCCAATGCTTAAGAGGACCATGAAGCTAATAGCTGCCAACATGGTTCTAGCCATGTTGAGCTCTGTGAGTTTAGAGGATGATCATGAGATTAATGTGAAGCATGAAGGTTGCCTCGATATTTATAGCGTTGGTGACCATGCAGAGTAGTAGTGCGAAGTAACAATTTGGATCCCTAGTTTATAACTATCAGTGTTCCTGAAGAATAAAAATAACAATGGGGTAGGCAAGGTATGACTCTGGCCAATAATAAGGGTCAATTAACGCAACTTTTTTTGTTTCCTATGAAGCTCATTGACAATCTAAAAGATGTTCATATTGTAGCTAGTCATGGTTAGGGGAAAGTAGGAAGAAAACCACGTACTGATTCCATGCATCTATATATCTGATATAGCCAGGGCCGTGCCTAGGGGGGTCGAGCCGTGCGCTCGACCCGGGCCCCCACCTTTCTAGGGCCCACCCGGCCACTACAGCTAAAATTATTGAATAATTATTAAGGTTTACAATGTCTCAAGGAAGGCTAAATGGGCTGACAACTTTACGTATTGAGAAAAACTTGTTAGATGATATTAATATTGAAACCATTATTGATGATTTTGCATCAAGAAATGTTAGAACATTTTAAGGTGATCTATAATATATTTAAGGTAATGATCTTACTTCTTTTTTTACCGCTTAAAATTTTCTGTGATACATTAAATTATTTTAGTTAGTTGATATATAATAGTAAACAATAGTTCTTTGGTATTAGGGCCCATATTTATAATTTCGCACCGGGCCTCACAAAACTCAGGAACTGCCCTGGATATAGCTTGATATCAACCAGCTGAGTAAAAAAAAAGATAAACGCGTTTTATTTGGGCTATATAATATAATGCAGTCTTCACACACACATTTTCTAGCCTGGATAATGTACACCTGCAACTAATTAATTTAATAATTAAAAGAAATGTAACAATCAGTGTTCCTAAAGAATAAAGATAACAATAATGAGGTAGGCAAGGTTTGACTCCAAGGGTCAATTAAAGCAACTATTTTTGATTTCCTGTGAAGCATATTGCATGCAGCATCTATATATCTGAATATGAGAATATCTGATCATGTATATAGCTTGATATCAACCGGCCAAGTAAAACAAAGATAATAATGCAGTCTTAATTCAGACACATTTTCTAGCCTGAATAATGTACACCTGCAACTAATTAATTTAATAATTAGAAGAAATGTAGTGCGTGCGTGGCTTCAAGAAGCTATTCATATGGACTGCTTCTGTGTGTATATATGAAGCTGAGGTTGCTCATGCAGCTAGCCAGCCAATACGTGGAAAAAGCAATCAACGCCTGACCGTAATATTAGCTCTTTGTGTCCCGTGGCATTTGACTTTTTACAAGTTAATTATTTCCAGTAGTGTTTCGCGAGACTGAAAGCTAGTTAGAGTGTCGCTAGCTAGGTAGTATGTATTAATTAGAAAACGATGCTGCCAACAACTGGCCGTGTGTGTATATATATATATATATATATATATATATATAGTTTCCTTGACCGTACTATCGTCCGATTGTATGATGGATTGACGGATCGAGTAGTCCTCATGCCGACCTGTTTTGGATAATTGCCTGATTTCTCTTGCCATGTATAACGGATATACAACGGTTGCAGTGTTTTGTTGTGTGGACGCTTGTCAGAGCCTCCATGACAGAGATCACATTGATTATTGACTAGTGAGAGGCCCGTGCGTTACAACGGATGCATAATTTTAATGATAATATATTTAGAACATGATATATTTGCCGAACACATTTATTTAGTAATATTGCGATGATAAGAAATAAAATAATATATTATTGTTCAAAACAATACATGATGAAATTTACTAAAATTTTCCCCACATTAAACTTAATTTTCTCTTATTTTTGGGACTTTTCTTAATTTCCAGGAATAAATAAACAGAACACAATTTCTTAATTATGAGAAAAAAATTAAGAATAGTGGTACTGAACATGATGAATCATACAAAAGTTTCCTCACATCTAAATTTACTTTATCTTAATTTTGGGCATTTTTCTTACCTTCGGTTGCGGAATTCTTAAACAAAATAGCACATGTTTAATCAACATAAAAATCAGTAAAATACTCTGAATTTAATAACTTAAAAATTAGTCTCCAATTTAAATAGTACATTGGTCTTATAAAAATCAGAAAACAACATAGAAAATGCTCTAAAAAATTCTCATAAAATTCAGAATAATACTACTGAATGTGATGAAATTTACAAAATTATCCACGCATCAAACTCAATTTTATATTATTTTTGGGCATTTTTCTTAATTTCCAGAGAATAATTAAAAACAGAAAATAATTTCTTAATTCTAGAAAAATTAAAAGCAAATTTCGGCCCAACAGTGCAAAAAGTCTGGCCCAAAAGCGAAAATTGCGCAGGCCGAAGCCTTCCTGGGCCCAGGCCAGGAGTTCGGGGCGCGCGCGCCCGCAACCTGGGCCTGGGCCAGGAAATCGCCTCCCCGGCTGGGCTTAATTGAGGTCCGTTAAATCCTGGCCGTCGGATCTGATCCGACGGCCAGGCGTCGTTTTCGCCCACTTAAAAGCCGTCGCCGCGCCGCGAAACCCTAAAACCCTCATTTCTCCCCCACGGGCCCGAGAGCGAGCGGCGAGAGAGCGGCGGCGACGCGAGGCGCTTGGTGGCGGCGGCCCGCGACGGCGAAGGCGACCGGCGGTCGGCCGCCACCGGCTAGCTCGCCGGAGCACCGCGCTCACCCGAGGGTGAGCGGGGCTCCGTCGAGCTAGCCCGCGGGGGCCAAAACCCTAGGAACCCGAGAGGGTTCGCCGGCCCCTTCCCAGCCTCCGGCGAGCGCGGCGGCGGCCCGACCTCCTTTCCAAAACCCTAGGAACCCGAGAGGGTTCGCCGGCCCCTTCCCGGCCTCCGGCGAGCGCGGCGGCCGCCCGAGGCGCGGCGCGCGGCGGCGGACCGACCTCCTTTCCTCTTAGCTAGGAGCGGGCACGTAATGGGCCGAGGCGGCGTGCAGGTGCGCTGCGCGCGGTCGAGGCGGGGAGGGAGAGGCGCGCTGCGCGGGGAGGGAGGCAGTGGATCGACGAACCGGGTTTTTTCAGTTTTGTGCGGGGCGGGCGGTTTTGCTGCATGCAGGCGCGCGGGAGTGCGGGGAAGGGTGCGGACGGACGAGTAAGTCGCCGCTTTATAATAGTAGAGATTTGCGGCGGTAAACGCTATCATAGAAATAATCTTTAGTAACTACTCCTTCCATTTTTTTAAATTACGCAGTGATTTTTATCACAACATTTGACCATTCGTATTATTCAAAAATTTTATACAAATATACAAAAATATAAATTATGCTCGGGGTGCCTTTAACAATAAAACAAATTATTACAAAATAAATGATATTTCAAATTATTGGGGTGACATGCGGCTTGACGCCGGAACGGTAGGGCATGAGGGTGCTGGTGTGCAGGAGCTTCGTGGTGATGGCTAGAGGCTGAGGTTTGAGGCGCTGAGTGTGAGCGATGTTGTTGCCTGGGAGGGGAAGAGCTAGATTAAGAAAAATCTGATAATGGACTGCTATTGGGCTGATAAATGAAATTAGACTTAATAATATATATAAAGCATATATATAGTTATTTTTTCTTACAAAATTTGGGGGTACATCTTTACCCCCATGCTCCACTATAGATCCGCCCCTAGAAGCTATTGGTACCTTGTTGAAGCACCAAGGCATGACACGGCTTCCGTGCAGGGCTTTGGGATACCAGGGTGGGGGCACGATGTTGTCGGGGCAGTGATGGGGCGGTGGCGCAAGGCAGTGGGGATGGGGCAACGGGGCCGAGCGGACCGATGGGGCCAGGTAGTGCAATTCTAGGTGGGTCGGCGAGGCCAAACAGGGCGGCGCCGGGCGGAGCGGTAGGGCCGAGTGGATCCGTGGGGCCTGGCAGGGCCACGGTGGTGGAACCTGGGGACAATAAAGGGAAGAGGGAGGAGATGAGGTTGAGAGAGATGGGGGCTGCTTTTAATGCCAAAAAAAGTGCGCGTTGAAATTTCGTTGGGGAATGCCCGCTGTTGCAATTTTACAGCGCAGGTAAGAAAATTTTGGGTGCGCTGTGGGTTCACCGAGTTTCTCAAATACGACACTTTACAAATATTTTTTTCTATATTTAAATTTTTTACATGTTTCAATTTAAATCCAAAAATTCAATTAGTAAATTAAAAATAACTAAATGACCTAGAAAAATACCAAAAACTTTTATAGGATAAGATAAGTTGTATTTTGATTATATAAAAGTTTCAAGTTCAAACAAATATTTAACCATCAATTATCTTTCAAACCTATCTCATTCCTTCTCTAAACCCTAATTTCTCCTCTTAAAATCTCTTATTTCTAATCACTCTATGTGACAATTTTTTGAAATATTTTTAATTTTATCATGGTATCTATGTATCATTTCATAACACAATGATAAGTCTCATGTTTTTTAGAATTCATTTGATATTTTTTGAATTAAAAAACTATTAAGCTTCGCGTTGCCGATAGTGTCACAACCTAGATTTTTCAAATTTTATTTCACTTCAGTGCATAAGAACTCAAAATATACTAACAAATATTAATATGATTTTTCTACAATTTTTGGTTCATTATTTTAGGCACATGTAGTTAAAATTTCAACTATTTCAATTTAATTCATAGAAACATACTTAATGAATTAAAATAGCAGACTAAACTAAAAAATTTGAAATTTTTACATGGGATAAAATATTTTGTATTTTGAGTGTATAAAAAAATTAAAGATGAAACCAATTAAAAATATCACACATGCTCGAAACAAGGTTCACATACATAATTTTTTTGGAGGGTTGCCGATTGTTTTTTCAAAAAAAACACTCGGCAAATTCACTGTCTTTGCCGAGAGTTTTTTCAAAAAACACTCGGCAACCCAAAAAAAAATTTATTTTTCTGCACAAGCACGTCGTAACGACGTCCATTAGTACCATTTTTTGCCGAGTGCTCAAAATAATGCACTCGACAATGTTTTTGACACTCAGCGAATTTGGGTTTTTTTCCTGTAGTGCTACAATGGTTGCATTACTTTTTTAAGACTACGGTTAATTACTAGACCTTTATTTTTATCATGCAATAGTAATTAATCTGTGATATAAAAAGTGAATTGCAGCATGGAGTACAGTTATATTAGGGAAAATGTTTAATGTGTCAAATTTTAATACATTAAAAATAGTTTTATTAAAATACTATTTAATTTTTTTGAATCCTTATTTGTGGGTCTCATAAGTCGTGCTAAATAGATCTCAATTATCATTGATTCACCATTAAAAACATTATCTGAAAAGTCACTTAATTGTATTCTTTTCCCCAATCACAATCTTATGGTATCGATAGATTACATGTGAGTTCGAACACATATCTATGGATGGTTGAGGCCGGAAGTACATGGATTTTAAAAAAATAGCAAAACATATATATATATATATCCTGTTTGAATAAATTGCAAAAACAATATAGTATCGTCATTTCAAATGTTGAAAGGCGCACTGTTAGTATTTAACTTGTAAGCGCCTATTTTTTGCAATTCCTTGTTTAATGTTTTTTTGCAATTTACTATTAAAATAGTATTACTTTAAAGAAAAAATATAATTATTTGAAAAAATAAGACTCATAAGGCATGATATTATTGACTACAAAAGTAGTATATGTAGCGGTTCAACACGACTACTATTACTTTTATTACTCGGATAGCCATGGAAAGGACACCATGACATATTATTATTTACCCTCAAACCATATTAGCATTGAAGGTGTATACATATGCTTGTATACATCAATATTTTTCATTAGATAAAAGTTCTATGGGTGCCAACCACCACTAGAAGCTGATCCAGATCCGCTTCCGGAGCCACCCCCATATCCTCCATAGCCACCTGGACCACTTTGCCCACCGCCGCCCGCCACCACCCTGACCGCCTGCTTGAGCATATCCACCTCTATAATAAGGCCCATAACCACCGGCTTGAGCTGAACCAGAACCTGACCCAGATCCAGAGCCAGACCCACCATTCACACCACCACCGCCACCTCCTCCTTGTCCACCTCCTTGAGCGTATACCCCACCACCTGGGCCATAGCTACCAGCCTGACCCGAGCCTGATCCTGAGCCAGAGCTAATACGTTGAAAATTAAAGCAAACAGCACCAGTGGTCACATTGCCAGTCTTTGGCGTGACCGCGTGATCAGTACTGCAAATTGGAGTGTCGCTAGCTAGCAGCTAGTATATATATGGATTAGAATCCTGTCTCCTGAAATACAAACTTCGAAACACACCCTTTGGAGGGTCTGATTCGGAGGTATAGCTTACACTCCAAACACAGGCTTCGCACGGGGCACAAGTTTGAAATTCAGAAGACTGTACTCACACCCGGACACCCAACATTCTCAAAGCAGGGTTTCGCAAGAGTAGGCTCCGCACACGATGATGCTTGGATTCTGGTTCCGCACAACAGCACTTCGCTTCAGAGAAAATCCCCTCAAGGACTTCGTTTTGATGCTCCGAACTAGTAACTGGTACTACGCTTCGCACATAAACAGAACTCTGGGCAAGACTTAACAAAACAATGCCTCCGATGAGTCTTCGGCTGTTACTAGGGAAAAGCGGCTTCGCACGCAAGCAACATGATAGTACTTCGCTAGTATCACACGAGGATATACCTACGATATACACAGAGCGAACGTACTCTGAACCACTCAACACCGTCTTCGCACAAAATGTTGACAGGTGCCTCTTCGTTAGCAAGAACATAGAGTAAACACTCCGGTTTGCACAGAACAAAGTGCACAGCCCAAAATCAATACATGCAAAACGAAGAACACAGATACAAGTTCATGCAGAATAGAAAATCCGTGTTCCTAAAGAATAAAGATAACAATGAGGTAGGCAAGATTTGACTCCAAGGGTCAATTAAAGCAACTTTTTTTGGTTTCCTGTGAAGCATATTGCATGCATCTATATATATGAATATGAGAATATCTGATCATATAGCTTGATACCAACCGGCCAAGTAAAACAAAGATAATAATGCAGTCTTCAGACACATTTTCTAGCCTGAATAATGTACACCTGCAACTAATTAATTTAATAATTAGAAGAAATGTAGTGCGTGCGTGGCTTCAATAAGCTATTCATATGGACTGCTTCTGTGTGTATATATGAAGCTGAGGTTGCATGACATGGCTCTGGTGCATGGCACTGGGGTACCAGGGCGAGGGCATCATGACGGGGCCGAGGCAGTGATGGGGAAGCTGCAAATTTTGGGCGCGTTGAGGGTTCATCAAGTGTCTCAAATCTGACACTCGACAAAGATTTTTTCATTTTTTTTAAATTTCACATGTTTTAATTTAAATCATAGAAATTCAATTAATAAATTAAAAATAACTAACTAACCTAGAAAAATACCAAAAACAATTATCGGATAACATAAGTTGTATTTTGATTATAGAAAATGCTTCAAGTTTGAACAAATATTTAACCATAAATTTTCTTTCAAACCTATCTCATTCCTTCTCTAAACCCTAATTTCTCCTCTCAAAATCTCCGATTCCTAAACACTCTATGTGACAATTTTTTAAAATATTTTTAATTTTTTATCATAGAATGTATGTATGATATCATAATACCAAGAAACGTATAATATTTTTCAAACTTCATTTTATTTTGTTTAGAATTAAAAAACTATTAAGCTTCACGTTGCCGATCGAGTGCCGCAACCTAAATTGTTCAAATTTTATTTCAATTCAGTATATAAGAACTAAAAATAGACTTAAAAACATGAATATGATTTTCCTATAAATTTTGGTTTATTATTTTGCACTTTCAGTTCAAATTTGACCTATTTTGATTTAAATCCTACAAATACACTTAATGAATTAAAAATAGTAATCCGACTTAAAAATACCAAATTTTTGCATGACATAAGTTATGTTATATTTTGATTATAGAAAAATTTTCAAGTACAAACAAAGAACTAACCATCAAATTGCTTTCAAACCTAACACATTCCTTCACTAAAACCCATCTCTTCCTCGAATAATCTCTGAGTTTCTTAGCATCCTACGTGACAAAATTTATCAAAATATTTTTAATTTTTTATCACAGCACCTATGTATCATATCATAACATCATGATAAGCCTCATGTTTTTTTAAACATCATTTAGTTGTTTTAGAATTAAAAACTATTAAGATCCAAGTTGTCGATAGAGTGTCGCAACTTAGATTTTTAAAATTTTCTTTTCACTTTAGTGCATAATAACCCAAAATATACTAAGAAATATTAATATGATTTTTCTATAATTTTTGGTTCATTATTTTAGGCACCAGTAGTTCAAATTTCACATGTTTCAATTTAATTCCTAAAAGCATACTTCATGAATTAAAAATAGCGGACTCAACTGAAAAATTTGAAAGTTTTACATGCATAATATATTTTGTATTTTGAGTGTTTAAAAAATTGTTAAGATAAAACCAAATTAGAAATATCACATAACCTCGAAATAAGGTTCACACGCACAATTTTTTTTGGGTTTGAAAAAAAAAACACTCGGCAAAGTCATTGTCTTTACTTGCCCACACAAGCACGCTGTCACGATATCCATTAGTACCATTTTTTGTCGAGTGTATATTCAAAAAACTCTCGACAAACCATCTTTACTGAGTGCCTAAAATAATGCACTCGATAATGTTTTTGACACTCAGCAAAATTGAGTTTTCGAGCTGAATTTTGGTTTTCCGTAGTGCTACAATGGTTGCATTACTTTTTTTAAGACTACGATTAATTACTAGACCTTTATTTTTGGCATGCAATAGTAATTAAGCTGTGATGTAAAAAAGTGAATTGCAGCTTGGAGTACAGTTAGGGAAAATGCGTAATGTCTCAAATTTTAATCAATTAAAAATATTTTTATTAAAATACTTGTTGATAGCAAAAAATGTCATTAATGGTCAAGATTATCGAAATATCAATTTTGATAATTTGGGCCAAAAATACACAAGTCCTGGTACAGGCCGAAGCAGTTTCGGGGGAGGTGGCCCAATAGCATTTAAAATTCATTTTCTGATTAAAATAATTCCAGAAATTGATGTATAAATTTAAAGCTAAAATCAAAGGTCCTAAAATGTTGTAAAAATTCCCAAAAATATATCTTGGCTTATAGACCCTACCATAATTTTATCAACTCTGGATTTGTATTAAAAACATTGAAAATGACACTTCCAATCTTTTTCCCAATCACAATCTTATGGCATCCATTGATTACATGTGAGCTCGAACACATATCCTGTTATTCATCAGATGGATTGCTCAAGCCGGAAGTACATGGATTTTTATTTTTTAAAAAAGCAAACATATATATCCTGTTTGAATTAATTTCAAAAACAATATATTATCGTCATTTCAAATGATGAAAGATGCTCTGTTAGTATTTAACTTGTCTTCGACAAAGTTCCCGACAACCTTTGGTTTGCCTATAAGCGCCTATTTTTTGCAATTCCTTGTTTAATGTTTTTTTGCAATTTACAATTAAAACAGTATTACTTTAAAGAAAAAATATAATTATTTGAAAAAATAAGACTCATAAGACATGATATTATTGGCTACAAAAGTAGTATATGTAGCGGTTCAACATGACTACTATTACTTTTATTACTCGGATAGCCATGGAAAGGACACCATGACATATTATTCACCCTCAAACCATATTAGCATTGAAGGTGTATACATATGCTTGTATACATCAATATTTTTCATTAGATAAAAGTTCTATGGGTGCCAACCACCACTAGAAGCTGATCCAGATCCGCTTCCGGAGCCACCCCCATATCCTCCATAGCCACCTGGACCACTTTGCCCACCGCCGCCGCCACCACCCTGACCGCCTGCTTGAGCATATCCACCTCCATAATAAGGCCCATAACCACCGGCTTGAGATGAACCAGAACCTGACCCAGATCCAGAGCCAGACCCACCATTCACACCACCACCGCCACCTCCTCCTTGTCCACCTCCTTGAGCGTATACCCACCACCTGGGCCATAGCTACCAGCCTGACCCGAGCCTGATCCAGAGCCAGAGCCAGACCCACCATTCACCCCACCGCCGCCTCCTCCACCTTGTCCACCACCTTGAGCGTATACTCCGCCACCTGGGCCATAGCTGCTAGCCTGACCAGATCCAGACCCAGAACCAGAGCCAGACCCACCATTCACCCCACCACCGCCACCTCCACCTTGGCCGCCTCCTTGAGCATATGCTCCACCATGAGACCCATATCCACCAGCTTGACCATATCCAGAACCAGATCCAGAACCATATCCGGATCCACCATTTTGACCTCCTCCACCACCACCTCCACCACCGCTTCCACTAGCATATGCACCGCCAGAAGTTCCACTAGCCTGGCCATATCCAGAGCCAGAACCCCATCCGGAACCACCTGACCCTCCACCACCTCCCCCTCCGCTACCGCTGCCCTCGGCGCTAGCATACCTAGCTACCCTTGCATTGGTTAGTCCAATGCTTAAGAGGACGATGAAGCTAAGTGCTGCCAACTTGGTTCCTGCCATGTTGAGCTTTATGAGTTTGAAGGATTTGGTGAATGGAAGCATGAAGGTTGATCGATATTTATAGCATTGGAGAAAGCCAAGCACTAGTTTTAGGTCACTAGTTTAATTATAACAATCAGTGTTCCAGAAGGATAAAAAGAACAATGAGCTGAGGTAGGCAAGGTATGACTCCAAGGGTCAATTAAAGCCAACTTTTTTGTTTCATATGAATCTTGACAATCTGAATTGTTCATATTGTAGCTAGTCATGGTTAGGGGAAAGTAGGAAAACCACGTACTCATTCCATTCATCTATCTGATATAGCATGGATGCCATCAACCGGCCGGAGTAAGAAAAAAGATAAAAAAAAAGCAGTACACACGTTTTGTTTGAGCTATATAATGCGTCCTTGTTTGTGCCATATCAGAAAGATCGAGCTAGCTAGGTGAAGCAGTCTTCAGAAAGATTTTTTAGCCCGAATAATATACACTTGCAACTAATTAATTTAGTAATTATAGAAATGTAGTGCGTGGCACTTTATTTCATTTCTTTAGTTGGGCTGCTGCTTTGTGGGTGAAGCTGAGTTGCTCATGCAGCATGCGACACAATACGTTGAAAATTATGTCCTTATTTGTGCCATGCATGCATATCAGAAAAAAAAAGTTGATCCAGTGTTCAGACAGATTTTCTGGAGCGAATAGAATAATGTACACATGCTAATCTGGCTGTGTGAGTGAAGCTGAGTTGCTCATAATGCAGCATGCTAGCCAATGCGTTGAAAATTAAAGCAATCAGCACCAGTGGTCACATACTACCTGTTAGGATCCCCTGGCATTTGACCAGCCATTATGTTTTTTACAAGTCAATTGCCAGTCTTTGGCGTGACCGCGTGATCAGTACTGCAAATTGGAGTGTCGCTAGTTAGCTAGTATATATATGGATTAGAAAACGATGCTGCCAACAACATTATATTATTCTTGTCGTCGTGGTTAGGCCGTCCGATTGTATGACAGATCATATCAAGTCTGCCGACCACTGCCGTTGCCACGTATATATCCCGGTTCACGGATATGATACAACGGCTGGTTCGAGTGTTTTGTTGTGTGGAAGACACGCTTGTCAGAGCCAGGCATGCGCTGATTAGCTATTCTATTTAAGCTTGTAATCAGAGTTTGATTAGTTAAGAAAAATAAAGAGAAAACACTGCACTTTTGGCAGCACCACAAACTATGAGTTAAATATATATTATTTTTCTAGGTGATCAAGGCTTCTTTTCTTCTATCCGCTGAAAGCCAACAGAGATCACAATATTAATTGATTGGTGATCTGATTTGGGAAAAAGAAGAAAAAGAGGAGGCTCATATTTCCATTTTGAGGTAAGAGCAAATTAATAATCTGATTGCTGATTTCCAAATGGGTTAATTAAATGTACTATTCTAGATAAATAAAAAATGTGTGATAGTGTTGGACCGAAAAGGGCGACCAGATGGGGGTGAATGGGAGCTTTAAAATCCTGTCTCCTGAAATACAAACTTCGAAACACACCCTTTGGAGGGTCTGATTCGGAGGTATAGCTTACACTCCAAACACAGGCTTCGCACGGGGCACAAGTTCGAAATTCAGAAGACTGTACTCACACCCGGACACCCAACATTCTCAAAGCAGGGTTTCGCAAGAGTAGGCTCCGCACACGATGATGCTTGGATTCTGGTTCCGCACAACAGCACTTCGCTTCAGAGAAAATCCCCTCAAGGACTTCGTTTTGATGCTCCGAACTAGTAACTGGTACTACGCTTCGCACATAAACAGAACTCTGGGCAAGACTTAACAAAACAATGCCTCCGATGAGTCTTCGGCTGTTACTAGGGAAAAGCGTCTTCGCACGCAAGCAACATGATAGTACTTCGCTAGTATCACACGAGGATATACCTACGATATACACAGAGCGAACGTACTCTGAACCACTCAACACCGTCTTCGCACAAAATGTTGACAGGTGCCTCTTCGTTAGCAAGAACACAGAGTAAACACTCTGGTTTGCACAGAACAAAGTGCACAGCCCAAAATCAATACATGCAAAACGAAGAACACAGATACAAGTTCATGCAGAATAGAAAATCCGTGTTCCTAAAGAATAAAGATAACAATGAGGTAGGCAAGGTATGACTCCGCCACCTCCCCCTCCGCTACCGCTGCCCTCGGCGCTAGCATACCTAGCTACCCTTGCATTGGTTAGTCCAATGCTTAAGAGGACGATGAAGCTAAGTGCTGCCAACTTGGTTCCTGCCATGTTGAGCTTTATGAGTTTGAAGGATTTGGTGAATGGAAGCATGAAGGTTGATCGATATTTATAGCATTGGAGAAAGCCAAGCACTAGTTTTAGGTCACTAGTTTAATTATAACAATCAGTGTTCCAGAAGGATAAAAAGAACAATGAGCTGAGGTAGGCAAGGTATGACTCCAAGGGTCAATTAAAGCCAACTTTTTTGTTTCATATGAATCTTGACAATCTGAATTGTTCATATTGTAGCTAGTCATGGTTAGGGGAAAGTAGGAAAACCACGTACTCATTCCATTCATCTATCTGATATAGCATGGATGCCATCAACCGGCCGGAGTAAGAAAAAAGATAAAAAAAAGCAGTACACACGTTTTGTTTGAGCTATATAATGTGTCCTTGTTTGTGCCATATCAGAAAGATCGAGCTAGCTAGGTGAAGCAGTCTTCAGAAAGATTTTTTAGCCCGAATAATATACACTTGCAACTAATTAATTTAGTAATTATAGAAATGTAGTGCGTGGCACTTTATTTCATGTGAAGCATATTGCATGCATCTATATATATGAATATGAGAATATCTGATCATATAGCTTGATACCAACCGGCCAAGTAAAACAAAGATAATAATGCAGTCTTCAGACACATTTTCTAGCCTGGATAATGTACACCTGCAACTAATTAATTTAATAATTAGAAGAAATGTAGTGCGTGTGTGGCTTCAAGAAGCTATTCATATGGACTGCTGCTGTGTGTATATATGAAGCTGAGGTTGCATGACATGGCTCTGGTGCAGGGCACTGGGGTACCAGGGCGAGGGCATCATGACGGGGCCGAGGCAGTGATGGGGAAGCAGCATAGGGAAGTGAGGACGGGGCGATTGGGCCGGGCAGACATGCGGGGCCAAGTAGGGTAGTTCTAGGCGGGGCGGCAGGCCAAGCAGGGTGGCACCGAGTGGGGCAGCAAGGCCGGGTGGGGCCGTTGGGCCACACAGGGCTATGGCAGTGGAACCTGGGGCGGTGAAGGAAAGAGGGAGGAGGTGAGTTTGAGAGAGAGAGGATTGCTTTTAATGCCAAAAAAATCGTGTGCTAAAATTTCATCGGGCAACGTGCGCTATTTCAATTTTAGAGTGCGGGGAAGCAAATTTTGGGCGCGTTGAGAGTTCATCAAGTGTCTCAAATCTGACACTCGACAAAGATTTTTTTCATTTTTTTAAATTTCACATGTTTTAATTTAAATCATAGAAATTCAATTAATGAATTTAAAATAACTAACTAACTAACTAACCTAGAAAATACCAAAAACAATTATCGGATAACATAAGTTGTATTTTGATTATAGAAAATGCTTCAAGTTCGAAAATGCTTCAAACCTATCTCATTCCTTCTCTAAACCATAAATTTTCTTTCAAACCTATCTCATTCCTTATCTAAACCCTAATTTCTCCTTTCACAATCTCCGATTCCTAAACACTCTATGTGACAATTTTTTAAAATATTTTTAATTTTTTATCATAGAATGTATGTATGATATCATAATACCAAGAAACGTATAATATTTTTCAAACTTCATTTTATTTTGTTTAGAATTAAAAAACTATTAAGCTTCACGTTGCAGATCGAGTGCCGCAACCTAAATTGTTCAAATTTTCTTTCAATTCACTATATAAGAACTAAAAATAGACTTAAAACATGAATATGATTTTCCTATAAATTTTGGTTTATTATTTTGCACTTTCAGTTCAAATTTGACCTATTTTGATTTAAATCCTACAAATACACTTAATGAATTAAAAATAGTAATCCGACTTAAAAATACCAAATTTTGCATGCCATAAGTTATGTTATATTTTGATTATAGAAAAATTTTCAAGTACAAACAAAGAACTAACCATCAAATTGCTTTCAAACCTAACACATTCCTTCACTAAAACCTATCTCTTCCTCGAACAATCTCGAGTTTCTTAGCATCCTACGTGACAAAATTTCTCAAAATATTTTTAATTTTTTATCACAGCGCCTATGTATCATATCACAACATCATGATAAGCCTCATGTTTTTTTTAAACTTCATTTAGTTGTTTTAGAATTAAAAACTATTAAGATCCAAGTTGTCGATAGAGTGTTGCAACTTAGATTTTTCAAATTTTCTTTTCACTTTAGTGCATAATAACCCAAAATATACTAAGAAATATTAATATGATTTTTCTATAATTTTTGGTTCATTATTTTAGGCACCAGTAGTTCAAATTTCACATGTTTCAATTTAATTCCTAAAAGCATACTTCATGAATTAAAAATAGCGGACTCAACTAAAAAATTTGAAAGTTTTACATGGATAATATATTTTGTATTTTGAGTGTTTAAAAATTGTAAGATAAAACCAAATTAGAAATATCACATAACCTCGAAATAAGGTTCACACGCACAATTTTTTTTGGGTTTGAAAAAAAACACTCGGCAAAGTTATTGTCTTTGCCGAGTGTTTTTCAAAACCACTAGGCAAACCCAAAAAAATTTATTTGCCCACACAAGCACGCTATCACGATATCCATTAGTACCATTTTTTGTCGAGTGTATATTCAAAAAACACTCGACAAACCCATCTTTACCGAGTGCCTAAAATAATGCACTCGATAATGTTTTTGACACTCAGCAAAATTGAGTTTTCGAGCTGAATTTTGGTTTTCCGTAGTGCTACAATGGTTGCATTACTTTTTTTAAGACTATGATTAATTACTAGACCTTTATTTTTGGCATGCAATAGTAATTAAGCTGTGATGTAAAAAAGTGAATTGCAGCTTGGAGTACAGTTAGGGAAAATGCGTAATGTCTCAAATTTAACCCATTAAAATTTTTTTATTAAAATACTTGTTGATAGCAAAAAATGTCATTAATGGTCAAGATTATCGAAATATCAATTTTGATAATTTGGGCCAAAAATACACAAGTCCTGGTACAGGCCGAAGCAGTTTCGGGGGAGGTGGCCCAATAGCATTTAAAATTCTTTTTCCGATTAAATAATTCCAGAAATTGATGTATAAATTTAAAGCTAAAATCAAAGGTCCTAAAATGTTGTAAAAATTCCCGAAAATATATCTTGGCTTATAGACCCTACCATAATTTTATCAACTCTGGATTTGTATTAAAAACATTGAAAATGACACTTCCAATCTTTTTCCCAATCACAATCTTATTGCATCCATTGATTACATGTGAGCTCGAACACATATCCTGTTATTCAGATGGATTGCTCAAGTCGGAAGTACATGGATTTTTATTTTTTTAAAAGCAAAACATATATATCCTGTTTGAATAAATTGCAAAAACAATAAATTATCGTCATTTCAAATGTTGAAAGATGCTCTGTTAGTATTTAACTTGTCTTCGACAAAGTTCCTGACAACCTTTGGTTTGCCTATAAGCGCCTATTTTTTGCAATTCCTTGTTTAATGTTTTTTTGCAATTTACAATTAAAACAGTATTACTTTAAAGAAAAAATATAATTATTTGAAAAAATAAGACTCATAAGACATGATATTATTGGCTACAAAAGTAGTATATGTAGCGATTCAACATAACTACTATTACTTTTATTACTCGGATAGCCATGGAAAGGACACCGTGACATATTATTTACCCTCAAACCATATTAGCATTGAAGGTGTATACATATGCTTGTATACATCAATATTTTTCATTAGATAAAAGTTCTATGGGTGCCAACCACCACTAGAAGCTGATCCAGATCCGCTTCCGGAGCCACCCCCATATCCTCCATAGCCGCCTGGACCACTTTGCCCACCGCCGCCGCCACCACCCTGACCGCCTGCTTGAGCATATCCACCTCCATAATAAGGCCCATAACCACCGGCTTGAGCTGAACCAGAACCTGACCCAGATCCAGAGCCAGACCCACCATTCACACCACCACCGTCACCTCCTCCTTGTCCACCTCCTTGAGCGTATACCCCACCACCTGGGCCATAGCTACCAGCCTGACCCGAGCCTGATCCAGAGCCAGAGCCAGACCCACCATTCACCCCACCGCCGCCTCCTCCACCTTGTCCACCACCTTGAGCATATACTCCGCCACCTGGGCCATAGCTGCTAGCCTGACCAGATCCAGACCCAGAACCAGAGCCAGACCCACCATTCACCCCACCACCGCCACCTCCACCTTGGCCGCCTCCTTGAGCATATGCTCCACCATGAGACCCATATCCACCAGCTTGACCATATCCAGAACCAGATCCAGAACCATATCCGGATCCACCATTTTGACCTCCTCCACCACCACCTCCACCACCGCTTCCACTAGCATATGCACCGCCAGAAGTTCCACTAGCCTGGCCATATCCAGAGCCAGAACCCCATCCGGAACCACCTGACCCTCCACCACCTCCCCCTCCGCTACCGCTGCCCTCGGCGCTAGCATACCTAGCTACCCTTGCATTGGTTAGTCCAATGCTTAAGAGGACGATGAAGCTAAGTGCTGCCAACTTGGTTCCTGCCATGTTGAGCTTTATGAGTTTGAAGGATTTGGTGAATGGAAGCATGAAGGTTGATCGATATTTATAGCATTGGAGAAAGCCAAGCACTAGTTTTAGGTCACTAGTTTAATTATAACAATCAGTGTTCCAGAAGGATAAAAAGAACAATGAGCTGAGGTAGGCAAGGTATGACTCCAAGGGTCAATTAAAGCCAACTTTTTTGTTTCATATGAATCTTGACAATCTGAATTGTTCATATTGTAGCTAGTCATGGTTAGGGGAAAGTAGGAAAACCACGTACTCATTCCATTCATCTATCTGATATAGCATGGATGCCATCAACCGGCCGGAGTAAGAAAAAAGATAAAAAAAAAGCAGTACACACGTTTTGTTTGAGCTATATAATGCGTCCTTGTTTGTGCCATATCAGAAAGATCGAGCTAGCTAGGTGAAGCAGTCTTCAGAAAGATTTTTTAGCCCGAATAATATACACTTGCAACTAATTAATTTAGTAATTATAGAAATGTAGTGCGTGGCACTTTATTTCATTTCTTTAGTTGGGCTGCTGCTTTGTGGGTGAAGCTGAGTTGCTCATGCAGCATGCGACACAATACGTTGAAAATTATGTCCTTATTTGTGCCATGCATGCATATCAGAAAAAAAAAGTTGATCCAGTGTTCAGACAGATTTTCTGGAGCGAATAGAATAATGTACACATGCTAATCTGGCTGTGTGAGTGAAGCTGAGTTGCTCATAATGCAGCATGCTAGCCAATGCGTTGAAAATTAAAGCAATCAGCACCAGTGGTCACATACTACCTGTTAGGATCCCCTGGCATTTGACCAGCCATTATGTTTTTTACAAGTCAATTGCCAGTCTTTGGCGTGACCGCGTGATCAGTACTGCAAATTGGAGTGTCGCTAGTTAGCTAGTATATATATGGATTAGAAAACGATGCTGCCAACAACATTATATTATTCTTGTCGTCGTGGTTAGGCCGTCCGATTGTATGACAGATCATATCAAGTCTGCCGACCACTGCCGTTGCCACGTATATATCCCGGTTCACGGATATGATACAACGGCTGGTTCGAGTGTTTTGTTGTGTGGAAGACACGCTTGTCAGAGCCAGGCATGCGCTGATTAGCTATTCTATTTAAGCTTGTAATCAGAGTTTGATTAGTTAAGAAAAATAAAGAGAAAACACTGCACTTTTGGCAGCACCACAAACTATGAGTTAAATATATATTATTTTTCTAGGTGATCAAGGCTTCTTTTCTTCTATCCGCTGAAAGCCAACAGAGATCACAATATTAATTGATTGGTGATCTGATTTGGGAAAAAGAAGAAAAAGAGGAGGCTCATATTTCCATTTTGAGGTAAGAGCAAATTAATAATCTGATTGCTGATTTCCAAATGGGTTAATTAAATGTACTATTCTAGATAAATAAAAAATGTGTGATAGTGTTGGACCGAAAAGGGCGACCAGATGGGGGTGAATGGGAGCTTTAAAATCCTGTCTCCTGAAATACAAACTTCGAAACACACCCTTTGGAGGGTCTGATTCGGAGGTATAGCTTACACTCCAAACACAGGCTTCGCACGGGGCACAAGTTCGAAATTCAGAAGACTGTACTCACACCCGGACACCCAACATTCTCAAAGCAGGGTTTCGCAAGAGTAGGCTCCGCACACGATGATGCTTGGATTCTGGTTCCGCACAACAGCACTTCGCTTCAGAGAAAATCCCCTCAAGGACTTCGTTTTGATGCTCCGAACTAGTAACTGGTACTACGCTTCGCACATAAACAGAACTCTGGGCAAGACTTAACAAAACAATGCCTCCGATGAGTCTTCGGCTGTTACTAGGGAAAAGCGTCTTCGCACGCAAGCAACATGATAGTACTTCGCTAGTATCACACGAGGATATACCTACGATATACACAGAGCGAACGTACTCTGAACCACTCAACACCGTCTTCGCACAAAATGTTGACAGGTGCCTCTTCGTTAGCAAGAACACAGAGTAAACACTCTGGTTTGCACAGAACAAAGTGCACAGCCCAAAATCAATACATGCAAAACGAAGAACACAGATACAAGTTCATGCAGAATAGAAAATCCGTGTTCCTAAAGAATAAAGATAACAATGAGGTAGGCAAGGTATGACTCCGCCACCTCCCCCTCCGCTACCGCTGCCCTCGGCGCTAGCATACCTAGCTACCCTTGCATTGGTTAGTCCAATGCTTAAGAGGACGATGAAGCTAAGTGCTGCCAACTTGGTTCCTGCCATGTTGAGCTTTATGAGTTTGAAGGATTTGGTGAATGGAAGCATGAAGGTTGATCGATATTTATAGCATTGGAGAAAGCCAAGCACTAGTTTTAGGTCACTAGTTTAATTATAACAATCAGTGTTCCAGAAGGATAAAAAGAACAATGAGCTGAGGTAGGCAAGGTATGACTCCAAGGGTCAATTAAAGCCAACTTTTTTGTTTCATATGAATCTTGACAATCTGAATTGTTCATATTGTAGCTAGTCATGGTTAGGGGAAAGTAGGAAAACCACGTACTCATTCCATTCATCTATCTGATATAGCATGGATGCCATCAACCGGCCGGAGTAAGAAAAAAGATAAAAAAAAGCAGTACACACGTTTTGTTTGAGCTATATAATGTGTCCTTGTTTGTGCCATATCAGAAAGATCGAGCTAGCTAGGTGAAGCAGTCTTCAGAAAGATTTTTTAGCCCGAATAATATACACTTGCAACTAATTAATTTAGTAATTATAGAAATGTAGTGCGTGGCACTTTATTTCATGTGAAGCATATTGCATGCATCTATATATATGAATATGAGAATATCTGATCATATAGCTTGATACCAACCGGCCAAGTAAAACAAAGATAATAATGCAGTCTTCAGACACATTTTCTAGCCTGGATAATGTACACCTGCAACTAATTAATTTAATAATTAGAAGAAATGTAGTGCGTGTGTGGCTTCAAGAAGCTATTCATATGGACTGCTGCTGTGTGTATATATGAAGCTGAGGTTGCATGACATGGCTCTGGTGCAGGGCACTGGGGTACCAGGGCGAGGGCATCATGACGGGGCCGAGGCAGTGATGGGGAAGCAGCATAGGGAAGTGAGGACGGGGCGATTGGGCCGGGCAGACATGCGGGGCCAAGTAGGGTAGTTCTAGGCGGGGCGGCAGGCCAAGCAGGGTGGCACCGAGTGGGGCAGCAAGGCCGGGTGGGGCCGTTGGGCCACACGGGGCTATGGCAGTGGAACCTGGGGCGGTGAAGGAAAGAGGGAGGAGGTGAGTTTGAGAGAGAGAGGATTGCTTTTAATGCCAAAAAAATCGTGTGCTAAAATTTCATCGGGCAACGTGCGCTATTTCAATTTTAGAGTGCGGGGAAGCAAATTTTGGGCGCGTTGAGAGTTCATCAAGTGTCTCAAATCTGACACTCGACAAAGATTTTTTTCATTTTTTTAAATTTCACATGTTTTAATTTAAATCATAGAAATTCAATTAATGAATTTAAAATAACTAACTAACTAACTAACCTAGAAAAATACCAAAAACAATTATCGGATAACATAAGTTGTATTTTGATTATAGAAAATGCTTCAAGTTCGAAAATGCTTCAAACCTATCTCATTCCTTCTCTAAACCATAAATTTTCTTTCAAACCTATCTCATTCCTTATCTAAACCCTAATTTCTCCTTTCACAATCTCCGATTCCTAAACACTCTATGTGACAATTTTTTAAAATATTTTTAATTTTTTATCATAGAATGTATGTATGATATCATAATACCAAGAAACGTATAATATTTTTCAAACTTCATTTTATTTTGTTTAGAATTAAAAAACTATTAAGCTTCACGTTGCAGATCGAGTGCCGCAACCTAAATTGTTCAAATTTTCTTTCAATTCACTATATAAGAACTAAAAATAGACTTAAAACATGAATATGATTTTCCTATAAATTTTGGTTTATTATTTTGCACTTTCAGTTCAAATTTGACCTATTTTGATTTAAATCCTACAAATACACTTAATGAATTAAAAATAGTAATCCGACTTAAAAATACCAAATTTTTGCATGCCATAAGTTATGTTATATTTTGATTATAGAAAAATTTTCAAGTACAAACAAAGAACTAACCATCAAATTGCTTTCAAACCTAACACATTCCTTCACTAAAACCTATCTCTTCCTCGAACAATCTCGAGTTTCTTAGCATCCTACGTGACAAAATTTCTCAAAATATTTTTAATTTTTTATCACAGCGCCTATGTATCATATCACAACATCATGATAAGCCTCATGTTTTTTTTAAACTTCATTTAGTTGTTTTAGAATTAAAAACTATTAAGATCCAAGTTGTCGATAGAGTGTTGCAACTTAGATTTTTCAAATTTTCTTTTCACTTTAGTGCATAATAACCCAAAATATACTAAGAAATATTAATATGATTTTTCTATAATTTTTGGTTCATTATTTTAGGCACCAGTAGTTCAAATTTCACATGTTTCAATTTAATTCCTAAAAGCATACTTCATGAATTAAAAATAGCGGACTCAACTAAAAAATTTGAAAGTTTTACATGGATAATATATTTTGTATTTTGAGTGTTTAAAAATTGTAAGATAAAACCAAATTAGAAATATCACATAACCTCGAAATAAGGTTCACACGCACAATTTTTTTTGGGTTTGAAAAAAAACACTCGGCAAAGTTATTGTCTTTGCCGAGTGTTTTTCAAAACCACTAGGCAAACCCAAAAAAATTTATTTGCCCACACAAGCACGCTATCACGATATCCATTAGTACCATTTTTTGTCGAGTGTATATTCAAAAAACACTCGACAAACCCATCTTTACCGAGTGCCTAAAATAATGCACTCGATAATGTTTTTGACACTCAGCAAAATTGAGTTTTCGAGCTGAATTTTGGTTTTCCGTAGTGCTACAATGGTTGCATTACTTTTTTTTAAGACTATGATTAATTACTAGACCTTTATTTTTGGCATGCAATAGTAATTAAGCTGTGATGTAAAAAAGTGAATTGCAGCTTGGAGTACAGTTAGGGAAAATGCGTAATGTCTCAAATTTAACCCATTAAAATTTTTTATTAAAATACTTGTTGATAGCAAAAAATGTCATTAATGGTCAAGATTGTCGAAATATCAATTTTGATAATTTGGGCCAAAAATACACAAGTCCTGGTACAGGCCGAAGCAGTTTCGGGGGAGGTGGCCCAATAGCATTTAAAATTCATTTTCTGATTAAAATAATTCCAGAAATTGATGTATAAATTTAAAGCTAAAATCAAAGGTCCTAAAATGTTGTAAAAATTCCCGAAAATATATCTTGGCTTATAGACCCTACCATAATTTTATCAACTCTGGATTTGTATTAAAAACATTGAAAATGACACTTCCAATCTTTTTCCCAATCACAATCTTATGGCATCCATTGATTACATGTGAGCTCGAACACATATCCTGTTCATCAGATGGATTGCTCAAGTCGGAAGTACATGGATTTTTATTTTTTTTAAAAGCAAAACATATATATCCTGTTTGAATAAATTGCAAAAACAATAAATTATCGTCATTTCAAATGTTGAAAGATGCTCTGTTAGTATTTAACTTGTCTTCGACAAAGTTCCCGACAACCTTTGGTTTGCCTATAAGCGCCTATTTTTTGCAATTCCTTGTTTAATGTTTTTTTGCAATTTACAATTAAAACAGTATTACTTTAAAGAAAAAATATAATTATTTGAAAAAATAAGACTCATAAGACATGATATTATTGGCTACAAAAGTAGTATATGTAGCGATTCAACATAACTACTATTACTTTTATTACTCGGATAGCCATGGAAAGGACACCGTGACATATTATTTACCCTCAAACCATATTAGCATTGAAGGTGTATACATATGCTTGTATACATCAATATTTTTCATTAGATAAAAGTTCTATGGGTGCCAACCACCACTAGAAGCTGATCCAGATCCGCTTCCGGAGCCACCCCCATATCCTCCATAGCCGCCTGGACCACTTTGCCCACCGCCGCCGCCACCACCCTGACCGCCTGCTTGAGCATATCCACCTCCATAATAAGGCCCATAACCACCGGCTTGAGATGAACCAGAACCTGACCCAGATCCAGAGCCAGACCCACCATTCACACCACCACCGTCACCTCCTCCTTGTCCACCTCCTTGAGCGTATACCCCACCACCTGGGCCATAGCTACCAGCCTGACCCGAGCCTGATCCAGAGCCAGAGCCAGACCCACCATTCACCCCACCGCCGCCTCCTCCACCTTGTCCACCACCTTGAGCGTATACTCCGCCACCTGGGCCATAGCTGCTAGCCTGACCAGATCCAGACCCAGAACCAGAGCCAGACCCACCATTCACCCCACCACCGCCACCTCCACCTTGGCCGCCTCCTTGAGCATATGCTCCACCATGAGACCCATATCCACCAGCTTGACCATATCCAGAACCAGATCCAGAACCATATCCGGATCCACCATTTTGACCTCCTCCACCACCACCTCCACCACCGCTTCCACTAGCATATGCACCGCCAGAAGTTCCACTAGCCTGGCCATATCCAGAGCCAGAACCCCATCCGGAACCACCTGACCCTCCACCACCTCCCCCTCCGCTACCGCTGCCCTCGGCGCTAGCATACCTAGCTACCCTTGCATTGGTTAGTCCAATGCTTAAGAGGACGATGAAGCTAAGTGCTGCCAACTTGGTTCCTGCCATGTTGAGCTTTATGAGTTTGAAGGATTTGGTGAATGGAAGCATGAAGGTTGATCGATATTTATAGCATTGGAGAAAGCCAAGCACTAGTTTTAGGTCACTAGTTTAATTATAACAATCAGTGTTCCAGAAGGATAAAAAGAACAATGAGCTGAGGTAGGCAAGGTATGACTCCAAGGGTCAATTAAAGCCAACTTTTTTGTTTCATATGAATCTTGACAATCTGAATTGTTCATATTGTAGCTAGTCATGGTTAGGGGAAAGTAGGAAAACCACGTACTCATTCCATTCATCTATCTGATATAGCATGGATGCCATCAACCGGCCGGAGTAAGAAAAAAGATAAAAAAAAAGCAGTACACACGTTTTGTTTGAGCTATATAATGCGTCCTTGTTTGTGCCATATCAGAAAGATCGAGCTAGCTAGGTGAAGCAGTCTTCAGAAAGATTTTTTAGCCCGAATAATATACACTTGCAACTAATTAATTTAGTAATTATAGAAATGTAGTGCGTGGCACTTTATTTCATTTCTTTAGTTGGGCTGCTGCTTTGTGGGTGAAGCTGAGTTGCTCATGCAGCATGCGACACAATACGTTGAAAATTATGTCCTTATTTGTGCCATGCATGCATATCAGAAAAAAAAAGTTGATCCAGTGTTCAGACAGATTTTCTGGAGCGAATAGAATAATGTACACATGCTAATCTGGCTGTGTGAGTGAAGCTGAGTTGCTCATAATGCAGCATGCTAGCCAATGCGTTGAAAATTAAAGCAATCAGCACCAGTGGTCACATACTACCTGTTAGGATCCCCTGGCATTTGACCAGCCATTATGTTTTTTACAAGTCAATTGCCAGTCTTTGGCGTGACCGCGTGATCAGTACTGCAAATTGGAGTGTCGCTAGTTAGCTAGTATATATATGGATTAGAAAACGATGCTGCCAACAACATTATATTATTCTTGTCGTCGTGGTTAGGCCGTCCGATTGTATGACAGATCATATCAAGTCTGCCGACCACTGCCGTTGCCACGTATATATCCCGGTTCACGGATATGATACAACGGCTGGTTCGAGTGTTTTGTTGTGTGGAAGACACGCTTGTCAGAGCCAGGCATGCGCTGATTAGCTATTCTATTTAAGCTTGTAATCAGAGTTTGATTAGTTAAGAAAAATAAAGAGAAAACACTGCACTTTTGGCAGCACCACAAACTATGAGTTAAATATATATTATTTTTCTAGGTGATCAAGGCTTCTTTTCTTCTATCCGCTGAAAGCCAACAGAGATCACAATATTAATTGATTGGTGATCTGATTTGGGAAAAAGAAGAAAAAGAGGAGGCTCATATTTCCATTTTGAGGTAAGAGCAAATTAATAATCTGATTGCTGATTTCCAAATGGGTTAATTAAATGTACTATTCTAGATAAATAAAAAATGTGTGATAGTGTTGGACCGAAAAGGGCGACCAGATGGGGGTGAATGGGAGCTTTAAAATCCTGTCTCCTGAAATACAAACTTCGAAACACACCCTTTGGAGGGTCTGATTCGGAGGTATAGCTTACACTCCAAACACAGGCTTCGCACGGGGCACAAGTTCGAAATTCAGAAGACTGTACTCACACCCGGACACCCAACATTCTCAAAGCAGGGTTTCGCAAGAGTAGGCTCCGCACACGATGATGCTTGGATTCTGGTTCCGCACAACAGCACTTCGCTTCAGAGAAAATCCCCTCAAGGACTTCGTTTTGATGCTCCGAACCATATACTACTTATACTACAAAAGTAGTATAAGTAGCGGTTCAACATGACTACTATTACTTTTATTACTCGGATAGCCATGGAAAGGACACCATGACATATTATTTACCCTCAAACCATATTAGCATTGAAGGTGTATACATATGCTTGTATACATCAATATTTTTCATTAGATAAAAGTTCTATGGTGCCAACCACCACTAGAAGCTGATCCAGATCCGCTTCCGGAGCCACCCCCATATCCTCCATAGCCGCCTAGACCACTTTGCCCACCGCTACCGCCACCACCCTGACCGCCTGCTTGAGCATATCCACCTCCATAATAAGGCCCATAACCACCGGCTTGAGCTGAACCAGAACCTGACCTAGAACCAGAGCCAGACCCACCATTCACACCACCACCGCTACCTCCTCCTTGTCCACCTCCTTGAGCATATACCCCACCACCTGGGCCATAGCTACCAGCCTGACCCGAGCCTGATCTAGAGCCAGACCCACCATTCACCCCACTACCGCCTCCTCCACCTTGTACACCACCTTGTGCGTATACTCCGCCACCTGGGCTATAGCTGCTATCCTGACCAGATCCAGACTCAGAACCAGAGCCAGACCCACCATTCACCCCACCGCCGCCACCTCCACCTTGGCCGCCTCCTTGAGCATATGCTCCACCATGAGACCCATATCCACCAGCTTGAGCATATCCAACACCAGATCCAGCTTGAGCGTATACTCCATTTGTAATATGGATCATAGGGTTTTTTAATTCTAAAAAATCAAATAAAGTCTAAAAAATATGAATCTTGTCATAGTATTATAATATTATACGTATATACTATGATAAATGTTTGAAAATATTTAAATAATGTTATCATATAGGATGTTAATAAACTTGTGATTTTCTTGAGAGGAATTAGAGTTTTGAGAAGGAATGTAGATACTATGATAAATGTTTGAAAATATTTAAATAATGTTATCATATAGGATGTTAATAAACTTGTGATTTTCTTGAGAGGAATTAGAGTTTTGAGAATGAATAGGTTATGATTGAAAATAAATTGTTGGTTAAATATTTGTTTGAACTTGAAACTTTTTTATAATTAAAATACAACATATCTCATTCTATATATATTTTTTGTATTTTTTTAGATCCATTTTCTATTTTTAACTCATTAATTGTGTTTCTAGGATTTAAATTGAAATATGTGAAATTTGCACTGCAAGTACCTAAAATAATGCACTGAAATTTATAGAAAAAACATATTCACTATTTTGTGTACATTTTTAGTTCTTATTCACTAAATTTAAATAAAATTTAAAAATATATGTTACGAAACTCCATCGGTAATGTGAAGCTTAAAAGTTTTTTAATTCTAAAAAATCAAATAAATTGTGAAAAATACGAGACTTGTCGTGATATTATAATATTATACGTAGATATTATGATAAAAAATTGAAAATGTTTCAAGAAAGTTATCATACATGAATTTTACCTAGCATTATTTAAAAACTTTTTTGTGCATGGTTTATTGTATATCATTGCTTATTATTAATTATTATTCCAATTTTGTATATTGGACCTTTTGACCTTTTGGAATTTTTTTTGAAACGATGAACATTTCGAGTTAAACATTCGAATATGTATTCGTATTCGAAATATCATATCTAAAAACATATGAATCTGTATTCGTATTCGAAATCAAAATAGTTTCCTTTGTAAAAGTACTTATGCAACACCATAATGAAACTCAAACTTCGATCGGAGATGGATGCTAAGTAAAACTGTCTAGTTTTATAACAAAACTGACCATGCCATCTCTAGTGATCTCAGCACAGTCCCGAACTGAATTGTGATAATTTTTCTCCATAGGTTCAAGAAAACCACAAATAGAGAAGAGAAAAAGACACAACAGTAAGGAACATATATACAACAATTCATTATGACTCATGCAATCTTCTCTAAAGATTTTCTTCGCTGGACTTTTTTACATATTTTTTCTTGACCAAAGATTTTGGTTGAGAAACAAACCAATTCAGGAGCACCGCTACCGCTATGGCAACCCGCCTGATGTCGGATGGCCGGATATGCGACTAGGGTGCCGAGGGCACAAGCATTAGGTTCAAGGTTTCCGGACCCGAGGATGCGGGTATCATGAGGATGACAAACGTGGACGGTGAGTGTGGTGCAGAGGGAGTGGATGACTAGGTGTAGACTAAAATGGGAGGCATGACTCAGTGCCAGTTGTGGAGACGACGACATGGGTGCATGCAACGGTTGCATCGGGGAGGAAGCTAGTGGGTGCATGCGACGGTTTCAACTGGGAGGAGGTCGCTGCGCGTGGAAGGGAGGAGGAACAAATAGACCAAACTTAACTTTGGCTTCAATATAGTAGAGATATACATTGTACTAAGCATTCATTCGTGCACTAGTACATACGAGAATTTTATTCATTTTTACATCCACATGATGCCCATTATTTATTATAATTTAAGTAAATAACATATCCCCCAAGTCTCATGTTGCACATGTGGCAGCAATATTAGCTAGTTTATTTGCACGAAGCACTTTTATGGGTATCCACCGGCGCTTCCAGATCCACTGCCTGAGCCACTACCATATCCATTTTGCCCGCCCCCACCACCACCACCTTGGCCGCCAGCCTGAGCGTATCCTCCATTGTAAGGACCATATCCTCCTGCTTGACCATATCCAGATCCAGAGCCAGAACCATATCCGGACCCACCATTTTGTCCACCGCCTCCACCTTGACCACCACCTCCTCCTTGAGCATATCCTCCACTGTAAGGTCCATATCCACCAGCTTGTCCATACCCAGAGCCTGACCCAGAACCATATCCGGATCCACCGTTCGCTCCACCTCCACCTCCACCTCCACCACCACCACCTCCGCTAGCATAGGCTCCACCTCCACTTGCTTGGCCATATCCAGAGCCATAGCCTGATCCCCCGCCGGAACCGCCGTTTGACCCACCACCTCCTCCCTGTCCGCCACCACCTCCTTCAGCACTAGCATATCTAGCTACTCGTGCATTGGCTAGTCCAATGCTTAGAAGGACAACGAAGCTAAGAGCCACGAGCTTAGCCATTGTGATCAACTTAGTGAAGTGGAGGATGAGATGCATATTTCCTGAAGGGTGCGTGGATATTTATAGCACCGGAGGGCATGTACGTACGTACACATCTAGTTGTCTGGCAAGATGAAACTTGATCTCTAGCCAATCACTACGTTACTATATGATCAAAGTCTACTTCAGAGGGCAAGATTACAGCTGAATTAGGTGGAGTGTGACTTGTGTGGTTAGTTTTGCACACTTTCTTATTGGTAGGCCTGAAAATGTATATTTTACGTGTGATTTGATGTGAACAAAGCTATGGTCATGCATGCAGACGAACATGAAGAATAATACCGCCTGCTCTGACTCCAGGTATTTGAGCATCCAATGGGCAAAATTTTAAAGACTAATAGTTTGCCAAGTATCACACTAGCTAATTGATCGTTTTATATTCTATTTACAAAAGAACTTATGGATATTTAATTATAGAAGGCAAATTTTAAGATATGGACTGTTCATTTTTATAGATATAGCAGTCATTAATAAAAAAAGTTAACGTCTTACACCTTCTAGCTAGAATGTAATAAATCACCATGATCAAACGGGCATGATTAAAAAAGTCGATGTTTGACCTTTTAAGAAATAACAGGTCAAATCTTTTTTTTAACTAATGACTGAAATTATTTGAATCTATCTCTTACCAGTTTACGGTGTAAGAGATATAGCTGGATAACGTGTAAATTAAAGTTGTCATGCATGCAGCTGGATGCCACCTGACTAGCTTCTAGTCGATTACTACGTAACTAAGAAGGTCTACTTCAGACTGAAAAGGATTATTACATACAAATTAATTAGGCTGCAGGCTATGACTTTTGGGCGAGCAACAAGCTAGTTAATGGTTTTGCCGACTCAGCTCATGAGTAGGCCTGAATATCCGTTACGCGTGTGAATCGACGTCTCTCGGCTCCATACAGATTAGCTACTCTTGGGCATATAGCTAGATATAATAATACCACACGTACTCTGAGACCAAGTATATATCTGACCATGGAGTATGCATAACTAATTAGTATATAGCGGCTTATATTGGATGCATGGTATATACTGTATATAACTAAGTCGGTACGTACCATAACACAATAGCTAGCTTACATGCATTATTACGATAAGACAATAGTATAGATAAGTCATAATAACGTACTCCCATCTTTACATACTAAGTAGAAAAATTATTTAGAGTTGACTAAATTTATAAAAATGTGCAAATAATTATAATATATATCAAATTAGTTTTATTAAATCCACATATAATATGTGGTAGTAGTGTATTTATTTGATATTACCAGTATTGATATATTTTATTTCAACTTGGCCAAATTATATATCAAAACATCATTTTATTGAGTGCCTAGGCACTTAACTCAGTGTATTTTTTCGGAGACTCTGCAATGACGAGGGTTATTGGCCAACTGTCGGCTAAATACACTCAAAGAACACCAAATAAACTCGGTGAAGTTTGACACTTGGCAAAAAATTAGAAAAAAGTCGATTGAAACAGAGGTCGCGGCGGTGTGTTTATGTAGGAACTTTTTTTAGGGTTTTCTGGGTTTGCCGAGTGTTTTTTAAAAACACTCGGCAAACTCAGGATACTCATCATTTTGTGTGAATAATATTTTGAGCGTATGTGATATTTGTAATTTTGTTTGAGCTTGAATATTTTTGTACACTCAAAATACAACATATTTTATACTGAGTAAGATTTGCATTTTTCTACATCTGTTTTCTATTTTTAATTACTTAATTGTATTTGTAGGATTTAAATTGAAATGGGTGAAATTTGAATTGGAATTTCCTAAAATAATAAACCAAAATTTATAGAAAAATTATATTTATGTTTTTACTCCATTTTTAGTTCTTATCCACTAAATTTAAAGAAATTTTAAAAAATCTAGGGTGTGACACTTTATCAGCGATGTGGAACTTAATGATTTTTTAATTAAGAAATAAAATAAAGTATATATAAAAAACACGAGACCTATCATATCTTAGGTATGATGGACAATCATGTGAGATGCCTCATGCTCAATACACCTTGTCCACACAACAAAAGAAGGTGTTTTGTGAATATTTGCGGGAGGTAAAGTTTTCAGATGGGTTTGCTTCCAACATCTCAAGATGTTTAAATGCTGAAGGAAGGAAGGTACAAGGACTAAAAACACATGATTGTCACATTCTTTTGCAAAGAGTATTTCCAGTTGCCATGAGAGGATTTTTGGATAGTCACTACTATAAACCGTCACTGTAGTGGCGTTGGGCAAAACTACTGTAGTGGCGTTGAGCAAAACTACTGTAGTGGCGGGCCATTAGATTCCCGCCACTACAGTTGCCGGTGCTGACGGCAGCACCAGCGCCCGCCACTACTATTGGTAAAGTAGCTACTATTGGTAAAGTAGTGGCGGTTGGTGCTGACGTCATCCCAGACCGCCACTATTTTACCAATAGCAGTGGCGGGCGCTGGTGCTGCCCGCCGCTGCTAAGCTGTCCGCCACTAAAGTATTGATGGCATCACTTGCGATCGCCACTACTATTCTAGCTATAAATGCGTAGCTTCTTCCTCCACGAGCTCTACCGGAGTTCGCATTTAATTTTGTCCGTACAATGGCGACAAAAATCTAGATAAAGAGGGGGGAGGCTTTGTTTTCGTTTCTTTTGAAGGATTTCATTCTAGGATGTAAATCCATGCCGAATCTCACATTTATTTTGTATTTAATCATGTATACAATGAGTTATTAGCGTTTTACTAATTTAGGGTTTGTGAATAGAAATTTTCAAATAATCTTCCATTTACAGTGTTTCCTTCTCCCAAATGAACAAATATGACCCTCCTCACAATTATTCATCACTTGTATATTGATTTACGTCATTTTAATCTCTTTTTTAATTTGATTTATGATTATAGATCTAGAGTTATGTTGTTTGGAGAGAGAGAAACCAATATAGTTAATTTATTTAATAATTTTTTCTGCTTAATACATAGTTTGAATTAAATCATTTTTAATTAATGTTGTTATGAGCGATAATAAATCAATATATTTTCAATTTGTAAATTACTGAAATTAACAATAATGAATTTATTAATATTTTTTCAAATAATGTATGATTTAGATGGAGCACAGGTCCTGGATGTACTCGTCCAACGACGGAGATGTGGTGGCATATTTTAATAGGGTAACTGAATTTATTGAAGCTACCACACAATATGCTTACTGTCAGAGTGAAGAGGCAATATATTGTCCTTGTAAAGTTTGTAAAAACGAAGCGATGTATCCGTGTTCAAATCGTGAAACCATACGATTTCACTTGTTGAAAAATGGTTTCGTGAAGAACTATTATATATGGACGAAACACGGTGAGATGGGCCAAAATCCTCCTGAAGATTATGATGTGCCGCAAGATGCTCATCAACATAGAAGAGGTTGTGATCATACATCCAACATAACACATGATGATGTTGATCAACATGATGATGATGATGCCTTTGATGTGGAGGAATTGATGCGAAATGTTGCGCCTGAGGTGCTGTTGCAGAGAACTACAACCAAAGGATACGATAACTTTGAAGCACTTGACAAAGCATCAAAAAACCTTCTTTACGAGGAACGCCACGGATGCGATAAGCAGTATACTGTGTTGTACACAATTCTTGAGCTTATGAAACTGAAGGCCAGCAATGGATGGTCTGACACTAGTTTGTCAGATCTTTTACAACTCCTAAAAAAGTTTTTGCCGAAACCCAATGGTCTACCATCTGATATGTACCAAGCAAAGAAGATGATTTGTCCGTTGACTTTGGGCGTTCAGAAGATTCATGCTTGCCTGAACCACTGTATCACTACAGGAAAATGAGATATTTTCGTCGGCTTTAATAACTTTCGTCGGTTTTAGTAAAAGCTGACGGAAGAAACATAATTTTCGTCGGCTCAGGTGAACCGACGGAAGATAATATAATTTTCGTCAGCCTACTGATCAGCCGACGGAAGTTAGCTTAACTTCCGTCGGCCCTGTATTTGACCGACGGAAGTTGCAGGCCCAATAATTCCATCGCACGCCTTACCCTAACACCCAAACCCTTCCAGTCGCCGCCACACATTTCCTCACACGCGGCCGCCTCCACATCTCTCCGCCGCAGCCTCCGCGCCGACCGGTCGCTGCCTCCGACCACTCGGCCAGCCGCCGGACACCCAGCCATCGCCTCCACCACCGTCGTCGCCGCCGCCGCCTCCGACCACCACCATCGATTAGCTCTCCCACACGCGGGTGCCTTCTCACTTTCCCCAAATCTCCCATGTGCACCTCCTCCCCGCCGCCACAGCCGCCCCACGCGCCGCCTCCGCCGTCCCACTCGCCGCCTCCGTCCTACCGGCCCTGTAGTGTACAGCAGTAGAGACAGTCACCAGATCTCCGGTCTCCGTTGCCTTAGCGCCCGCCTCAAGGGCGTCGATGTCGCTGCCGCGCGCATGCGAGCTCCTCGATCTCTCTTTGTTCAGGGCGGTGGCCACAGTGGGTAGATTGCTGCTGGTTCGAACCATCGGCAGGAATTCGAAACCCTAGCTTAGGCCTTTGCGATGTTTTTGGTTACGTCGTACATCGCGTAGGTGGGTTGTACTGAAGGTTGGGTTTGGGCCTTTGAGGTAGAGAACCTTGGAAAGCTCCTGTCCGTTTTGCCTACGGCGACTGCCGTTCTGTTAATCTACAACATGTTAATCTTGTTTTAACTTCTTTGTTGCAGGTACTATTGTGACTACTGCGACACCTACCTGACCCACGACTCTGTTAGTTTCTCCTTGCCTTCCAGTTTACGATGCTATGAGTAGCCAGTTCTTAAATTTCATTTTAGGTTTCCATAGGATTGTACACACTTAAATAACCACATCATGTTTGATGTTCCTGATTTTAATGCTCTTGCTGGCTCTTGCTTTGGTCACATTGTTAAAGATCTGTTCCCTACCAATAGTACTTGTTCTTGGCACTGGGAGGATGTTATCATGTTAGACAGTTATGCCTTTTTCTCAAGAATCCAAACAGTGAGCCTCAATTGCAGTTTAGTGTTGTGTTACACATGCTATGTTCTGACTTACAGGGAAATTGACGAAAAAGAATGGAGATGGAGATGGATAGGATTCAAGGATCAGAGGAGGTGTGCTTACTGTTCTTTGCTAAGAAAAAGAAAATTATTCTGTCTAGAATGGAGATAGAGAGGATTCAAGGATTAGAGGAGGTGTGCTTACTATTCTTTGCCTGTGTTTAGCAAGTTACGTGGTTATACAGTCTGTTATTATTTTTATGTTTACCCTGTGTGGCTTGACCAAATAAGATAAACTGAACTGCCTTGAGCGGATGCATTTTCCTGAGACTGACCCTCACATGGTGAGTACGTTGTTAGAGCGCAGGATAGATAAGGATAACATTTTACTAAATTAGAAATGTAGGTGCAATGAAAACCAGTAGTGATCACCTTTGGTCATCTGTAGTGTGCTGATTTCTAAGAGAATTTGGCCCATTTTTATCACCCATAGTCTATGTCAACTAGATCACATGAATTTTACTATACATTGGGTTGGTAATCTTGATTCGACATGCCATTTAGCCTTTGCGTGAAGACAGTTTGGTGCTTTCTGCATCATTATTCATTAAGGCACTTCTAGTGAACTAGAATTGCACTATTCACTTGTTGGTACATAAGTTTGCTCTGTTGTCTGCTATTGTTAGTAACTTAGTAGGCTATTTGAGCCACTCATATCATAAGCACTCTACATGTAATCTTCTTGTATTGTGCTAGTTGAAGGCTTGAAGCAATACTATGCTATTTAAGCAATATTATTCTGTCTGTTAGCCTGAAGCCATAATGGATTGATGGACGCCCTCAAGGAAAAAGCTGGAAAATGTTTAATGGGCATTGGAGTTCTTACCATTGGGTCTGTGAGTTCTTACCATCCCTGTTTTGTTTCTCATCTTCAGGACATGATCACTGCTGGAATGGACACAACAGGACCTGGACCGTGTCGTTGGCCGTGACCGTGTCATGTCGTTGTAAAATTTGAGGCATGTTTTGTTCAGAATGTGCATCATGTGGCACTGTATGACAAACTATTTTTTAAAAGGAAAAATTAACTTCCGTCGGCCACACATTAGCCGACGGAAGTTACTTTTTTCGTTTTTTTTTTCTGTTTTTCGTTAACTTCCGTCGGCCATACATTAGCCGACGGAAGTTAAGTGTGTTTTTGCTGACGTGGAAAAATACTCCGATAACTTCCGTCGGCCATGTGAAGCCGACGGAAGTTAGCTAACTTCCGTCGGCGGCCGACGGAAGTTAGCTAACTTCCGTCTACCCGCTTCCGTCGGCCAAAAGCCGACGGAAGTTAGCCTTTTGCCGACGGAAGTTAGCTTCTTCCGTCGGGAAAGGGCTAACTTCCGTCGGCTTTGGCCGACGGAAATTTCCTAGATTGTTGTAGTGTATCCTATATCGAAAAGAGTATGGATTGTTAGAGAGATGTCCGCAGTGCAACGCAAGTCGATACAAACGTCCAAATTACTGTGTGGAGGACTACAATGACCACCAGAAGAAGAATAATAAGAGGTTGCAGAGGAGGAATAAAAATGTTATTGAAGACCATCCTGGAAAAAAGACGGAGAGGAAAGTTCTAGCCTTAGTAATGTGGTACCTACCGGTGATTGATCGCTTGAAACGTATGTTCTCTAATCCTAGAGATGCTGAACTATTAATCTGGCATTTCACTAGGCGAAAGAAGGACGGAAAACTTCGGCACCCTGCGGATGCTAGGTAGTGGAAATCATTTGACCTGGCCCATCCAGATTTCTCGGACGATCCTAGAAATATCAGGATGGGACTTAGCACGGATGGAATGAATCCCTTCGGTGAGATGAGGAACCCATATAGTATGTGACCGGTATTTCTATGCTTGTTCAACATTCCATCATGGTTGTGCCATAAAAGAAAATACCTTATGCTCACTACTCTAATTTCTGGTCCAAAACAACCTGGCAATGACAATGATATCTTTCTAGAGCCTTTGATGGAGGATATGAAACATCTATGGGAACATGGTGTTTGTGTGTGGGATGAGCACAAGAAAGAGCACTTCAATCTAAGAGCCATGATCTTTTGCACCATAGCTGACAACCCAGGATGCATGTCCCTAACAGGACAGGTTAAAGGAAAGACAACATGTGTATTGTGTGCGAACAAGACAGAATCTATGCATCTTCCATCATTCGTTAAGACGATATATATGTGACACCGCAGATTTTTACCAAAAAACCACAAATATCGAAGAAATAGGAACCATTTCAACGGTACAATCGAGCTTGGACAGCCTCCACGACATCGAGATAGCAAATTTCTATTCGAAATGGTAAAGAATATCAAAGTTGTTTTCGGAAAGAAGAGGAAGAAATCTGAAAAAATTTCAAAGGACGCTCCATTTAAAAAGCAGTCAATCTTCTTTATATATTTGCCCTATTGGAAGGAGTTGGAGATTGGTCATGCTATCGATACAATGCACGTTGAGAAGAATGTCTTCGAAAGCACCATCGGTATTTTGTTAGACATACCGGGCAAATCAAAAGATGGACTCAAAGTTCGAAGGGACCTTCAAACTCTCGGAATTAGACCCGAGCTTCACCCACAGGAAAGGGCCAATGGAAATTTTTTCCTTCCGGCTGCTAGCTATAACCTCACAATTGACGAGAAAAGATCAATCTGCAGGTGTCTACATGGAATTAGAGTTCCAACAGGATTATCAACGAATATAAAGAATATTGTCTCCGTAGCAGATTTGAGGATGAGCGGCTACAACACTCATGATTGTCATGTTATGCTTGGGCTATTCCTCGCCATCGCATTAAGAGGAATCAAACATTCATTTCTAAATATGGTGATAACACGCATGTCTCACTTCTTCAATGTCATATCAAAGAAGGTGATCGACACTGAAGAGTTAAATGAATTACGTAAACAAATGAGGGAGACTATGTGTCATCTTGAGATGTGCTTTCCTCCTTCATATTTTGATATTATGGAGCACTATATGATACATATAGCAGACCAAATCTTTGTTCTCGGTCCAACGTACCTGCACAATATGTATGCGTACGAGCGTCTAATGGTTATCTTCAAGGGTTACGTATGAAATCGTGCTTATCCAGATGGTTCCATGATAGAGGGCTACACGACTGAGGAAGTCATTGAGTGCTACGCAGATTACATAAGAGATGGAAGACCAATAGGAGTTCTCGTGTCCCGGCACCATGGAAGACTCACCGGTAAAGGAACTAAAGGCAAGAAAATCATACGAGACAATAGCTACCAAACAATAAGAGAATCACATTACAGTGTAATGCATCAGTTGGCGATTATGAGACCATATGTTGAACAACACCTGCAAGAGCTTCGTGAAAAGAATGAAGATCGCGATGAACAACGGATTATGAAAGAACACAAAATTCATTTCACATCATGGCTGAGGGATCTAAACCTTTCGATTGGAGAAACCGACGAAGAGATGATGATAAATAAATTGTCTTACGGTCCATTCAGCATGGTTAAAACATGGCAAGCGTATGACATCAATGGTTTCACATTCTATACCAAAGCAAAGGATCAAAAGAGTCAGCGCCAAAATAGTGGTGTCAGAGCAGATGCAGAAAATAGCACTGGACAAAAGAATGCTTACTATGGATACATCGAAGAAATATGGGAACTTAACTACAGGAACTCTATAGAAATCCCATATTTAAGTGCCAGTGGGTCAGACATCCAGAAGGTGTGGAGGTGGATGATTACGGGTTTACGATAGTTGACCTTAATAAGGTGGCTTATAAAAATGACCCTTGGATACTCGCTCAATCCGTGGCACAAGTATTTTACATACTTGATCCTAAAGATGAGAAAAAATACATTGTTGCTCCAGGAAAACAAAGAATTGTTGGAGTTGATGGAGTCGAAGATGAAGAAGAATACAATCAGTTTGATGAGGTGTCGTTTTTCGTTGACATATCAAGGATCAATGTGGTTGAAGCAAAACTATCATTTGGTAGTGTGATTCCTTATCAACGCACCAATGGCGATGGAAAATTAGTGCAAGGCTAGATCATTTATGTTTAGCGTGCGTATTTGTAAAATCAATTATGTCAACTATGTAAAATCGAGTGACGTAAACTGAGGCAGAAAAATACCAACTTTTTAAATTTGATAAGTTATGTGTATTTTTATTGTTAAAAAAATTCAAGTTCAAACGAGGATTTAAACATCAATAAAAAAGTGCTGAAAATTTAAAAAAGTACAAAACAGAAAAAAATGTTGTTTTGGCGCCAACAGCAAGGTTCGAACCTCAAACCGCCTGCCGGCAGCAAGGTTCGAACCTCGAACCGCATAGCACCAAAGCACCCCCCGCACCACTGCGCTACAAAGTCTTTCTCGGCAAGGTGTGCAGTGTATGCTAGATAATCCCTACCTCTACCTGGACTTTTTTTGCATTTAAATACCAATTTTTGTTAATCAAAAATACCAATTTTTGCAATTAGAATATTGGTGTTGTATTTTTATTGTACAAAAAGTTTCAAGTTCAAAGGAAGAATCAACTATAGGTTTTCCTTTCAAACCTGAGTCATTTCATCTCTAAACCCTAATTCATCCCCGGAGAATCTTAGGTTTCTTAACGCCCTACATGATTATTTTCTCGAAACAATTTTATTTTTTATGACAACATCTATGGATCGATCATATCATAACAACATGACAAGTCTCATATTTTTTAGGCTTTATTTTATTATTTGAGGATTAAAAAACTATAAAATAGAAGTTATCGATCGAGTGTTGTGGAAACCTACATTTTTTATGATGGTTTTAAATTTATTGGATAATAACTAATTATAGAGTCAAAAACATGAATATGGTTTTTCTATAAATTTTGGTGAATAATTTCATGTCTTGTAGTTCAAATTGAACTTATTTTGACTTTGATCATAAAAACACACTTAATGAAATAAAAACAGTAAACTGAGGAAGAAAAATACCAATTTTTGCAATTAGAAATTGGTATTGTATTTTATTGTACAAAAAGTTTCAATTTCAAAGGAAGAATCAACTATAGATTTTGCTTTCAAACCTCAGTCATTTAATCTCTAAACACTAATGTATCCCCGGAGAATCTCAGGTTTCTTAATAAAATAAAATAAAGTAAAGTGAGGCAGAAAAATACCATTTTTTTAAATTTGATAAGTTATGATGTATTTTTATTGTTAAAAAAATCAAGTTCAAACTAGAATTTAAGCATCAATAAAAAAGTCATGAAAATTAGAACAGAAATGAAAAAAAATGTTTGGATGCTAGCAGCAAGGTTCGAACCTCAAACCGCCTGCCGGCAGCAAGGTTCGAACCTCAAACCGCATGGCACCAAAGCAACTCCCCTCACCACTGCGCTACAAAGTCTTGCTCGACAAGGTTGGCAGCGTATGCTAGATAATCCCTACTACCCATATTAGTAGTAGCGGTCGGTGACGTCAGCGGCCCGCCACTACTATACTGGTAATATATAGTTTTTGCCACCCTCCCAGACTAAACCCTAGTAGCGGTGGTCGGTGACGTCAGCGGCCGCCACTACTAAGTCTTCGCCCGCCACTACTACGAGAAATATCAGTGGCGGGCATGCTGACATCAGCGTGTGCCCGCCATTACTACTGGTAATATATAGTTTTTGGCTCCCGCCCAGACTAAACTCTAGGTCATTTGCAAATCAAACTCCCACCGTCCCCCTTGGAGACCACCGCCACCACAGTTTCCCATCACCATCACCGGAGCCGCGCGCCGTCGGAGACTGCCACCGCTACCGGAGACCGCCGCCAACCTCGGAGACCGCAGCCGCCCTCGGAGACCATCGCCGCCACCGTTTCCCGGCGCCATCACCGGAGCCGACCCGTCGCCACCGTCGGAGCCCGCCACCGCCCCCCGAAGCCCACGTCGCTGTCCCCGGACCCCGCGCTGCCATCCCTGTCCCTGAGCACACGCCGCCGTCCCCATTCAGGTTGCTAAAAATTTTCCCTTTTCCAATTTTCTCTGAAATTAATGCCCTGGTTGAGAAATTTCCCCTTGAATTCATTGCAAGGTGTTTAGATGATTAAGTTTTTTTAAATTCTGATTTCTTGATCAAACATAAAGATTAAATAGCAAGTTTGTGATGTAGTCTTTAATTTGACTTATTGGAGCTAAATCTGTGATTTCAGTTGTATCTAGTAGAAGTTTAAAACTCCAGGTTGTATCTTGAGTGTATTTTTGAGAGAGGTAGGCCAACACAAGCTAAGTTAGGTTTCTAGGGTTTATTTTCCTTAGAGCATCTCCATTGTACTTGCTAAATGTGAATTGCTATGCAAATGGAGCTATATTTAATCAATTTATATACAATGGAGATGCTCTTACATTTGTGGATAGTTATCATTTGTAGAACCACTGTATACTACTTTGTTACACCTGTTTTGGCATTGATTAATGGAAATGTACCATTCACCCAATATATATTAGTCTAATTTTGGGTGAAGTCTTCTATATCTAAGTTATGCCATGAAAAATATTGCATAGCACATTACCACTTTTTTAGAACAACTTTTAGAGGCCTATGATGCAAATTGTAATTGAG
The DNA here is from genome assembly GCA_019279435.1 of Zizania palustris. Classification (NCBI taxonomy): domain Eukaryota; kingdom Viridiplantae; phylum Streptophyta; class Magnoliopsida; order Poales; family Poaceae; genus Zizania; species Zizania palustris. The sequence continues at coordinate 10,825,815 of JAAALK010000080.1, forward strand.
TTATCTCATGTATGTCATCAAGCCGTGTGACACATCCATTCCCGTCAACAACTTCTTCTTTCTCGTGTTGCTGACAAGGAATGGATGTGCTCACGGTTCCATGGCAGCCATGAATATATTTGAAAAACAACACAAAATATGTTAAGGCCTCAACAACACTAGAGAGAGAGAACAACACAATCTCCAAACTTGAGAATTAATATAGTGGCTTCGGAAGTAATAGCTGACTACTGTAGCCAAGAAGAGTTTTCATACATTTCCCACCTTTGACACTGTGATCAGTTTACTACTGCTATTACTTCTAAGGCTACTATACTAATCCTCAAGTTCATCCGGCTGAAGACCAACATTAGATTCTGCAATTCCTTTTAGAGGCCTATGATGCAAATTGTTATTGAGTTATCTCATGTATGTCATCAAGCCATGGGACACATCCATTCCCATCAACAGCTTCTTCTTTCTCGTGTTGCTGACAGGGAATGGATGTGCTCATGGTTCCATGGCAGCCATGAACATTTTGAAATACAACACAAAATATGATGATGCCTCAACAACACTAGAGAGAGAGAACGACACAATCTCCTAACTTGAGGATTAATATAGTGGCTTCGGAAGTAATAGCTGACTACTGTAGCCAAGTAGAGTTTTCATACATTTCCCACCTTTGACACTGTGATCAGTTTACTACTTCTATTACTTCTAAGGCTACTATACTAATCCTCAAGTCCATCCGGCTGAAGACCAACATTAGATTCCGCAATTCCTTTTAGAGGCCTATGATGCAAATTGTTAATGAGTTATCTCATATAAGTCATAAAGCCATGTGACACGTCCATTCCCATCAACAGCTTCTTCTTTCTCGTGTTGCTGACAGGGAATGGATGTGAACATGGTTCCACGGCAGCCATGAAAATTTTGAAAAACAACACAAAATATGCTGAGGCCTCAACAACACTAGAGAGAGAGAACAACACAATCTCCTAACTTGAGGATTAGTATAGTGGCTTCAGAAGTAATAGCCTCTTAACTATGAAAATATGACAGCAGACCTTTTTTGCATAACCAAAATTCTGATACATTAGCCTCTTAACTATGAATAGTTTATCTATGGCAGAAGAAGGACGTTCCATTGAGGAGCTCATCTACGAGTCTCCCGCAAAAACAAATAAAGAGGGTTCATCTGAAGGATCCTCCGATAGCGAATCTTCGTACCACTCTCCGGAGAATGAACATCCAATGGAGCCTAGGAAGAAGAGAACGAGAGAAGACGCCAATGAGGATTACATTCCTGAAGCTCAAGCGGAGGTAATTATTGTGTTAGTAACAAGTCAGTGCAACTTCTAACCGAGGATTACATTCCTGAAGCTCACATTGTCTATCATCGTAGGATCGTCCAAAGCGAGGAAGCAAGCGTCGATTATTCCAAGTCGAGAAAAGAACAACTATTGTCCCAGCTATTGAGTCAGCTGAGCCAACAGATGTTGAGCCCGCTGCCACAACATCCTCTGCAAATGCGAAGAGGAGAGGGAAACGGGAGAAGAACAAGCTGCATACAACTATCTATGAGGTTGAAGAAGTGCATGTTGATGGGGCTCCAAAGAAGCCAAAAGAAATCACAGCTAAGTGGCATAACGACTGTGGATGTCTCGTCAGGGAGCGATGTAAGATAGTTTAGAAAAATTGGAAGAGTGTCCCTGAAGCTACAAAGAACGAATTGTGACAGCATATAAAAGCGCATTATAAATTCTCAGAAGACCGCTTAGAAGACGCTAAAGCTGCCACATTGAAGACTATCAGGAAGGCTCTTCGTACATTTAGGACTAAAATGAACACACAATACCTTCAGAAAGATGAGTCGCCGCTCAACGACTACGGCTTTATAACGCCAAATGAATGGAACGAATTCAAAATGTAGCATTGCTCGGAAGAAGCCAAACAAGAGAGCATCATGTTCAAAGAACTTAATAAGAAGAATAAGTTCCCACATAAACTTGGGCCAGGTGGATATAAGGCCAAGGAGGATGAGTGGAGTAGAAAGGAGGAGGACCGTGCGACTGGGTTACCTGAACAATTTTTGAGGTGCTGATCAGCGCACTAAGAGATGGCTCCTAGGTCGAGCTAAAAAAACACCCGAGGGCCAATATATGCTCTCCGACTCACGGACTAGTGAAGTATTCCAGAAAGCACAGGAAATCACTGAGTTGGAGAAGACTGGAAAGTTCAAGCCCAAGGGATGTAATGACCAGCTTACATCTGCTCTCAGAAACGAGGAACATCGAGGGCGCACCCGAGGTGTCTCTTCTATAGCACCCTGGAAAAATACTTTCAAGAAACAGGAGGGTGCCACATACAAGAAGCATCAAGCACGCACAGACGACGCCGCAGAGCGCCGTGCATAGTGGGAGCAACACATTTTTGAATTTATTAATGAGAATCCAAACATAATGCAGGATGCAGCGGGACAAATAATTGTGCCAGAGGTATGACTCGACGTACCAAGCATTGTTGGCTCAGTACAAGACAAATTTCCTGTAAATTATATTAAAGAGGACACACCATGTAGCCTGCATGTACCGATAGGGCGCAAAGGGCATTCCCAAGAGGTTGCACGAGGCATTGCTATGCCTGGGGATTTATTTCACAATCGGCCTATTCCTGCTGAGTATACCAAGGTTCAGGTCAATGAGATCACCAACGATAGATTTATTAATGACCCCTTGGATCTTCCAATGCCTGATGAGGGGATTGAGACAATCAGATATGCTCTGAATAACTTTGTCCTATGGGCGAGCCGAGATATCAAATTACTGCAGACAAGTTCTCAGAGTAAATCGCCTATTGTCTCATCACAATCCCCCACATATCTTTCATCTCAGGATGTGCAAAATATAGGATCTTTATCACCTGTTGATGAGTGTGAGATAGAGGAAGAGGCAGAGGAAGAGCCAGTGCCCAATAAAGTGGCAGAAGTGACAGAATCGAAAGTGACTGAGCCTGATCCTCAAGTGACAGAGCCAGTGCCAGTGCTCGAGCCCACTGATGAGCCCAACACAAAAGTGCCAGAGCCAGATCAAATGCCAGTGCCAGTTCCGGTCGAGCCTCAAGTGCCAGTGGCCAAGCCCATAACAAAAGTGCCAGTGCTAGTGGCCGAGCCTGAAAAACAAGATGCACACCCAAAGCCAGCAATCCACAAGATAATTGTTCAAGCTGGGCAGTGTTCTGCGCCGAAATCTGAGATGCTTAAATTTTTTACTACTATGGGACAAACACGTTCTACGCTCGAAGTGGCTCCCATAAAGGCTCCAGTACAAAAGCAGGCGAGCTCACTTTCTGTTGATAAATGGACCTACGGAGACGAGGATTATATCGAATACGAACTAGGCAAACCATTATTACCCCAACGAGTACTTAAGAGTATGCCTTGGCAGATGAAAACATTTCATGACTGGTACCGCAAAGCGTCTTCGTTAGGAGTTACACAAATAGAACTGAAGGTTCCACAAGAAATATTCAACTGCCCAGAGTTTAAGCTTGCACTATTTTTCGACGACTTCCATCGGATGTTTTGTCTGCAGCAAACCGACATCACAAGCATGATGCTCTGGTGCATGTAAGTACTTTATACTTTGTCAATACAAAGCAAAAATCAATCATGTCTTATATTGACTATTGTTTCATAACATATGCAGTTGTAATTCATGTTGTGACGCGTCTAATATGTATGGGTACTTGAACCCGTCATTCATAAGCCAAAGTGCCCTGAACCCGACACTAAACCAGAACGATAGCAAGTACTGGACGGCGGGTAAGAAAAACTTTCAAAGGAAGATGTTCAATAAAGACCAAGACGCACTTAAGAAGAAGAAAAGGAATTGTGCCGCGTTGTATTGCGCGATGCATGGATCAATGGAAGGACAAAGAAATGATAAGTGGGGCATATAACTTTAAGTAAGTATACCCACTATATCCGCTTAATCACGTTTTATCGATTATGAAACTAACATAATCATATATTACTTCTTTCGATAGTGATCATTGGATTGCACTTCTGATATACCCAAAGAGCTCAAGGGTTTATGGGCTCGACTCGCTCGACAAACCCAAAAAAGAATATCAAGATATATTAAATGTTATTTAGAGTGCATACAAATACTACGTGGAAAAGTTAGGTGGCCCACATGATCCACAGAGGCCGAAAGATATGCTTATCAGAACCAACTATCCGGTAATATTATATTTTTAAATTTCTTAATTCAATTGATAAAGCCAAACTATATATCGTTCTAACTTTGTCTATTTTGAAGTGTCACAAACAATCTCTTGGTTCGGTGCATTGCGGCTATTATACTTGTGATTTCATGAGCAATAACTTAGGAAAGTTTGCGCGGACAGTATCTGGGGATACTAAAGAAGTAAGTTGATTTCTTGTGTGTTAATCTAATATAACTTGTAGCATATGTACTTATATGTTACGTATGCAGGCGTCAGGTCCATCAATCGTTGCCCAGAAGAGCCAACTCTCAGAATCACAAATGTACGAAATCGTATCAAGGATGTGCCGCTTCACGATGCATGAGATTCTTCATGAGCTTGGAGTATTGTTCGATCCTAAGAGTGAAGTGGCCAATCATCCAACTCTGTATGATTGGGCCGGAAGAATGAAAAGGAAAGCACAACAAATCGATAAGAATTTTGAAGATGAGAAGAAAAAAAAGATGCGCAAGATATGAGTTGGCCTTCCAAGAAAACATAAACCGCATGAGCATGTATTTGTGAAACAATGGTTAATTTTGAAATTTTGATAGATGAAAACTTTTTAAACTTGATGTGTGATGAAATGTAAACTTTGTAAATTTGTAAATTGATGAGATGTGTTGTTGTTGTGTTGATGTGTTGCTGTTGTGGATGTGTATGTGGATATGTGGATGTTTTGTTGCTGTGTATGTAGATGGCTGTGTGAAGCATATAATGTAAACTTTGTAAATTTGTAAATTGATGAGATGGATGGTTGTTGTGTTAATGTGTTGCTGTTGTGGATGTGTATGTGGATATGTGGATGTTTTGCTGCTGTGTATGTGGATGGCTGTGTTAAGCATATAATTTCTATGTTTTGGTTTGTGGGAATGTGAATTAAGGTTCACAACATTCTGTGTAATGGGTTATACACAGCAGTGGCTCAGTGGTGGTAGGCGCGCTGACATTATCTGCCCGCCACTGCTATTGCTAACAGTAGTGGCTGGCAGATGAGGTCAGCACGCCCGTTACTGCTGTTGACACAGTGGTGGCGGGCGCGCTGACCTCATCTGCCCGCCACTGCTAACCAGGGATAGCAGTGGCGTTAGAGCAGTGGCGGACTGGATGCCCGCCACTACAGGTCATTTTTGCCCGCCGCTACAGTATCGCTTTGTAGTAGTGAGTGACATTTTTGGAGCAATAGCTGAATTAGGAAAGTTTTTTACGGAATTGTGTAGCAAGTCTCTTAACAAGGATGTGTTGGCTTCAATGAAGAAAGAAATTCCAATAATTTTGGTAAAACTTGAGAAAATATTCCAACCGGTCTTTTTTGATGTGATGATACACCTTGTTGTACATTTACCTGATGAGGCATTGCTCCGAGGTCCAGTGCAATATGGGTGGATGTACCCAATTGAAAGGCACTTGTATACTTTGAAGCGCTATGTGAGGAATAGGGCACGACCCGAAGGTTCAATTGCTCAGTCCTATATTGCTAGTGAATGTCTGACTTTTTTCTCTAAATATATGGATGATGTTGAAACAAAATTTAATTGGGAACAAAGAAATATATGTTTCACTGATGAAGAAGCATATGGTGTTGATATTTTTGGGCATGGAGTTAATTTTACTTCTGCACCTGAATTTGTATTAGTTCAGATTGAATGATGAATGTGTTTTTACTAGTGGAGTTTCTCTTAGATGGTGGCATGGCCAATGGAGGTGATGCCATTAATGATGGGCAGAACCGGATGGCCAATGAAGGTGCTATTTCTTACACTACCATTAACACTGTATTAGTTCAGATTTAATGATGAATGTGCTCTTAATAGTGGCCTTTCTATTAGATGGTGGCATAGCCAATGGAGGTGATGGTGGACTTAACATTACCCGGGATGGTGTGGACATCCAAACGGCCATCAACGGTGATTACCTATTTTAAATTACAAGACACTGTTTATTTACAATGTTGCACATTACCACATAGTTTCTATGTATATTTGTACACAGGAGGAAAGGAGCGTCGGGAGAGGGGACCTAATATGGGCCATGGTCTTCAAAGGATTAATCGATCTCGACGTGGCTAACTACCTGTTGTCATTCCTGAAGGGAAGATACGGCATGTGGTACCTCTTGTTGCTGCAAAGTTTGCAACTGAGTGTAACATTACAGTAAGGAACCATGTTCTTGTGCTTAAGCATTGGAAGGATTACAAGGAGCCTAGACTACTTAGTCTTTTCATTGGGAAACTTGGTGTAAGTACATTCTCTAGGCCTTCCACCACTTCATTATAATTTTTAGCCATTAATGTTCTTATACATTTCTTTTGTTTGTTAATAGGAAAAGTTTGATATCAACACAAGTGATGTGGTTGTGGAGAAGGCATGTTTCCAGATGATGCAAGTAGCAGTCCGCCAATAGAGACACAAGCTAAAGAAAAAGAATTTTGATCATGTTCCACTACATTTAGTTACTAAAACTTCTCATTTCAAATCGATGACTAATGAACAGGGGAATGAGCTTGTGGAAACCTAGACCAGTGCCAAAAAGATGGTAGTTTTCTTCCTAAAAGTTAAACTCATGTATTGTACCGGGTACTTTACAACGTGGCTTACCTATATCCCATCTTTAATGCAGGAGATATGTCAAAAGAACAGAGAAAAGCGAGATCAAGTTAAGTTTCATCAAACAACTGCCCCGCCCTCACTCCTCTGCACCCACGCCCGCCGGGTCCCACATGGTAGCCGCTCGTGCTCCCCCTTCCGTTGCTGACGTCCCGGGCACGCTGGTCGGCGCCCCGCCCCGTCTATCCTGCGCGCGCGTGTGCCCGCCGGCCCCACCCGTCAGTCCCTGCTCAGCACGCCTCAGTCACAGACAACCCGGGCCCACGTGTCGGCGCCTTCCCTCTCCACGCTCTCTCGCCGACAGGTGGGGGCCACCTGTCAGATCCATCTTCCCGATGGAAGTTTCCCCCTTTCCTTTTTTCGGCGGTCCCATCTTCCTAATCTGCTTCGCCGCGTCTTTTTCCTTCCAATTGGCGGCATGATTTTGCTTGCCATACGCCGTGGATCTGTTTCCCTCTGGTTCCCCATGAAATCGGGCCCGAATCGCCGGAGTTCGGGTGCAAGGAAGGTTCACCGGTGTTTTTGGGAATTTCTCCGGTTTCCCTCTGTGAGCCTGCCATATTCGACGCATGTGAGACCTTATAAGAACCCCTGTGATCACCGCAACCTGACCACACCGCCGAAGCCCTAGCCCTCACGTTGTCGAGCACTGCCACCCACTTTCTTCCCCTCTCCTCTATTCTGGCTCCGGCAGCTCCTCTCCGGTGCCACAGGACACCGCCGCACTCACCGTCGCCACCGTTGGGACCGCCATCGCTCACATGTCCCCGGCCTCACCTTGGTTGGCCATGAAAACCACCGAAACGCCTCGCCGTCGTCGAACCCGAAAGGCCTCCACTGCCTTCTGTCGTTGCCGATCACCAGCATTAACCCGCCGTCATCGCCACTGGTACCCCCATGATCCCCACGATCCCCTCATCCCATTTTAGCTCGTAGCCGGGTTATTAGGCCAACGCCGTCGCTAGTATCGCTCGCCATTGCGCCGCCAGAGCTGGGGATGATAGCCTCGGCCTCCCCCATGCCACGTGCGTGCCGGATCTGGCGACAGCCGTGCGATCACATTTTCACGGCCCAGATTAAATCCCCGTGGGATTTAATCCTGGCCCTTAATCTGACCCGAATAGGTATCGGGCCCTCACAGCCGTCGATCACCACTTAACCCGCCCCGCCTCACATCTAGCCACTAGATCCAGATCCAACGGTCTAGATTAGGCCAGACCACGCGCACAGTGCGCGGGTCCATGGTGGGCCTGGCTCACCGTGGACCCAAGCATGTTTTCCGTTTAAAGAAAATTTCAAAAAATTGTTTAAACTTTAAAAATTCATAACTTGCTCAATTTAATTCCAAATTTGACCATTTTAATTCTGGAAAATTTATCTTTTTATTCTCTATCGATTTATGCAATAAAAACAATATGTTCATTTTGCACATTTTTTCTTATTAATTAATAAAGTAAAAACCCCCTTAGGTTTAAATTCATTTTTTTATTAAAATAATTCAGAAGAACCTTTAAAAATTTATATATTAATTTCAGAGAAAATAATAACTTCTTTTCACTATTTTAGTACAATAAAAACAGTAGGGTTGCTTGGTACTTTTCAATTCACACTTAAATAAGAAAAGAAAAACCCCTTAGGGTAAATGCTTAATTCAATTTATAAAATTCAGGAACCTCTTTTTAATCTTAAATATTTAGGCAATAATTTCATAAAATTTAAAGGTTTTATTACCTTTAATTAACACAACCAAAACATGTATGTTGTATTAGTGATTTTGGATTGTTTATTTAATGTCGTGTTTATTTCTTTTCATATCGGAATACTACGACGCCGTCAAAGATCCGGAATTTACCCCGAGATTCCACCTTCACCGTTTGTGGAACAAGGCAAGTCACACCCCCCATTTTGATCATAATTGAGCCCATGTTTTAATAAATTACCGCTATAACTCACAGGAATTAAATATTGCATTAGTCTAATCTCAAGCCCTAACTTATATTTATTAGATCACCGTCCTTGTGTGTAAACCCAAACCATGTTTTTTGAGCCTAAACTCCTTGTCACTCTACAATATTATATTAGCTAGTGTCTAATGTACCGACACAGCTGCTATAGGATAAAAGAACGAGTCGTAGATAGTTGGATTCTACTATATGAATTTCCATGTTATTCTCGTCTCTGGATTCTGTTAGAGTTGGCTATGCTATAAGTATGGTGGGTTCCAGGTGCAAGCTAGGGCATTGGTTGGTCACACCCGGGGCACTATAAGGACCGGTCTGTGGGATATGTTGCAAAGCACTTATGTACTAACCACAAGTCTAGTGGGTAAGTCCTAACTGGAGGTATGGATCGTACCAACCTGAAGCACCATAGTGGAGGGGGCAAGGGGCAACTTGCGGGTGACTTGTACCGACGAGGCTCAAGGGGGGTATTGTGTTGGCCCGAAGTGACTGGGAAACCATATGAAACCTATAAGAGGGTGTTATCGAATTGGTGCGTTCCATGCTGAAGGTTTTGGCATGAATCTCTCGTGACAGGAGTCATTTAACACACTGCGGTGTGCGGGAAACAAGTGCCTTGTGGGTACAGTGGTACACCTCTGATCATAGTTTAAATCTTTTCGAAAAGACGAGCCCACGGTCAAGGGCGGGTTGTGTGACTTCTCGCGGGTAGTTTACTATTGTGTGAATGGATGTGTTATTCATGGCATGTAAGGACTGTTGAGCGAGGGTGGGCTGACTGTACCCCTCGAGTTAGAATATGATGCATGTACGCATGTTTACTTTTTCCGTATTAATGACTTGATTACATTAATTGCTTTACAAATATGCTTTTCCGCAAAAGTAAGCCACTACCTTCCTTGTTATTACCTGGCATTATAATTGCATTCGGTGGCTTGCTGAGTACGATTATACTCACCCCCATTGACTTACACCACCAAAGGCAGTCTACTACGAGGAGGGTGACGGTCTAGAGTAGCGACCCAGTCAAGGCACGAAACTGGAAGAAGGCGTTCATCTAGGAAATTTGTCGTATTAGTTTCTCTTTTATTTAACTCTTTTGTAATAATATGGTCTATGAACCATGATTGATTGGCGTATTGTACGCGATCATGTGATGAACGTCTTGTATTTATTGATTTTCTATGGAATTTCAATAAATTCCCGGTTTTATTGAATCGAGGCGTTACAATAACCCAATTAAATTATAAATTTACTGGGCCAAGTCCAATGATATGTCAGCATCCTTGTTGGCATGAATGCCATGTCAGCATGCCATGTAAGCACTATGCTAATGTGGTTTCTATTTTTATGACGGATTTGATGTTAATCTGTGACAGTTCATGTTTGTCATTAACTTCGGGTTTGGGCAGGCTTGGATTGGACTTGAGCTGGACTAAGGAGGGCTGAGTTGGTTTTATGAAGATAAGCAAATGTCATACAATGCGTTTATCCGTGACAATTTTGGAGAACTGTCATGCATGTTAATCCATGATGCTCAATACATGACGAAATACAAAACCGGAATAGATACAGTTTTATGACGGTTTTTTTTGCATTCTGTGATGAACACTGTACGTCATGGACCAAGGGATTTGTTGTAGTGTCCACTTGCTTGCACATATCCAGAGCCAGATCCCCATCCGGAATCACCTAACCTCTCCACCACCTCCCCCTCCACTACCGCTAACCTCGGCACTGACATATACCTAGCTACCCTTGCATTGGCTAGTCCAATGCTTAAGAGGACCATGAAGCTAATAGCTGCCAACATGGTTCTAGCCATGTTGAGCTCTGTGAGTTTAGAGGATGATCATGAGATTAATGTGAAGCATGAAGGTTGCCTCGATATTTATAGCGTTGGTGACCATGCAGAGTAGTAGTGCGAAGTAACAATTTGGATCCCTAGTTTATAACTATCAGTGTTCCTGAAGAATAAAAATAACAATGGGGTAGGCAAGGTATGACTCTGGCCAATAATAAGGGTCAATTAACGCAACTTTTTTTGTTTCCTATGAAGCTCATTGACAATCTAAAAGATGTTCATATTGTAGCTAGTCATGGTTAGGGGAAAGTAGGAAGAAAACCACGTACTGATTCCATGCATCTATATATCTGATATAGCCAGGGCCGTGCCTAGGGGGGGTCGAGCCGTGCGCTCGACCCGGGCCCCCACCTTTCTAGGGCCCACCCGGCCACTACAGCTAAAATTATTGAATAATTATTTAAGGTTTACAATGTCTCAAGGAAGGCTAAATGGGCTGACAACTTTACGTATTGAGAAAAACTTGTTAGATGATATTAATATTGAAACCATTATTGATGATTTTGCATCAAGAAATGTTAGAACATTTTTAAGGTGATCTATAATATATTTAAGGTAATGATCTTACTTCTTTTTTTACCGCTTAAAATTTTCTGTGATACATTAAATTATTTTAGTTAGTTGATATATAATAGTAAACAATAGTTCTTTGGTATTAGGGCCCATATTTATAATTTCGCACCGGGCCTCACAAAACTCAGGAACTGCCCTGGATATAGCTTGATATCAACCAGCTGAGTAAAAAAAAAGATAAACGCGTTTTATTTGGGCTATATAATATAATGCAGTCTTCACACACACATTTTCTAGCCTGGATAATGTACACCTGCAACTAATTAATTTAATAATTAAAAGAAATGTAACAATCAGTGTTCCTAAAGAATAAAGATAACAATAATGAGGTAGGCAAGGTTTGACTCCAAGGGTCAATTAAAGCAACTATTTTTGATTTCCTGTGAAGCATATTGCATGCAGCATCTATATATCTGAATATGAGAATATCTGATCATGTATATAGCTTGATATCAACCGGCCAAGTAAAACAAAGATAATAATGCAGTCTTAATTCAGACACATTTTCTAGCCTGAATAATGTACACCTGCAACTAATTAATTTAATAATTAGAAGAAATGTAGTGCGTGCGTGGCTTCAAGAAGCTATTCATATGGACTGCTTCTGTGTGTATATATGAAGCTGAGGTTGCTCATGCAGCTAGCCAGCCAATACGTGGAAAAAGCAATCAACGCCTGACCGTAATATTAGCTCTTTGTGTCCCGTGGCATTTGACTTTTTACAAGTTAATTATTTCCAGTAGTGTTTCGCGAGACTGAAAGCTAGTTAGAGTGTCGCTAGCTAGGTAGTATGTATTAATTAGAAAACGATGCTGCCAACAACTGGCCGTGTGTGTATATATATATATATATATATATATATATATAGTTTCCTTGACCGTACTATCGTCCGATTGTATGATGGATTGACGGATCGAGTAGTCCTCATGCCGACCTGTTTTGGATAATTGCCTGATTTCTCTTGCCATGTATAACGGATATACAACGGTTGCAGTGTTTTGTTGTGTGGACGCTTGTCAGAGCCTCCATGACAGAGATCACATTGATTATTGACTAGTGAGAGGCCCGTGCGTTACAACGGATGCATAATTTTAATGATAATATATTTAGAACATGATATATTTGCCGAACACATTTATTTAGTAATATTGCGATGATAAGAAATAAAATAATATATTATTGTTCAAAACAATACATGATGAAATTTACTAAAATTTTCCCCACATTAAACTTAATTTTCTCTTATTTTTGGGACTTTTCTTAATTTCCAGGAATAAATAAAACAGAACACAATTTCTTAATTATGAGAAAAAAATTAAGAATAGTGGTACTGAACATGATGAATCATACAAAAGTTTCCTCACATCTAAATTTACTTTATCTTAATTTTGGGCATTTTTCTTACCTTCGGTTGCGGAATTCTTAAACAAAATAGCACATGTTTAATCAACATAAAAATCAGTAAAATACTCTGAATTTAATAACTTAAAAAATTAGTCTCCAATTTAAATAGTACATTGGTCTTATAAAAATCAGAAAACAACATAGAAAATGCTCTAAAAAATTCTCATAAAATTCAGAATAATACTACTGAATGTGATGAAATTTACAAAATTATCCACGCATCAAACTCAATTTTATATTATTTTTGGGCATTTTTCTTAATTTCCAGAGAATAATTAAAAACAGAAAATAATTTCTTAATTCTAGAAAAATTAAAAGCAAATTTCGGCCCAACAGTGCAAAAAGTCTGGCCCAAAAGCGAAAATTGCGCAGGCCGAAGCCTTCCTGGGCCCAGGCCAGGAGTTCGGGGCGCGCGCGCCCGCAACCTGGGCCTGGGCCAGGAAATCGCCTCCCCGGCTGGGCTTAATTGAGGTCCGTTAAATCCTGGCCGTCGGATCTGATCCGACGGCCAGGCGTCGTTTTCGCCCACTTAAAAGCCGTCGCCGCGCCGCGAAACCCTAAAACCCTCATTTCTCCCCCACGGGCCCGAGAGCGAGCGGCGAGAGAGCGGCGGCGACGCGAGGCGCTTGGTGGCGGCGGCCCGCGACGGCGAAGGCGACCGGCGGTCGGCCGCCACCGGCTAGCTCGCCGGAGCACCGCGCTCACCCGAGGGTGAGCGGGGCTCCGTCGAGCTAGCCCGCGGGGGCCAAAACCCTAGGAACCCGAGAGGGTTCGCCGGCCCCTTCCCAGCCTCCGGCGAGCGCGGCGGCGGCCCGACCTCCTTTCCAAAACCCTAGGAACCCGAGAGGGTTCGCCGGCCCCTTCCCGGCCTCCGGCGAGCGCGGCGGCCGCCCGAGGCGCGGCGCGCGGCGGCGGACCGACCTCCTTTCCTCTTAGCTAGGAGCGGGCACGTAATGGGCCGAGGCGGCGTGCAGGTGCGCTGCGCGCGGTCGAGGCGGGGAGGGAGAGGCGCGCTGCGCGGGGAGGGAGGCAGTGGATCGACGAACCGGGTTTTTTCAGTTTTGTGCGGGGCGGGCGGTTTTGCTGCATGCAGGCGCGCGGGAGTGCGGGGAAGGGTGCGGACGGACGAGTAAGTCGCCGCTTTATAATAGTAGAGATTTGCGGCGGTAAACGCTATCATAGAAATAATCTTTAGTAACTACTCCTTCCATTTTTTTAAATTACGCAGTGATTTTTATCACAACATTTGACCATTCGTATTATTCAAAAATTTTATACAAATATACAAAAATATAAATTATGCTCGGGGTGCCTTTAACAATAAAACAAATTATTACAAAATAAATGATATTTCAAATTATTGGGGTGACATGCGGCTTGACGCCGGAACGGTAGGGCATGAGGGTGCTGGTGTGCAGGAGCTTCGTGGTGATGGCTAGAGGCTGAGGTTTGAGGCGCTGAGTGTGAGCGATGTTGTTGCCTGGGAGGGGAAGAGCTAGATTAAGAAAAATCTGATAATGGACTGCTATTGGGCTGATAAATGAAATTAGACTTAATAATATATATAAAGCATATATATAGTTATTTTTTCTTACAAAATTTGGGGGTACATCTTTACCCCCATGCTCCACTATAGATCCGCCCCTAGAAGCTATTGGTACCTTGTTGAAGCACCAAGGCATGACACGGCTTCCGTGCAGGGCTTTGGGATACCAGGGTGGGGGCACGATGTTGTCGGGGCAGTGATGGGGCGGTGGCGCAAGGCAGTGGGGATGGGGCAACGGGGCCGAGCGGACCGATGGGGCCAGGTAGTGCAATTCTAGGTGGGTCGGCGAGGCCAAACAGGGCGGCGCCGGGCGGAGCGGTAGGGCCGAGTGGATCCGTGGGGCCTGGCAGGGCCACGGTGGTGGAACCTGGGGACAATAAAGGGAAGAGGGAGGAGATGAGGTTGAGAGAGATGGGGGCTGCTTTTAATGCCAAAAAAAGTGCGCGTTGAAATTTCGTTGGGGAATGCCCGCTGTTGCAATTTTACAGCGCAGGTAAGAAAATTTTGGGTGCGCTGTGGGTTCACCGAGTTTCTCAAATACGACACTTTACAAATATTTTTTTCTATATTTAAATTTTTTACATGTTTCAATTTAAATCCAAAAATTCAATTAGTAAATTAAAAATAACTAAATGACCTAGAAAAATACCAAAAACTTTTATAGGATAAGATAAGTTGTATTTTGATTATATAAAAAGTTTCAAGTTCAAACAAATATTTAACCATCAATTATCTTTCAAACCTATCTCATTCCTTCTCTAAACCCTAATTTCTCCTCTTAAAATCTCTTATTTCTAATCACTCTATGTGACAATTTTTTTGAAATATTTTTAATTTTATCATGGTATCTATGTATCATTTCATAACACAATGATAAGTCTCATGTTTTTTAGAATTCATTTGATATTTTTTGAATTAAAAAACTATTAAGCTTCGCGTTGCCGATAGTGTCACAACCTAGATTTTTCAAATTTTATTTCACTTCAGTGCATAAGAACTCAAAATATACTAACAAATATTAATATGATTTTTCTACAATTTTTGGTTCATTATTTTAGGCACATGTAGTTAAAATTTCAACTATTTCAATTTAATTCATAGAAACATACTTAATGAATTAAAATAGCAGACTAAACTAAAAAATTTGAAATTTTTACATGGGATAAAATATTTTGTATTTTGAGTGTATAAAAAAATTAAAGATGAAACCAAATTAAAAATATCACACATGCTCGAAACAAGGTTCACATACATAATTTTTTTGGAGGGTTGCCGATTGTTTTTTCAAAAAAAACACTCGGCAAATTCACTGTCTTTGCCGAGAGTTTTTCAAAAAACACTCGGCAAACCCAAAAAAAAATTTATTTTTCTGCACAAGCACGTCGTAACGACGTCCATTAGTACCATTTTTTGCCGAGTGCTCAAAATAATGCACTCGACAATGTTTTTGACACTCAGCGAATTTGGGTTTTTTTCCTGTAGTGCTACAATGGTTGCATTACTTTTTTAAGACTACGGTTAATTACTAGACCTTTATTTTTATCATGCAATAGTAATTAATCTGTGATATAAAAAGTGAATTGCAGCATGGAGTACAGTTATATTAGGGAAAATGTTTAATGTGTCAAATTTTAATACATTAAAAATAGTTTTATTAAAATACTATTTAATTTTTTTGAATCCTTATTTGTGGGTCTCATAAGTCGTGCTAAATAGATCTCAATTATCATTGATTCACCATTAAAAACATTATCTGAAAAGTCACTTAATTGTATTCTTTTCCCCAATCACAATCTTATGGTATCGATAGATTACATGTGAGTTCGAACACATATCTATGGATGGTTGAGGCCGGAAGTACATGGATTTTAAAAAAATAGCAAAACATATATATATATATATCCTGTTTGAATAAATTGCAAAAACAATATAGTATCGTCATTTCAAATGTTGAAAGGCGCACTGTTAGTATTTAACTTGTAAGCGCCTATTTTTTGCAATTCCTTGTTTAATGTTTTTTTGCAATTTACTATTAAAATAGTATTACTTTAAAGAAAAAATATAATTATTTGAAAAAATAAGACTCATAAGGCATGATATTATTGACTACAAAAGTAGTATATGTAGCGGTTCAACACGACTACTATTACTTTTATTACTCGGATAGCCATGGAAAGGACACCATGACATATTATTATTTACCCTCAAACCATATTAGCATTGAAGGTGTATACATATGCTTGTATACATCAATATTTTTCATTAGATAAAAGTTCTATGGGTGCCAACCACCACTAGAAGCTGATCCAGATCCGCTTCCGGAGCCACCCCCATATCCTCCATAGCCACCTGGACCACTTTGCCCACCGCCGCCGCCACCACCCTGACCGCCTGCTTGAGCATATCCACCTCTATAATAAGGCCCATAACCACCGGCTTGAGCTGAACCAGAACCTGACCCAGATCCAGAGCCAGACCCACCATTCACACCACCACCGCCACCTCCTCCTTGTCCACCTCCTTGAGCGTATACCCCACCACCTGGGCCATAGCTACCAGCCTGACCCGAGCCTGATCCTGAGCCAGAGCTAATACGTTGAAAATTAAAGCAAACAGCACCAGTGGTCACATTGCCAGTCTTTGGCGTGACCGCGTGATCAGTACTGCAAATTGGAGTGTCGCTAGCTAGCAGCTAGTATATATATGGATTAGAATCCTGTCTCCTGAAATACAAACTTCGAAACACACCCTTTGGAGGGTCTGATTCGGAGGTATAGCTTACACTCCAAACACAGGCTTCGCACGGGGCACAAGTTTGAAATTCAGAAGACTGTACTCACACCCGGACACCCAACATTCTCAAAGCAGGGTTTCGCAAGAGTAGGCTCCGCACACGATGATGCTTGGATTCTGGTTCCGCACAACAGCACTTCGCTTCAGAGAAAATCCCCTCAAGGACTTCGTTTTGATGCTCCGAACTAGTAACTGGTACTACGCTTCGCACATAAACAGAACTCTGGGCAAGACTTAACAAAACAATGCCTCCGATGAGTCTTCGGCTGTTACTAGGGAAAAGCGGCTTCGCACGCAAGCAACATGATAGTACTTCGCTAGTATCACACGAGGATATACCTACGATATACACAGAGCGAACGTACTCTGAACCACTCAACACCGTCTTCGCACAAAATGTTGACAGGTGCCTCTTCGTTAGCAAGAACATAGAGTAAACACTCCGGTTTGCACAGAACAAAGTGCACAGCCCAAAATCAATACATGCAAAACGAAGAACACAGATACAAGTTCATGCAGAATAGAAAATCCGTGTTCCTAAAGAATAAAGATAACAATGAGGTAGGCAAGATTTGACTCCAAGGGTCAATTAAAGCAACTTTTTTTGGTTTCCTGTGAAGCATATTGCATGCATCTATATATATGAATATGAGAATATCTGATCATATAGCTTGATACCAACCGGCCAAGTAAAACAAAGATAATAATGCAGTCTTCAGACACATTTTCTAGCCTGAATAATGTACACCTGCAACTAATTAATTTAATAATTAGAAGAAATGTAGTGCGTGCGTGGCTTCAATAAGCTATTCATATGGACTGCTTCTGTGTGTATATATGAAGCTGAGGTTGCATGACATGGCTCTGGTGCATGGCACTGGGGTACCAGGGCGAGGGCATCATGACGGGGCCGAGGCAGTGATGGGGAAGCTGCAAATTTTGGGCGCGTTGAGGGTTCATCAAGTGTCTCAAATCTGACACTCGACAAAGATTTTTTCATTTTTTTTAAATTTCACATGTTTTAATTTAAATCATAGAAATTCAATTAATAAATTAAAAATAACTAACTAACCTAGAAAAATACCAAAAACAATTATCGGATAACATAAGTTGTATTTTGATTATAGAAAATGCTTCAAGTTTGAACAAATATTTAACCATAAATTTTCTTTCAAACCTATCTCATTCCTTCTCTAAACCCTAATTTCTCCTCTCAAAATCTCCGATTCCTAAACACTCTATGTGACAATTTTTTAAAATATTTTTAATTTTTTATCATAGAATGTATGTATGATATCATAATACCAAGAAACGTATAATATTTTTCAAACTTCATTTTATTTTGTTTAGAATTAAAAAACTATTAAGCTTCACGTTGCCGATCGAGTGCCGCAACCTAAATTGTTCAAATTTTATTTCAATTCAGTATATAAGAACTAAAAATAGACTTAAAAACATGAATATGATTTTCCTATAAATTTTGGTTTATTATTTTGCACTTTCAGTTCAAATTTGACCTATTTTGATTTAAATCCTACAAATACACTTAATGAATTAAAAATAGTAATCCGACTTAAAAATACCAAATTTTTGCATGACATAAGTTATGTTATATTTTGATTATAGAAAAATTTTCAAGTACAAACAAAGAACTAACCATCAAATTGCTTTCAAACCTAACACATTCCTTCACTAAAACCCATCTCTTCCTCGAATAATCTCTGAGTTTCTTAGCATCCTACGTGACAAAATTTATCAAAATATTTTTAATTTTTTATCACAGCACCTATGTATCATATCATAACATCATGATAAGCCTCATGTTTTTTTAAACATCATTTAGTTGTTTTAGAATTAAAAACTATTAAGATCCAAGTTGTCGATAGAGTGTCGCAACTTAGATTTTTAAAATTTTCTTTTCACTTTAGTGCATAATAACCCAAAATATACTAAGAAATATTAATATGATTTTTCTATAATTTTTGGTTCATTATTTTAGGCACCAGTAGTTCAAATTTCACATGTTTCAATTTAATTCCTAAAAGCATACTTCATGAATTAAAAATAGCGGACTCAACTGAAAAATTTGAAAGTTTTACATGCATAATATATTTTGTATTTTGAGTGTTTAAAAAATTGTTAAGATAAAACCAAATTAGAAATATCACATAACCTCGAAATAAGGTTCACACGCACAATTTTTTTTGGGTTTGAAAAAAAAAACACTCGGCAAAGTCATTGTCTTTACTTGCCCACACAAGCACGCTGTCACGATATCCATTAGTACCATTTTTTGTCGAGTGTATATTCAAAAAACTCTCGACAAACCATCTTTACTGAGTGCCTAAAATAATGCACTCGATAATGTTTTTGACACTCAGCAAAATTGAGTTTTCGAGCTGAATTTTGGTTTTCCGTAGTGCTACAATGGTTGCATTACTTTTTTTAAGACTACGATTAATTACTAGACCTTTATTTTTGGCATGCAATAGTAATTAAGCTGTGATGTAAAAAAGTGAATTGCAGCTTGGAGTACAGTTAGGGAAAATGCGTAATGTCTCAAATTTTAATCAATTAAAAATATTTTTATTAAAATACTTGTTGATAGCAAAAAATGTCATTAATGGTCAAGATTATCGAAATATCAATTTTGATAATTTGGGCCAAAAATACACAAGTCCTGGTACAGGCCGAAGCAGTTTCGGGGGAGGTGGCCCAATAGCATTTAAAATTCATTTTCTGATTAAAATAATTCCAGAAATTGATGTATAAATTTAAAGCTAAAATCAAAGGTCCTAAAATGTTGTAAAAATTCCCAAAAATATATCTTGGCTTATAGACCCTACCATAATTTTATCAACTCTGGATTTGTATTAAAAACATTGAAAATGACACTTCCAATCTTTTTCCCAATCACAATCTTATGGCATCCATTGATTACATGTGAGCTCGAACACATATCCTGTTATTCATCAGATGGATTGCTCAAGCCGGAAGTACATGGATTTTTATTTTTAAAAAAGCAAACATATATATCCTGTTTGAATTAATTTCAAAAACAATATATTATCGTCATTTCAAATGATGAAAGATGCTCTGTTAGTATTTAACTTGTCTTCGACAAAGTTCCCGACAACCTTTGGTTTGCCTATAAGCGCCTATTTTTTGCAATTCCTTGTTTAATGTTTTTTTGCAATTTACTATTAAAATAGTATTACTTTAAAGAAAAAATATAATTATTTGAAAAAATAAGACTCATAAGACATGATATTATTGGCTACAAAAGTAGTATGTAGCGGTTCAACATGACTACTATTACTTTTATTACTCGGATAGCCATGGAAAGGACACCATGACATATTATTCACCCTCAAACCATATTAGCATTGAAGGTGTATACATATGCTTGTATACATCAATATTTTCATTAGATAAAAGTTCTATGGGTGCCAACCACCACTAGAAGCTGATCCAGATCCGCTTCCGGAGCCACCCCCATATCCTCCATAGCCACCTGGACCACTTTGCCCACCGCCGCCGCCACCACCCTGACCGCCTGCTTGAGCATATCCACCTCCATAATAAGGCCCATAACCACCGGCTTGAGATGAACCAGAACCTGACCCAGATCCAGAGCCAGACCCACCATTCACACCACCACCGCCACCTCCTCCTTGTCCACCTCCTTGAGCGTATACCCCACCACCTGGGCCATAGCTACCAGCCTGACCCGAGCCTGATCCAGAGCCAGAGCCAGACCCACCATTCACCCCACCGCCGCCTCCTCCACCTTGTCCACCACCTTGAGCGTATACTCCGCCACCTGGGCCATAGCTGCTAGCCTGACCAGATCCAGACCCAGAACCAGAGCCAGACCCACCATTCACCCCACCACCGCCACCTCCACCTTGGCCGCCTCCTTGAGCATATGCTCCACCATGAGACCCATATCCACCAGCTTGACCATATCCAGAACCAGATCCAGAACCATATCCGGATCCACCATTTTGACCTCCTCCACCACCACCTCCACCACCGCTTCCACTAGCATATGCACCGCCAGAAGTTCCACTAGCCTGGCCATATCCAGAGCCAGAACCCCATCCGGAACCACCTGACCCTCCACCACCTCCCCCTCCGCTACCGCTGCCCTCGGCGCTAGCATACCTAGCTACCCTTGCATTGGTTAGTCCAATGCTTAAGAGGACGATGAAGCTAAGTGCTGCCAACTTGGTTCCTGCCATGTTGAGCTTTATGAGTTTGAAGGATTTGGTGAATGGAAGCATGAAGGTTGATCGATATTTATAGCATTGGAGAAAGCCAAGCACTAGTTTTAGGTCACTAGTTTAATTATAACAATCAGTGTTCCAGAAGGATAAAAAGAACAATGAGCTGAGGTAGGCAAGGTATGACTCCAAGGGTCAATTAAAGCCAACTTTTTTGTTTCATATGAATCTTGACAATCTGAATTGTTCATATTGTAGCTAGTCATGGTTAGGGGAAAGTAGGAAAACCACGTACTCATTCCATTCATCTATCTGATATAGCATGGATGCCATCAACCGGCCGGAGTAAGAAAAAAGATAAAAAAAAGCAGTACACACGTTTTGTTTGAGCTATATAATGCGTCCTTGTTTGTGCCATATCAGAAAGATCGAGCTAGCTAGGTGAAGCAGTCTTCAGAAAGATTTTTTAGCCCGAATAATATACACTTGCAACTAATTAATTTAGTAATTATAGAAATGTAGTGCGTGGCACTTTATTTCATGTGAAGCATATTGCATGCATCTATATATATGAATATGAGAATATCTGATCATATAGCTTGATACCAACCGGCCAAGTAAAACAAAGATAATAATGCAGTCTTCAGACACATTTTCTAGCCTGGATAATGTACACCTGCAACTAATTAATTTAATAATTAGAAGAAATGTAGTGCGTGTGTGGCTTCAAGAAGCTATTCATATGGACTGCTGCTGTGTGTATATATGAAGCTGAGGTTGCATGACATGGCTCTGGTGCAGGGCACTGGGGTACCAGGGCGAGGGCATCATGACGGGGCCGAGGCAGTGATGGGGAAGCAGCATAGGGAAGTGAGGACGGGGCGATTGGGCCGGGCAGACATGCGGGGCCAAGTAGGGTAGTTCTAGGCGGGGCGGCAGGCCAAGCAGGGTGGCACCGAGTGGGGCAGCAAGGCCGGGTGGGGCCGTTGGGCCACACGGGGCTATGGCAGTGGAACCTGGGGCGGTGAAGGAAAGAGGGAGGAGGTGAGTTTGAGAGAGAGAGGATTGCTTTTAATGCCAAAAAAATCGTGTGCTAAAATTTCATCGGGCAACGTGCGCTATTTCAATTTTAGAGTGCGGGGAAGCAAATTTTGGGCGCGTTGAGAGTTCATCAAGTGTCTCAAATCTGACACTCGACAAAGATTTTTTTCATTTTTTTAAATTTCACATGTTTTAATTTAAATCATAGAAATTCAATTAATGAATTTAAAATAACTAACTAACTAACTAACCTAGAAAAATACCAAAAACAATTATCGGATAACATAAGTTGTATTTTGATTATAGAAAATGCTTCAAGTTCGAAAATGCTTCAAACCTATCTCATTCCTTCTCTAAACCATAAATTTTCTTTCAAACCTATCTCATTCCTTATCTAAACCCTAATTTCTCCTTTCACAATCTCCGATTCCTAAACACTCTATGTGACAATTTTTTAAAATATTTTTAATTTTTTATCATAGAATGTATGTATGATATCATAATACCAAGAAACGTATAATATTTTTCAAACTTCATTTTATTTTGTTTAGAATTAAAAAACTATTAAGCTTCACGTTGCAGATCGAGTGCCGCAACCTAAATTGTTCAAATTTTCTTTCAATTCACTATATAAGAACTAAAAATAGACTTAAAACATGAATATGATTTTCCTATAAATTTTGGTTTATTATTTTGCACTTTCAGTTCAAATTTGACCTATTTTGATTTAAATCCTACAAATACACTTAATGAATTAAAATAGTAATCCGACTTAAAAATACCAAATTTTTGCATGCCATAAGTTATGTTATATTTTGATTATAGAAAAATTTTCAAGTACAAACAAAGAACTAACCATCAAATTGCTTTCAAACCTAACACATTCCTTCACTAAAACCTATCTCTTCCTCGAACAATCTCGAGTTTCTTAGCATCCTACGTGACAAAATTTCTCAAAATATTTTTAATTTTTTATCACAGCGCCTATGTATCATATCACAACATCATGATAAGCCTCATGTTTTTTTTAAACTTCATTTAGTTGTTTTAGAATTAAAAACTATTAAGATCCAAGTTGTCGATAGAGTGTTGCAACTTAGATTTTTCAAATTTTCTTTTCACTTTAGTGCATAATAACCCAAAATATACTAAGAAATATTAATATGATTTTTCTATAATTTTTGGTTCATTATTTTAGGCACCAGTAGTTCAAATTTCACATGTTTCAATTTAATTCCTAAAAGCATACTTCATGAATTAAAAATAGCGGACTCAACTAAAAAATTTGAAAGTTTTACATGGATAATATATTTTGTATTTTGAGTGTTTAAAAATTGTAAGATAAAACCAAATTAGAAATATCACATAACCTCGAAATAAGGTTCACACGCACAATTTTTTTTGGGTTTGAAAAAAAACACTCGGCAAAGTTATTGTCTTTGCCGAGTGTTTTTCAAAACCACTAGGCAAACCCAAAAAAATTTATTTGCCCACACAAGCACGCTATCACGATATCCATTAGTACCATTTTTTGTCGAGTGTATATTCAAAAAACACTCGACAAACCCATCTTTACCGAGTGCCTAAAATAATGCACTCGATAATGTTTTTGACACTCAGCAAAATTGAGTTTTCGAGCTGAATTTTGGTTTTCCGTAGTGCTACAATGGTTGCATTACTTTTTTTTAAGACTACGATTAATTACTAGACCTTTATTTTTGGCATGCAATAGTAATTAAGCTGTGATGTAAAAAGTGAATTGCAGCTTGGAGTACAGTTAGGGAAAATGCGTAATGTCTCAAATTTAACCCATTAAAATTTTTTTATTAAAATACTTGTTGATAGCAAAAAATGTCATTAATGGTCAAGATTATCGAAATATCAATTTTGATAATTTGGGCCAAAAATACACAAGTCCTGGTACAGGCCGAAGCAGTTTCGGGGGAGGTGGCCCAATAGCATTTAAAATTCTTTTTCCGATTAAAATAATTCCAGAAATTGATGTATAAATTTAAAGCTAAAATCAAAGGTCCTAAAATGTTGTAAAAATTCCCGAAAATATATCTTGGCTTATAGACCCTACCATAATTTTATCAACTCTGGATTTGTATTAAAAACATTGAAAATGACACTTCCAATCTTTTTCCCAATCACAATCTTATTGCATCCATTGATTACATGTGAGCTCGAACACATATCCTGTTATTCAGATGGATTGCTCAAGTCGGAAGTACATGGATTTTTATTTTTTTTAAAAGCAAAACATATATATCCTGTTTGAATAAATTGCAAAAACAATAAATTATCGTCATTTCAAATGTTGAAAGATGCTCTGTTAGTATTTAACTTGTCTTCGACAAAGTTCCTGACAACCTTTGGTTTGCCTATAAGCGCCTATTTTTTGCAATTCCTTGTTTAATGTTTTTTTGCAATTTACAATTAAAACAGTATTACTTTAAAGAAAAAATATAATTATTTGAAAAAATAAGACTCATAAGACATGATATTATTGGCTACAAAAGTAGTATATGTAGCGATTCAACATGACTACTATTACTTTTATTACTCGGATAGCCATGGAAAGGACACCGTGACATATTATTTACCCTCAAACCATATTAGCATTGAAGGTGTATACATATGCTTGTATACATCAATATTTTTCATTAGATAAAAGTTCTATGGGTGCCAACCACCACTAGAAGCTGATCCAGATCCGCTTCCGGAGCCACCCCCATATCCTCCATAGCCGCCTGGACCACTTTGCCCACCGCCGCCGCCACCACCCTGACCGCCTGCTTGAGCATATCCACCTCCATAATAAGGCCCATAACCACCGGCTTGAGATGAACCAGAACCCGACCCAGATCCAGAGCCAGACCCACCATTCACACCACCACCGCCACCTCCTCCTTGTCCACCTCCTTGAGCGTATACCCCACCACCTGGGCCATAGCTACCAGCCTGACCCGAGCCTGATCCAGAGCCAGAGCCAGACCCACCATTCACCCCACCGCCGCCTCCTCCACCTTGTCCACCACCTTGAGCGTATACTCCGCCACCTGGGCCATAGCTGCTAGCCTGACCAGATCCAGACCCAGAACCAGAGCCAGACCCACCATTCACCCCACCACCGCCACCTCCACCTTGGCCGCCTCCTTGAGCATATGCTCCACCATGAGACCCATATCCACCAGCTTGACCATATCCAGAACCAGATCCAGAACCATATCCGGATCCACCATTTTGACCTCCTCCACCACCACCTCCACCACCGCTTCCACTAGCATATGCACCGCCAGAAGTTCCACTAGCCTGGCCATATCCAGAGCCAGAACCCCATCCGGAACCACCTGACCCTCCACCACCTCCCCCTCCGCTACCGCTGCCCTCGGCGCTAGCATACCTAGCTACCCTTGCATTGGTTAGTCCAATGCTTAAGAGGACGATGAAGCTAAGTGCTGCCAACTTGGTTCCTGCCATGTTGAGCTTTATGAGTTTGAAGGATTTGGTGAATGGAAGCATGAAGGTTGATCGATATTTATAGCATTGGAGAAAGCCAAGCACTAGTTTTAGGTCACTAGTTTAATTATAACAATCAGTGTTCCAGAAGGATAAAAAGAACAATGAGCTGAGGTAGGCAAGGTATGACTCCAAGGGTCAATTAAAGCCAACTTTTTTGTTTCATATGAATCTTGACAATCTGAATTGTTCATATTGTAGCTAGTCATGGTTAGGGGAAAGTAGGAAAACCACGTACTCATTCCATTCATCTATCTGATATAGCATGGATGCCATCAACCGGCCGGAGTAAGAAAAAAGATAAAAAAAAAGCAGTACACACGTTTTGTTTGAGCTATATAATGCGTCCTTGTTTGTGCCATATCAGAAAGATCGAGCTAGCTAGGTGAAGCAGTCTTCAGAAAGATTTTTTAGCCCGAATAATATACACTTGCAACTAATTAATTTAGTAATTATAGAAATGTAGTGCGTGGCACTTTATTTCATTTCTTTAGTTGGGCTGCTGCTTTGTGGGTGAAGCTGAGTTGCTCATGCAGCATGCGACACAATACGTTGAAAATTATGTCCTTATTTGTGCCATGCATGCATATCAGAAAAAAAAAGTTGATCCAGTGTTCAGACAGATTTTCTGGAGCGAATAGAATAATGTACACATGCTAATCTGGCTGTGTGAGTGAAGCTGAGTTGCTCATAATGCAGCATGCTAGCCAATGCGTTGAAAATTAAAGCAATCAGCACCAGTGGTCACATACTACCTGTTAGGATCCCCTGGCATTTGACCAGCCATTATGTTTTTTACAAGTCAATTGCCAGTCTTTGGCGTGACCGCGTGATCAGTACTGCAAATTGGAGTGTCGCTAGTTAGCTAGTATATATATGGATTAGAAAACGATGCTGCCAACAACATTATATTATTCTTGTCGTCGTGGTTAGGCCGTCCGATTGTATGACAGATCATATCAAGTCTGCCGACCACTGCCGTTGCCACGTATATATCCCGGTTCACGGATATGATACAACGGCTGGTTCGAGTGTTTTGTTGTGTGGAAGACACGCTTGTCAGAGCCAGGCATGCGCTGATTAGCTATTCTATTTAAGCTTGTAATCAGAGTTTGATTAGTTAAGAAAAATAAAGAGAAAACACTGCACTTTTGGCAGCACCACAAACTATGAGTTAAATATATATTATTTTTCTAGGTGATCAAGGCTTCTTTTCTTCTATCCGCTGAAAGCCAACAGAGATCACAATATTAATTGATTGGTGATCTGATTTGGGAAAAAGAAGAAAAAGAGGAGGCTCATATTTCCATTTTGAGGTAAGAGCAAATTAATAATCTGATTGCTGATTTCCAAATGGGTTAATTAAATGTACTATTCTAGATAAATAAAAAATGTGTGATAGTGTTGGACCGAAAAGGGCGACCAGATGGGAGTGAATGGGAGCTTTAAAATCCTGTCTCCTGAAATACAAACTTCGAAACACACCCTTTGGAGGGTCTGATTCGGAGGTATAGCTTACACTCCAAACACAGGCTTCGCACGGGGCACAAGTTCGAAATTCAGAAGACTGTACTCACACCCGGACACCCAACATTCTCAAAGCAGGGTTTCGCAAGAGTAGGCTCCGCACACGATGATGCTTGGATTCTGGTTCCGCACAACAGCACTTCGCTTCAGAGAAAATCCCCTCAAGGACTTCGTTTTGATGCTCCGAACTAGTAACTGGTACTACGCTTCGCACATAAACAGAACTCTGGGCAAGACTTAACAAAACAATGCCTCCGATGAGTCTTCGGCTGTTACTAGGGAAAAGCGTCTTCGCACGCAAGCAACATGATAGTACTTCGCTAGTATCACACGAGGATATACCTACGATATACACAGAGCGAACGTACTCTGAACCACTCAACACCGTCTTCGCACAAAATGTTGACAGGTGCCTCTTCGTTAGCAAGAACACAGAGTAAACACTCTGGTTTGCACAGAACAAAGTGCACAGCCCAAAATCAATACATGCAAAACGAAGAACACAGATACAAGTTCATGCAGAATAGAAAATCCGTGTTCCTAAAGAATAAAGATAACAATGAGGTAGGCAAGGTATGACTCCGCCACCTCCCCCTCCGCTACCGCTGCCCTCGGCGCTAGCATACCTAGCTACCCTTGCATTGGTTAGTCCAATGCTTAAGAGGACGATGAAGCTAAGTGCTGCCAACTTGGTTCCTGCCATGTTGAGCTTTATGAGTTTGAAGGATTTGGTGAATGGAAGCATGAAGGTTGATCGATATTTATAGCATTGGAGAAAGCCAAGCACTAGTTTTAGGTCACTAGTTTAATTATAACAATCAGTGTTCCAGAAGGATAAAAAGAACAATGAGCTGAGGTAGGCAAGGTATGACTCCAAGGGTCAATTAAAGCCAACTTTTTTGTTTCATATGAATCTTGACAATCTGAATTGTTCATATTGTAGCTAGTCATGGTTAGGGGAAAGTAGGAAAACCACGTACTCATTCCATTCATCTATCTGATATAGCATGGATGCCATCAACCGGCCGGAGTAAGAAAAAAGATAAAAAAAAGCAGTACACACGTTTTGTTTGAGCTATATAATGTGTCCTTGTTTGTGCCATATCAGAAAGATCGAGCTAGCTAGGTGAAGCAGTCTTCAGAAAGATTTTTTAGCCCGAATAATATACACTTGCAACTAATTAATTTAGTAATTATAGAAATGTAGTGCGTGGCACTTTATTTCATGTGAAGCATATTGCATGCATCTATATATATGAATATGAGAATATCTGATCATATAGCTTGATACCAACCGGCCAAGTAAAACAAAGATAATAATGCAGTCTTCAGACACATTTTCTAGCCTGGATAATGTACACCTGCAACTAATTAATTTAATAATTAGAAGAAATGTAGTGCGTGTGTGGCTTCAAGAAGCTATTCATATGGACTGCTGCTGTGTGTATATATGAAGCTGAGGTTGCATGACATGGCTCTGGTGCAGGGCACTGGGGTACCAGGGCGAGGGCATCATGACGGGGCCGAGGCAGTGATGGGGAAGCAGCATAGGGAAGTGAGGACGGGGCGATTGGGCCGGGCAGACATGCGGGGCCAAGTAGGGTAGTTCTAGGCGGGGCGGCAGGCCAAGCAGGGTGGCACCGAGTGGGGCAGCAAGGCCGGGTGGGGCCGTTGGGCCACACAGGGCTATGGCAGTGGAACCTGGGGCGGTGAAGGAAAGAGGGAGGAGGTGAGTTTGAGAGAGAGAGGATTGCTTTTAATGCCAAAAAAATCGTGTGCTAAAATTTCATCGGGCAACGTGCGCTATTTCAATTTTAGAGTGCGGGGAAGCAAATTTTGGGCGCGTTGAGAGTTCATCAAGTGTCTCAAATCTGACACTCGACAAAGATTTTTTTCATTTTTTAAATTTCACATGTTTTAATTTAAATCATAGAAATTCAATTAATGAATTTAAAATAACTAACTAACTAACTAACCTAGAAAAATACCAAAAACAATTATCGGATAACATAAGTTGTATTTTGATTATAGAAAATGCTTCAAGTTCGAAAATGCTTCAAACCTATCTCATTCCTTCTCTAAACCATAAATTTTCTTTCAAACCTATCTCATTCCTTATCTAAACCCTAATTTCTCCTTTCACAATCTCCGATTCCTAAACACTCTATGTGACAATTTTTTAAAATATTTTTAATTTTTTATCATAGAATGTATGTATGATATCATAATACCAAGAAACGTATAATATTTTTCAAACTTCATTTTATTTTGTTTAGAATTAAAAAACTATTAAGCTTCACGTTGCAGATCGAGTGCCGCAACCTAAATTGTTCAAATTTTCTTTCAATTCACTATATAAGAACTAAAAATAGACTTAAAACATGAATATGATTTTCCTATAAATTTTGGTTTATTATTTTGCACTTTCAGTTCAAATTTGACCTATTTTGATTTAAATCCTACAAATACACTTAATGAATTAAAAATAGTAATCCGACTTAAAAATACCAAATTTTTGCATGCCATAAGTTATGTTATATTTTGATTATAGAAAAATTTTCAAGTACAAACAAAGAACTAACCATCAAATTGCTTTCAAACCTAACACATTCCTTCACTAAAACCTATCTCTTCCTCGAACAATCTCGAGTTTCTTAGCATCCTACGTGACAAAATTTCTCAAAATATTTTTAATTTTTTATCACAGCGCCTATGTATCATATCACAACATCATGATAAGCCTCATGTTTTTTTTAAACTTCATTTAGTTGTTTTAGAATTAAAAACTATTAAGATCCAAGTTGTCGATAGAGTGTTGCAACTTAGATTTTTCAAATTTTCTTTTCACTTTAGTGCATAATAACCCAAAATATACTAAGAAATATTAATATGATTTTTCTATAATTTTTGGTTCATTATTTTAGGCACCAGTAGTTCAAATTTCACATGTTTCAATTTAATTCCTAAAAGCATACTTCATGAATTAAAAATAGCGGACTCAACTAAAAAATTTGAAAGTTTTACATGGATAATATATTTTGTATTTTGAGTGTTTAAAAATTGTAAGATAAAACCAAATTAGAAATATCACATAACCTCGAAATAAGGTTCACACGCACAATTTTTTTTGGGTTTGAAAAAAAAACACTCGGCAAAGTTATTGTCTTTGCCGAGTGTTTTTCAAAACCACTAGGCAAACCCAAAAAAATTTATTTGCCCACACAAGCACGCTATCACGATATCCATTAGTACCATTTTTTGTCGAGTGTATATTCAAAAAACACTCGACAAACCCATCTTTACCGAGTGCCTAAAATAATGCACTCGATAATGTTTTTGACACTCAGCAAAATTGAGTTTTCGAGCTGAATTTTGGTTTTCCGTAGTGCTACAATGGTTGCATTACTTTTTTTTAAGACTATGATTAATTACTAGACCTTTATTTTTGGCATGCAATAGTAATTAAGCTGTGATGTAAAAAAGTGAATTGCAGCTTGGAGTACAGTTAGGGAAAATGCGTAATGTCTCAAATTTAACCCATTAAAATTTTTTTATTAAAATACTTGTTGATAGCAAAAAATGTCATTAATGGTCAAGATTATCGAAATATCAATTTTGATAATTTGGGCCAAAAATACACAAGTCCTGGTACAGGCCGAAGCAGTTTCGGGGGAGGTGGCCCAATAGCATTTAAAATTCTTTTTCCGATTAAAATAATTCCAGAAATTGATGTATAAATTTAAAGCTAAAATCAAAGGTCCTAAAATGTTGTAAAAATTCCCGAAAATATATCTTGGCTTATAGACCCTACCATAATTTTATCAACTCTGGATTTGTATTAAAAACATTGAAAATGACACTTCCAATCTTTTTCCCAATCACAATCTTATTGCATCCATTGATTACATGTGAGCTCGAACACATATCCTGTTATTCAGATGGATTGCTCAAGTCGGAAGTACATGGATTTTTATTTTTTTTAAAAGCAAAACATATATATCCTGTTTGAATAAATTGCAAAAACAATAAATTATCGTCATTTCAAATGTTGAAAGATGCTCTGTTAGTATTTAACTTGTCTTCGACAAAGTTCCTGACAACCTTTGGTTTGCCTATAAGCGCCTATTTTTTGCAATTCCTTGTTTAATGTTTTTTTGCAATTTACAATTAAACAGTATTACTTTAAAGAAAAAATATAATTATTTGAAAAAATAAGACTCATAAGACATGATATTATTGGCTACAAAGTAGTATATGTAGCGATTCAACATAACTACTATTACTTTTATTACTCGGATAGCCATGGAAAGGACACCGTGACATATTATTTACCCTCAAACCATATTAGCATTGAAGGTGTATACATATGCTTGTATACATCAATATTTTTCATTAGATAAAAGTTCTATGGGTGCCAACCACCACTAGAAGCTGATCCAGATCCGCTTCCGGAGCCACCCCCATATCCTCCATAGCCGCCTGGACCACTTTGCCCACCGCCGCCGCCACCACCCTGACCGCCTGCTTGAGCATATCCACCTCCATAATAAGGCCCATAACCACCGGCTTGAGCTGAACCAGAACCTGACCCAGATCCAGAGCCAGACCCACCATTCACACCACCACCGTCACCTCCTCCTTGTCCACCTCCTTGAGCGTATACCCCACCACCTGGGCCATAGCTACCAGCCTGACCCGAGCCTGATCCAGAGCCAGAGCCAGACCCACCATTCACCCCACCGCCGCCTCCTCCACCTTGTCCACCACCTTGAGCATATACTCCGCCACCTGGGCCATAGCTGCTAGCCTGACCAGATCCAGACCCAGAACCAGAGCCAGACCCACCATTCACCCCACCACCGCCACCTCCACCTTGGCCGCCTCCTTGAGCATATGCTCCACCATGAGACCCATATCCACCAGCTTGACCATATCCAGAACCAGATCCAGAACCATATCCGGATCCACCATTTTGACCTCCTCCACCACCACCTCCACCACCGCTTCCACTAGCATATGCACCGCCAGAAGTTCCACTAGCCTGGCCATATCCAGAGCCAGAACCCCATCCGGAACCACCTGACCCTCCACCACCTCCCCCTCCGCTACCGCTGCCCTCGGCGCTAGCATACCTAGCTACCCTTGCATTGGTTAGTCCAATGCTTAAGAGGACGATGAAGCTAAGTGCTGCCAACTTGGTTCCTGCCATGTTGAGCTTTATGAGTTTGAAGGATTTGGTGAATGGAAGCATGAAGGTTGATCGATATTTATAGCATTGGAGAAAGCCAAGCACTAGTTTTAGGTCACTAGTTTAATTATAACAATCAGTGTTCCAGAAGGATAAAAAGAACAATGAGCTGAGGTAGGCAAGGTATGACTCCAAGGGTCAATTAAAGCCAACTTTTTGTTTCATATGAATCTTGACAATCTGAATTGTTCATATTGTAGCTAGTCATGGTTAGGGGAAAGTAGGAAAACCACGTACTCATTCCATTCATCTATCTGATATAGCATGGATGCCATCAACCGGCCGGAGTAAGAAAAAAGATAAAAAAAAAGCAGTACACACGTTTTGTTTGAGCTATATAATGCGTCCTTGTTTGTGCCATATCAGAAAGATCGAGCTAGCTAGGTGAAGCAGTCTTCAGAAAGATTTTTTAGCCCGAATAATATACACTTGCAACTAATTAATTTAGTAATTATAGAAATGTAGTGCGTGGCACTTTATTTCATTTCTTTAGTTGGGCTGCTGCTTTGTGGGTGAAGCTGAGTTGCTCATGCAGCATGCGACACAATACGTTGAAAATTATGTCCTTATTTGTGCCATGCATGCATATCAGAAAAAAAAAGTTGATCCAGTGTTCAGACAGATTTTCTGGAGCGAATAGAATAATGTACACATGCTAATCTGGCTGTGTGAGTGAAGCTGAGTTGCTCATAATGCAGCATGCTAGCCAATGCGTTGAAAATTAAAGCAATCAGCACCAGTGGTCACATACTACCTGTTAGGATCCCCTGGCATTTGACCAGCCATTATGTTTTTTACAAGTCAATTGCCAGTCTTTGGCGTGACCGCGTGATCAGTACTGCAAATTGGAGTGTCGCTAGTTAGCTAGTATATATATGGATTAGAAAACGATGCTGCCAACAACATTATATTATTCTTGTCGTCGTGGTTAGGCCGTCCGATTGTGTGGAAGACACTTGTAGAGCCAGAACAGTTATCATAATAATATTGATTGGTGATATGATTTGGGAAAAGAATAAAATAATTTTTAGGCTCCATTCTAAATTAGGTAGCCCACATATGCAACATCCAATAACAATATATCCTGTTTGAATAAATTGCAAGAACAATATAGTATAGTCCTTTCAAATGTTGAAAGGCGCTCTGTAGTATTTAACTTGTAAGCGCCTATTTTTTGCAATTCCTTGTTTTTTTTGCAATTTACTATTAAAATAGTATTACTTTAAAGAAAAAAAATATAATTATTTGAAATAATAAGACTCATAAGACAAGATATTCTTGACTACAAAAGTAGTATAAGTAGCGGTTCAACATGACTACTATTACTTTTATTACTCGGATAGCCATGGAAAGGACACCATGACATATTATTTACCCTCAAACCATATTAGCATTGAAGGTGTATACATATGCTTGTATACATCAATATTTTTCATTAGATAAAAGTTCTATGGTGCCAACCACCACTAGAAGCTGATCCAGATCCGCTTCCGGAGCCACCCCCATATCCTCCATAGCCGCCTAGACCACTTTGCCCACCCGCTACCCGCCACCACCCTGACCGCCTGCTTGAGCATATCCACCTCCATAATAAGGCCTATAACCACCGGCTTGAGCTGAACCAGAACCTGACCTAGAACCAGAGCCAGACCCACCATTCACACCACCACCGCTACCTCCTCCTTGTCCACCTCCTTGAGCATATACCCCACCACCTGGGCCATAGCTACCAGCCTGACCCGAGCCTGATCTAGAGCCAGACCCACCATTCACCCCACTACCCCGCCTCCTCCACCTTGTACACCACCTTGTGCGTATACTCCGCCACCTGGGCTATAGCTGCTATCCTGACCAGATCCAGACTCAGAACCAGAGCCAGACCCACCATTCACCCCACCGCCGCCACCTCCACCTTGGCCGCCTCCTTGAGCATATGCTCCACCATGAGACCCATATCCACCAGCTTGAGCATATCCAACACCAGATCCAGCTTGAGCGTATACTCCATTTGTAATATGGATCATAGGGTTTTTTAATTCTAAAAAATCAAATAAAGTCTAAAAAATATGAATCTTGTCATAGTATTATAATATTATACGTATATACTATGATAAATGTTTGAAAATATTTAAATAATGTTATCATATAGGATGTTAATAAACTTGTGATTTTCTTGAGAGGAATTAGAGTTTTGAGAAGGAATGTAGATACTATGATAAATGTTTGAAAATATTTAAATAATGTTATCATATAGGATGTTAATAAACTTGTGATTTTCTTGAGAGGAATTAGAGTTTTGAGAAGGAATAGGTTATGATTGAAAATAAATTGTTGGTTAAATATTTGTTTGAACTTGAAACTTTTTATAATTAAAATACAACATATCTCATTCTATATATATTTTTTGTATTTTTTTAGATCCATTTTCTATTTTTAACTCATTAATTGTGTTTCTAGGATTTAAATTGAAATATGTGAAATTTGCACTGCAAGTACCTAAAATAATGCACTGAAATTTATAGAAAAAACATATTCACTATTTTGTGTACATTTTTAGTTCTTATTCACTAAATTTAAATAAATTTAAAATATATGTTACGAAACTCCATCGGTAATGTGAAGCTTAAAAGTTTTTTAATTCTAAAAAATCAAATAAATTGTGAAAAATACGAGACTTGTCGTGATATTATAATATTATACGTAGATATTATGATAAAAAATTGAAAATGTTTCAAGAAAGTTATCATACATGAATTTTACCTAGCATTATTTAAAACTTTTTTGTGCATGGTTTATTGTATATCATTGCTTATTATTAATTATTATTCCAATTTTGTATATTGGACCTTTTGACCTTTTGGAATTTTTTTGAAACGATGAACATTTCGAGTTAAACATTCGAATATGTATTCGTATTCGAAATATCATATCTAAAAACATATGAATCTGTATTCGTATTCGAAATCAAAATAGTTTCCTTTGTAAAAGTACTTATGCAACACCATAATGAAACTCAAACTTCGATCGGAGATGGATGCTAAGTAAAACTGTCTAGTTTTATAACAAAACTGACCATGCCATCTCTAGTGATCTCAGCACAGTCCCGAACTGAATTGTGATAATTTTTCTCCATAGGTTCAAGAAAACCACAAATAG
The DNA here is from genome assembly GCA_019279435.1 of Zizania palustris. Lineage (NCBI taxonomy): Eukaryota > Viridiplantae > Streptophyta > Magnoliopsida > Poales > Poaceae > Zizania > Zizania palustris. The sequence continues at coordinate 10,861,533 of JAAALK010000080.1, forward strand.
AGAAGAGAAAAAGACACAACAGTAAGGAACATATATACAACAATTCATTATGACTCATGCAATCTTCTCTAAAGATTTTCTTCGCTGGACTTTTTTACATATTTTTTCTTGACCAAAGATTTTGGTTGAGAAACAAACCAATTCAGGAGCACCGCTACCGCTATGGCAACCCGCCTGATGTTGGATGGCCGGATATGCGACTAGGGTGCCGAGGGCACAAGCATTAGGTTCAAGGTTTCCGGACCCGAGGATGCGGGTATCATGAGGATGACAAACGTGGACGGTGAGTGTGGTGCAGAGGGAGTGGATGACTAGGTGTAGACTAAAATGGGAGGCATGACTCAGTGCCAGTTGTGGAGACGACGACATGGGTGCATGCAACGGTTGCATCGGGGAGGAAGCTAGTGGGTGCATGCGACGGTTTCAACTGGGAGGAGGTCGCTGCGCGTGGAAGGGAGGAGGAACAAATAGACCAAACTTAACTTTGGCTTCAATATAGTAGAGATATACATTGTACTAAGCATTCATTCGTGCACTAGTACATACGAGAATTTTATTCATTTTTACATCCACATGATGCCCATTATTTATTATAATTTAAGTAAATAACATATCCCCCAAGTCTCATGTTGCACATGTGGCAGCAATATTAGCTAGTTTATTTGCACGAAGCACTTTTATGGGTATCCACCGGCGCTTCCAGATCCACTGCCTGAGCCACTACCATATCCATTTTGCCCGCCCCCACCACCACCACCTTGGCCGCCAGCCTGAGCGTATCCTCCATTGTAAGGACCATATCCTCCTGCTTGACCATATCCAGATCCAGAGCCAGAACCATATCCGGACCCACCATTTTGTCCACCGCCTCCACCTTGACCACCACCTCCTCCTTGAGCATATCCTCCACTGTAAGGTCCATATCCACCAGCTTGTCCATACCCAGAGCCTGACCCAGAACCATATCCGGATCCACCGTTCGCTCCACCTCCACCTCCACCTCCACCACCACCACCTCCGCTAGCATAGGCTCCACCTCCACTTGCTTGGCCATATCCAGAGCCATAGCCTGATCCCCCGCCGGAACCGCCGTTTGACCCACCACCTCCTCCCTGTCCGCCACCACCTCCTTCAGCACTAGCATATCTAGCTACTCGTGCATTGGCTAGTCCAATGCTTAGAAGGACAACGAAGCTAAGAGCCACGAGCTTAGCCATTGTGATCAACTTAGTGAAGTGGAGGATGAGATGCATATTTCCTGAAGGGTGCGTGGATATTTATAGCACCGGAGGGCATGTACGTACACATCTAGTTGTCTGGCAAGATGAAACTTGATCTCTAGCCAATCACTACGTTACTATATGATCAAAGTCTACTTCAGAGGGCAAGATTACAGCTGAATTAGGTGGAGTGTGACTTTTGTGGTTAGTTTTGCACACTTTCTTATTGGTAGGCCTGAAAATGTATATTTTACGTGTGATTTGATGTGAACAAAGCTATGGTCATGCATGCAGACGAACATGAAGAATAATACCGCCTGCTCTGACTCCAGGTATTTGAGCATCCAATGGGCAAAATTTTAAAGACTAATAGTTTGCCAAGTATCACACTAGCTAATTGATCGTTTTATATTCTATTTACAAAAGAACTTATGGATATTTAATTATAGAAGGCAAATTTTAAGATATGGACTGTTCATTTTTATAGATATAGCAGTCATTAATAAAAAAAGTTAACGTCTTACACCTTCTAGCTAGAATGTAATAAATCACCATGATCAAACGGGCATGATTAAAAAAGTCGATGTTTGACCTTTTAAGAAATAACAGGTCAAATCTTTTTTTTAACTAATGACTGAAATTATTTGAATCTATCTCTTATTACTGTTTACGGTGTAAGAGATATAGCTGGATAACGTGTAAATTAAAGTTGTCATGCATGCAGCTGGATGCCACCTGACTAGCTTCTAGTCGATTACTACGTAACTAAGAAGGTCTACTTCAGACTGAAAAAGATTATTACATACAAATTAATTAGGCAGGCTATATATGACTTTTGGGCTAGCAACAAGCTAGTTAATGGTTTTGCCGACTGAGCTCATGAGTAGGCCTGAATATCCGTTACGCGTGTGAATCGACGTCTCTCGGCTCCATACAGATTAGCTACTCTTGGGCATATAGCTAGATATAATAATACCACACGTACTCTGAGACCAAGTATATATCTGACCATGGAGTATGCATAACTAATTAGTATATAGCGGCTTATATTGGATGCATGGTATATACTGTATATAACTAAGTCGGTACGTACCATAACACAATAGCTAGCTTACATGCATTATTACGATAAGACAATAGTATAGATAAGTCATAATAACGTACTCCCATCTTTACATACTAAGTAGAAAAATTATTTAGAGTTGACTAAATTTATAAAAATGTGCAAATAATTATAATATATATCAAATTAGTTTTATTAAATCCACATATAATATGTGGTAGTAGTGTATTTATTTGATATTACCAGTATTAATATATTTTATTTCAACTTGGCCAAATTATATATCAAAACATCATTTTATTGAGTGCCTAGCACTTTACCCGGTGTATTTTTTCAGAGACTCTGCAATGACGAGGGTTATTTGCCAAGTGCCGGCTAAATACACTCAACGAACACCAAATAAACTCGGTGAAGTTTGACACTTGACAAAATATTAGAAAAAAGTCGATTGAAACAGAGGTCGCGGTGGTGTGTTTATGTAGGCAAAATTTTTTAGGGTTTTCTGGGTTTGCTGAGTGTTTTTTAAAAACACTCGGCAAACTCAGGATACTCATCATTTTGTGTGAATAATATTTTGAGCGTATGTGATATTTGTAATTTTGTTTGAGCTTGAATATTTTGTACACTCAAAATACAACATATTTTATACTGAGTAAGATTTGCATTTTTCTACATCTGTTTTCTATTTTTAATTACTTAATTGTATTTGTAGGATTGAAATTGAAATGGGTGAAATTTGAATTGGAATTTCCTAAAATAATAAACCAAAATTTATAGAAAAATTATATTTATTTTTTACTCCATTTTTAGTTCTTATCCACTAAATTTAAAGAAATTTTAAAAAATCTAGGGTGTGACACTTTATCAGCGATGTGGAACTTAATGATTTTTTAATTAAGAAATAAAATAAAGTATATATGAAAAACACGAGACCTATCATATCATAGTGTTATTGTTGACACGAAAATGTGCCCCCTCACTTGGGTCAGTTCGATGATCCAAAAGTGTGTGGATACTTAGGGACAAGCCTAAACGTAACACAACACTGACGACGTGTTCCGACTACCTTAACAGTGGCAAGGGGGGTAGAGTCACCGGGTAATCAGATCACACAGAAATAATCCAATTAGCCAAAAAGAAATATATTGAATAAAATAAATCAGCAAGCTGACTGGAGCCTAACTGATTCGAAGTGTACCGTGCGAAGGGTTTCACCGAAGGGTACCTTCGGCGTCTGATGCGAAGGGTATCACCGAAGGTAGTCTTCGGTGTTCGGACAGAACTGGTCAAAGGCAGGCTCCGAACAGATCTTCACACAAAATCACCTCCGAACAGCGAGGTTTGGTGGGAAGTTTCTGACACGACAAAAATATTCCAACACGACGCACTGTCGTGACTTCGTTGGCGCGGGGTGCAAACGTGGCGAAGCCTGATGTGATGAAGCCTGTTGCAGAGCGTGTTGGCACGCATGACCTGGTCAAACGGACAATAGCGTGACGGTCCAACACGGGTAGTCGAAGCAGTATTCCCACCGAAGGGTGTTCTGGCAGCCTCCGAAACCAGTCTCCTGGCTCCGGACACCTCCGGTGAAGTTGCTCCGAATGTGGAAACCTGCAACAGAACAGAGATCAAGTGCCAATTCGGCCTAGGGACTGGATCTGCTAAGTGTCGCAGTAAGGAAACGAAGGTAGCAATCTGTTACGTAGATTAACGGGTACTTCATAGATGAAGTAACAAGGCGATAGCAATCTGTTACGTAGATTAACGGGTACTTCACGAGTGAAGTAACAAGGCTTACCATGGTTTCGATGTGGCCGGCGGAGGGCTTCCAGGCAAACCCACGAAGGTTGCAGAAAAGTAAAATAAAAGTAAAGGTACGGTTCAAAACTAGGGCTTTGTGATTGATTTGTGTTGGGGAGCTTAATGAACCGGCCTCACCCCTATATTTATATGGGGTGGTCTTTTAATCTCTAATATTAATCTATTAAGATTCGGCCTAATCACACGTAGGGATAAAATTATCTAGAATTAGACTCAAACTCTCTCTCTCTCTAGAAATCAGCCCGAAGTGGGCCTTCGGCAGGGCCCGCTGAAGCCTGTTCCTCGGGCCGAAGCTTCGGCGAGGCAGGCCTCTGAAGGCCTTTGGGTCGAAGCTAACAGGCCACTGGAAAGCTTCCGAAGCCCAAAGCTCAATGGGCCTTCGGCCCTATAGGGCTTCGGCCCGATCCAGGACATGTGTATTTTTTTGCCTAGATTACCAAAATTGATATTTTGACAATCTTTACCATTTAATGCCATTTTTGCTATCAACACATGCCCCCTGCCTTTTAGTGAACTAAGTGAACTAAAAGCATAACGGGCTAAGGACGATACTTTCCATATCGGCCTCTCGACACTTTCAAGCGATTTGCCACACACTTGGGAAATACTTTTTTAAGTACCTTCCATTCAAAGCTCATCGAAACCTCTCTCCTTGTAGAGATTCTAGCACATATGACTTACCTGGAGCGATTTAGGCTATTTTGAAAGGGCCTTCCCAACTAGGTGACCACTTACCAAATTTGGGGCTCTTAGTGCCTAAGGGCAAAATCATCTTCCAAACCAAGTCACCAACTTGAAACGATTTTGGTTTAACTTTCTTATTATACGCTCTAGCTACTCTCCTCTTGTCTATCTCTATAGCTTCTAAAGCCCTTAGCCTCTTATCAGTCACTTCTTCTAAATTGTCCTTCAAAAGAATTTCATATTCATCGACCGATAAGCCATCTTGCTTTAGAACTCTTAAAGAGCCAAGATCCACTTCTATAGGTAGAACAACCTCTTGCCCATATACTAGCTCATATGGACTAACTTTGGTAGCACCGTGCTTTGCAATTCTACAAGCTCATAGCGCCTTGGAAAGCACTTCATGCCACCTCTTAGGGAACTCTTCTATTTTCCTCTTGATGAGCTTAATCACGGTTTTATTACTAGACTCGGCCTGACCATTGGCCTGAGCATAATATGGTGAAGAGATTATCAACTTAATACCATAAAACTCGACAAAGTTTCTCACTTATTTAGAAACAAATGAAGTACCTTGATCTGTATTGAGAGTTTGGGGAATACCGAATCTATGTATAATGTGCTTCAAGATAAAATCAGTTACCTCATTGTGAGTCTTATTGTTGAGAGGCACGGCTTCGGTCCATTTGGTGAAGTAGTCTGTTGCCATCAACACGAACCGATGCCCTTTTGAAGAAGGAGGATAAATTACGATAAGACAATAGTATGGATAAGTCATAATAACGTACTCCCATTGTTACATACTAAGTAGAAAAAATATTTAGATTTGACTAATTTTATAAAAATATGCAAATAATTATAATATATATCAAATTAGTTTTATTAAATCCACAGTATGTGGTAGTAGTGTATTTATTTGATATTACCGGTATTGATATATTTTATTTAAACTTGTTCAAATTATATATCAAAACAACATTTCATTTAGTGCCTAGGCACTTACCTCAGTGTATTTTTTGGGCACTCAGCGATTGATTATTGGCCAAGTGCTGGCTTAATACACTAAATGAACACCAAATGTACACTTGGTGAAGTTTGACACTCGACAAAAAAAAGTCGGTTAAAACAGAGGTCCCGGCGGTGTGTTTAGGCAGGAAAAATTTTGGGGGTTTTCTTGGTTTTCTGAGTGTTTTTTTTAAAAAACACTCAGGAAACTCAAGATACTCGTCATTTTGTGTGAATAATATTTTGAGCGTATGTGTTATTTGCAACTTTATTTGAGCTTGAATATTTTTGTACACTCAAAATACAACATATCTTATACCGAGTAAGATTTGCATTTTTCTATGTTTGTTTTCTATTTTTAATTACTTAACTGTATTTGTATGATTTAAATTGAAATGGGTGAAATTTGAACCGTAATTGCATAAAATAATAAACCAAAATTTATAGAAAAATTATATTTATGTTTTTACACTATGGTTGTGACACTTGATCGACAATGTGGAACTTAATGGTTTTTTAATTCAAAAAATCAAATAAATTATGAAAAACATGAGACATATCATGGTGTTATGATATTATATGTAGATAATATGATAAAAATTTAAAAATGTTTCGATAAAGTTTTCATGTAGATTGTTAAAATATTCAATCAAATACAATATAGTCTATCTCATGTTAAAATCTTGTATTTTTCTAGATCAAATTACTATTTTTAATTCATGTGAAAATTTGAAGCCGGATGGTTAGTTTGTGGAAGTTACCATATTGGAAGAATTTGAAGTTGAGACATAATCTTGATGTCATGCATATTGAGAAAAAAACATATGTGAGAGCTTGATTGGGATAATTCTCAATATATCTGGAAAGACAAAAGACACATTAAAAGCAAGGCTTGATCTCAAAGATTTAGGAATTAGAAGGGAGATGCATCTTAGGTATGATGGACAATCATGTGAGATGCCTCATGCTCAATACACCTTGTCCACACAACAAAAGAAGGTGTTTTGTGAATATTTGCGGGAGGTAAAGTTTTCAGATGGGTTTGCTTCCAACATCTCAAGATGTTTAAATGCTGAAGGAAGGAAGGTACAAGGACTAAAAACACATGATTGTCACATTCTTTTGCAAAGAGTATTTCCAGTTGCCATGAGAGGATTTTTGGATAGTCACTACTGTAGTGGCGTTGGGCAAAACTACTGTAGTGGCGGGCCATTAGATTCCCGCCACTACAGTTGCTGGTGCTGACGGCAGCACCAGCGCCCGCCACTACTATTGGTAAAGTAGCTACTATTGGTAAAGTAGTGGCGGTTGGTGCTGACGTCATCCCAGACCACCACTATTTTACCAATAGCAGTGGCGGGCGCTGGTGCTGCCCGCCGCTGCTAAGCTGTCCGCCACTAAAGTATTGATGGCATCACTTGCGATCGCCACTACTATTCTAGCTATAAATGCGTAGCTTCTTCCTCCACGAGCTCTACCGGAGTTCGCATTTAATTTTGTCCGTACAATGGCGACAAAAATCTAGATAAAGAGGGGGGAGGCTTTGTTTTCGTTTCTTTTGAAGGATTTCATTCTAGGAGGTAAATCCATGCCGAATCTCACATTTATTTTGTATTTAATCATGTATACAATGAGTTATTAGCGTTTTACTAATTTAGGGTTTGTGAATAGAAATTTTCAAATAATCTTCCATTTACAGTTTTTCCTTCTCCCAAATGAACAAATATGACCCTCCTCACAATTATTCATCACTTGTATATTGATTTACGTCATTTTAACCTCTTTTTTAATTTGATTTATGATTATAGATCTAGAGTTATGTTGTTTGGAGAGAGAGAAACCAATATAGTTAATTTATTTAATAATTTTTTCTGCTTAATACATAGTTTGAATTAAATCATTTTTAATTAATGTTGTTATGAGCGATAATAAATCAATATATTTTCAATTTGTAAATTACTGAAATTAACAATAATGAATTTATTAATATTTTTTCAAATAATGTATGATTTAGATGGAGCACAGGTCCTGGATGTACTCGTCCAACGACGGAGATGTGGTGGCATATTTTAACAGGGTAACTGAATTTATTGAAGCTACCACACAATATGCTTACTGTCAGAGTGAAGAGGCAATATATTGTCCTTGTAAAGTTTGTAAAAACAAAGCGATGTATCCGTGTTCAAATCGTGAAACCATACAATTTCACTTGTTGAAAAATGGTTTCATGAAGAACTATTATATATGGACGAAACACGGTGAGATGGGCCAAAATCCTCCTGAAGATTATGATGTGCCGCAAGATGCTCATCAACATAGAAGAGGTTGTGATCATACATCCAACATAACACATGATGATGTTGATCAACATGATGATGATGATGCCTTTGATGTGGAGGAACTGATGCGAAATGTTGCGCCTGAGGTGCTGTTGCAGAGAACTACAACCAAAGGATACGATAACTTTGAAGCACTTGACAAAGCATCAAAAAACCTTCTTTACGAGGAACGCCACGGATGCGATAAGCAGTATACTGTGTTGTACACAATTCTTGAGCTTATGAAACTGAAGGCCAGCAATGGATGGTCTGACACTAGTTTTTCAGATCTTTTACAACTCCTAAAAAAGTTTTTGCCGAAACCCAATGGTCTACCATCTGATATGTACCAAGCAAAGAAGATGATTTGTCCGTTGACTTTGGGCGTTCAGAAGATTCATGCTTGCCTGAACCACTGTATCCTATATCGAAAAGAGTATGGATTGTTAGAGAGATGTCCGCAGTGCAACGCAAGTCGATACAAATGTCCAAATGACTGTGTGGAGGACTACAATGACCACCAGAAGAAGAATAATAAGAGGTTGCAGAGGAGGAATAAAAATGTTATTGAAGACCATCCTGGAAAAAAGACGGAGAGGAAAGTTCCAGCCTTAGTAATGTGGTACCTACCGGTGATTGATCGCTTGAAACGTATGTTCTCTAATCCTAGAGATGCTGAACTATTAATCTGGCATTTCACTGGGCGAAAGAAGGACGGAAAACTTCGGCACCCTGCGGATGCTAGGTAGTGGAAATCATTTGACCTGGCCCATCCAGATTTCTCGGACGATCCTAGAAATATCAGGATGGGACTTAGCACGGATGGAATGAATCCCTTCGGTGAGATGAGGAACCCATATAGTATGTGGCCGGTATTTCTATGCTTTTTCAACATTCCATCATGGTTGTGCCATAAAAGAAAATACCTTATGCTCACTACTCTAATTTCTGGTCCAAAACAACCTGGCAATGACAATGATATCTTTCTAGAGCCTTTGATGGAGGATATGAAACATCTATGGGAACATGGTGTTTGTGTGTGGGATGAGCACAAGAAAGAGCACTTCAATCTAAGAGCCATGATCTTTTGCACCATAGCTGACAACCCAGGATGCATGTCCCTAACAGGACAGGTTAAAGGAAAGACAACATGTGTATTGTGTGCGAACAAGACAGAATCTATGCATCTTCCATCATTCGTTAAGACGATATATATGTGACACCGCAGATTTTTACCAAAAAACCACAAATATCGAAGAAATAGGAACCATTTCAACGGTACAATCGAGCTTGGACAGCCTCCACGACATCGAGATGGCAAATTTCTATTCGAAATGGTAATGAATATCAAAGTTGTTTTCAGAAAGAAGAGGAAGAAATCTGAAAAAATTTCAAAGGACGCTCCATTTAAAAAGCAGTCAATCTTCTTTATATATTTGCCCTATTGGAAGGAGTTGGAGATTGGTCATGCTATCGATACAATGCACGTTGAGAAGAATGTCTTCGAAAGCACCATCGGTATTTTGTTAGACATACCGGGCAAATCAAAAGATGGACTCAAAGTACGAAGGGACCTTCAAACTCTCAGAATTAGACCCGAGCTTCACCCACAGGAAAGGGCCAATAGAAAATTTTTCCTTCCGGCTGCTAGCTATAACCTCACAATTGACGAGAAAAGATCAATCTGCAGGTGTCTACATGGAATTAGAGTTCCAACAGGATTATCAACGAATATAAAGAATATTGTCTCCGTAGCAGATTTGAGGATGAGCGGCTACAACACTCATGATTGTCATGTTATGCTTGGGCTATTCCTCGCCATCGCATTAAGAGGAATCAAACATTCATTTCTAAAGATGGTGATAACACGCATGTCTCACTTCTTCAATGTCATATCAAAGAAGGTGATCGACACTGAAGAGTTAAATGAATTACGTAAAAAAATGAGGGAGACTATGTGTCATCTTGAGATGTGCTTTCCTCCTTCATATTTTGATATTATGGAGCACTATATGATACATATAGCAGACCAAATCTTTGTTCTCGGTCCAACGTACCTGCACAATATGTATGCGTACGAGCATCTAATGGTTATCTTCAAGGGTTACGTATGAAATCGTGCTTATCCAGATGGTTCCATGATAGAGGGCTACACGACTGAGGAAGTCATTGAGTGCTACGCAGATTACATAAGAGATGGAAGACCAATAGGAGTTCCCGTGTCCCGGCACCATGGAAGACTCACCGGTAAAGGAACTAAAGGCAAGAAAATCATACGAGACAATAGCTACCAAACAATAAGAGAATCACATTACAGTGTAATGCATCAGTTGGCGATTATGAGACCATATGTTGAACAACACCTGCAAGAGCTTCGTGAAAAGAATGAAGATCGCGATGAACAACGGATTATGAAATAACACAAAATTCATTTCACATCATGGCTGAGGGATCTAAACCTTTCGATTGGAGAAACCGACGAAGAGATGATGATAAATAAATTGTCTTACGGTCCATTCAGCATGGTTAAAACATGGCAAGCGTATGACATCAATGGTTTCACATTCTATACCAAAGCAAAGGATCAAAAGAGTCAGCGCCAAAATAGTGGTGTCAGAGCAGATGCAGAAAATAGCATTGGACAAAAGAATGCTTACTATGGATACATCGAAGAAATATGGGAACTTAACTACAGGAACTCTATAGAAATCCCATATTTAAGTGCCAGTGGGTCAGACATCCAGAAGGTGTGGAGGTGGATGATTACGGGTTTACGATAGTTGACCTTAATAAGGTGGCTTATAAAGATGACCCTTGGATACTCGCTCAATCCGTGGCACAAGTATTTTACATACTTGATCCTAAAGATGAGAAAAAATACATTGTTGCTCCAGGAAAACAAAGAATTGTTGGAGTTGATGGAGTCGAAGATGAAGAAGAATACAATCAGTTTGATGAGGTGCCATTTTTCGTTGACATATCAAGGATCAATGTGGTTGAAGCAAAACTATCATTTGGTAGTGTGATTCCTTATCAACGCACCAATGGCGATGGAAAATTAGTGCAAGGCTAGATCATTTATGTTTAGCGTGCGTATTTGTAAAATCAATTATGTCAACTATGTAAAATCGAGTGACGTAAACTGAGGCAGAAAAATACCAACTTTTTAAATTTGATAAGTTATGTGTATTTTTATTGTTAAAAAAATTCAAGTTCAAACGAGGATTTAAACATCAATAAAAAAGTGCTGAAAATTTAAAAAAGTACAAAACAGAAAAAAATGTTGTTTTGGCGCCAACAGCAAGGTTCGAACCTCAAACCGCCTGCCGGCAGCAAGGTTCGAACCTCGAACCGCATAGCACCAAAGCACCCCCCGCACCACTGCGCTACAAAGTCTTTCTCGGCAAGGTGTGCAGTGTATGCTAGATAATCCCTACCTCTACCTGGACTTTTTTTGCATTTAAATACCAATTTCTGTTAATCAAAAATACCAATTTTTGCAATTAGAATATTGGTGTTGTATTTTTATTGTACAAAAAGTTTCAAGTTCAAAGGAAGAATCAACTATAGGTTTTCCTTTCAAACCTGAGTCATTTCATCTCTAAACCCTAATTCATCCCCGGAGAATCTTAGGTTTCTTAACGCCCTACATGATTATTTTCTGGAAACAATTTTATTTTTTATGACAACATCTATGGATCGATCATATCATAACAACATGACAAGTCTCATATTTTTTAGGCTTTATTTTATTATTTGAGGATTAAAAAACTATAAAATAGAAGTTATCGATCGAGTGTTGTGGAAACCTACATTTTTTATGATGGTTTTAAATTTATTGGATAATAACTAATTATAGAGTCAAAAACATGAATATGGTTTTTCTATAAATTTTGGTGAATTATTTCATGTCTTGTAGTTCAAATTGAACTTATTTTGACTTTGATCATAAAAACACACTTAATGAAATAAAAACAGTAAACTGAGGAAGAAAAATACCAATTTTTGCAATTAGAAATTGGTATTGTATTTTTATTGTACAAAAAGTTTCAATTTCAAAGGAAGAATCAACTATAGATTTTGCTTTCAAACCTCAGTCATTTAATCTCTAAACACTAATGTATCCCCGGAGAATCTCAGGTTTCTTAATAAAATAAAATAAAGTAAAGTGAGGCAGAAAAATACCATTTTTTTAAATTTGATAAGTTATGATGTATTTTTATTGTTAAAAAAATCAAGTTCAAACTAGAATTTAAGCATCAATAAAAAAGTCATGAAAATTAGAACAGAAATGAAAAAAAATGTTTGGATGCTAGCAGCAAGGTTCGAACCTCAAACCGCATGGCACCAAAGCAACTCCCCTCACCACTGCGCTACAAAGTCTTGCTCGACAAGGTTGGCAGCGTATGCTAGATAATCCCTACTACCCATATTAGTAGTAGCGGTCGGTGACGTCAGCGGCCCGCCACTACTATACTGGTAATATATAGTTTTTGCCACCCTCCCAGACTAAACCCTAGTAGTGGTGGTCGGTGACGTCAGCGGCCGTCACTACTAAGTCTTCGCCCGCCACTACTACGAGAAATATCAGTGGCGGGCATGCTGACGTCAGCGTGTGCCCGCCATTACTACTGGTAATATATAGTTTTTGGCTCCCGCCCAGACTAAACTCTAGGTCATTTGCAAATCAAACTCCCACCGTCCCCCTTGGAGACCACCGCCACCACAGTTTCCCATCACCATCACCGGAGCCGCGCGCCGTCGGAGACTGCCACCGCTACCGGAGACCGCCGCCAACCTCGGAGACCGCAGCCGCCCTCGGAGACCATCGCCGCCACCGTTTCCCGGCGCCATCACCGGAGCCGACCCGTCGCCACCGTCGGAGCCCGCCACCGCCCCCCGAAGCCCACGTCGCTGTCCCCGGACCCCGCGCTGCCATCCCTGTCCCTGAGCGCACGCCGCCGTCCCCGTTCAGGTTGCTAAAAATTTTCCCTTTTCCAATTTTCTCTGAAATTAATTCCCTGGTTGAGAAATTTCCCCTTGAATTCATTGCAAGGTGTTTAGATGATTAAGTTTTTTTAAATTCTAATTTCTTGATCAAACATAAAGATTAAATAGCAAGTTTGTGATGTAGTCTTTAATTTGACTCATTGGAGCTAAATCTGTGATTTCAGTTGTATCTAGTAGAAGTTTAAAACTCCAGGTTGTATCTTGAGTGTATTTTTGAGAGAGGTAGGCCAACACAAGCTAAGTTAGGTTTCTAGGGTTTATTTTCCTTAGAGCATCTCCATTTTACTTGCTAAATATGAATTGCTATGCAAATGGAGCTATATTTAATCAATTTATATACAATGGAGATGCTCTTACATTTGTGGATAGTTATCATTTGTAGAACCACTGTATACTACATTGTTACACCTGTTTTGGCATTGATTAATGGAAATGTACCATTCACCCAATATATATTAGTCTAATTTTGGGTGAAGTCTTCTATATCTAAGTTATGCCATGAGAAATATTGCATAGCACATTACCACTTTTTTAGAACAACTTTTAGAGGCCTATGATGCAAATTGTAATTGAGTTATCTCATGTATGTCATCAAGCCGTGGGACACATCCATTCCCGTCAACAACTTCTTCTTTCTCGTGTTGCTGACAAGGAATGGATGTGCTCACGGTTCCATGGCAGCCATGAATATATTTGAAAAACAACACAAAATATGTTGAGGCCTCAACAACACTAGAGAGAGAGAACAACACAATCTCCAAACTTGAGAATTAATATAGTGGCTTCGGAAGTAATAGCTGACTACTGTAGCCAAGAAGAGTTTTCATACATTTCCCACCTTTGACACTGTGATCAGTTTACTACTGCTATTACTTCTAAGGCTACTATACTAATCCTCAAGTTCATCCGGCTGAAGACCAACATTAGATTCTGCAATTCCTTTTAGAGGCCTATGATGCAAATTGTTATTGAGTTATCTCATGTATGTCATCAAGCCATGGGACACATCCATTCCCATCAACAGCTTCTTCTTTCTCGTGTTGCTGACAGGGAATGGATGTGCTCATGGTTCCATGGCAGCCATGAACATTTTGAAATACAACACAAAATATGATGATGCCTCAACAACACTAGAGAGAGAGAACGACACAATCTCCTAACTTGAGGATTAATATAGTGGCTTCGGAAGTAATAGCTGACTACTGTAGCCAAGAAGAGTTTTCATACATTTCCCACCTTTGACACTGTGATCAGTTTACTACTTCTATTACTTCTAAGGCTACTATACTAATCCTCAAGTTCATCCGGCTGAAGACCAACATTAGATTCCGCAATTCCTTTTAGAGGCCTATGATGCAAATTGTTAATGAGTTATCTCATATAAGTCATAAAGCCATGTGACACGTCCATTCCCATCAACAGCTTCTTCTTTCTCGTGTTGCTGACAGGGAATGGATGTGAACATGGTTCCACGGCAGCCATGAAAATTTTGAAAAACAACACAAAATATGTTGAGGCCTCAACAACACTAGAGAGAGAGAACAACACAATCTCCTAACTTGAGGATTAGTATAGTGGCTTCAGAAGTAATAGCCTCTTAACTATGAAAATATGACAGCAGACCTTTTTTGCATAACCAAAATTCTGATACATTAGCCTCTTAACTATGAATAGTTTATCTATGGCAGAAGAAGGACGTTCCATTGAGGAGCTCATCTACGAGTCTCCCGCAAAAACAAATAAAGAGGGTTCATCTGAAGGATCCTCCGATAGCGAATCTTCGTACCACTCTCCGGAGAATGAACATCCAATGGAGCCTAGGAAGAAGAGAACGAGAGAAGACGCCAATGAGGATTACATTCCTGAAGCTCAAGCGGAGGTAATTATTGCGTTAGTAACAAGTCAGAGCAACTTCTAACCGAGGATTACATTCCTGAAGCTCACATTGTCTATCATCGTAGGATCGTCCAAAGCGAGGAAGCAAGCGTCGATTATTCCAAGTCGAGAAAAGAACAACTATTGTCCCAGCTATTGAGTCAGCTGAGCCAACAGATGTTGAGCCCGCTGCCACAACATCCTCTGCAAATGCGAAGAGGAGAGGGAAACGGGAGAAGAACAAGCTGCATACAACTATCTATGAGGTTGAAGAAGTGCATGTTGATGGGGCTCCAAAGAAGCCAAAAGAAATCACAGCTAAGTGGCATAAAGACTGTGGATGTCTCGCCAGGGAGCGATGTAAGATAGTTTAGAAAAATTGGAAGAGTGTCCCTGAAGCTACAAAGAACGAATTGTGGCAGCATATAAAAGCGCATTATAAATTCTCGGAAGACCGCTTAGAAGACGCTAAAGCTGCCACATTGAAGACTATCAGGAAGGCTCTTCGTACATTTAGGACTAAAATGAACACACAATACCTTCAGAAAGATGAGTCGCCGCTCAACGACTACGGCTTTATAACGCCAAATGAATGGAACGAATTCAAAATGTAGCATTGCTCGGAAGAAGCCAAACAAGAGAGCATCATCTTCAAAGAACTTAATAAGAAGAATAAGTTCCCACATAAACTTGGGCCAGGTGGATATAAGGCCAAGGAGGATGAGTGGAGTAGAAAGGAGGAGGAGGACCATGCGACTGGGTTACCTGAACAGTTTTTCAGGTGCTGATCAGCGCACTAAGAGATGGCTCCTAGGTCGAGCTAAAAAAACACCCGAGGGCCAATATATGCTCTCCGACTCACGGACTAGTGAAGTATTCCAGAAAGCACAGGAAATCACTGAGTTGGAGAAGACTGGAAAGTTCAAGCCCAAGGGATGTAATGACCAGCTTACATCTGCTCTCAGAAACGAGGAACATCGAGGGCGCACCCGAGGTGTCTCTTCTATAGCACCCTGGAAAAATACTTTCAAGAAACAGGAGGGTGCCACATACAAGAAGCATCAAGCACGCACAGACGACGCCGCAGAGCGCCGTGCATAGTGGGAGCAACACATTTTTGAATTTATTAATGAGAATCCAAACATAATGCAGGATGCAGCGGGACAAATAATTGTGCCAGAGGTATGACTCGACGTACCAAGCAGTGTTGGCTCAGTACAAGACAAATTTCCTGTAAATTATATTAAAGAGGACACACCATGTAGCCTACATGTACCGATAGGGCACAAAGGGCATTCCCAAGAGGCTGCACGAGGCATTGCTATGCCTGGGGATTTATTTCACAATCGGCCTATTCCTGCTGAGTATACCAAGGTTCAGGTCAATGAGATCACCAACGATAGATTTATTAATGACCCCTTGGATCTTCCAATGCCTGATGAGGGGATTGAGACAATCAGAGATGCTCTGAATAACTTTGTCCTATGGGCGAGCCGAGATATCAAATTACTGCAGACAAGTTCTCAGAGTAAATCGCCTATTGTCTCATCACAATCCCCCACATATCTTTCATCTCAGGATGTGCAAAATATAGGATCTTTATCACCTGTTGATGAGTGTGAGATAGAGGAAGAGGCAGAGGAAGAGCCAGTGCCCAATAAAGTGGCAGAAGTGACAGAATCGAAAGTGACTGAGCCTGATCCTCAAGTGACAGAGCCAGTGCCAGTGCTTGAGCCCACTGATGAGCCCAACACAAAAGTGCCAGATCCAGATCAAATGTCAGTGCTAGTTCTGGCCGAGCCTCAAGTGCCAGTGGCCAAGCCCATAACAAAAGTGCCAGTGCTAGTGGCCGAGCCTGAAAAACAAGATGCACACCCAAAGCCAGCAATCCACAAGATAATTGTTCAAGTTGGGCAGTGTTCTGCGCCGAAATCTGAGATGCTTAAATTTTTTACTACTATGGGACAAACACGTTCTACGCTCGAAGTGGCTCCCATAAAGGCTCCAGTACAAAAGCAGGCGGGCTCACTTTCTGTTGATAAATGGACCTACGGAGACGAGGATTATATCGAATACGAACTAGGCAAACCATTATTACCCCAACGAGTACTTAAGAGTATGCCTTGGCAGATGAAAACATTTCATGACTGGTACCGCAAAGCGTCTTCGTTAGGAGTTACACAAATAGAACTGAAGGTTCCACAAGAAATATTCAACTGCCCAGAGTTTAAGCTTGCACTATTTTTCGACGACTTCCATCGGATGTTTTGTCTGCAGCAAACCGACATCACAAGCATGATGCTCTGGTGCATGTAAGTACTTTATACTTTGTCAATACAAAGCAAAAATCAATCATGTCTTATATTGACTATTGTTTCATAACATATGCAGTTGTAATTCATGTTGTGACGCGTCTAATATATATGGGTACTTGAACCCGTCATTCATAAGCCAAAGTGCGCTGAACCCGACACTAAACCAGAACGATAGCAAGTACTGGACGGCGGGTAAGAAAAACTTTCAAAGGAAGATGTTCAATAAAGACCAAGACGCACTTAAGAAGAAGAAAAGGAATTGTGCCGCGTTGTATTGCGCGATGCATGGATCAATGGAAGGACAAAGAAATGATAAGTGGGGCATATAACTTTAAGTAAGTATACCCACTATATCCTCTTAATCACGTTTTATCGATTATGAAACTAACATAATCATATATTACTTCTTTCGATAGTGATCATTGGATTGCACTTCTGATTTACCCAAAGAGCTCAAGGGTTTATGGGCTCGACTCGCTCGACAAACCCAAAAAAGAATATCAAGATATATTAAATGTTATTCAGAGTGCATACAAATACTACGTGGAAAAGTTAGGTGGCCCACATGATCCACAGAGGCCGAAAGATATGCTTATCAGAACCAACTATCCGGTAATATTATATTTTTAAATTTCTTAATTCAATTGATAAAGCCAAACTATATATCGTTCTAACTTTGTCTATTTTGAAGTGTCACAAACAATCTCTTGGTTCGGTGCATTGCGGCTATTATACTTGTGATTTCATGAGCAATAACTTAGGAAAGTTTGCGCGGACAGTATCTGGGGATACTAAAGAAGTAAGTTGATTTCTTGTGTGTTAATCTAATATAACTTGCAGCATATGTACTTATATGTTACGTATGCAGGCGTCAGGTCCATCAATCGTTGCCCAGAAGAGCCAACTCTCAGAATCACAAATGTACGAAATCGTATCAAGGATGTGCCGCTTCACGATGCATGAGATTCTTCATGAGCTTGGAGTATTGTTCGATCCTAAGAGTGAAGTGGCCAAGCATCCAACTCTGTATGATTGGGCCGGAAGAATGAAAAGGAAAGCACAACAAATCGATAAGAATTTTGAAGATGAGAAGAAAAAAAAGATGCGCAAGATATGAGTTGGCCTTCCAAGAAAACATAAACCGCATGAGCATGTATTTGTGAAACAATGGTTAATTTTGAAATTTTGATAGATGAAAACTTTTTAAACTTGATGTGTGATGAAATGTAAACTTTGTAAATTTGTAAATTGATGAGATGTGTTGTTGTTGTGTTGATGTGTTGCTGTTGTGGATGTGTATGTGGATATGTGGATGTTTTGTTGCTGTGTATGTAGATGGCTGTGTGAAGCATATAATGTAAACTTTGTAAATTTGTAAATTGATGAGATGGATGGTTGTTGTGTTAATGTGTTGCTGTTGTGGATGTGTATGTGGATATGTGGATGTTTTGCTGCTGTGTATGTGGATGGCTGTGTTAAGCATATAATTTCTATGTTTTGGTTTGTGGGAATGTGAATTAAGGTTCACAACATTCTGTGTAATGGGTTATACACAGCAGTGGCTCAGTGGTGGCAGGCGCGCTGACATTATCTGCCCGGCACTGCTATTGCTAACAGTAGTGGCTGGCAGATGAGGTCAGCACGCCCGTTACTGCTGTTGACACAGTGGTGGTGGGCGCGCTGACCTCATCTGCCCGCCACTGCTAACCAGGGATAGCAGTGGCGTTAGAGCAGTGGCGGACTGGATGCCCGCCACTACAGGTCATTTTTGCCCGCCGCTACAGTATCGCTTTGTAGTAGTGAGTGACATTTTTGGAGCAATAGCTGAATTAGGAAAGTTTTTTACGGAATTGTGTAGCAAGTCTCTTAACAAGGATGTGTTGGCTTCAATGAAGAAAGAAATTCCAATAATTTTGGTAAAACTTGAGAAAATATTCCAACCGGACTTTTTTGATGTGATGATACACCTTGTTGTACATTTACCAGATGAGGCATTGCTCCGAGGTCCAGTGCAATATGGGTGGATGTACCCAATTGAAAGGCACTTGTATACTTTGAAGCGCTATGTGAGGAATAGGGCACGACCCGAAGGTTCAAT
The DNA here is from genome assembly GCA_019279435.1 of Zizania palustris. Taxonomy (NCBI): domain Eukaryota; kingdom Viridiplantae; phylum Streptophyta; class Magnoliopsida; order Poales; family Poaceae; genus Zizania; species Zizania palustris. The sequence goes on from JAAALK010000080.1 coordinate 10,880,942, forward strand.
TGCTCAGTCCTATATTGCTAGTGAATGTCTGACTTTTTTCTCTAAATATATGGATGATGTTGAAACAAAATTTAATTGGGAACAAAGAAATATAGGTTTCACTGATGAAGAAGCATATGGTGTTGATATTTTTGGGCATGGAGTTAATTTTACTTCTGCACCTGAATTTGTATTAGTTCAGATTGAATGATGAATGTGTTTTTACTAGTGGAGTTTCTCTTAGATGGTGGCATGGCCAATGGAGGTGATGCCATTAATGATGGGCAGAACCGGATGGCCAATGAAGGTGCTATTTCTTACACTACCATTAACACTGTATTAGTTCAGATTTAATGATGAATGTGCTCTTAATAGTGGCCTTTCTATTAGATGGTGGCATAGCCAATGGAGGTGATGGTGGACTTAACATTACCCGGGATGGTGTGGACATCCAAACGGCCATCAACGGTGATTACCTATTTTAAATTACAAGACACTATTTATTTACAATGTTGCACATTACCACATAGTTTCTATGTATATTTGTACACAGGAGGAAAGGAGCGTCGGGAGAGGGGACCTAATATGGGCCATGGTCTTCAAAGGATTAATCGATCTCGACGTGTCTAACTACCTGTTGTCATTCCTGAAGGGAAGATACGGCATGTGGTACCTCTTGTTGCTGCAAAGTTTGCAACTGAGTGTAACATTACAGTAAGGAACCATGTTCTTGTGCTTAAGCATTGGAAGGATTACAAGGAGCCTAGACTACTTAGTCTTTTCATTGGGAAACTTGGTGTAAGTACATTCTCTAGGCCTTCCACCACTTCATTATAATTTTTAGCCATTAATGTTCTTATACATTTCTTTTGTTTGTCAATAGGAAAAGTTTGATATCAACACAAGTGATGTGGTTGTGGAGAAGGCATGTTTCCAGATGATGCAAGTAGCAGTCCGCCAATAGAGACACAAGCTAAAGAAAAAGAATTTTGATCATGTTCCACTACATTTAGTTACTAAAACTTCTCATTTCAAATCGATGACTAATGAACAGGGGAATGAGCTTGTGGAAACCTAGACCAGTGCCAAAAAGATGGTAGTTTTCTTCCTAAAAGTTAAACTCATGTATTGTATCGGGTACTTTACAACGTGGCTTACGTATATCCCATCTTTAATGCAGGAGATATGTCAAAAGAACAGAGAAAACCGAGATCAAGTTAAGTTTCATCAAACAACTGCCCCACCCTCACTCCTCTGCACCCACGCCCGCCGGGTCCCACATGGTAGCCGCTCGTGCTCCCCCTTCCGTTGCTGACGTCCTGGGCACGCTGGTCGGCGCCCCGCCCCCTCTATCCTGCGCGCGCGTGTGCCCGCCGGCCCCACCCGTTAGTCCCTGCTCAGCACGCCTTAGTCACAGACAACCCGGGCCCACGTGTCGGCGCCTTCCCTCTCCACGCTCTCTCGCCGACAGGTGGGGGCCACCTGTCAGATCCATCTTCCCGATGGAAGTTTCCCCCTTTCCTTTTTTCGGCGATCCCATCTTCCTAATCTGCTTCGCCGCGTCTTTTTCCTTCCAATTGGCGGCATGATTTTGCTTGCCATACGCCGTGGATCTGTTTCCCTCTGGTTCCCCATGAAATCGGGCCCGAATCGCCGGAGTTCGGGTGCAAGGAAGGTTCACCGGTGTTTTTGGGAATTTCTCCGGTTTCCCTCTGTGAGCCTGCCATATCCGACGCCTGTGAGACCTTATAAGAACCCCTGTGATCACCGCAACCTGACCACACCGCCGAAGCCCTAGCCCTCACGTTGCCGAGCACTGCCACCCACTTTCTTCCCCTCTCCTCTATTCTGGCTCCGGCAGCTCCTCTCCGGTGCCACAGGACACCGCCGCCCTCACCGTCGCCACCGTTGGGACCGCCATCGCTCACATGTCCCCGGCCTCACCTTGGTTGGCCATGAAAACCACCGGAACGCCTCGCCGCCGTCGAACCAGAAAGGCCTCCACTGCCTTCTGTCGTTGCCGATCACCAGCATTAACCCGCCGTCATCGCCACTGGTACCCCCATGATCCCCATGATCCCCTCATCCCATTTTAGCTCGTAGCCGGGTCATTAGGCCAACGCCGTCGCTGGTATCGCTCGCCATTGCGCCGCCAGAGCTGGGGATGATAGCCTCGGCCTCCCCCATGCCACGTGCGTGCCGGATCTGGCGACAGCTGTGCGATCGCATTTTCACGGCCCAGATTAAATCCCCGTGGGATTTAATCCTGGCCCTTAATCTGACCCGAATAGGTATCGGGCCCTCACAGCCGTCGATCACCACTTAACCCGCCCCGCCTCACATCTAGCCACTAGATCCAGATCCAACGGTCCAGATCAGGCCGGACCACGCGCACAGTGCGCGGGTCCATGGTGGGCCTGGCTCACCGTGGACCCAAGCATGTTTTCCGTTTAAAGAAAATTTCAAAAAATTGTTTAAACTTTAAAAATTCATAACTTGCTCAATTTAATTCCAAATTTGACCATTTTAATTCTGGAAAATTTATCTTTTTATTCTCTATCGATTTATGCAATAAAAACAATATGTTCATTTTGCACATTTTTTCTTATTAATTAATAAAGTAAAAACCCCCTTAGGATTAAATTCATTTTTTTATTAAAATAATTCAGAAGAACCTTTAAAAATTTATATATTAATTTCAGAGAAAATAATAACTTCTTTTCACTATTTTAGTACAATAAAAACAGTAGGGTTGCTTGGTACTTTTCAATTCACACTTAAATAAGAAAAGAAAAACCCCTTAGGGTAAATGCTTAATTCAATTTATAAAATTCAGGAACCTCTTTTTAATCTTAAATATTTAGGCAATAATTTCATAAAATTTAAAGGTTTTATTACCTTTAATTAACACAACCAAACATGTATGTTGTATTAGTGATTTTGGATTGTTTATTTAATGTCGTGTTTATTTCTTTTCATATCGGAATACTACGACGCCGTCAAAGATCCGGAATTTACCCCGAGATTCCACCTTCACCGTTTGTGGAACAAGGCAAGTCACACCCCCCATTTTGATCATAATTGAGCCCATGTTTTAATAAATTACCGCTATAACTCACAGGAATTAAATATTGCATTAGTCTAATCTCAAGCCCTAACTTATATTTATTCGATCACCGTACTTGTGTGTAAACCCAAACCATGTTTTTTGAGCCTAAACTCCTTGTCACTCTACAATATTATATTAGCTAGTGTCTAATGTACCGACACAGCTGCTATAGGATAAAAGAACGAGTCGTAGATAGTTGGATTCTACTATATGAATTTCCATGTTATTCTCGTCTCTGGATTCTGTTAGAGTTGGCTATGCTATAAGTATGGTGGGTTCCAGGTGCAAGCTAGGGCATTGGTTGGTCACACCCGGGGCACTATAAGGACCGGTCTGTGGGATATGTTGCAAAGCACTTATGTACTAACCACAAGTCTAGTGGGTAAGTCCTAACTGGAGGTATGGATCGTACCAACTTGAAGCACCATAGTGGAGGGGGCAAGGGGCAACTTGCGGGTGACTTGTACCGACGAGGCTCAAGGGGGGTATTGTGTTGGCCCGAAGTGACTGGGAAACCATATGAAACCTATAAGAGGGTGTTATCGAATTGGTGCGTTCCATGCTGAAGGTTTTGGCATGAATCTCTCGTGACAGGAGTCATTTAACACACTGCGGTGTGCGGGAAACAAGTGCCTTGTGGGTACAGTGGTACACCTCTGATCATAGTTTAAATCTTTTCGAAAAGCCGAGCCCACGGTCAAGGGCGGGTTGTGTGACTTCTCGCGGGTAGTTTACTATTGTGTGAATGGATGTGTTATTCATGGCATGTAAGGACTGTTGAGCGAGGGTGGGCTGACTGTACCCCTCGAGTTAGAATATGATGCATGTACACATGTTTACTTTTTCCGTATTAATGACTTGATTACATTAATTGCTTTACAAATATGCTTTTCCGCAAAAGTAAGCCACTACCTTTCTTGTTATTACCTGGCATTATAATTGCATTCGGTGGCTTGCTGAGTACGATTATACTCACCCCCGTTGACTTACACCACCAAAGGCAGTCTACTACGAGGAGGGTGACGGTCTAGAGTAGCGACCCAGTCAAGGCACGAAACTGGAAGAAGGCGTTCATCTAGGAAATTTGTCGTATTAGTTTCTCTTTTATTTAACTCTTTTGTAATAATATGGTCTATGAACCATGATTGATTGGCGTATTGTACGCGATCGTGTGATGAACGTTTTGTATTTATTGATTTTCTATGGAATTTCAATAAATTCCTGGTTTTATTGAATCGAGGCGTTACAATAACCCAATTAAATTATAAATTTACTGGGCCAAGTCCAATGATATGTCAGCATCCTTGTTGGCATGAATGCCATGTCAGCATGCCATGTAAGCACTATGCTGATGTGGTTTCTATTTTTATGACGGATTTGATGTTAATCTGTGACAGTTCATGTTTGTCATTAACTTCGGGTTTGGGCAGGCTTGGATTGGACTTGAGCTGGACTAAGGAGGGCTGAGTTGGTTTTATGAAGATAAGCAAATGTCATACAATGCGTTTATCCGTGACAATTTTGGAGAACTGTCATGCATGTTAATCCATGATGCTCAATACATGACGAAATACAAAACCAGAATAGATACAGTTTTATGACGGTTTTTTTGCATTCTGTGATGAACACTGTACGTCATGGACCAAGGGATTTGTTGTAGTGTCCACTTGCTTGCACATATCCAGAGCCATATCCCCATCCGGAATCACCTAACCTCTCCACCACCTCCCCCTCCACTACCGCTAACCTCGGCACTGGCATACCTAGCTACCCTTGCATTGGCTAGTCCAATGCTTAAGAGGACCATGAAGCTAATAGCTGCCAACATGGTTCTAGCCATGTTGAGCTCTATGAGTTTAGAGGATGATGAGATTAATGTGAAGCATGAAGGTTGCATCAAGATTTATAGCGTTGGTGACCATGCAGAGTAGTAGTGCGAAGTAACAATTTTGATCCCTAGTTTATAATTATCAGTGTTCCTGAAGAATAAAAATAACAATGGGGTAGGCAATGCAAGGTATGACTCCGGCCAATAATAAGGGTCAATTAACGCAACTTTTTTTGTTTCCTATGAAGCTCATTGACAATCTAAAAGTTGTTCATATTGTAGCTAGTCATGGTTAGGGGAAAGTAGGAAGAAAACCACATACTGATTCCATGCATCTATATATCTGATATAGCTTGATATCAACCGGCCAAGAAAAAAAAAGATAGACGCGTTTTATTTGGGCTATATAATATAATGCAGTCTTCACACACACATTTTCTAGCCTGGATAATGTACACCTGCAACTAATTAATTTAATAATTAAAAGAAATGTAACAATCAGTGTTCCTAAAGAATAAACATAACAATGAGGTAGGCAAGGTTTGACTCCAAGGGTCAATTAAAGCAACTTTTTTTGGTTTCCTGTGAAGCATATTGCATGCATCTATATATATATATATATATGAATATGAGAATACCTGATCATATATATATATATATATATATATATATAGTTTCCTTGACCGTACTATCGTCCGATTGTATGACGGATTGACGGATCGAGTAGTCCTCATGCCGACCTGTTTTGGATAATTGCCTGATTTCTCTTGCCATGTATAACGGATATACAACGGTTGCAGTGTTTTGTTGTGTGGACGCTTGTCAGAGCCTGCATGACAGAGATCACATTGATTATTGATTTGCGGCGGTAAACGCTATCATAGAAATAATCTTTAATAACTACTCCTTCCATTTTTTTAAATTACGCAGTGATTTTTATCACAACATTTGACCATTCGTATTATTCAAAAATTTTATACAAATATACAAAAATATAAATTATGCTCCGGGTGCCTTTAACAATAAAACAAATTATTACAAAATAAATAATATTTCAAATTATTGGGGTGACATGCGGCTTGACGCCGGAACGGTAGGGCATGAGGCGTGCTGGTGTGCAGGAGCTTCGTGGTGATGGCTAGAGGCTGAGGTTTGAGGCGCTGAGTGTGAGCGATGTTGTTGCCTGGGAGGGGAAGAGCTAGATTAAAAAAAATCTGATAATGGACTGCTATTGGGCTGATAAATGAAATTAGACTTAATAATATATATAAAGCATATATATAGTTATTTTTTCTTACAAAATTTGGGGGTACATCTTTACCCCATGCTCCACTATAGATCCGCCCCTAGAAGCTATTGGTGCCTTGTTGAAGCACCAAGGCATGACACGGCTTCCGTGCAGGGCTTTGGGATACCGGGGCGGGGGCACGATGTTGTCGAGGCAGTGATGGGGTGGTGGCGCAAGGCAGTGGGGATGGGGCAACGGGGCCGAGCGGACCGGTGGGGCCAGGTAGGGCAATTCTAGGTGGGCCGGCGGGGCCAAACAGGGCGGCGCCGGGCGGAGCGGTAGGGCCGAGTGGATCCGTGGGGCCTGGCAGGGCCACAGTGGTGGAACCTAGGGACGATAAAGGGAAGAGGGAGGAGATGATGTTGAGAGAGATGGGGGCTGCTTTTAATGCCAAAAAAAATGCGCGTTGAAATTTCGTTGGGGAATGCCCGCTGTTGCAATTTTAAAGCGCAGGTAAGAAAATTTTGGGTGCGCTGTGGGTTCACCGAGTTTCTCAAATACGACACTTTACAAATATTTTTTTTCTATTTTTAAAATTTTTACATGTTTCAATTTAAATCCAAAAATTCAATTAGTAAATTAAAAATAACTAACTGACCTAAAAAAATACCAAAAACTTTTATAGGATAAGATAATTTGTATTTTGATTATATAAAAAGTTTCAAGTTCAAACAAATATTTAACCATCAATTATCTTTCAAACCTATTTCATTCCTTCTCTAAACCCTAATTTCTCCTCTTAAAATCTCTTATTTCTAATCACTCTATGTGACAAATTTTTTGAAATATTTTTAATTTTTATCATGGTATCTATGTATCATTTCATAACACAATGATAAGTCTCATGTTTTTTAGAATTCATTTGATATTTTTTGAATTAAAAAACTATTAAGCTTCGCGTTGCCGATAGTGTCACAACCTAGATTTTTCAAATTTATTTCACTTCAATGCATAAGAACTCAAAATATACTAACAAATATTAATATAATTTTTCTACAATTTTTGGTTCATTATTTTAGGCACATGTAGTTAAAATTTCAGCTATTTCAATTTAATTCATAGAAACATACTTAATGAATTAAAATAGCAGACTAAACTAAAAAATTTGAAATTTTTACATGGGATAAAATATTTTGTATTTTGAGTGTATAAAAAAATTAAAGATGAAACCAAATTAAAAATATCACACATGCTCGAAACAAGGTTCACACATACATAATTTTTTTGGAGGGTTGCCGATTGTTTTTTCAAAAAAAAAACACTCGGCAAACCCGAAAAAAAAATTATTTGCCTGCACAAGCACGTCGTAACGACGTCCATTAGTACCATTTTTTGCCGAGTGCTCAAAATAATGCACTCGACAATGTTTTTGACACTCAGCGAATTTGGGTTTTTTTCCTGTAGTGCTACAATGGTTGCATTACTTTTTTTAAGACTACGGTTAATTACTAGACCTTTATTTTATCATGCAATAGTAATTAAGCTGTGATATAAAAAAGTGAATTGCAGCATGGAGTACAGTTATATTAGGGAAAATGTTTAATGTGTCAAATTTTAATACATTAAAAATAGTTTTATTAAAATACTATTTAATTTTTTTGAATCCTTATTTGATGTGGGTCTCATAAGTCGTGCTAAATAGATCTCAATTATCATCGATTCACCATTAAAAACATTATCTGAAAAGTCACTTAATTGTATTCTTTTCCCCAATCACAATCTTATGGTATCGATAGATTACATGTGAGTTCGAACACATATCTATGGATGGTTGAGGCCGGAAGTACATGGATTTTAAAAAAATAGCAAAACATATATATATATATATATCCAGTTTGAATAAATTGCAAAAACAATATAGTATCGTCATTTCAAATGTTGAAAGGCGCACTGTTAGTATATTTAACTTGTAAGCGCCAATTTCTTGCAATTCCTTGTTTAATGTTTTTGCAATTTACTATTAAAACTGTATTACTTTAAAGAAAAATATAATTATTTGAAATAATAAGACTCATAAGACGTGAGATTATTGACTACAAAAGTAGTATATGTAGCGGTTCAACATGACTACTATTACTTTTATTACTCGGATAGCCATGGAAAGGACACCATAACATATTATTATTTACCCTCAAACCATATTAGCATTGAAGGTGTATACATATGCTTGTATACATCAATATTTTTCATTATATAAAAGTTCTATGGGTGCCAACCACCACTAGAAGCTGATCCAGATCCGCTTCCGGAGCCACCCCCATATCCTCCATAGCCACCTGGACCACTTTGCCCACCGCCGCCGCCACCACCCTGACCGCCTGCTTGAGCATATCCACCTCCATAATAAGGCCCATAACCACCGGCTTGAGCTGAACCAGAACCCGACCCAGATCCAGAGCCAGACCCACCATTCACACCACCACCGCCACCTCCTCCTTGTCCACCTCCTTGAGCGTATACCCCACCACCTGGGCCATAGCTACCAGCCTGACCCGAGCCTGATCCAGAGCCAGAGCCAGACCCACCATTCACCCCACCGCCGCCTCCTCCACCTTGTCCACCACCTTGAGCGTATACTCCGCCACCTGGGCCATAGCTGCTAGCCTGACCAGATCCAGACCCAGAACCAGAGCCAGACCCACCATTCACCCCACCACCGCCACCTCCAACTTGGCCGCCTCCTTGAGCATATGCTCCACCATGAGACCCATATCCAACAGCTTGACCATATCTAGAACCAGATCCAGAACCATATCCGGATCCACCATTTTGACCTCCTCCACCACCACCTCCACCACCGCTTCCACTAGCATATGCACCTCCAGAAGTTCCACTAGCCTGGCCATATCCAGAGCCAGAACCCCATTCGGAACCACACTACAACAATCCAGAAAACTTCCGTCGGCCAAAGCCGACGGAAGTTAGCATTTTCCCGACGGAAGTTAGTTTCTTCCGTCGGCAAAAGGCTAACTTCCGTCGGCTTTTGGCCGACGGAAGCGGGTAGACGGAAATTAGCTAACTTCCGTCGGCCGCCGACGGAAGTTAGCTAACTTCCGTCGGCTATACGTGGCCGACGAAAATTACCACAGGAAATCATTAACTTCCGTCGGCCAAACATTAGCTGACGAAAGTTATCTTTTATCTTTTTTTTTTTGCTTTTTTCTGTGCATCCCAGCCGATGCACTAAAAACTGGTAATTTTTTTCCTTTTTTTCCTTTTTTTTTTTCCTTTTTTTTTGCTTTTTTCTGATATTTAGAACACATCCTTTTACAAAATTTTACATTTCACATTTCAGCATAACACAATTTAACATCCAAATTCAACCAAATATATTCACAATTTAACATGTCTTCTCCTTTACAACCCAAATAAATTCATAAAAACTGAAAAGTAACACAGATGCCATGTCTTCTCCCACACATGCCAATCAACACAGATGCTTTGTTGAGTTCCTTAGACTAGCGATGGTCGTCAAACTGAAAAGCAAAAACACATAGTTAAGTTACCAAAAATTATGCAAAAAACATTATCAACATCATCCACAGGAAGTACATGGCGTCAACAAATCATGCTATCTCATCAACATCTACTCGGCAGGATGCACCTGTTGTGCTCGACGTCGATGGCCTGGAATGCGGTAGAGCTCCAGCTCCTTGTCGTCCATGTACTTGCGGAAGTCGTCGTAGCCGACGCGGCCGTCGCGGTCGCGGTCGCACGCACGGAGCAGCTCGCGCGCGTAGTCCCCCTTCCAGCCGCCGCCCTCCGGCGGCAGGTGCAGCGCGGAGAGGTCGGCCTCGATCTGCTCGTGGTCGAGGTGGCCCCGCCCCGACGCGTCGAAGAATCCGAACATGCCACGGATCCGCGCCTCCCACTCCGCCTCCGTCTCCCGCAGCACCAGCAGCACGTGCTCCATCGTCGCAGGCCCCGACTTCCTCACCGCTCCAAACCCTCACGCCGGCGGGGAGGGGAGGCGGCGGAGAAGCCCTCACGCCGCTTCGATCCGGAGCCCTCACGGCGGCGGGGAGGGGAGGCGGCGGAGAAGCCCTCACGCCGCTTCGATCCGGAGCCCTCACGGCGGCGGGGAGGGGAGGCGGCGGAGAAGCCCTCACGCCGCTTCGATCCGGAGCCCTCACGGCGGCGGGGAGGGGAGGCGGCGGAGGCAGAGAGGCGGCGAAGGGGAGCCGAAGAGGCGGCGGAGGCAGAGAGGAGGGGAGGCGGGCGGAGGGGGAGAGAGGTGGGGAGCTGGAAAACCTAGGCGTGGGCGGGGGAAAAATAGCGGGGGGTGGGGGGAATAACTTCCGTCGGTTGAGGGTTGAACCGACGGAAGATAAGTTAACTTCCGTCGGCTCCTTAAGGCCGACGGAAGTTATTTAACTTTCGTCGGTTTTTTAAAAAACCGACGAAAGTTATTTTAGCCGACGAAAAGTTTCTGTTTTCTTGTAGTGCCACCTGACCCTCCACCACCTCCCCCTCCGCTACCGCTGCCCTCGGCGCTAGCATACCTAGCTACCCTTGCATTGGTTAGTCCAATGCTTAAGAGGACGATGAAGCTAAGTGCTGCCAACTTGGTTCCTGCCATGTTGAGCTTTATGAGTTTGAAGGATTTGGTGAATGGAAGCATGAAGGTTGATCGATATTTATAGCATTGGAGAAAGCCAAGCACTAGTTTTAGGTCACTAGTTTAATTATAACAATCAGTGTTCCAGAAGGATAAAAAGAACAATGAGCTGAGGTAGGCAAGGTATGACTCCAATGGTCAATTAAAGCCAACTTTTTTGTTTCATATGAATCTTGACAATCTGAATTGTTCATATTGTAGCTAGTCATGGTTAGGGGAAAGTAGGAAAACCACGTACTCATTCCATTCATCTATCTGATATAGCATGGATGCCATTAACCGGCCGGAGTAAGAAAAAAGATAAAAAAAAAGCAGTACACACGTTTTGTTTGAGCTATATAATGCGTCCTTGTTTGTGCCATATCAGAAAGATCGAGCTAGCTAGGTGAAGCAGTCTTCAGAAAGATTTTTTAGCCCGAATAATATACACTTGCAACTAATTAATTTAGTAATTATAGAAATGTAGTGCGTGGCACTTTATTCATTTCTTTAGTTGGGCTGCTGCTTTGTGGGTGAAGCTGAGTTGCTCATGCAGCATGCGACACAATACGTTGAAAATTAATACGTCCTTCTTTGTGCCATGCATATCAGAAAAAAAAAAGTTGATCCAGTGTTCAGACAGATTTTCTGGAGCGAATAGAATAATGTACACATGCTAATCTGGCTGTGTGAGTGAAGCTGAGTTGCTCATAATGCAGCATGCTAGCCAATGCGTTGAAAATTAAAGCAATCAGCACCAGTGGTCACATACTACCTGTTAGGATCCCCTGGCATTTGACCAGCCATTATGTTTTTTACAAGTCAATTGCCGGTCTTTGGCGTGACCGCGTGATCAGTACTGCAAATTAGAGTTTCGCTACTAGCTAGCTAGTATATATATGGATTAGAAAGCGATGCTGCCAACAGAGATCACAATATTGATTGGTGATCTGATTTGGGAAAAAGAAGAAAAAGAGGAGGCTCATATTTCCATTTTGAGGTAAGAGCAAATTAATAATCTGATTGCTGATTTCCAAATGGGTTAATTAAATGTACTATTTTAGATAAATAAAAAATGTGTGATAGTGTTGGACCGAAAAGGGCGACCAGATGGGGTGAATGGGAGCTTTAAAATTCTGTCTCCTGAAATACAAACTTCGAAACACACCCTTTGGAGGGTCTGATTCGGAGGTATAGCTTACACTCCGAACACAAGCTTCGCACGGGGCACAAGTTCGAAATTCAGAAGACTGTACTCACACCCGGACACCCAACATTCTCAAAGCAGGGTTTCGCAAGAGTAGGCTCCGCACACGATGATGCTTGGAGTCTGATTCCGCACAACAACACTTCGCTTCAGAGAAAATCCCCTCAAGGACTTTGTTTTGATGCTCCGAACTAGTAACTGGTACTAGGCTTCACACATAAACAGAACTCTGGGCAAGACTTAACAAAACAATGCCTCCGGTGAGTCTTCGACTGTTACTAGGGAAAAGCGGCTTCGCACGCAAGCAACAGGGTAGTACTTCGCTAGTATCACACGAGGATATACCTCCGATATACACAGAGCGAACGTACTCTGAACCACTCAACACCGTCTTCGCACAAAACGTTGACAGGTGCCTCTTCGTTGGCAAGAACACAGAGTAAACACTCCGGTTTGCACAGAACAAAGTGCACAGCCCAAAATCAATACATGCAAAACGAAGAACACAGATACAAGTTCATGCAGAATAGAAAATCCGTGTTCCTGATAACAATGAGGTAGGCAAGGTTTGACTCCAAGGGTCAATTAAAGCAACTTTTTTTGGTTTCCTGTGAAGCATATTGCATGCATCTATATATATGAATATGAGAATATCTGATCATATAGCTTGATACCAACCGGCCAAGTAAAACAAAGATAATAATGCAGTCTTCAGACACATTTTCTAGCCTGGATAATGTACACCTGCAACTAATTAATTTAATAATTAGAAGAAATGTAGTGCGTGTGTGGCTTCAAGAAGCTATTCATATGGACTGCTGCTGTGTGTATATATGAAGCTGAGGTTGCATGACATGGCTCTGGTGCAGGGCACTGGGGTACCAGGGCGAGGGCATCATGACGGGGCCGAGGCAGTGATGGGGAAGCGGCATAGGGAAGTGAGGACGGGGCGATTGGGCCGGGCAGACATGCGGGGCCAAGTAGGGTAGTTCTAGGCGGGGCGGCAGGCCAAGCAGGGTGGCACCGAGTGGGGCAGCAAGGCCGGGTTGGGCCGTTGGGCCACACGGGGCTATGGCAGTGGAACCTGGGGGCGGTGAAGGAAAGAGGGAGGAGGTTAGTTTGAGAGAGAGAGGATTGCTTTTAATGCCAAAAAAATCGTGTGCTAAAATTTCATCGGGCAACGTGCGCTATTTCAATTTTAGAGTGCGGGGAAGCAAATTTTGGGCGCGTTGAGAGTTCATCAAGTGTCTCAAATCTGACACTCGACAAAGATTTTTTTTTCATTTTTTTAAATTTCACATGTTTTAATTTAAATCATAGAAATTCAATTAATGAATTTAAAATAACTAACTAACTAACTAACTAACCTAGAAAAATACCAAAAACAATTATCGGATAACATAAGTTGTATTTTGATTATAGAAAATGCTTCAAGTTCGAAAATGCTTCAAACCTATCTCATTCCTTCTCTAAACCATAAATTTTCTTTCAAACCTATCTCATTCCTTCTCTAAACCCTAATTTCTCCTTTCACAATCTCCGATTCCTAAACACTCTATGTGACAATTTTTTAAAATATTTTTAATTTTTTATCATAGAATGTATGTATGATATCATAATACCAAGAAACGTATAATATTTTTCAAACTTCATTTTATTTTGTTTAGAATTAAAAAACTATTAAGCTTCACGTTGCAGATCGAGTGCCGCAACCTAAATTGTTCAAATTTTCTTTGAATTCACTATATAAGAACTAAAAATAGACTTAAAACATGAATATGATTTTCCTATAAATTTTGGTTTATTATTTTGCACTTTCAGTTCAAATTTGACCTATTTTGATTTAAATCCTACAAATACACTTAATGAATTAAAAATAGTAATCCGACTTAAAAATACCAAATTTTTGCATGCCATAAGTTATGTTATATTTTGATTATAGAAAAATTTTCAAGTACAAACAAAGAACTAACCATCAAATTGCTTTCAAACCTAACACATTCCTTCACTAAAACCTATCTCTTCCTCGAATAATCTCGAGTTTCTTAGCATCCTACGTGACAAAATTTCTCAAAATATTTTTAATTTTTTATCACAGCGCCTATGTATCATATCAAAACATCATGATAAGCCTCATGTTTTTTTTTAAACTTCATTTAGTTGTTTTAGAATTAAAAACTATTAAGATCCAAGTTGTCGATAGAGTGTTGCAACTTAGATTTTTCAAATTTTCTTTTCACTTTAGTGCATAATAACCCAAAATATACTAAGAAATATTAATATGATTTTTCTATAATTTTTGGTTCATTATTTTAGGCACCAGTAGTTCAAATTTCACATGTTTCAATTTAATTCCTAAAAGCATACTTCATGAATTAAAAATAGCGGACTCAACTAAAAAATTTGAAAGTTTTACATGGATAATATATTTTGTATTTTGAGTGTTTAAAAATTGTAAGATAAAACCAAATTAGAAATATCACATAACCTCGAAATAAGGTTCACACGCACAATTTTTTTTGGGTTTGAAAAAAAAACACTCGGCAAAGTTATTGTCTTTGCCGAGTGTTTTTCAAAACCACTAGGCAAACCCAAAAAAATTTATTTGCCCACACAAGCACGCTATCACGATATCCATTAGTACCATTTTTTGTCGAGTGTATATTCAAAAAACACTCGACAAACCCATCTTTACCGAGTGCCTAAAATAATGCACTCGATAATGTTTTTGACACTCAGCAAAATTGAGTTTTCGAGCTGAATTTTGGTTTTCCGTAGTGCTACAATGGTTGCATTACTTTTTTTAAGACTATGATTAATTACTAGACCTTTATTTTTGGCATGCAATAGTAATTAAGCTGTGATGTAAAAAAGTGAATTGCAGCTTGGAGTACAGTTAGGGAAAATGCGTAATGTCTCAAATTTTAACCCATTAAAAATATTTTTATTAAAATACTTGTTGATAGCAAAAAATGTCATTAATGGTCAAGATTATCGAAATATCAATTTTGATAATTTGGGCCAAAAATACACAAGTCCTGGTACAGGCCGAAGCAGTTTCGGGGGAGGTGGCCCAATAGCATTTAAAATTCATTTTCCGATTAAAATAATTCCAAAAATTGATGTATAAATTTAAAGCTAAAATCAAAGGTCCTAAAATGTTGTAAAAATTCCCGAAAATATATCTTGGCTTATAGACCCTACCATAATTTTATCAACTCTGGATTTGTATTAAAAACATTGAAAATGACACTTCCAATCTTTTTCCCAATCACAATCTTATTGCATCCATTGATTACATGTGAGCTCGAACACATATCCTGTTATTCAGATGGATTGCTCAAGCCGGAAGTACATGGATTTTTATTTTTTTAAAAAGCAAAACATATATATCCTGTTTGAATAAATTGCAAAAACAATAAATTATCGTCATTTCAAATGTTGAAAGATGCTCTGTTAGTATTTAACTTGTCTTCGACAAAGTTCCTGACAACCTTTGGTTTGCTTATAAGCGCCTATTTTTTGCAATTCCTTGTTTAATGTTTTTTTTGCAATTTACTATTAAAACAGTATTACTTTAAAGAAAAAATAAAATTATTTGAAAAAATAAGACTCAAAAGACATGATATTATTGGCTACAAAAGTAGTATATGTAGTGGTTCAACATAACTACTATTACTTTTATTACTCGGATAGCCATGGAAAGGACACCATGACATATTATTTACCCTCAAACCATATTAGCATTGAAGGTGTATACATATGCTTGTATACATCAATATTTTTCATTAGATAAAAGTTCTATGGGTGCCAACCACCACTAGAAGCTGATCCAGATCCGCTTCCGGAGCCACCCCCATATCCTCCATAGCCGCCTGGACCACTTTGCCCACCGCCGCCGCCACCACCCTGACCGCCTGCTTGAGCATATCCACCTCCATAATAAGGCCCATAACCACCGGCTTGAGCTGAACCAGTACCTGAACCAGATCCAGAGCCAGACCCACCATTCACACCACCACCGCCACCTCCTCCTTGTCCACCTCCTTGAGCGTATACCCCACCACCTGGGCCATAGCTACCAGCCTGACCCGAGCCTGATCCAGAGCCAGAGCCAGACCCACCATTCACCCCACCGCCGCCTCCTCCACCTTGTCCACCACCTTGAGCGTATACTCCGCCACCTGGGCCATAGCTGCTAGCCTGACCAGATCCAGACCCAGAACCAGAGCCAGACCCACCATTCAACCCACCACCGCCACCTCCACCTTGGCCGCCTCCTTGAGCATATGCTCCACCATGAGACCCATATCCACCAGCTTGACCATATCCAGAACCAGATCCAGAACCGTATCCGGATCCACCATTTTGACCTCCTCCACCACCACCTCCAGCACCGCTTCCACTAGCATATGCACCGCCAGAAGTTCCACTAGCCTGGCCATATCCAGAGCCAGAACCCCATCCGGAACCACCTGACCCTCCACCACCTCCCCCTCCGCTACCGCTGCCCTCGGCGCTAGCATACCTAGCTACCCTTGCATTGGTTAGTCCAATGCTTAAGAGGACGATGAAGCTAAGTGCTGCCAACTTGGTTCCTGCCATGTTGAGCTTTATGAGTTGAAGGATTTGGTGAATGGAAGCATGAAGGTTGATCGATATTTATAGCATTGGAGAAAGCCAAGCACTAGTTTTAGGTCACTAGTTTAATTATAACAATCAGTGTTCCAGAAGGATAAAAAGAACAATGAGCTGAGGTAGGCAAGGTATGACTCCAATGGTCAATTAAAGCCAACTTTTTTGTTTCATATGAATCTTGACAATCTGAATTGTTCATATTGTAGCTAGTCATGGTTAGGGGAAAGTAGGAAAACCACGTACTCATTCCATTCATCTATCTGATATAGCATGGATGCCATTAACCGGCCGGAGTAAGAAAAAAGATAAAAAAAAAGCAGTACACACATTTTGTTTGAGCTATATAATGCGTCCTTGTTTGTGCCATATCAGAAAGATCGAGCTAGCTAGGTGAAGCAGTCTTCAGAAAGATTTTTTAGCCCGAATAATATACACTTGCAACTAATTAATTTAGTAATTATAGAAATGTAGTGCGTGGCACTTTATTTCATTTCTTTAGTTGGGCTGCTGCTTTGTGGGTGAAGCTGAGTTGCTCATGCAGCATGCGACACAATACGTTGAAAATTATGTCCTTATTTGTGCCATGCATGCATATCAGAAAAAAAAAGTTGATCCAGTGTTCAGACAGATTTTCTGGAGCGAATAGAATAATGTACACATGCTAATCTGGCTGTGTGAGTGAAGCTGAGTTGCTCATAATGCAGCATGCTAGCCAATGCGTTGAAAATTAAAGCAATCAGCACCAGTGTATGGATTTTGTCGGCATCCACCACCCTGACCGCCTGCTTGAGCATATCCACCTCCATAATAAGGCCCATAACCACCGGCTTGAGCTGAACCAGAACCTGACCTAGAACCAGAGCCAGACCCACCATTCACACCACCACCGCTACCTCCTCCTTGTCCACCTCCTTGAGCATATACCCCACCACCTGGGCCATAGCTACCAGCCTGACCCGAGCCTGATCTAGAGCCAGACCCACCATTCACCCCACTACCGCCTCCTCCACCTTGTACACCACCTTGTGCGTATACTCCGCCACCTGGGCTATAGCTGCTATCCTGACCAGATCCAGACTCAGAACCAGAGCCAGACCCACCATTCACCCCACCGCCGCCACCTCCACCTTGGCCGCCTCCTTGAGCATATGCTCCACCATGAGACCCATATCCACCAGCTTGAGCATATCCAACACCAGATCCAGCTTGAGCGTATACTCCATTTGTAATATGGATCATAGGGTTTTTTAATTCTAAAAAATCAAATAAAGTCTAAAAAATATGAATCTTGTCATAGTATTATAATATTATACGTAGATACTATGATAAATGTTTGAAAATATTTAAATAATGTTATCATATAGGATGTTAATAAACTTGTGATTTTCTTGAGAGGAATTTGAGTTTTGAGAAGGAATGTAGATACTATGATAAATGTTTGAAAATATTTAAATAATGTTATCATATAGGATGTTAATAAACTTGTGATTTTCTTGAGAGGAATTAGAGTTTTGAGAAGGAATAGGTTATGATTGAAAATAAATTGTTGGTTAAATATTTGTTTGAACTTGAAACTTTTTTATAATTAAAATACAACATATCTCATTCTATATATATTTTTTGTATTTTTTTAGATCCATTTTCTATTTTTAACTCATTAATTGTGTTTCTAGGATTTAAATTGAAATATGTGAAATTTGCACTGCAAGTACCTAAAATAATGCACTGAAATTTATAGAAAAAACATATTCACTATTTTGTGTACATTTTTAGTTCTTATTCACTAAATTTAAATAAAATTTAAAATATATGTTACGAAACTCCATCGGTAATGTGAAGCTTAAAAGTTTTTTAATTCTAAAAAATCAAATAAATTGTGAAAAATACGAGACTTGTCGTGATATTATAATATTATACGTAGATATTATGATAAAAAATTGAAAATGTTTCAAGAAAGTTATCATACATGAATTTTACCTAGCGTTATTTAAAAACTTTTTTGTGCATGGTTTATTGTATATCATTGCTTATTATTAATTATTATTCCAATTTTGTATATTGGACCTTTTGACCTTTTGGAATTTTTTTTGAAACGATGAACATTTCGAGTTAAACATTCGAATATGTATTCGTATTCGAAATATCATATCTAAAAACATATGAATCTGTATTCGTATTCGAAATCAAAATAGTTTCCTTTGTAAAAGTACTTATGCAACACCATAATGAAACTCAAACTTCGATCGGAGATGGATGCTAAGTAAAACTGTCTAGTTTTATAACAAAACTGACCATGCCATCTCTAGTGATCTCAGCACAGTCCCGAACTGAATTGTGATAATTTTTCTCCATAGGTTCAAGAAAACCACAAATAGAGAAGAGAAAAAGACACAACAGTAAGGAACATATATACAACAATTCATTATGACTCATGCAATCTTCTCTAAAGATTTTCTTCGCTGGACTTTTTTACATATTTTTTCTTGACCAAAGATTTTGGTTGAGAAACAAACCAATTCAGGAGCACCGCTACCGCTATGGCAACCCGCCTGATGTTGGATGGCCGGATATGCGACTAGGGTGCCGAGGGCACAAGCATTAGGTTCAAGGTTTCCGGACCCGAGGATGCGGGTATCATGAGGATGACAAACGTGGACGGTGAGTGTGGTGCAGAGGGAGTGGATGACTAGGTGTAGACTAAAATGGGAGGCATGACTCAGTGCCAGTTGTGGAGACGACGACATGGGTGCATGCAACGGTTGCATCGGGGAGGAAGCTAGTGGGTGCATGCGACGGTTTCAACTGGGAGGAGGTCGCTGCGCGTGGAAGGGAGGAGGAACAAATAGACCAAACTTAACTTTGGCTTCAATATAGTAGAGATATACATTGTACTAAGCATTCATTCGTGCACTAGTACATACGAGAATTTTATTCATTTTTACATCCACATGATGCCCATTATTTATTATAATTTAAGTAAATAACATATCCCCCAAGTCTCATGTTGCACATGTGGCAGCAATATTAGCTAGTTTATTTGCACGAAGCACTTTTATGGGTATCCACCGGCGCTTCCAGATCCACTGCCTGAGCCACTACCATATCCATTTTGCCCGCCCCCACCACCACCACCTTGGCCGCCAGCCTGAGCGTATCCTCCATTGTAAGGACCATATCCTCCTGCTTGACCATATCCAGATCCAGAGCCAGAACCATATCCGGACCCACCATTTTGTCCACCGCCTCCACCTTGACCACCACCTCCTCCTTGAGCATATCCTCCACTGTAAGGTCCATATCCACCAGCTTGTCCATACCCAGAGCCTGACCCAGAACCATATCCGGATCCACCGTTCGCTCCACCTCCACCTCCACCTCCACCACCACCACCTCCGCTAGCATAGGCTCCACCTCCACTTGCTTGGCCATATCCAGAGCCATAGCCTGATCCCCCGCCGGAACCGCCGTTTGACCCACCACCTCCTCCCTGTCCGCCACCACCTCCTTCAGCACTAGCATATCTAGCTACTCGTGCATTGGCTAGTCCAATGCTTAGAAGGACAACGAAGCTAAGAGCCACGAGCTTAGCCATTGTGATCAACTTAGTGAAGTGGAGGATGAGATGCATATTTCCTGAAGGGTGCGTGGATATTTATAGCACCGGAGGGCATGTACGTACACATCTAGTTGTCTGGCAAGATGAAACTTGATCTCTAGCCAATCACTACGTTACTATATGATCAAAGTCTACTTCAGAGGGCAAGATTACAGCTGAATTAGGTGGAGTGTGACTTGTGTGGTTAGTTTTGCACACTTTCTTATTGGTAGGCCTGAAAATGTATATTTTACGTGTGATTTGATGTGAACAAAGCTATGGTCATGCATGCAGACGAACATGAAGAATAATACCGCCTGCTCTGACTCCAGGTATTTGAGCATCCAATGGGCAAAATTTTAAAGACTAATAGTTTGCCAAGTATCACACTAGCTAATTGATCGTTTTATATTCTATTTACAAAAGAACTTATGGATATTTAATTATAGAAGGCAAATTTTAAGATATGGACTGTTTATTTTTATAGATATAGCAGTCATTAATAAAAAAAGTTAACGTCTTACACCTTCTAGCTAGAATGTAATAAATCACCATGATCAAACGGGCATGATTAAAAAAGTCGATGTTTGACCTTTTAAGAAATAACAGGTCAAATCTTTTTTTTAACTAATGACTGAAATTATTTGAATCTATCTCTTACCAGTTTACGGTGTAAGAGATATAGCTGGATAACGTGTAAATTAAAGTTGTCATGCATGCAGCTGGATGCCACCTGACTAGCTTCTAGTCGATTACTACGTAACTAAGAAGGTCTACTTCAGACTGAAAAAGATTATTACATACAAATTAATGAGGCAGGCTATATATGACTTTTGGGCTAGCAACAAGCTAGTTAATGGTTTTGCCGACTGAGCTCATGAGTAGGCCTGAATATCCGTTACGCGTGTGAATCGACGTCTCTCGCCCCTCCATACAGATTAGCTACTCTGGGCATATATATAGCTAGATATAATAATACCACACGTACTCTGAGACCAAGTATATATCTGACCATGGAGTATCACTATACCACAACACAGAATTCCCTACCAACGTTTGTTGGGAAAAGTTAACATATACCGACCGACAGTTAGTCAGTAAAACTAGCGACAAATTGTTGGTCGGTAATAATTACATATCATATCAAACTGTTGGTCGGTAAAGCTAATATTTTTATTGTCTAACAGCTGGTCGGCAATAGTGTTTTTACTGATGAACCGTCGGTCGGTAAATGTCGTCCGTCGGTAATGGGCTTAATTAGCGTGCGGCCCAAAATTATTTCTCCCCGCGCGCGTGCAAACCTAGCCTTCGGCCGCAGCTTCTGTCTTGCTTCCGCGCCGCCGTCCCGCGCTTCCGCGCCGGCGTCCCGCTTCCGCACCCGTGCCGCCATCCCCTTCCACGCCGGCACCGTCGTCCGCTTCCGCGCCCGCGCCGCCGTCCTACTTCCGCGCCCGCGCCATGGAGGAACCCGCGCAGGTCAGGCCCGCGGGCGACATGGACCTCCCGAACGACGCCGCGGCGGAGGTGGTGGCGCCGGTGGTGGAGGTGCAGGAGGAGGAGGAACCGCCGCGATCGGCGACGGCGAAGCGGGAGGAAGCGAAGGCGGCGCTCGGGGCCGAGGGGTCCCGCCCGTTCACCATGCGGGAGCTCCTGGGGGAGCTCAAGGAGGACGGCGAGGTCGCGGCTGGGAGCGGCGGCAGCGTGAGATCGTCGTTTGGGGAGAGGAACAGGATGGGATCCGTGGTTGCTGAGGGTTCCTCATACAGGTCCGTGGAGATGCACATATTTGAGGCGGCTCTCGCCATTTAGATCTCATTCCATGTACCGTAACAATGCGATTTAGTGTTGCGTTGGGTTTTTAGCTATAAAGGACAAGATTCATGTTTGTTCTATGTCACCTACGTGGATTGTTTTGCTGCTGCTGCGTTTTATTTGTCAACTGTTGCCTTAGATATTATTCCACCAGCATAATTTGGTACACCTCATTAACGGGAATTGCATCGCTGTCATAATTGCTGCATTATAATGGTTAACTCATTATCTGCTACCGAAATCTTTCTTTGCTGACAATTGCTTGCCAAGAATCAGTTGCCATGCTTGGAAAAAGCATAATTAATGTCCCTGCAAATCAAGCAGACCTCTCACCTAGTCATAGTAACTGCCAGGATGGATGTACTGTTATCTGCACTTTGTATGAAAGCTACTTATGTGTATGAAAGCTGCTTTCATGTCAGTACATTGCCTTTTGATTTCACTTTTAATTCTTAATCATCATGGATAAATATTGTGTTATCTGCACTGTATAGTGCACGTCGATCCCGTTATCCACACATATTGATGCCAAGAGTCTCAAATTCATTTCAGCCAAGAGAGTATGCAGCAGTTTTTATCACATCATGATGTAGCAATGGACTTAATAAATAGTGTCACTGGAGTTGATGATGAAGGCCGTTCTCGCCAAAGGATTCTTTCTTTTGCTGCCAGAAGGTGTTGTTATCTTTCCTGAATATATTTTCTTTTCATCTTTTGGGATATCTTATGCTTTAAATGGACTTCATCTGTATTTACTATTACTGTCAAGTCTTATAATATATATCATACAGATACATCAGTGCAATAGAAAGAAATCACGATGACCCTGATGCATATTATAATTGGGCCCTAGTCCTCCAGGTACATCTACATTCTTCCTTAAGTTATGTGATGTACCAGTTATTGTGTTGTACTGTTAACACTTGACTGTGACAAATGGATAATTGATAACATGCTGTTCAGATCAATCATGCATATTAAATTGACTTCACAAGGCTAATTTAGCTATAAGATGATCCAATATCTTATTATTTCAAAGTATTATCTCAGGAGAGTGCAGATAATGTGGATCCAAATTCTAGTTCCTCCAAAGATGCATTGCTTGAGGAGGCCTGCAAAAAGTATGCTGAAGCTACCCGCCTCTGCCCAACTCTTTATGATGTAAGTTTTTTCATTTCATACATTGGTTTGATCTGAATAATTTTAATTGATAGATTTTTTTTCTGAGTTAACCTTGTCTAAGAAAAGATGACATTGCCATTATTTACCAATAGTCTATCAAAGCCATTTAGATCATCTTACAGCATGAAATCTTGTGGTTCTGGTCACTAAGTGATCGCTATTGATCACTTGTTATTGTCTTAGATACCCACATTAAACTATTGATGATCACTTCAAGCATTCATTTTCCTTTTAGGCATATTATAATTGGGCTATTGCCATTGCTGATCGGGCTAAAATGCGAGGTCGTACCAAAGAAGCTGAAGAACTCTGGAAGCAGGTTTACTTACAAGTCACATATATATTTACGCTTTTCTAATTTTAAATGTCAAACTTCTTACACTAGTATATATTATTATTTTCTTTTGTCAGTATAATGCTTATTCACTTAGTGAAGTTCCACCAATTACATTATTCAAATGATCAAAACTTGTACAATTTCCTTTTGTGTTATTAGATCTACATTCTAGATGATAATATTTCTTAGTTTTTATAATTAGTTGGTTTCTTCCTTCATATATCTTGATGGGAATGTAAGGGGTCACAACTTGATCAGGCTCTTAA
Organism: Zizania palustris; assembly: GCA_019279435.1. Lineage (NCBI taxonomy): Eukaryota > Viridiplantae > Streptophyta > Magnoliopsida > Poales > Poaceae > Zizania > Zizania palustris. The sequence continues at coordinate 10,904,780 of JAAALK010000080.1, forward strand.
TAATTGGGGTCTTGGATTACAGGTACACTACCTTTGACATTTTGTTATCTTAGCCTTTTTGATCTGGGATATTTCTTACCTCTTTGTTTCTTGAGCTATACCTGCTATTCTTATTTTTATTATTAAGAGTACGAATGTGTAATGCAGGAACTTATTGTAATTGTTCCAGCTCGTGAGAAACAAACCATCATAAAAGCAGCTATAAGTAACACTACTACAAAGCGACACTGTAGCGGCGGGCAAAATCGACCTATAGTGGCGGGCATCCAGTCCGCCACTGCTCTAACGCCACTGCTATCGCTGGTTAGCAGTGGCGGTCAGAGCGCCCGCCACTGCTGTGTTAACATCAGTGGCGGGCGTGCTGACATCATCTGCCCGCCACTGCCGTTATCAATAGCAGTGGCGGGCAGATGATGTCAGCACGCCCGCCACCACTATGTCAACAGCAGTGGCGGGCGCGCTGACCTCGTCTGCCCGCCACTGCCGTTATCAATAGCAGTGGCGGGCAGATGATGTCAGCACGCCCGCCACTGCTGTGTATAAGCCATAACACAGAATGCTGTGATCCCACAAACCAAAACACAGAAATTATATGCTTCACACAGTCATCCACATACACAGCAGCAAAACATCCACATATCCACATACACAGCAGCAAAACATCCACATATCCACATACACAGCAGCAAAACATCCACATATCCACATACACATCCACAACAACAACACATCAACACAACAACCATCAATCTCATCAATTTTCAAAAATTCACAATATTTACATTCTTCCGGTTTTTGTTTCGCAATAACCATCCATCAACACAATTCATTGTTTCACAAATACATGCTCATGCGGTTTATGTTTTCTTGGAAGGCTAACTCATATCTTAATTGGTTCGCCTTTTCATTCTTCCGGCCCAATCATACAAAGTTGGATGCTTGGCCACTTCACTCTCAGGATCGAAAAATACTCCAAGCTCATGAAGAATCTCATGCATCGTGAAGCGGCACATCCTTGATACGATTTCGTACATTTGTGATTCAGAGAGTTGGCTCTTCTCGGCAACGGTTGATGGACCTGACGCCTGCATACGTAAAATATAAGTACATACGCTGCAAGTTATATTAGATTAACACACAAGAAATCAACTTACTTCTTTAGTATCCTCAGATACTGTCCGCCCAAACTTTCCTAAGTTGTTGCTCATGAAATCACAAGTATAGTAGCCACAATGCACGGAACCAAGAGATTGTTTGTGACACTTCAAAATAGACAAAGTTAGAACGATATATAGTTTGGCTTTATCAATTGAATTAACAAATTTAAAAATATAATATTACCGGAAAGTTGGTTCTGATAAGCATTTCTTTCGGCCTCTGTGGATCATGTGGGCCACCTAACTTTTCCACGTAGTATCTATGTGCACTCTGAATAACATTTAATATATCTTGATATTCTTTTTTGGGTTTGTCGAGCGAGTCGAGCACATAAACCCTTGAGCTTTTTGGGTATATCAGAAGTGCAATCCAATGATCACTATCGAAAGAAGTAATATATGATTATGTTAGTTTCATAATCGATAAAACGTGTTTAAGTGGATATAGTGGGTATACTTACTTAAAGTTATATGCCCCACATATAATTTCTCTGTCCTTCCATTGATACATGCACCGCGCAATATACAACGCGGCACAACTCCTTTTGTTCTTCTTAAGTTTGTCTTCGTCTTTATTGAACATCTTTCTTTGAAATTTTTTCTTACCCGCAGTCCAGTACTTGCTATCATTCTGGTTTAGTGTCGGGTTCAGCGCACTTTGGCTTATTAATGACGGGTTTAGGTACCCATACAATTTAGACTCGTCACCGCGTGAATTACAACTGCATATGTTATAAAACAATAGTCAATATAAGACATTATTTATTTTTTCTTTGTATTGACAAAGTATAAAGTACTTACATGCACCAGAGCATCATGCTTGTGATGTCGGTTCGCTTCAGACGAAACATCCGATGGAAGTCGTCGAAAAATAGTGCAAGCTTAAACTCTGGGCAGTTGAATATTTCTTGTGGAACCGTCAGTTCTATTTGTGTTACACCTAACGAAGACGCTTCGAGGTACCAGTCATGAAATGTTTTCATCGCCCAAGGCATACAATTAAGTACTCCTTGGGGTAATAATGGTTTGCCTGGTTCGTATTCGATATAATCCTCGTCTCCGTAGGTCCTCTTATCAACAGAAAGTGAGCCCGCATGCTTTTGTACTGGAGCCTTTATGGGAGCCGCTTCGGGCATAGAACGTGTTTGCCCCAAAGTATTAAAAAATTTATGCATTTCAGATTTCAGCGCAGAACACTGCCCAGCTTGAACAGTTATCTTGTGGATTGCTGGCTTTGGGCATGCATCTTGTTTTTCAGGCTCGGCAGCAACTAGCACTGGCACTTGAGGATCAGCCGGAACTAGCACTTGAGGCTCAGTCGGAACTAGCACTGGCATTTGATCTGGCTCTGGCACATTTGTGTTGGGCTCATCAGTGGGCTCAAGCACTGGCACTAGCTTTGTCACTTGAGGATCAGAAGTCACTTTCGATTCTATCACTTCTGCCACTTTATTGGGCACTGGCTCTTCCTCTGCCTTTTCCTCTATTTCACGCTCATCAACAGGTGATAATGATCCTATATTTTGCACATCCTGAGATGAAAGATATGCGGGGGATTGTGATGAGACAATAGGTGATTTACTCTGAGAACTTGTCTGCAGTAATTTGATATCTCGGCTCGCCCATAGGACAAAGTTATTTAGAGCATCTCCGATTGTCTCAATCCCCTCATCAGGCATTGGAAGATCCAAGGGGTCATTAATAAATCTGTCGTTGGTGATCTCATTGACCTGAACCTTGGTATAGTCAGCAGGAATAGGCCGATTGTGAAATAAATCCCCAGGCATAGCAATGCCTCGTGCAGCCTCTTGGGAATGCCCTTTGCGCCCTATCGGTACATGCAGGCTGCAGGGTGTGTCCTCTTTAATATAATTTACAGGAAATTTGTCTTGTACTGAGCCAACACTGCTTGGTACGTCGAGTCGTACCTCTGGCACAATTATTTGTCCAGCTGCAGCCTGCATTATGTTTGGATTCTCGTTAATAAATTCAAAAAAGTGTCGCTCCCACTCTGCACGGCGCTCTGCGGCGTCGTCTGTGCGTGCTTGACGCTTCTTGTATGTGGCACCCTCCTGTTTCTTGAAAGTATTTTTCCAGGGTGCTATAGAAGAGACACCTCGGGTGCGCCCTCGATGTTCCTCGTTTCCGAGAGCAGATGTAAGCTGGTCATTACATCCCTCGGGCTTGAACTTTCCAGTCTTCTCCAACTCAGCGATTTCCTGTGCTTTCTGGAATACTTCACTAGTCCGTGAGTCGGAGAGCATATATTGGCCCTCGGGTGTTTTTTTAGCTCGACCTAGGAGCCATCTCTTAGTGCGCTGATCAGCACCTGAAAACTGTTCAGGTAACCCAGCCGCACGGTCCTCCTCCTCCTTTTTACTCCACTCATCCTCCTTAGCCTTATATCCACCTGGCCCAAGTTTATGGGGGAACTTATTCTTCTTATTAAGTTCTTTGAACATTATGCTCTCTTGTTTGGCTTCTTCGGAGCAATGCTGCATTTTGAATTCATTCCATTCATTTGGCGTTATAAAGCCGTAGTCGTTGAGTGGCGACTCATCTTTCTGAAGGTATTGTGTGTTCAGTTTAGTCCTAAATGTACGGAGAGCCTTCCCGATAGTCTTCAATGTGGCAGCTTTAGCGTCTTCTAAGCGGTCTTCCGGGAATTTATAATGCGCTTTTATATGCTGCCACAATTCGTTCTTTGTAGCTTCAGGGACAGTCTTCCAATTTTTCCAAACTATCTTACATCGCTCCCTGGCGAGACATCCACAGTCGTTACGCCACTTCGCTGTGATTTCTTTTGGCTTCTTTGGAGCCCCATCAACATGCACTTCTTCAACCTCATAGATAGCTGTATGTAGCTTGTTCTTCTCCCGTTTCCCTCTCCTCTTCGCATTTGCAGACGATGTTGTGGCAGCGGGCTCAACATCTGTTCGCTCAGCTGACTCAATAGCTGGGACAATAGTTGTTCTTTTCTCGACTTGGAATAATCGACGCTTGCTTCCTCGCTTTGGACGATCCTACGATGATAGACAATGTGAGCTTCAGGAATGTAATCCTCGGTTAGAAGCTGCTCTGACTTGTTACTAACGTAATAATTACCTCCGCTTGAGCTTCAGGAATGTAATCCTCATCGGCGTCTTCTCTCGTTCTCTTCTTCCTAGGCTCCATTGGATGTTCATTCTCCGGAGAGTGGTACGAAGATTCGCTATCGGAGGATCCTTCAGATGAACCCTCTTTATTTGTTTTTGCGGGAGACTCGTAGATGAGCTCCTCGATGGAACGTCCTTCTTCCGCCATAGATAAACTATTCATATGAAGATGCTAATGTATCAGAATTTTGGTTATGCAAAAAAGGTCTGATGTCATATTAATCCTAAAGTTAGGATGTTGTGTTGTTTTCTCTCTCTAGTGTTGTTGAGGCCTCAGCATATTTTGTGTTGTTTTTCAAAATGTTCATGTCTGCCATGGAACCATGTTCACGCCCATTCCCTGTCAGCAACACGAGAAAGAAGTTGTTGATAGGAATGGACGTGTCACATGGTTTGATGACATACATGAGATAACTCAATAACAATTTGCATCATAGGCCCCTAAAAGGAATTGCAGAATCTAATGTTGGCCTTCAGCCAGATGCATGAACTTGAGGATTAGTATATAGTAGCCTTAGAAATAATAGCGGTAGTAAACTAGTCACAGTGTTGTTTAGGCCTCAGCATATTTTGTGTAGCTTTTCAAAATGTTCATGGCTGCCATGGAACCATGAGCACATCCATTCCCTGTCAGCAACACGAGAAAGAAGTTGTTGATAGGAATGGATGTGTCACATGGTTTGATGACATACATGAGATAACTAAATAACAATTTGCATCATAGGCCTCTAAAAGGAATTGCAGAATCTAATGTTGGTCTTCAACCGGATGCATGAACTTGAGGATTAGTATATAGTAGCCTTAGAAATAATAGCAGTAGTAAACTGAACACAATGTTGTTGAGGCCTCAGCATATTTTGTGTAGCTTTTCAAAATGTTCATGTCTGCCATGGAACCATGAACACATCCATTCCCTGTCAGCAACACGAGAAAGAAGTTGTTGATAGGAATGGATGTATCTCATGGCTTGATGACATACATGAGATAACTCAATAACAATTTGCATCATAGGCCCCTAAAAGGAATTGCAGAATCTAATGTTGGCCTTCAGCCAGATGCATGAACTTGAGGATTAGTATATAGTAGCCTTAGAAATAATAGCGGTAGTAAACTGGTCACAGTGTTGTTTAGGCCTCAGCATATTTTGTGTAGCTTTTCAAAATGTTCATGGCTGCCATGGAACCGTGAGCACGCCCATTCCCTGTCAGCAACACGAGAAAGAAGTTGTTGATAGGAATGGACGTGTCACACGGCTTGATGACATACATGAGATAACTCAATAACAATTTGCATCATAGGCCTCTAAAAGGAATTGCAGAATCTAATGTTGGTCTTCAACCGGATGCATGAACTTGAGGATTAGTATATAGTAGCCTTAGAAATAATAGCGGTAGTAAACTGATCACAATGTCGTTGAGGCCTCAGCATATTTTGTTGCCATGGAACATTAGAGGGAAAAACAACACAAAATATGCTGAGGTATCAACAAAACTAAAGAGAGAGAACAACACAATCTCCTAGCTTGAGAATTAATATAGTGGCTTCGGAAGTAATAGCTGACTACTGTAGCCAAGAAGATTTTTCATACATTTCCCACCTTTGACACTGTGATCAGTTTACTACTGTAGCCTCAGAAATAATAGCAGTAGTAAACTGATCACAGTGTCAAAGATGGAAAATGTATGAACACTCTTCTTGGCTACAGTAGTGAGCTATTACTTCTGAAGCTACTATATTAATCCTCAAGTTAGGAGATTGTGTTGTTCTCTCTCTCTTGTGTTGTTGAGGCCTCAGCATATTTTGTGTTGTCTTTCAAATATGTTCATGGCTGCCATGGAACCGTAAGCACATCCATTCCCTGTCAGCAACACGAGAAAGAAGAAGTTGTTGAACGGAATGGATGTGTCCCACGGCTTGATGACATACATGAGATAACTCAATTACAATTTGCATCATAGGCCCCTAAAAAGAATTGCAGAATCTAATGTTGGCCTTCAGCCAGATGCATGAACTTGAGGATTAGTATATAGTAGCCTTAGAAATAATAGCGGTAGTAAACTGGTCACAGTGTTGTTTAGGCCTCAGCATATTTTGTGTAGCTTTTCAAAATGTTCATGGCTGCCATGGAACCGTGTGCACATCCATTCCCTGTCAGCAACACGAGAAAGAAGTTGTTGATAGGAATGGATGTGTCTCACGGCTTGATGACATACATGAGATAACTCAATAACAATTTGCATCATAGGCCCCTAAAAAGAATTGCAGAATCTAATGTTGGCCTTCAGCCAGATGCATGAACTTGAGGATTAGTATATATAGTAGCCTTAGAAATAATAGCGGTAGTAAACTGGTCACAGTGTTGTTTAGGCCTCAGCATATTTTGTGTAGCTTTTCAAAATGTTCATGGCTGCCATGGAACCGTGAGCACATCCATTCCCTGTCAGCAACACGAGAAAGAAGAAGTTGTTGATAGGAATGGATGTGTCGCACGGCTTGATGACATACAAGAGATAACTCAATTATTATTTGCATCATAGGCCTCTAAAAGTTATTCTAAAAAAGTGGTAATGTGGTATGCAATATTTCTCATGGCATAACTTAGATATAGAAGACTTCACTCAAGAACTAGATTTAGCTCCAATGAGTCAAATTAAAGAGTACATCACAAACTTGCTATTTAATCTTTATGTCTAATCAAGAAATCAGAATTTAAACAAACTTAATTATCTAAACACCTTGCAATGATTTCAAGGGTAGCCGAGGGTGGCGTGGGCTTTGGGAGCGATGTGCGGAGTTTGGCGCCGACACGTGAAGCACACATGAAGCACACATGGATGTTAGAATCATAGTTGTTAAGGCGTCGCCTAATCGTCGCCTAATCGACGATTAGGCGTCCAGGCGATCGCCGGCTAACGCCACGGGCGACGACTTGCCACAAGTGAGTGTGGCGTCTGCCTCGGCGAGTATGGCGCCCGCCTCATCTTGTTTGGCGTCGTGCGGACGCCTTATTGCTTCACATGGACGACACACGACAGCTGTGATGGCTTGACGAGGAGACAACGCCAGATCCGATCCACGTCCGAGACGCCTAGATCTGCACCCCACTGCTTGGATCCACATCGCCATCTCTGCCCGGCCACCGCCCAGTCATCGCCGCCCGGTCGCCGCCGCCCGGTCGCTGCCGCCAGATCTGCGCCGGCATGAGTCTGCCGACCGCTGTGAGAGGAGTGGGGAACTGGGGTCTGAGGAGGGGAAGAGACAGCGGGAGAGGGGAGGGAGTGAGGCGTGGAACCAGGAGGAAAGTGAAAAAACAGAGAGAGGGATGGAGAAAAGTGAGGGGAGAAACAAAGAGAGATGGACAAAGTGAGAAAAAGGAAGAGAGGGATGGAGAAAAGCATGGCAAAAGGCAGGTTTCAAAAAGTATGTGCCATGCTGCCCCAACAAGCCAACAGAGTAGCACTGTGCACAGTTTTTTTCTATAATTACATATTGAAAAAGTGTTTTAGTTTATCAGTTAATTCAGTTAATTTCATGATTAACCCTTAATCTCTAGTCAATTGATCACTACACCAGCTATCAGTGACTGGTAAACATTAATCTATTAGTGACCTAAAGTTACCTAATTAGTATTAAGTGATGATAAATTAATGGTGTTTTCATATTTATTCCCAATACAATTGTGCAATACTATTGCCATGTCATTTCTATAAAGTGAATATGGCGTCGCCTCACCGCACGCCATACTCGCCTAAAAGTTGTGAAGGTGGTTTGGCGCCTCGCCTCGCCGCGCCGCCATAACAACTATGGTTAGAATGTATGTATCTATCTGTCTATCTACGTACGTATGCATCTCTGACCATCTGGACAGGGTGTTAGGATATTATTTCCGATCATACGAAACGATGGTCACATTCTGACATGGAGCTGAGCATGCATGAGAAAACCAACTTCAACTCACTCCCTCATTTTTTAAGAGCAGACGTAGTACTGTATTCATATGACACCGACAAGTTTCAGCAGTGCTGGCTGATTAACATGTTATTTCTAACCAAAAAAATCACAAGTTTCGAGCACTAGTATATTCAAGTTCAGGTAGGTGGGTGAGCAGAAACCAGATAAGTAGACTATTACCGTTTCTTCTGCTCGTTTAGTTAGCTAAACAATCATATATTAGGAAGAGTTTGCCAATCATTGCTCTATACTATCAACAATTCCCTCCATTTTCTCAAGAATATTTCCTACTTTGCTGCACACTACCTAGTCCATGTTACGGTGTAGTTAGTTGTGTACACCTTGTTCTGAAAGAAATATATGCAAAACATGGAACAGGCACAGAAGCACTCAACTATGTTTAATCTCAAACAACCTGGAGCTTCAACTGTCAGTGATGTTTTACTACTCCATTAGGTCTGCAAAGGTTGCATTGCAAACCTAATCTGACTCTGCAATTCTTGTAGAATACATTTTCAGTTTGGTGGATAATACCTCAAATTCGAAGTGCACTATTCAGTTCAGTAAAACACAGCATCAAGCTGCAAATCAAGCAGTGTGTTTCAACACAAACAAAAACGACAAAATGACTACGCATTCCAGTGCCAGAGAGTCCACATCTAGTTAATCCGAACTAACAAGCATATGCTTGAGGGATGAAAAAGAGGATGCCCGGAAAGTACTCACCGGGGACGGGGACGGCGGCGCGGGGTCTGGCGACAGCGACGTGGGCTCCGGCGGAGTTCGGGGCGACGACGGCAACGGGTTCCGAGGGTGGCGGCGCGGGCTCCGGGACGGGGATGGCGGCGTGCGTCGAGGACGGGGACGGCAGCGATGGCTCCGAGGTGGCGGTGAGGGGTCCGGGGACACCAACGGCTCCGAGATGGCGGCGACGGGCTTCGGGGACGACAACGACGGGCTCCAATGGTGGCGGCGCGGGCACTGGGAGCGGTAGTAACTGGCAGGAGAAGATTAGGGCTTAGGGTTTTAGACGCGGGAGCGAAACTTTTATATAGGTGGATTAGCAGTGGCGGGCACACGCTGATGTCATCTTGCCCGCCACTGATATTTATCGTAGTAGTGGCGGGCAAAGACATAGTAGTGGCGGGCCGCTGACGTCACCGACCGCCACTACTAGGGTTTAGTCTGGGCGGGTGGAAAAAAGTATAGTAGTGGCGGGCATATGCTGACGTCAGCATGCCCGCCACTACTAAAAGGATAGCGGTGGCGGGTTGGTGACGTCAGCATGCCCGCCACTACTAATCCGCTGTTGGTGGGTTATCTAGCATACGTTGCCACTCAAGTCGAGAAAGACTTAGTAGCGCAGTGGTGCGGGGGTTGCTTTGGTGCCATGCGGTTCGAGGTTCGAACCTTGCTGCCTGCAGGCGGTTTGAGGTTCGAACCTTGCTGCTAGCATCCAAACATTTTTTTTACATTTCTATTCTAATTTTCATGACTTTTTTATTCATAATTAAATTCTAGTTTGAACTTGTTTTTTTAACAATAAAAATACATCATAACTTATCAAATTAGAAAATATGTATTTTTATGCCTCACTTTACTTTTTTTTTTCATTAATAAACATGTACAATAAAAATACATCATAACTTATCTATAGTTTATTCTTCCTTTGAAATTGAAACTTTTTGTACAATAAAAATACAACACCAATATTCTAATTGCAAAAATTGGTATTTTTCTCCCTTAGTTTACTGTTTTTATTATTAAGTGTGTTTTTATTACATGTTGTTACGATATGATCGAGACTTTTGTAGCGCGGTGGTGCGGGGGCTCGCTTTTGACACATCATGTTTATTTGAAACCAAGTAAACAAACACAAGTCCAGGCTGGGGAAACCAGCTTACACATCGAAACGCACTACTGGTCAAACCCAAAGGAAAGATATGGTTTGGAGCTTCTTCTTCTTCCTCGGCACAAACCCAACCTATTTCTGGTTAAACAGATTAAAAGCCTCAACTTGCCAATCCTCAACCAACTCGGCATCATCAGGCAGTCTAAACTTCTCTCCATGTTCCTGAACAAGAAAATACACGCGGCGACGATAGTGAGAACAACTTATTATCAATGATTGAATTGGATGATAAAAATATAAAATTTGCATAAAAAGAGGATCTTGCCTCCTTCATCCTCTTGCTGCCGCATTGCTCTACATGCTTCCCTTTTCCACCGCTAGCCTCGACATGTTTCCCTCTACCACCGGTTGTCTCATCATTCTTCCGTAGCACAACACTTACCCTATCTGGTTGCGGCGATCGCGAGTCGTCCTCCGAGTCGGAGTCCATTATGAGAATCACTTTCTTCGCCAAACAACTGCAAACTATACCATCATGTACCTTATGTTTACCGCATTTGCAAACCTCACACACGCCACTTGATGTAGAGTCTGAGGATCGACTGTTTGTTGGTTCAATCTTAGGAGGAGCCATCTGCATTTTTTTGTCACATTGATATTATAACATTAAAAAACCCTAAGCTAGTAATATTATAGTACATTAAAAAACATTATTGTTATAGTGGAAATTTGTTTTCTCAGATATTTTTTATAGCACATTGATATTTTTTATTTCATTAAGTATGTTTTTATGATCAAAGTCAAAAAAAGTTCAATTTGAACTACAAGACATGAAATAATTCACAACACTCAATCCTCATTTGATCTTGAAAATGTTTTAATAATAAATGACATAATTGATTTTACAACTAAACATAAATGATCTAGCCTTGAACTAATTTTCCATCGCCATTGGTGCGTAGATAAGGAATCACACTACCAAATGACAGTTTTGCTTCAACCACATTGATCCTTGATATGTCAACGAAAAACGGCACCTCATCAAACTGATTGTATTCTTCTTCGTCTTCGACTCCATCAACTCCAACAATTCTTTGTTTTCCTGGAGCAACGATGTATTTTTTCTCATCTTTAGGATCAAGTATGTAAAATACTTGTGCCACGGATTGAGCGAGTATCCAAGGGTCATCTTTATAAGCCACCTTATTAAGGTCAACTATCGTAAACCCGTAATCATCCACCTCCACACCTTCTGGATGTCTCACCCACTGACACTTAAATACAGGGATTTCTATAGAGTTCCCGTAGTTAAGTTCCCATATTTCTTCGATGTATCCATAGTAAGCATTCTTTTGTCCAGTGCTATCTTCTGCTTCTCCTCTGACACCACTATTTTGGCGCTGACTCCTTTGATCCTTTGCTTTGGTATAGAATGTGAAACCATTGATGTCATACGCTTGCCATGTTTTAACCATGCTCAATGGACCGTAAGACAATTTATTTATCATCATCTCTTCGTCGGTTTCTCCGATCGAAAGGTTTAGATCCCTCAGCCATGATGTGAAATAAATTTTGTGTTCTTTCATAATCCATTGTTCATCGTGATCTTCATTCTTTTCACGAAGCTCTTGTAGGTGTTGTTCAACATATGGTCTCATAATCGCCAACTGATGCATTACACTGTAATGTGATTCTCTTATTCTTTGATAACTATTGTCTCGTATGATTTTCCTGCCTTTAGTTCCTTTACCGGTGAGTCTTCCATGGTGCCGCGACATGGGAACTCCTATTGGTCTTCCATCTCTTATGTAATCTGCATAGCACTCAATGACTTCCTCAGTCGTGTAGCCCTCTATCATGGAACCCTCTGGATAAGCACGATTTCGTACGTAACCCTTGAAGATAACCATTAGACGCTCGTACGCATACATATTGTGCAGGTACGTTGGACCGAGAACAAAGATTTGGTCTGCTATATGTATCATATAGTGCTCCATAATATCAAAATATGAAGGAGGAAAGCACATCTCAAGCTGACACATAGTCTCCCTCATTTGTTTACGTAATTCATTTAACTCTTCAGTGTCGATCACCTTCTTTGATATGACATTGAAGAAGTGACACATGCGTGTTATCACCATCTTCAGAAATGAATGTTTGACTCCTCTTACTGCGATGGCGAGGAATAGCCCAAGCATAACATGACAATCATGAGTGTTGTAGCCGCTCATCCTCAAATCTGCTACGGAGACAATATTCTTTATATTCGTTGAGAATCCTGTTGGAACTCTAATTCCATGTAGACACCTGCAGATTGATCTTTTCTCGTCAATTGTGAGGTTATAGCTAGCAGCCGGAAGGAAAAATTTTCCATTGGCCCTTTCCTGTGGGTGAAGCTCGGGTCTAATTCCGAGAGTTTGAAGGTCCCTTCGTACTTTGAGTCCATCTTTTGATTTGCCCGGTATGTCTAACAAAATACCGATAGTGCTTTCGAAGACATTCTTCTCAACGTGCATTGTATCGATAGCATGACCAATCTCCAACTCCTTCCAATAGGGCAAATATCTAAAGAAGATCGACTGCTTTTTAAATGGAGCGTCCTTTGAAATTTTTTCAGATTTCTTCCTCTTCTTTCCGAAAACAACTTTGATATTCTTTACCATTTCGAATAGAAATTTGCCATCTCGATTTCGTGGAGGCTGTCCAAGCTCGATTGTACCGTCAAAATGGTTCCTATTTCTTCGATATTTGTGGTTTTTTGGTAAAAATCTGCGGTGTCGCATATATATCGTCTTAACGAATGATGGAAGATGCATAGATTCTGTCTGGTCCACACACACTACACATGCTGTCTTTCCTTTAACCTGTCCTGTTAGGGACATGCGTCCTGGGTTGTCAGCTATGGTGCAAAAGATTATGGCTCTTAGATTGAAGTGCTCTTTCTTGTGCTCATCCCACACACAGACACCATGTTCCCATAGACGTTTCATATCCTCCATCAAAGGTTCTAGAAAGATATCAATGTCATTGCCAGGTTGTTTTGGACCAGAAATTAGAGTAGTGAGCATAAGGTATTTTCTTTTATGGCACAACCATGATGGAATGTTGAACAAGCATAGAAAGACTGGCCACGTACTATGTGGGTTCCTCATCTCACCGAAGGGATTCATTCCATCCGTGCTAAGTCCCATCCTGATATTTCTAGGATCGTCCGAGAAATCTGGATGGGCCAAGTCAAATGATTTCCACTGCCTAGCATCCGCAGGGTGCCGAAGTTTTCCGTCCTTCTTTCGCCCAGCGAAATGCCAGATTAATAGTTCAGCATCTCTAGGATTAGAGAACATACGTTTCAAGCGATCAATCACCGGTAGGTACCACATTACTAAGGCCGGAACTTTCCTCTCCATCTTTTTTCCAGGATGGTCTTCAATAACATTTTTATTCCTCTTCTGCAACCTCTTATTATTCTTCTTCTGGTGGTCATTGTAGTCCTCCGCACAGTCATTTGGACGTTTGTATCGACTCGCGTTGCACTGCGGACATCTCTCTAACAATCCATACTCTTTTCGATATAGGATACAGTGGTTCGGGCATGCATGAATCTTCTGAACGCCCAAAGTCAACGGACAAATCATCTTCTTTGCTTGGTACGTATCAGATGGTAAACCATTGGGTTTTGGCAAAACCTTTTTTAGGAGTTGTAAAAGATCTGAAAAACTGGTGTCAGACCATCCATTGCTGGCCTTCAGTTTCATAAGCTCAAGAATTGTGTACAACACAGTATACTGCTTATCGCATCCGTGGCGTTCCTCGTAAAGAAGGTTTTTTGATGCTTTGTCAAGTGCTTCAAAGTTATCGTATCCTTTGGTTGTAGTTCTCTGCAACAACACCTCAGGCGCAACATTTCGCATCAGTTCCTCCACATCAAAGGCGTCATCATCATCATGTTGATCAACATCATCATGTGTTATGTCGGATGTATGATCACAACCTCTTCTATGTTGATGAGCATCTTGCGGCACATCAGAATCTTCAGGAGGATTTTGGCCCATCTCACCGTGTTTCGTCCATATATAATAGTTCTTCACGAAACCATTTTTCAACAAGTGAAATCGTATGGTTTCACGATCAGAACACGGATACATCGCTTCGTTTTTACAAACTTTACAAGGACAATATATTGCCTCTTCACTCTGACGGGAAGCATATTGTGCGGCAGCTTCAGTAAATTCAGTTACTCTGTTAAAATATGCCACCACATCTCCGTCGTTGGACGAGTACATCCAGGACCTGTGCTCCATCTAAAACATATATTATTTGAAAAAATATTAATAAAATCATTATTGTTAATTTTATTAATTTACAAATTGAAAATATATTGATTTATTATCGCTCATAACAACATTAATTAAAAATCCTCAATGCTTTAATTAAAACTACTTATTAAGCAAAAAAAATTATTAAATAAATTAACTATATTGGTTTCTCTATCTCTCTCTCCAAACAACATAACTCTAGATCTATAATCATAAATCAAATTAAAAAAGAGATTAAAATGACGTAAATCAATATACAAGTGATGAATAATTGTGAGGAGGGTCATATTTGTTCATTTGGGAGAAGGTAACACCGTAAATGGAAGATTATTTGAAAATTTCTATTCACAAACCCTAAATTAGAAAAACGATAATAACTCATTGTATACATGATTAAATACAAAATAAATGTGAGATTCGGAATGGATTTACCTCCTAGAATGAAATCCTTCAAAAGAAACGAAAACAAAGCCTCCCCCCTCTTTATCTAGATTTTTGTCGCCATTGTACGGACAAAATTGAATGCGAACTCCAGTAGAGCTCGGGGAGGAAGACGCTGCGCATTTATAGCTAGAATAGTAGTGGCGGTCGCAAGTGATGTCATCATTACTTTAGTGGCGGCCATCTTAGCAGCGGCGGGCAGCACAAGCGCCCGCCACTGCTATTGGTACATTAGTGGCGGTCCGGGCTGACGTCATCACCGACCGCCACTACTTTACCAGCAATAGTGGCGGGCGCTGGTGCTGCCGTCAGCACCAGCAACTGTAGTGGCGGGCATCTAATGGCCCGCCACTACAGTGGTTTTGCCCAACGCCACTACAGTGACAGTTTGTAGTAGTGTAAGGTAGAGACAATTTCTTACTGTCTGGGAATCATTTCTGATAATTGCATCTGCTATAAAACATTGATTCTTTGACACCCACTTCTACTGTCTTGCCAGTTTCGTGCTGCAATTCAATTGCAATTTGATTTCCATCGGGCAATATACAACCTTGGAACTGTCTTGGTGTGTTTGCTGCTTCCATAACTCACTCAACATGATATATTATGTTGTCTGTATATACATTGTTTTAATGTAGTTGAGGTGATTGGTTCAGCTTGAATACATTGACTGGTTATTATGATAATAACAATGATGTCTTTTTTGTCTTTTTGAATGCCACAGTATGGTTTAGCTGAGGATACCATGAGATATGGGAGGCCAAATGTCTCTCCAAATGAGCTTTACAGTCAGTCTGCTATATATATATGTTGCAGCTGCCCATGCACTGAAGCCAAATTACTCAGTATCTGTTTTTGTCTATTGTCTCTTTTCTCTAATACATGCATGAGGCTTTTCCATTAAAACTTCGTAGCTGATGTTTAATCTTTTTTTGTCCAATGCAGGTTTATCATAGTGCATTGCGATTAGTCCGCTTAATGGTAGGGCCCTTGTTTTATTTCATGACAAACTCTTGTATTTTTGTTTTTCTTTCTGTTGTTACCCAGTGTAGTTAAAAGTTGATGTGGCTGTGATATGTTTATTTCTTAATTTTTGTTATCTCACAATTTATTTAACTGTTTTTTGTTAAGCCGTTTTCATGAGAAATAAATATGCTAAGAGATTTAGGGCTTTGAACCTTGTTAAATTTTGTTCTCTTTGGATAATGCTCTGTGGGATATGCACATCTTTATGTCAGTAGATGACCTATTATCTTTTTTTTTAAAAAAAAAAAGAGAAGTAACCTTGTTCTTGTTATCATTCTACATCATGCAGCTGCCTTTGCCATATCTCAAAGTGGGATATTTGACTGCTCCTCCACAAAATAATGCCATTGCACCACATGGTACAAGATTGAAAATAGAAATTCAGATAGTTGAAAACTGAACACATCAACTAGCTGTTATCAGATATTCAAAGATAACACAAATGTCCATCTGTTCTCAACAGCAGCAAATAAATATGGTTCATATAATGTAATCTGTCAATCATATGATTTCAGAAAACAACTTGACTGTAGCTCATCTAGCAGATTTGTATCAGCATAATAGTATAGCAAACAAACCTAAAGAAATTCAGTTCAGATAGTCAATGGTTCACAGCAGTAATGAGCAACTTTGTCATGGCAGAAATCAGAGAAATCTAGATGTTGAAAAGGAACTTTGTCAATGGGCTCACTGTGTGTTGATGCATGCCACTAAGCTCGTGATATAGTGTAATTGATTGGTGTTAGTGCTAATTATGATTTATTTTAACTAACTATGATTTATAATAGATTTGTAATAAATATATTGACATGGTTTATCTGATTGACATGTTTTGTAGGAAGGAAAAAGGCAAGGTACCATTTTGGGGGCGAATGGATTAGTAGCTTTTTTGATTAATGTATGTCGTGGTAGACGACCTTCTAGCCATTGTTTGGGATCATCAAGGCCGAGTATTTTGTGAACTTGTTATGGATGATTATGACTTTCACACTAAGTGGTGGATGAACTTGTATTTTTTAGTAATCAATACAATGAAAAGATCGTGTATGGTTGACTATCAATTCTTTGTTTAATTATGGTCAGTTCCAAACATATAAATATATATTTGATTTCTATAGAATGTTCACTTATGTTTTGAGAGATGATTGGTTTGCAATAGGCTATGAGAGTATAGTCAAGTGTTGGTCAGTAAAATTTCACACTGTCAAACTGTTGGTCGGGAAAAATTTATTATTTAGCCGTAGAAAGTTGGTCGGTAATAGTCCATCGTCTAACTGTTGGTCGGTAAAAGTTCTAAGCTTTGCCTATGGACAGTCGGTCGGTAAAAGATTTTGAGCTGTGCCTACTGACAGTCGGTCGGTAAAAGTATAGTGTCCAACCGTCGGTCGAGAAAGAAATGTCAGTCGGGAAAAAATTTGTTGGTCGGTAAAAGTTTTTAGTCCCCGACCAACAGTTGGTCGGCAAAAAAACGTTGGTCGGGAAAGAGCTTTGCCTACCGAACTTTCAGTGACCGACAAGGTTGGTCGGGAAAACTCTTTCCCGACCAACATTCGGTCACTAAAAGTGGTTTTCCCTACCAACTTATCTGTAGGGAATTCTATGTTGTGGTCTAGTGTATGCATAACTAATTAGTATATAGCGGCTTATATTGGATGCATGGTATATACTGTATATAACTAAGTCGGTACGTACCATAACACAATAGCTAGCTTACATGCATTATTACGATAAGACAATAGTATAGATAAGTCATAATAACGTACTCCCATCTTTACATACTAAGTAGAAAAATTATTTAGAGTTGACTAAATTTATAAAAATGTGCAAATAATTATAATATATATCAAATTAGTTTTATTAAATCCACATATAATATGTGGTAGTAGTGTATTTATTTGATATTACCAGTATTAATATATTTTATTTCAACTTGGCCAAATTATATATCAAAACATCATTTTATTGAGTGCCTAGCACTTTACCCGGTGTATTTTTTCAGAGACTCTGCAATGACGAGGGTTATTTGCCAAGTGCCGGCTAAATACACTCAACGAACACCAAATAAACTCGGTGAAGTTTGACACTTGACAAAATATTAGAAAAAAGTCGATTGAAACAGAGGTCGCGGTGGTGTGTTTATGTAGGCAAAATTTTTTAGGGTTTTCTGGGTTTGCTGAGTGTTTTTTAAAAACACTCGGCAAACTCAGGATACTCATCATTTTGTGTGAATAATATTTTGAGCGTATGTGATATTTGTAATTTTGTTTGAGCTTGAATATTTTTGTACACTCAAAATACAACATATTTTATACTGAGTAAGATTTGCATTTTTCTACATCTGTTTTCTATTTTTAATTACTTAATTGTATTTGTAGGATTGAAATTGAAATGGGTGAAATTTGAATTGGAATTTCCTAAAATAATAAACCAAAATTTATAGAAAAATTATATTTATTTTTTACTCCATTTTTAGTTCTTATCCACTAAATTTAAAGAAATTTTAAAAAATCTAGGGTGTGACACTTTATCAGCGATGTGGAACTTAATGATTTTTTAATTAAGAAATAAAATAAAGTATATATGAAAAACACGAGACCTATCATATCATAGTGTTATTGTTGACACGAAAACGTGCCCCCTCACTTGGGTTAGTTCGATGATCCAAAAGTGTGTGGATACTTAGGGACAAGCCTAAACGTAACACAACACTAACGTCGCATTCCGACTACCTTAACAATGGCAAGGGGGGTAGAGTCACCGGGTAATCAGATCACACAGAAATAATCCAATTAGCCAAAAAGAAATATATTGAATAAAATAAATCAGCAAGCTGATCGGAGCCTGAATGATTCGAAGTGTACCGTGCGAAGGGTTTCACCGAAGGGTACCTTCGGCGTCTGATGCGAAGGGTATCACCGAAGGTAGTCTTCGGTGTTCGGACAGAACTGGTCAAAGGAAGGCTCCGAACAGCGGGGTTTGGTGGGAAGTTTCTGACACGACAAAAATATTCCAACACGATGCACTATCGTGACTTCGTTTGGCGCGGGGTGCAAACGTGGCGAATCCTGACGTGACGAAGCCTGTTGCGGAGCGTGTTGGCGCGCTGGACCTAGTCAAACCGACAATAGCGTGACGGTCCAACACGAGTAGTCGAAGCAGTATTCCCACCGAAGGGTGTTCTGGCAGCCTCCGAAACCATTCTCCTGGCTTCGGACACCTCCGACGAAGTGGGTCCGAATGTGGAAACCTAGAGATCAAGTGCCAATTCGGCCTAGGGACCGAATCTGCTAAGTGTCGCAGTAGGGAAACGAAGGTAGCAATCTGTTACGTAGATTAACGGGTACTTCACAGGCAAAGTAACAAGATGATAGAAATCTGTTACGTAGATTAACGGGTAATTCACGAGCGAAGTAGCAAGGATTACCACGGTTTTGGCGTGGCCGGTGGAGGGCTTCCAGGCAAACCCATGAAGGTTGCAGAAAATTTTACCCTCCTAACTTGATAGCCAGATGCTTGCTGAGCCAAATCATTTGTAATTGAGTTGGCTTCTCTTGATACATGAGAAATTTTGAAGTCGTCGAAAGTAGCAACTATTTCTAAACATTTATTCAAGTAACAATTTAGCAAGCCATTAAAACATTGAGCACTTTTACCTACTTGTTGTACTACTAACAGAGAATCACCATGCGCATGAACATGTTTAGCACCTATGGATTCTAGCAATTCAAGTCCTATCAATAAAGCTTCATATTCAGCTTGGTTATTAGTAGAGGGAAATTCTAAACGGGCCGAGGTTTCAAAGTGCATTCCACTAGGTGATATGAGAACTACCCAAATGCCTTGGACATTCTTGCAAGCTGAACCATCAAAAGAAAGTTTCCATGGCACTACCTCAATTAGAGCAATATTGTCATCCCAATTGACATCCACGTGGTGATCAACTATAAAATTAGCGACAATTTTGCATTTCATAGCCCTTAGAGGTTCATAAGCCAAATTGTACTCAATCAAAGCGTAAGCCCACTTTCTGATTCTTCCACTTAGAATCGGATTTTGCAACATGTATTTTATGACATTGGTTTGGCAAGCGACAATACATGTGGTAGGGAGAAGATAGTGATGTAATTTGGTACATGCGTAATATAGTGATAAACATAAACGATCCACAAACACGTACCTAGTTTCACCGTCCAGCAGGCGGCGGCTTAAGAATGTGATGATGTACTCTTTCCCCTCCACCTCATGAGTTAGCACGGCTCCTATTATGCTACCTTCTACAGCAATATATAGCCGAAAGGGGATTTTGGCCTTCGGTGCTCTCACCATGGGCGGTGATGACAAGCATTCCTTAATATTTTCAAAGGCGCTTTGCTGACTTGCCCCCCAAGTGAACTCGGCTTCACTCTTTAGCCGGAGTATAGGGACAAAGGCATCGATCATGCCAAACAAGTTAGATATAAAGCGACGCAAATAATTCATCTTGCCTAGAAACTTTTGTACATCTCTCTTGCATGTCGGCGCTGCAAAGTTTCTAATCCTTTCAAGCCTCTTAGGATCAATCTCTATACCTCTTTCATGAATCATGAATCCTAAGAACTTACCTGCTGACATGCCAAAAGCACATTTGAGCAGGTTCATTTTCAAGCCATACTGTCGCATCCTATCAAAAGCAACTTTCAAATCGGCCAAGTGATTATCCATAGCGTCTGATTTGACCACAACATCATCTATGTATACTTCTAACATAACTCCTAACAAGTCATGAAAGATCAAGTTCATAGCACGTTGATATGTAGCGCCAGCATTCTTTAAACCAAAAGTCATAACGACCCACTCAAACAAGCCGACAAAACCAGGGCATCGAAAGGATGTCTTGTAGACGTCCTCTTCGGCCATAAAAATTTGATTATAACCAGTGTTGCCATCAAGAAAACTTAGTACCTTGTGTCTTGAAGCATCGTTGATTAGCATGTCGGCTATTGGCATGAGATACTCATCCTTTGGAGTGGCCTTGTTTAGATCCCTGAAATCAATGCAAACTTGTATCTTGTCGCTCCCCTTCTTTTCTATAGGCACAATGTTAGCGACCCATTCGGTATACTTGCATGTCCTAATAATCTCAGCCTTGAGTAATCATTCTACCTCTTCTTTAACTCGGTCATAGACGACCGAATTAAAACAATGAGGAGGCTATTTATAAGGCCTAAATCCGGGTTTGATAGGTAGTTGATGCTCCATGAGCTCGCGGCATAATCCAAGCATCTCGCTATATTCTCATGTGAAACAATCGATGTATGACCGAAGCAACTTTAGTACTTCGGCCTTCTCATCATCCTGTAAATGTTGGTTTACAAAAGTCGGCCTTGGGATGCTACCATCGCCTATGTAGACTTCTTCTAAAGGGTCGGCTGATGCAAAACCTTGTCCTAATTTTTCTACTTCGCTAAAGTCTTCGATGGCCTCAGCAATACTGTCTTTAGTAGACCGATATTGCTCTACACGAGACTTTAGCCAATCTAGATTACTTTTGCTAGACATAACTACTAATTTAGAAATAGCCATGCTACACCAGCCGGCTTTACAGACACTGGTACAAAACGTCATCTGGACACGCTAACGAAGTTGTAATCCGAAAGATCCCTACCTGATAGACATTCTACTTTGTTGTGGATGGCGTTAATGGGCACATCAGTCAATGCTACCTAGGCCGAAGTGTCTACTGGTATGACCTCTACTTCATTGTCTTCCCACTTAATCAGGCATTGGTGAAAAGTAGAAGGAATACAACAATTTGCGTGAATCCAATCACGCCCGAGCAGTACGTTGTAATTACCTTGTACGTCAACGACGAAGAATGTTGTTGGCAACGTCTTGTTGCCTACTGTCAACTTAATGGAGAGTACGCCTTTGGCTTCGAAACTCTCGCCGTTGAAGTCGTTGAGCATTGGGTTAGTTTTCTTCAAGTCCTCTTCCCTGCCAAGTTTCTTCAATGGTGAGTAAGGCATTAGGTTAACAGTGGTGCTACCGTCAACAAGAATTCTGGAGATCGGCTTCCCGTCAATGTGACCCCTGACATACAGAGGCTTTAGATGGCGATCCATATCCTCGGGTTTTTCTAAAATAGCGTTGCGTGGGTCGAGGTTCAACTGAGTGACCTCAGCCTCGTCTAGTGGTAGAGCGAACTCGGCAGCAGGATAACGTTGATGTCCATCGCCTAAAGTGTGGGCCCCTTAGAGATGGGCATATAGTCATCATCGAGTGTGTCATCGTCGTCGTCGCTTGGACTAGTAGCCGGGTTTATTTCAATCGGTTTGATCCTCCATACCTTTCTTGCAGCTGCCCGAGGGCAGATTTCCTCAAAGATATTATCCCGTTCCTCCTCGACCTTTCTCTCGCGCATCTCCTATACCCGTAGGCACTGTAAATGTCTTTTCTGTGATTTGAACATGCCTAGAGGTGCCCAAGATGTTCGTGGCTTGGTACCAGGCGCCACCATTATGTTTCTATAATTTCTGGCCAGAGGGGTACTACCCAGGACGACCTCATGTGTCTTATAGTCGAAGGACCCTTCGCTGTGGACCCTGTCAATTGGACCGGCCTCGTTTAGCCGATCGGACTGGGCTCCGGCGCTGGCCTTGGCTGGAGTAGGGGACTTACCTTTGTCAGGATTCGGCGAGGGGGCCTTCGGGATTAGGACTTCCTGAGACCGTATTCTGACTGTGATAGCTTCAAACTCCCTATCCTTTGCCTCTTCACGCTCATCTCCCCTGGCTCCGTCTTGTGCGAGTCGGTTTGGAGGTACTACGGATAGCCTATGGATGATGTCTCCCTTCACCGTGTCTGTTTGTCCCTGCCAGTTATAATACTCCGAAAGAAAACAAGGGACAATGCTATGTTGCGAAGGATACAATGGTTGTGATGTGTATGGAGCCCACGGGGTCCCCGCCCAATTATATGGCGGAGGCATCGGTGGTTCCACTGGTTTTGCCCACTGCGAGCCGAACCCATTACCCAGAGGGGGGTTCAGCTAGGTCGATGGTATCTCGGACCATTTCAGCGAAGGTTCCTGCCAGGCCGAAGGTATGTTTAGCCATCGTGGGCCGAAGCCTCCCGCCGGAGAGTTCATCCAGAGTGGAGCCGGGTTCAGCCATCGGGGTCCAAACTCGTTCTGTGTAGGGTTCGACCACTGGGTCCGAAGCCACTGTACAGGGGGTTCGAAGCCACCATAGGGGGTGTTCGGCCACTGTGGCCCAAAGCCATCGTGTAGAGGGTTCAACCACTGTGGTTCGAAGCCACCCTTTGTTTGTTTTACCCCCTTCGGTCGACTTAGCTTTTTTGCGCGAGGGCTTGTTTCCCTATCCTTTCTTTGGTGCTTGTTTAACAGCATCTGATATGTCACCTTCGTCTTTTTGTGAGCCTTATCCGAAGGAGGCGTGTTTACATTCCGTTTCCACACTCCTACTTCAGGGTTCTTAGGTACGAGTGTGTTGTACGCGACTCTCCAATAATGATCGCTTTCCCTTTAGTTGACTTAGCCTGCTATGGCCAAATCAACACCTTCTTTTCATCGAGGTCGACGGTGTTCACGGGAAAGGGGTCTTTGTCCAGCTTCATCTTTGGACTGGGGTCTATTTTCAATCATCCTTCCTCTATGGTAGATTGAACCTGTCGACGAAAAACATTGTAGTCATTAGTATAATGTGAATGTGAATCATGCCACTTACAATATGGGCATTTCTTTAGCTCATCGGCAGATGGAATGACTTGGCCCTTAGGCAACCTGAGAAGCTGATTCTTCAAGAGGAAATTAAATATTTTATCACACTTAGTTATATCAAACGAGTATTTGACTTCGCTAGGCCGATTCTTGGTAGGAGACGGTCGTAACTCAGAGCAAGTAACGGGTTTTCTCTTAGCGTCCCAAACCCATTCGGCCGCGTACATGTCAGCCGAATCTTCTTCCTCCTCTGATTCTTCCTCATCGGAGTGCTCCATGACATGGATTTCAGCCCTAGGCTTGTTAAATGTCTTAATAGACTTTTATCCTTGGCTTGGCTTTCCTGGACCAGAGCCTGTTGTAAGACTTGTCTCACTTCTAAAAAGTGTTGGTTGTCTAGTCTCCCCTTAATTTCAGAGCGCAACCCACTGAAAGCTAGACCACCAAGTCCCTTTCTGAAATATTAAGACTAAAACATTGGTTTCTAGTGTCTCAAAAGCGCTTGTTGTACTCAGAGACGCTCTCACTAGATTTCTATCTAACCGATGTTAAGTGTGAAAGCCTAAGTTCCGTTTCACCCGTATAAAAGTAGTCGTGGAATTTTTGTTCTAATTCAGCTCACGTTTGGATAGAGTTCGATGGGAGCGTCGAAAACCAAGTTAAAGCGGTGCCGGATAGCGAGAGAGAAAATAGTCTAAGTTTTAAAGCATCCGACCCACTAGCTTATCCACACTGTGCTAAAAACTGACTGATGTGCTCTAGTGTGGTTTTGTTACCCTCATCGTCGAATTTGTGAATTCAGGGACTCTATAGCCGCGCGGGTAAGGTATCGTGTCAAAATGGTCGGAGTACGGCTTCCGGTAAACCCTAGCTTGACCCTAGGCACGAAACCGATGCACTCCCTAAATAGTGTGCGGATCCGCTCCTCAATGTCCTCCTGGCCTACTACCTGCACGCGTCTTTCATGTGGGGGCGCGACACGTGGCGGTTTGTCGGCGTGTCGGCCGTAGGTTTCCTTCTCATGTGCTAGCTCGGGATGTATGACGTGTTCGGGGCTATGCGCTTGTGCTGGCGGTACGAGCAGCGTGGGAAAAATTAGTGCTGGCATAGGTGGATGTGGCGCATGGTAGGCGGTGTTAGTCTAGCTGTAAGCATGGTGACTGGTCTCAGCCATGGATATCGATGTCAGAGATGCAATGGCTTTGATGGTACTACCGTTAGTTCTGCTATAAATGTGATTTATTGGAGGTACCCTAGCAATCGGAGCTGGAGGTGCAGCCTCGGTAAAGCTGAACCTTCTAAGTGTCGCCTCTACCTGAGAGCTAACTGCCGAATCTAGATGGTTGGCTAGAGAAGCGCTAATAGCTTGATCTACTGATGCGGCTATTTTTTCTCAATTTCTAAAGAAGATAATCGAGGCGATACTGGTGTTACCTGGGTCCAAGTGAGGTTGGGGACGTTGACGTCACGCTTGATGAAGCATGCACGTGTCTTGATGTAGCTCCCAAGCTTTAGGTCTTGGAGTGCCTTCATCTTTGCCTTGATCTCTGCTCGGTTTTCTGCGGGAATATCTTCAAGGGTAGGTGTCATGATGCTGCGGTTGTCGATATCTGCGCCCCCCATGGGATCCATCAGCGATGTAGACGTAGTAGTCATAGTAAATGTACCCGCAGCTGATGTAGATGTACCCATCATGTTGGCGTAGCCTTGCCCAGCGGAGTCGCCAAAAAGTGTGTTGACATGAAAACATGCCCCCGCACTTGGGTCAGTTCGACGATCCAAAAGTGTGCGGATACTTAGGTACAAGCCTAAGTGTAACACAACACTGACGTTGTGTTACGACTACCCTTAACAGTGGCAAGGGGGTGGAGTCACCAGGTAATCAGATCACACAGAAATCATCCAATTAGCCAAAAAGAAATATATTGAATAAAATAAATCAGCAAGGTGACCGGAGCCTGACTGACTCAAAGTGTACCATGCGAAGGGTTTCACTGAAGGGTACCTTCGGCATTTGATGCAAAGGGTCTCGCCGAAGGTAGTCTTCGGTGTTCGGACTGATCTGACCGAAGGTAGGCTCCGAATAGATCTTGACACAAAATCACCTCCGAACAGCGGGGCTCGGTGGGAAGTTTCTAACACGACAAAAATATTCCAACACGACACACTGTCATGACTTCGTCTGGCATGGGGTGCAAACGTGGTGAAGCCTGACGTGACGAAGCCTGTTGTGGAGCGTGTTGGCGCGCGGGACCTCGTCAAACCAACAATAGTGTGACGGTCCGACACAGGTAGTCGAAGCAGTATTCCTGCCGAAGGGTGTTCTGGCAGCCTCCAAAACCAGTCTCCTGGCTCCAGACACATCTGGCGAAGTGGCTCCAAATGTGGAAACCTGCAAAAGAACAGAGATCAAGTGTCAATTCGGCCTAGGGACCGAATCTACTAAGTTTGACAGTAGGGAAACGAAGGTAGCAATCTGTTACATAGATTAACGGGTACTTCACAGGTGAAGTAACAAGGCGATAGCAATCTGTTACGTAGATTAATGGGTACTTCACAAGAGAAGTAGCAAGGCTTACCACAGTTTACGCGTGGCCGGTGGAGGGCTTCCAGGCAAACCCATGAAGGTTGTAGAAAAGTAAAATAAAAGTAAAGGTATGGTTCAAAGCTAGGAATTTGTGATTGATTTGTGTTGGGGGGCTTAATGAACTGGCCTCACTCCTATATTTATATGGGCTAATGTTCTAATCTCTAAGATTAATCTATTAAGATTCAGCATAATCACACGTAGGGATAAAATTAGCCAGAATCAGACTCAAACTCTCTCTGGAAATCAGCCCGAAGTGGGCCTTCGGTAGGGCCCACCGAAGTTTGCTCCTTGGGCTGAAGCTTCGGTGATGGAGGCCTTCGGGCCAAAGCTAATAGGCCGCTGGAAAGCTTTCGAAGCCCTGAGCTCAATGGGCCTTCAGCCCTATAGGGCTTCAGCCCGATCGAGGACATGTGTATTTTTGGCCGAGGTTACCAAAATTGATATTTTGACAATCTTGACCATTTAATGCCATTTTTGCTATCAACAGTTATGATATTATTTGTAGATGATATGATAAAAATTTTAAATTATTTCGAGAAAGTTGTCATGTAGATTGTTAAAATATTCAATCAAATACAATATAGTCTATCTCATGTTAAAATCTCATACTTTTCTAGATCAATTTACTATTTTTAATTCATTAAGTATTTTTCTAGGATTTATATTGAAACACGTTAAATTTGAATTGCAAGTGCATGAAATAATAAACCAAAATTTATAGAAAAATCATATTCATATCGTTTTAGTATATTTTTTGTTCTTAACCACTAAATTGAAAGAAAAATTAAAAAATCTAGCTTGCGACACTCAATCGGCAACATAGAGCTTAATGGTTTTTAAATTAAGAAAATAAAATGAGGTATTAAAAAGACAATTCATGTCATAGTATTATGATATAATAAGTAGATATTGTGCGGGAGCTTTGTGGTGGCAGCTGGAGGCTGAGGGTTGAGGTGCTGAGTGTAGCGTTGTTGTTGCCTGGAAGGGGAAGAGCTAGGTTAAAAAAATCTGATAATGGACTGCTATTGGTCTGGTAAATGAAATTAGGCCTAATAATATATATATATAAAGCATGTATATAGTTATTTTTTCTCAAAAAATTTGGGGGTACATCTGTACCCCCATGCTTCACTAGCTGTAGGTCCGCCCCTAGAAACTATTGGTACTTTGTTGAGTCGAAAGAAAGAATATCAAATTTGATGATTTTGTCCCAATATAATAGTTCTCGAATAACAATCAGTTTGTGTCAGAAACCCGAACGGTTTTAAAAACTATCAAAAATCATAAAAATATATAAAAAAAACTGAAATACATGAGAAGTTATAGGAATGTAAAGAAATTATGTGAAACAATGAAAAAACATATGGGAATTTGTAACATCCTACACTACCGGAAAGCTAATGTTTGCCGAGTGCCCGCGGCTTTGCCGAGTGTATTCCTTCAGGCACTTGGCAAACCTTGTACACACGGCAAATACAAGGGTTTGCCGAGTGCCATTGCTAAGACACTCGGCAAACAAATGGAAAAATCCCATGGCCCCATTTTCCCTACCGCCGTTATAACGGTAGAGGGAGAAATTAGGGTTTGCTGAGTGTCACTAACAGACACTCGGCAAACCCTTATATTTGATGAGTGCCAAACATGAAAACACTCGGCAAAGTGAAAATGCTCATTATTTCATGTGAAATCATAATGTAAGCACATATCACATTTTATACATGTTTTGAACTTGAATTTTTTTAAGTTGTAATTCAACATTTTTTAATTCATGGTAAATGTTCATATTTTTCTGAGTGACTTTGCTATTTCTAAACAATTAATCATGTTTCTATGATTCAATTCGAAGTAGGTCAACTTTGAACTGCATGTACATGAAGTAATGACTAAAAAATGTATAAAAATCATATTTATGTTCATGAGACCATTGTTAATCATTTAGCACTGGATATAACTAAATATTAAAAAATCTAAGTTGTGACACACGACCGACAACATGGAGCACCAAGGTTTTTTAATTATAGAAAATTGAATTGAAACCTAAAAAATATGATACTTGATATGGTATTATTATATCATACATATATACTATGGTAAAAATTTCATACTGTTTTGACAAAGTTTTCATGTACGACGTTTGGAAATTGGAGAATCTTCAAGAAGGATTATTAGTTTAGTGATGGAATGAGTTAGGTTTAGAAGAAAGTGGATATTCAAAACTTTGTTTGAAGTTAAAACTTTTTGTACTACTAAAAACCAATGTAGCTTATACCATTTAAAAAATTGGCATTTTTTAGGGCTAGTTTGCTATTTTTTGATAATTAAAGTTCTTTATAGGATTTTAATTGAAAGATCCCAATTTTTAAATACAAGTGGTTTAAATTTGATGATTTGAACTTAGAACTTTTATAGGATGAAAACTAAGTGTATATTATATCATGCCAAATTTTGGAATTTTTTATTGTCTTTTTTCTATTTTATTTTTTAAAAACAAATTAAAAAAATCTTTGCCGAGTGCAAAAGGCCTTGGCACTCGGAAAATGACAAATAAAAACCTTTGCCGAGTACCTATTGATATAGCACTCGGCAAAGAATATGTTTTTTAAAAAAATAAAAAACAATCGCCGAGTGCCTCCCAATTTGGCACTCGGCGAAGTCCCTTTTAGGTAAAAAAAAGCCCCCAGATCTGGGCACATTTACTATGTGCCCAAATGGGTTCAATCCATATGATATGTACGAATTGATCTAGCAATAGATGGGTTTAATCCATATGGTATGACGGTTGCCGCATACAGTTATTGGCCAATGTTTGTTATTTGCCTCAACCTTCCTCCCAGTGTCATCTTTCAATGACAGAACATATTCTTGTCCTTGATAATTCCAAGGCCTGAATATATGGGAAATAATATGAGTGTGTATATGGAGCCATTGATGGATGATTTGGTCCGTGCATGGGAAGACAGTGTATTAACATATGACCGATCTACAAAGACAAACTTTAGAATGCATGTCTGGTACATGTACTCTCTGCATGACCTACCAGCATATGCGATATTTTGCGACTGATGCGTGCATAGGAAGTTCGCATGCCTGATTTGTCGGTCGACTTTGAAGTTTATTTGGCTAGCTAAGGGCGGAAAATATGCCTCGTTTGACAAGCACCAACAATTCCTTCCTCAAAACCATCCATTCAGGAAGGATAAGAAGAATTTTACAAAAGGTGTGTCTGTTAAAGACTCAGCACCACCTAAAATGACTGGTGTCGATGTTCGTGCTTAATTAGAGTCTTTGCAAATCAATACACAAGGAGCTGGTTTTATCGTATATGTTGAGCATCATGCATGGACTCACAAGCTATGTTTATGGAATCTTCCTTATTTCGATGATCTTCTCCTTCCGCACAACATTGATGTGATGCACACCGAGAAAAATGTTGTCGAGGCTATTTTCGGCATAATCATGGACATTCCTGAGAAGACGAAAGACAACGTCAAGGCCCGAGTGGATCAAGCGGCTATATGCAACAGACACAAACTCGACATGATACCTCCTAGAAGCGGGAAATCTTGGATGAAGCCAAAGTCCGATTCTTTTCTAACAAGGGGATAGAGGAGGGAAGTACTTGAGTGGTTTCAAACCTTGATGTTTCCTGACGGCTATGCAGCTAATGTAAAGAGGGGAGTTAATCTAGCAACTCTGCGAATAAACGGACTCAAAAGTCATGACTATCACATATGGATTGAGCGGCTGCTCCTGGTCATGATTCGTGGCTATGTCTCCGAGGATGTTTGGTGAGTGCTAGCTGAATTGAACAATTTCTTCCAGCAACTTTGTGCTAAATAGTTGTCTAACACCGTGGTAGCAGACATGGAGACACTAGCGCCCGTGTTGCTATGCAAGCTAGAAAAGATCTTTTCGTCCGGTTTTTTCAATCCGATGCAACATATGATCTTGCACCTTCCATATGAGGCCCGTATGGGAGGTCCGGTCCAGAGCCGTTGGTGCTATTTAATTGAGAGATTCCAAAATATTCTTCGGAATTAATTGTGTTTCTATGATTTAAATTGGAACATGATGAATTTGAAATACTATTTTTTTCCAAAAAAACATATTCATGTTTTTGACTCCATTTTTAGGCCGTATCCACTAAATTCAAAAATGTTTCACAAAAATTATTTAGTCAAAGAATGAAAACCACATTTGACAAAAATTTAGAAAATGACAAAAATGTTTATCGAGTGATAAATTTGAGACACATGGCAAATATTTTGTGTTGTCCGAGTATTTGCACTAGGCAAACAATTTTTTCACATCCCAATAGTTTTTTCCACCATTATTTTTTCACGCTCTCCATCGTTTTTTTAATTTTTCACCTTTAAATACACTCCTCTGTTGTTGCACCCGTGGACTCCATTTATTCCTCCCCCACTGCACCATCGGCACTGCCCTCTATCGCTAGTGCAGCTCTCCCACATATCCATGATGGAATTATGCCTAAGAGAATTCTAGGGTAACCAGAAGTTCTGGTTGTGAACCAGAAGTTCTGGGATTCTGGAGTTACTAGAATTTCTGGACTAGTCCTAGATTTGGTTTTCTAGAGGAACCAGAAGTTCTGATTGTGAATTGGAAGTTCCAGATTCTAGGCGAACCGGAAGTTCCAATTGTGAACTAGAAGTTCCAGATCAAATTAAATCGGGAACAAAAGGTCCAAATCGGAAGTTCTGATTGTGAACTAGAAATTCCAGTTTGGATATAGAAGGTTCAAACCAGAAGTTCTAGTTGTAAACCAAAAGTTCTAGTCAAGAATTAATTTGATACAGAAGGGTCAAAAAAAAGTTTCGGTCGAAGCGAAATAGATTAGATCTATTGAGCTTTAATAAAAATTAAATCACATGACTTAGGCACTACATAAAGAGGAGTGAGGCACACACGTGGGTTACTGCTTCTTGTTGATTATATTAGAGAGAGAACCCTAGCCGCCACCTCTCCTCTCCCGACGATCTCAAGTGTTGAGATTGGTTTCTCCCCGGATCTCTTAAGTGATGCTAGCATGTCGGCGAGAGGTGATCCATCTATGTACGTGTGGACTCTGTGGAGGCACTGCTTGAATACAAGTGCTCATCATTTTCTTCATGCACACATCACCGAGCATAATCGATGTGGTCGTTGCCGGTGAATGGTCAGAGCGAGGCGGTGTTGAGCGAGGTCACGCTTCATCAAAATCTTCTTCCGCTTCACTAGCGTGTCTCGTGACAGAAGGTAGCGATCTATGATCCCTCGCGCACTTGGTTCCTAGGCTAATGAGGTTAAAATTTAAAATTGTCGGCTAGCGTAGCCTCCTCATATCCCAATGGTGGTATCAGAGCCTACCTACATAGTATTCGATCTAGATCGATCACATATAGCTATACATGGTGGAAATATATTGGATCTATTATTTTTAGTGTGAGATTACCGGAAATTCTAATTATGAACTAGAGGTTCTGGACCTAATTTAATCCAACATAGAATGGTCAAATCAAAAGTTCCAGTTTTGAACCGGAAGTTTCGGTTTACCTCGACCAGAAGTTCCAAGCTTGTTGAGCCGGAGGTTCCAGTCCAGTCGGTCACGCATAAATTATTTGTCTAACTTATTTTTGCGGAGAATGTTTTGATTGGTATGGCCTTGTAGATGTATGAGATTCATAAATGTAATTAACGTGGCCTATGTGTCATGATTATTACAACCCAAGGTTGTTCAATGGTTGTACGACCTGTGCATCGACCTGTGATGCTTCGACTCATGTAATTAGTATAGTGCTATTAGTTGTAATAGGCTGATACAGATTCATAGAGGTTTGAAGCACAATTATGGGTACCATGCATGTAGATGGATATCAGCATGAGAATGGTCATACTATGTCATAGATAATATGATTACCGCTATCACAAAAAACACTTTAGTGACGAGTAATAATGTACATTAGTGAGAAACGTATCTCCCATCACTCTTATCACGTTAGTGATGTAACATATTTAGTGACGAGTGTTTACCCTTTAGTGACGGGTGATAGTATTCATCTGTCACTAAAGGTTGCCTACTGGCTCACCTGCTATTACTTTTTAGTAACATGTCGCAATGTCACTCATCACTAAATGACCTTATAGTGATAGTTGATTATTGTTACACATCACTAATATTATGGTTATTTTGAAGAAAAAAATAGTTTTTAGGCTGCATCCTGAATGAAAGCCAGGATTTGGCAGCCAACATATCCAATATCCAAAGCATATCACAAACAATTCATTACAGTATGAACATGGTAGATCCATAACTAAATTAATATCACACATTAACTTGTAATAACTCGTTATCTCAAAGAAACTACATGGCTAAAACAATGTTCCATAAGAGACTCATTCCCTAACTTGTAACTTCTAACAAACATCTTGTTGACTTCTAAATTTCATAAGAGATTGAATTGCTTAAGGCTATACATATCTAATTTTACAACCTCTTTTATTGTCACCTTTTACTCTTTAGCTTGAATAGTATCCTGTGGAGATTCTTTCTATCTACCCTCCATAAATAGCTTAAGGTTATACATGTCTAGTTTTGCAGCCTCTTTTATTATCACCTTATACTCCTCCCTGAACAAAAATAAGATAGTATAATATCCACAATGGTTATATGTGCAAAAAGGAAGATGGCTAGGAAAACATCATACACTAGGTTTATACCACATACATGACAGTCTCAATTGCACCATTATTTATGTTGAAATAGAAGGCACATACTGTGCCAACTTCTAACGAGTTATCTCAAAGAAATTGGCCAAAACTAGTAGTTAGATAGCATCATCCATCCGTGGATTTATGTGCCACCATCGAAACTGCCTCAGATCCTACTGATGCCACTTGAATCTCGGTGGTCTGCTAGTATAGGTGAGGTATAATGTATATCTCATAGCACTACCTTGAAATGTACTACAACAATAAATTTAAACAAAATCTAGTTACACATGTCGATCTACATAGATGATATAGATAAACACCGACATGTGCAAATAACTTACCACCGACTTTTTGTTGATGATCACATTATTTATCGTGCAGACATATAACAAATCTCAGAGGATTAACCTAGTGAGATGTCTTGCAAGAGAGAGCCTTCCTTGCTGGAGTTACATTTGTTGGATTGCTAAAATAACAGATGTGCTTCAGTTGCTCCATTTGGTCAGTGTCGACCTCCCTAGCTGTCTGCTTCCTCTTCCTACCCACAACATTCCTAGGGCCCTCTCCTAACATTATAATAAAATCATGTCAAGCACATAAACAAAACATGCATATTTAGCAAGTAATACCAGTTCTATATATATACCACTATCATTATCCTCCACTTTTATGCTCATTGGAGTCTTCTTGTCACCAAAGTTAGTGTAAAGTTTAGACATAAATGTCAATGGGGCATATCCCATTGTTATGAACATATAGTCCCCTTGTGTGAGGTCGTCTCTTTGACTAAATTCAGCCAACCCTTTGTGAAGGCATATCCTACATCCACACCTCACAACCTCAACCTCACTGTTGCACCGATCTCTTTTCAAAATCTTAAGAGTGTTGCCAGCACGAATATTATTGATATTGCTAAAACTTCTTGATAAAAAATAAAATAGTAAGATAATATTGCATCAGTTTGTTAGATTTAGTACCACACAAACAATATATACAATGCACAATGTATAGTATAAACATGGTGATGCCCCATTGACTAGATCATTAATCTTTATGAAGCGACTGTCAGAAACATAAGTTAGTATCATAAGGTTCTACATACTTGCCATGTCCTATATTTGAAACAATGTAAAAAGTGGATAAAACCATATGAATATAACCTAATGTATGTTGAATATGATTGCTTTCAGATGTCGTGCTATCAACTTAATGGCATTCTCTCCACTAGGCTACAAATTAATTCATAGGTGGGTGTGACAACTAATTCATTAAGCAACAATCATATGCATTAATAATAGTAAGCATGTAATAAAACTATGAAAGACATATAATGAAATAATATTTTGCGAATAAAATGTACGAACAATAATATTAGCGCACACATCCTCACATTAGCACAAAATGAACCTAAATTGTCACACACATCTTTGTATTTCTCGATCATCGATGGTGTGTCTGCCAAAACAGATGTTGTCTTTTATCTTAACTAGTTAGGGTAGCTGTCGGACAACCACATGCATAGTATTGGTTTTCTTAACAAAGCTATCAAACCGGTTTTGGGCTTTGGGTCATGGAGTTGGGTGTTGGGCATTTGATGTTACCCCAACAAACATGAGTCACATATGATGTGATTAGCAAAGTATTGCTTATCTATGTCGTCTAGCTTCTAGCAATGATGTCAAAGCTCACTAAGAGTTAGATGAACATGGATCTTGTCACACAATATGTCGTTGGAGGGAAAGTGATCTTTTTTCATATTGGAGTATATCTTTTATTTGATAGAAGATCAACCTAGCATTGTGTTGAACCTTGTATTTAACCTGCGATATATTCTTGAAAGAGAGAAATTGTTCAAAAAAATATTTTATTGATTGGTACAGAAACTTGAGAATTGTTCTTGCTTAGCAAGAGAAGTAGTCTTGATAGATCTGGCTTAATTAATTAATTAATTAATTAATTAGGCTTCTTATGAGTTTGACATGATAGAAGTAGTCTCTCTGTTAAGCAAATAAGACACTTAAGTGAAAACAATATCGTTGATACTTCGTGCCCTTAGTCCAGGAATTTGACTTATGCCTAATATAAACAATAATTTGTCTGCTAATTATGCTAGCTAGGGCGACCAACTTATCACTACTACTAGAAGGAGAAGTGAGTTGACCTTGATCAGATAGTGTGTGTGCATCTCACGCATGCCGACATGCATCCCAACTCCCAAGGCAGAGCAATGTAAGCTATAGCAAGATTTGGCCCATCAAGCTATGACAAGATTTCAGAAGAAAATTTGGTGCCATCAAATAGTAACGAGATTTTAATAGAAATTTTTAGCACATCAAGTTATAACAAAAATTCAGAAGAAATTTTTGGTCCATCAAATTAAAGAAATTTCCGGCCCATCAAGTAGAAATAAGATTTAAGAAGAATTTTTTTGCCCGTTAAATTTTAACAAGATTTATCAGAAAAAACATTTTCTTGGCCCATGTAACACATTGCCACAAATTAGTGAACACAATATCATGCATACTTGCTTCAGTTGGTTGCATTACATTTCAGTCTGCATGCTGAGCCCATCACTAATTATTAGCAGCTGCCTCAATCGTAGTAAAAGCCCTAGAAAATAAACTTCTCTTGTGCGATGGCAAAATGAAGGGAATAATTCATGACGACAATGCAAAGTCTAATCAATGGTACCCGCCGCTACCGGATCCGGATCCATTGCCGCTACCGCTGCCGTACCCGCCATTCTCGCCGCCGCCGCCGCCGCCGCCCTTGCCGGCACCAGCTCCTCCGGCGAAGCCACTACCGGAAGTGCCATCATTGCCGGCCTGGCCAGCGCCGGTGCCAGCGCCGGAGCCAACACCGTAGCTCGGAGCTGCGGCATTGCCACCGCCATGCCCACCGCCGCCGCCAGAACCGCCACCGGCAGCATCGACGTAGCCACCACTGTTATAGGAGCCACCACTGGAGGGAGCCGGCGCCATTGTTATTGACCCACTCTCACCATTGCCTTTCCCAACGCCAGCACCTTCACCGTAGCCGCTGGCTCCATTAGCGCCACCGCCGCCGCCGCCGCCTCCACCGTCACCTTCGCCGTTGGCATACCCACCACCGCTGGTAGCACTAATAGGGCTGGATGCCGAATCAGACCCACTTCCACTCGAGCCTTGGCCAAGGCCGTAACCAGAGCCGGAGCCGGACCCGTACCCACCGTTGGTCCCGCCGCCGCCGCCGGCACCTCCGCCGCCGCCGCTTCCCCTTCCGAAGTTCCAGTCATTGCCCCAGTCCCCACCACTCTCACCGGAGCCGGAGCCAACGCCGACTCCGGACCCTGAGCCCCATCCTCCGGCCCCGTTCGATCCACCGCCACCTCCTCCACCTCCGCCTCCGCCTCCGGCGAACGAGTTCTGGTACCTACCTACCCTCCCAGCACTGGTGAACGCAATGCTCAAGAGGACAGAGAGGCCCAGAGCTACGAGCTTGGTGGTGGCAGCCATGGCGAGCCGCGAGCTAGCGAGATGAGCTCAGTGGTGGGTGGCGTTCAGCGGAGAGTTTTGCATGGTTATTTATAGCGGTGGAGGCTGGATTTTCTACGACTTGCGCCATGTGGGACGAAATGGGGGACCACCTAAAGGGAGATTCCGATATTCGATGAGGCGATTATCTAATCAGAACTCAGGAGTAGCATCGAAGCCATCGATCCGTTGATTGTTGAGGTGTTGACTGCATCGATCAAGATTTCTGAATATTTCTTATGCAAGTACGTTCTTGATATCTTTATCTTTTGGGCAATTAATTGATGCAGAATTGTAGATCGATCACCTGATGAATATTAATATTATTGGATGTTGTATGCTTAATTGGTTCCTTCGAAGTTAATAATAATGTAGAGATTCGATTCACTTCTATGCTTGTTGAAACTTGAAATAGTGTGCCTGTGCTCATCTGAGTGTGGCTAATTACTCTCCTTATAATTAATTACTAGTTACTCTGTACTTTCTTAGGCTCTTCACAACTGAGGTTTCGTGGGGGATTTCATTATATTAATTACCATAACACATCAGATTTTTTGCTGACATGACATTAAATTAATGAGGGAAGAGAAGAAAGCAGTATCATCTCTATGACATGGTGCTAATCCGTTTACAAGACGGATGAAACGAAATGAAACGCCCACTGTGAACCAAATCGTTTCATCGGAGAGAGGGTATTTAATTCAATTACAAAGTATTTAATTACACTGGTTAGCCTAGGAAATAGTGAAATAAAACTCTCCACTAAAAAGGGTATTTTATTCAGTTACAAAGCTGATGTGGCCTTCTAGAAACAGTGTTATGAAATTCACCACTGTAAATAGTCTTAATGTGCATATATCTTGGGGCAGGGGGCCGGGCCTGAGGCTAAGCCCCAATAGAACCATGGAAAACATATATGGATGATCATTCACAACTTATTTTTCCCACTAAAAATGAAAATTGTATCATCTTTTATTGCAATTAGTACGCACAAACAACATTCCCTGAATCGAGATTATGTTTTGTGTTTGCTTAGAATGGACAGTTTTTTGGGAAACAAAGGATAGTTAACTTACTAATTAAGAAACTAACACGGCATATGCTTCATAGATGCACGTAGCCATCTACCCCAAACTATGAACAAACTGGAAGTGAGAGCTCGAACGAATTTTTTGAAATAATATTTAAAAAAATCAAATCTGGTTAGTCGATTAAAAAAATTGCAAAAGTAGAAACCTTTCGGCTGATGATCAGTCGAATCATGCTGATGTGACAATCACTGGTATGCCACAATGGGTAGCTCGGTCGAACTAAGTCACCACGTGAGTATGGTTCGGCTGACGAGTGGCTGCCACATCAACATTTTTCGGCTGATCTGATTTGATCGACCATTGGCCGAAATAAGGCTGATGTGACTTGGTTCGGCCGATGGTCAACCGATGGTGTCTAATTCTGTAATTTTTTGAATTGGATATCCAGAATTAAATTTTTTCCAAAAAATTATTATTAAAAAATTTTGGAGCTTGAACGGTCGAGCCGTGGATGTAACCAGGGATATGATAGCTTTTGATGATGCTGTTCTACGATGGTACTCGTAATCAATTGAAATGGATGAATTTGAAGTGTGCATGCAAATGAAGTGGCTGCTCTCACGCTACGGATCAGACCTCTTGTAATATAATATAATTTGTTTAATTGGAATGTGAGGTATTGCTGAATAATGGTGTACACCAAGCCACTATATACAGTGCGTTTGCAAGAGACAAATTAAGCTTCATTTGGTGGATGATATAATACCATGGCTCTATAATCGTCTGACTCGAACATATGCTTACCTGCCTATTATTGGTGAAGGAACTCGGGGTCTTGGTATAATTTTGGCATGTGATTCCTGTTAGTTTAAATTGCCTTAGGATCCTTGAGGTCTAGTACTAGCAGGGGATTACTTAGAGCTGGATCATTGTGTGCACACCTTTTGGTTGTTCCGGTGAAGAGGATGATCCCGTCAAAGCTTCAGTACTGTGGTGGTGAAGTCCGGTGAGTCGAAAGGCCATCCCACCACTTCGGCACACTACTCAGATTGGATAGCATTATAGGGCAGAGATTGTGCACTCGAACAACAGCCTGTTCGTGTGTGTGGCGTCCCTTTTTTATGTATGTGTGGGTCGCGCGATAGGGGCCCCTCAACCGATTCGGTTGGGGCTCCCCTGATCAGGGCGCCAGAGAACCAGGGAAACTGTTATGGGTGTTGGGGAGGAGAGGGACTTGGTCTTCCTCTCCTCCCTGAGATCTCTCAACTAACATTCTCCCCCTAGATTTCAATTTAGTGCTTAATCTGAACATAACATAATATCTATCTCGTTATAGATAAATGCATCGAGCACGTTGCATCATAATAGTCAGTTACATACTATGTGACTCAACAACTATAATATATCTTTCCATTCTGAAACATAATCTTAACTTATTTTGGGTCCCTCATAATTCCATAGATCATAGGCTTTCCTTTAAACCCATATCGACTAAGTGTTCTCTGAACACACTCGGAGATAAGCCTTTTGTGAGCTGATCCGCAAGCATTTGCTTGATACTTATATGCTCCAGACTCATAGTTTGATCTTGGATTTTCTCCTTAACAATTTAACACTTAATGTCGATGTGTTTGGTAGAAACACTGTACTTGTTGTTATAGGAGAATTATACTGCTGACTCATTATCGTAGTATAACTTAAGTGGTTTTCAATGCTGTCGACCACTCTTAAAATCGGAATAAATTTCTTAAATCATAGTGCCTCTCCGATGACCACATAATATTCTATAAACTCGGCATACATCGTGGAAGATGCCGTCATAGTTTGTTTGGAGCTTTCCCACGACACAGCTCCCTTCGCGAGAATGAATATATATAACTTAATGTGGATTACTCAGTATCCACACATCCCGCAAAGTCTTAGTCTGAATAACCTACTTACTTTAGGTTATCTGATCTTTCAAATGTTAGCACGAGGTCTTTGTGCCTTGTTTACATCTCAAGGCTTTCTTAACTTCATTCCAGTGATCTATATCTGGATTTTCTAATATCTGCCAAAAATCCTAGTGATATGAACTAAGTCAAGGTGAATACATACTTGAGCATACATTAGACTTCCGACAGTAGAAGCACATGGAACCAATTTCATTTGATCAATCTCATATTGGTTCTCAGGATACGAAAAGTTCCCAACTTATCACCCTTGATTATCGGAGCAGGCGATAGCTTATACGCATGCATACTATATACCTACCAAGTATATTTTCTAAGTATTCCTTTTGCGATAATCTTAATACCCCTTAGTTCTATCTCGGAGAATTTCTATTCCTAACACATATGAAATTTCTCCAAGATCTTTCATGTCAAATGAGAGAACAAGAAATTCTTAGTATCTAATAGTAGATTGACATCACTACTTATAGAATGTCATCCACATATAAGATTAGGAAAACAATTTTTCCATTATTGAACTTAGGAGAAATGAAGTTTTCCTCCTCATTCTCTTTAAAACCCAAAATTTTCTAATAGTCTAATTAAATTTCAGATGCCCTTACCTAAGGTTAATTTAAGTCCATAAATGGACTTAGTCAGAATGGCATCCTAAAATTTCCTTTCTTTTCTATGACAAAACACTTAGTTTGTGACATATAGACATTCTCATTTAAAACTTATTGAAAATGTCGTCTTTACATCAATTAGATGCAATTCCAAGTCATAATATGCTACTAAGGCCATAGTGATTCTAAATGAATCCTTAAATGAGACATGTGAAAATGTCTCATTTTTAATCTGCTTCTTATCTGAGTTGGCATATCATTAAAATTGATCTTGAATCATAGGAGCGGGTACACTAACCCACTTCTCTTCAAGACTAATTTCTCTAAGTACCGTGCTCCCCCTAATTAAAGCTTTTTCTAAAATTGCATGTCTCGTTTATTCAAACTTAGTATGTCCATCAGGACATTGGAAAACGAGATCACATAGACTTATCATTGTAGCCAATAAAATGACAACTTATTGTCTTAGAGTCTAGCTTACCGATATTTGGGTTAAAACTTTTAGCCTCGACAAGGATGACATTCTCGTACTCTAAAATAATTTAGAGAAGGTTCTTGTCTAGTCCATAATTCATATGGTCTTTTAGGCATCGATTTATTAAGGACCCTATTAAGAATATGAATGATAGTTTTAATGTCTCTATCCACAAATTAATCGGTAGAGTGGAATAACTTACCATAATTCTTACCATGTCCACTAAAATGCGATTGCACCTTTATGCCCCTCTATTTTGCATAGGTTAACCCGATATGGAATACTGGGCTACTATGTCATTTTCCTGTAGAAACCTGCTAAAAGGTCCAAGAACTTGGCCATATAGGGTATGATCTTACACTTTTAATCTTTAGATAATGCTGATTTTTGACTTCAGACTTAAACATATTAAATTTATCAAGAGCCTCTAATCGCTCTTTAATTGGATAATTATAGCATGAATAATCATCTATAAATATTATGAACAAGTCATAACCATCCACAGACATCACAGGAAATGAATCACAAAAGACCGTGTGATCTAATTAAACTTAGTCGTAGTAACTTTATCAATTAATTCTAAATCATTATTGGGAAAATTTAGAATCAATTAAACTTAACCATAGTAACTTTATCACCAACGTTGGTCAGGAGATAAAATTACTACAATAACAAAAAATTACTAATTTTCTAAAATTCATGCGTTTCATTTTGCGTCTTTGTTAATGCAATTTGACATGTTTGTCTTAATGAACACTTAAAACATAAGAATTGACTCACGTTCAATCCTCCCCCTCGAAATATGGCCTAGAAGATAGTGCCAAAATTTCGAAAACATGTCATCAATTCTTAATGTTGTTATCCTTATTCTCAGATGACAAAATCATTCTGAGAAAATAAATAAAGTTTGTCATGCTCAAAAGCAATACTAAAGACTTTTATCTCTAAGTACAAAAATTCATCAATTCCCATTCTTGTTCATCTGTTTTGGAAATTCCACATATTCCTTCATATGGTGTTCCTCCTTACAACGTCTGTATACACCCTTCAGGACATCATGTTCCTTTATATGAGCTTATAAGAGGAATCATTAGCATTATTAGAGCGAGTCTTATAATGCTTCTTCCCCTTTAATTATGTTGCGCATTATTATCTAAATCATTGTGTGCTTTATTAATTCTTATACATAGTTTGAAATTATCTTCTACAATCTCCAACACTATGGTTGTGAGTTATAGTTGATCACAAAATAATCATAAATACTTAATATGACGTCATAATCAAATGGACGACAATATTGTCCTTGAGCTCCTTATCCATGGGTTTCAGCTTTGAAAACCATATTGTAAATCCTTAGTATGCATTTCTTAATTAGCGTGCTAGCATACGCTTTAGAAGAGTTAGTGTACTGACCCTTCACCTTCCTAAGATACTCCTTGCAGTATCACAATGTGGGATAGAATCCCTAATTGGCTCCATGATGGAGCTCTTAATAATCATAATACATTTGTGATTCGACTGATTTCACTTAGTACAATCCATATCATACTTTATTCTTATTTTTATGAAGTCCCATGACCACGTGGTAAAAACTTCCTAGCCCTCACCGTCATGGATCATTGACTCCACAAGCTCAATGGGACAATCTTACGTCAATGTAAGATCGATGTCCCATAGTAGAAGCGCTATCTCAATATCTTATCTCCAGGAGCCTAGTTCTTACCATTGATATGCTCAATGCCAGAGAGCTTACTTAGCATATTGCTAAAAAGGAACATTACCGAGGGTTAAATAACAGATATAACATTGCACATGAAAATTTAACGTTGGTCAAAATTAACATGTGACATACTTAAAAAGGAAATTAATTCTACATCACCGTTGGATAGAAATAGAATCAATTCATCTTAAACATAGCAACTTTATCACCAACGTTGGTCAGGAAATAAAATTACAATATAAACAAAAAAATATTTATAATGCTAATCAAATTATCTCGTTAGTTCAAATTTAATCAGTAAAATAAATAACACTTAAATAATAAGGATGAACCTGAATGAATTCTCAACAGTGTAAGCACAGCGGAAGACTTAAATAAAATTTATACAATGTTTAAAATAGTAGCAAAATTCTGAATTTAAATTTATAACATGAAATTTCCAATATTTTATAAGTCGTTGGACTAAATAAAATCAGAAATAACATGAAATACTCATAAAAATTCTTAAAATTTCAGAAAAGTGCTACTGAATATGATGAAGTATACATAGTTTTCCTAAAACTAAACTCATTTTTATCTTTATATATATATATATATATTGGTCATTTTTCTTAAATTTTAGGAAAACTTAAAACAGAAAATGTCATAAAAAATGCTTAAAAAATTTTAGAACATTTTTAACGACTGAATATACTAATTGATCCAAAAAAATCTCCCGCAGCTTAAACTTAATATATATTAATTTTGGGCCTTTCTTAGTTTCCAGAAAATACAAAATCAGATAACATATTCTGAAAATATAGAAAATTAAACACAAAATTTGGCTCGTACTGTGCAGATTGCCCAGCCCACAAATCAAAACAGAACCGACTCAGGATGCCCGCATGCATGTTCCAATATGTCGAGTGCTGCCTGGGCCTAGGCTGCGTATTCGCTCCCCCGCATGGGTCGTGCGCAATCCGATCAGCGACAGCTGTCGATCTAGATCCGACGGCTGGGCGTGATTCTCGCCACAACAAAACCATCACGCCACACCGCGCCTCAAAACCCTAGCGAGCTTTGAGGCGGTGGTGGCGAGCTTTGAGGCGGCGGAGGTCGAGCTCTGCCCGTGGGCCGACTGGCCGGAGTCCTGCGCTCACCCAAGGGTGAGTGAGGCTCCGTCAAGCTAGCCCGCGGCGGAGTGGTCCGTCGGACCTGAGGCGCGCAACATAGCACGTCGGTGAGTCATGGCGAGCGATGGAGGTCGGGTCATCTACCCGAGCTTCGGCTAGGCCAGAGCAGGTCGTGTTGAAGGTAAGTCCCGGTGCCCACATTTATTAGGTTAGGGTTAGGGTTAAAACCCTAACCCTAATTCTCTTTCCCCATTGTTAGTTTGCTTACTGATTGTTCTCGAACACTCATCTTTTCTTCTTAAGTTTATCTGTGGGTTTTCTTAGAGCATCTCCAAGAGATGTCTTAAATTTTATTTCCTAAAATTTGATATAAGGATCATCCTATTCATGTTGATCCTTAAAAACTAATTTGATTTCCAACAGTTTCTCTATCCCTATTTTTAAATAATGAATGAGAAATTAATCCTAAATTTAGTATAGATAACAAGGAATTTAGGGAATGGTTTAGGATGGGGATTTATTTAGGGGTGTTGTTGGAGTCTAATTTTCTATCAAAATCTTAAATTTTAAATTTAGAAACCTATATAAGAGCTCTCTCGAAGATGCTCTTAGGGGTTCCGCTGCGGGTGTTCTTAGGGTTAGGGTTTTGGGAACCCTAATTTTTTTTATCTGAGTTCTTCTTCCTCTCTATGTTCTTAGGGTTTTTCTGAGTGCGGGTTCTAAATTTCTTAGAGGGGTCTGATGGGTTCTTGCGGGATTAATAGAGGGAGTTTTTAGAGGGATTTTGATATGTTCTGAATCGAGGATTCTCAGTGTGGAGGTGGCGTCGGCTCATGGATGCCCGATGCCACTCTTACACCTAGCTAGTCTAGAAACCTAGCACTGGCTCTGATACCATTGTTAGTTTAAATTGCCTTAGGAT
Source organism: Zizania palustris (assembly GCA_019279435.1). Lineage (NCBI taxonomy): Eukaryota > Viridiplantae > Streptophyta > Magnoliopsida > Poales > Poaceae > Zizania > Zizania palustris. The sequence continues at coordinate 10,949,025 of JAAALK010000080.1, forward strand.
CCTCTAGGTCTAGTACTAGCAGGTGATTACTTAGATCCAGATCATCGTGTACACACCTTTTGGTTGTTTCGGCGAAGAGGATGACCCCGCCAAGGCTTCAGTACTGTGGTGGTGAAGTCAGGCGAGTCAAGAGGCAATCCCGCTGTTTCAGCACACTGCTCAGATCGGATAGCATTATAGGGCGGAGCTTGTGCACTCGAACAACATCCCATTATAGTGATGGGTATACATCTATGTCTGTCACTAATGGTCCACCTTTAGTGATGGATATATATGTACGTATGTACTCCTGATAATTAACCAAGTGACACATACAATCGACTAACTAGAGCTAACATAACTACCGAGAGGCGCTAGGTAACTTTTCAATACTACTAACTTATTAAGAATTACTAAAAATAAAGATTTTTGTCACGGAGAGAGAGAGCACAAAATATACAAGCAGGCTTAGGTTAGCCTTGCCTTGTTGAAAATAAAGTTTTTTTTCGTATTAGAGTAGCACGCACATAAATTAAAGAACGGTTGACATAAATCATTGACAAGAAGCTTTTACAGAGTGGGAAATAGGTTAGCCTTGTTAAATTATAACTCAAAATATAAACTCAAAGAGATAGACTTCTGGTAAAATAATTTTATTATATAGCTAGCCCTACTCTAGCTAATAATAGTATGTTTGAAAATCTCTATAAATACATGTCACTCTTGTACATATAATCCATGCGTGAGTTATTAGTTGATTTGTCTCATATTTTCATATAAGTCGACGTCTCATGTTAATTTTATTTGCGTGATTTAATCCCTAACAAGCCTCTCTAACATATGTTGATGCCTGGAAACTTGTTTTTTGGCCATCTTTCTACACGTAACATGCATTTAAACTCAACTATACTAATTAGGCAGAACTCCTGCCTTTTCCTTAAGAAAAACAGATCGAGAGAGAGTGTTGACTTGAATTAATGGCGGATTTGCACGCAGTCATGCAGTGTTGTGCAATAGTTAACCTAGCGCTGGGAGTCAACGCGTCGCCGGCGAGGTACCGGCCGGAAAATGAACCACATTGACAGTGTGGGAATTTGTTATTTTACGTTTCGATCCGCTTAGAGCGCGGCGAGGGCACTGCAATTAACGTGGGGTAATTATGGCCGCTCCGTTGCCCATCGAGAGTGCTCGAGTTGACCTAGGGTGGGCCTGTTTGGTTCCTTTAGTATTAAACTAAACTTTAGTCTCCTCTTTTTTATAGGACTAAACTTTAGTCCCTTGGTGTTTGGTTCTAAAGACTAAAGGACTAAAAGAGAGTGAGGGATGAGAGGTAAGTAGTACTTTTAGTCCGTTTTAGCAAGGTTTTTGGGACTAAAAGGGACTAAAGTTTAGTCCCTAAACTTTAGCAACCCCAAACCAAACACCCCTCAGTTCTCCTTCTCCATGCGGTGGGGACATACCACGGTTGCCCCGGTAGCCGGTCGTCCCCAGTTGGCCGGTACCTCCAACTAAACCATCATGTTTGGTTGAAAATTTTGAAAAAAACTTTTAAAAAATTTGTATAAATACATGGTGATTTGATATTATTTTTGGTGGATTTTTTAAATAGAATTATTTGTGAGTACAATAAGATCGGTAAAAATAAAATAATATTTTGTCTCGGGCTAATACCTGCCATTATTACTAGTATTTTATATTTTATTTTTTAAATGATATTCCGAAATTTATGGTTTGCTTCCATTTAATTGAAAAAAAATAAATGTCATACCAAATATTTTTATCATTGTATTATAGTTTTCTTTATATTTCTACAATTTTCTAGATTTTTTCAATTTTTCCTGAATTTTATATATTTTCTAAGCGACCAGTTTCTTTTGTCAAACGATTGGTTACCAAGTCAAGTTTCTTGGTTGAAATTTTATTTCAAAATTTGAATTTTGAATTTTGAATTTAGTGAGTTTAACACGCCTTACTGACCGGATAGGTATCCGTAGTAACTAACTGACCATCCACTGTCCACCACTGATGGTCAGGTGATCGGGTACCAGAGGGTTGACCTGGTGATCTGGTACATACCCAAACACCAGAAAAAGATGACTTGGAAAGTCTTAAAAACCAACAAGTGTTAATTAAGTGGTTATATATATGGATATATATATATATATACTAGTCAGATGCATGTGCTTTGCAACAGAGAACCTTATTTTTCAATAGGGTATTTGTGTAAAATTTATGTTTGTGTGATTTTTCAGAAATCTAAGGGTTTTTATACAAAATTAGTACATCCGCATAAAATAAAGAAATTTAAAAATTAAAATGCTAAAATACATTTTTTTCTTCTTTTTTATTTTCTTTTTTCCTTTTTTTTTCTTTTTTCTGGAGGTTGCAACTGAGCGGCGTGCGGGCCGCTTTTCTTCCTTTTTATTTTCTTTTTTTTTCTTCTTTTTTTCTTTTTCTTCATTCCTAGCGGTTGCAAAAGATGAGGGCCGCTGTGCATGCTCGGCGGTTGCGTGCGGCAAGGCGCGTGCGTGGGTGCGGGTGAGCTCGGTTTTCACAGGGAATAAGTTTTGACTGGTTTTTTTATGGAATGTGAGATGCGCACCACGGGAGCGGACGGACGATCACTCGCCGCTTTAATATAGTAGAGATATATGTATATATATATACATATATGTATATATGTGTGTATATATCTCCATCTTGAGCGATGGGAATCTGTGATCCGATCATTGAAGTACACTAATGCACAATTAACCAAGTAGCAACTAGATTAGCTAGTAAACTAAGCTTTGATTCTTTATTCTTAGATGTGATTAGTATTAGCACAATAATTGGCAGCTGACTGGTACGTACTAGTAATGAGCAAGTAGAGTAATTAAATTAATTGATGGGGCGAGGTGTCCCATGCATGAAATGCAGCTAGCCAGCGTTTGGAATCGCCGTCTTCGATGTACGTGGTGTGATCATACAGGAGTATTAATTCACTTCACTCGATTCTATTGGTAATTAAGAGGCTCACTACCGGAAAACAGATGTTTGCTGAGTGTCACGATGTTTGCCGAGTGCATGACATCGGGCACTCGGAAAACATCGTGGCACTCGGCAATTTCAACTCTTTGCCGAGTGCCCTGTAGGTGGCACTCAGCAAACATGCCAAAAAATGTCCCGCCCAAATTTTTGCTGACGCCGTTACGACGGCACGGGTGAAATTTTGGGTTTGCCGAGTGCCACTAACGGACACTCGGCAAACCCTAGCCTTTACCGAGTACCGCCCAGAAAAACACTCGGCAAAGTATATTTCACATTATTTCATGTGAAAACACATTTTGAGTCCATATCACATTTTAAAAATGTTTTGAACCTGAATTTTTTTTACAGTCATAATTCAACATCTGTTAATCCATGGTAAATTTTCATACTTTTATGAGTGGGTTTGATATTTTTAATAAAATATTCGTATTTCTAGGATTTACTTCCAAGTGGGTCAAATTTGAAATGCATGTACATGAAATAATGACTCAAAAATTATGGAAAAATCATATTTATGTTCATGATTACATTTGTAATCTTTTACAACTAAATATAACTAAATATTTAAAATCTAATTTACGACACTCGACCGGCAATATGCAGAGATGGCAAGGGAAGTGCATGGCGCCGATTATGACCTAGTCGCACATGACATCGATGGCGAGGTGGTCATGAGGGCTGGAGGAGGCAAGAGACATGGGCGATATTTGATGGGCAACGGCGCCATTGATACCCGTAGTACCCCCTCTCTATATGAGGTGAGAGCTTGGAGCTCGACCTCCAGTCTGGGTATACGCCCTCGTCGAGACACATCTATGGGTCTGATTGCTGATCTACAGGTTAGTTCATTTTCATCAATCATCGAACACTTCAATTTGTTTGTTTTGGAACGTTAATGACTGTGAATTAATGTTTTGTAGGCCCAACTAAATGAAGAAAGATCACAAAGGACCGAGTGGCAGACCCAGATGGAGGCTCGGCTGCAGGCTCAGATGCAGGCACAGATGCAGGCCGAGATGCAGACCCAGATGCAGCAGTGGTTTGCGCAGATGGGTGGATCTTTCTCAGGTCATATGGGCCTGCCTGGACTTCCTCCTCAACCTCAACAATCTCCACGGACTCCACAGAGTGGCAATGTGAGTTTCTAATATTGTTTTTGTCATTTTTGTTATATACAATTGTTCTAACTATTTTCTTTTTTTTTTCAGTTTCATTCATCGGCAGCAGGATCAAACACACGGCCATCTCCACACACTGGGCATAGCGGTAATGCTAACTTGTGAGGCGTGGTGTGAGTTGCCGTTATGAAATTATTAATTAACTTGAACTTGTCACCATGAACGTGAACTTGAACTTGTGATGTCAATTTGAACTTGTATTTGTGACGTGAACGTGAATTTGTGATGTGATCGTGAATTTTGTGATGTGAATGTGATTTTTGTGATGTGAATGTGATTTCTGTGATGTGAGTGAATTTGTGATTCATATAGTGATTGAATGAGAATATTTGTGATTGAATGTGAATTTTGGAATGAATTTTGTGACTAAATGTGAATTTGTGATGAATTTTGTGATTGAATGTGATTTTTGGATGAAATATGCATTAAATAAATGAAAAAAAATAAAAAAATTGCCGAGTGCTACACTCGGCAAAGCCACCTAAATAGCACAGAAACGTGCCACGTGGCACGTTTCTGTGCATTCTGGGGAGTCTTTGCCGAGTGCCTCCATGTGGCACTCGGCGAAGGGCTTCGCCGAGTGCCACGTGGAGGCACTTGGCAAAGCCCCCTGCCACCCGAGTGCCACGTGCCCCGACGCCGTTCGCCGAGTGCCCCACGTGGCACTCGGCAAACCCCCTTCGCCGAGTGCCACGCCCGAGTGCCCCACGTGGCACTCGGCAAACCCTCTTCGCCGAGTGCCACGTGGGGCACTCGGCAAACCCCCGTTAACGGCCCCCCGACCGTTAGCCGTCCATGTTTGCCGAGTGCTACGCGTGGCACTCGGCAAAGTCTATATTGCACTCGGCAAAGACTTCGCCGAGTGCCCGATAAAAAGCACTCGGCGAACACCGTCGTCGCCGATAAGGCCTGTACCGAGTGGGGTTCGCCGAGTGTGGCACTCGGCGAAACCTTTGCCGAGTGCAAAAGAGGCTTCGCCGAGTGCCCCAGGCACTCGGCAAATATGTCTGTTCCCGTAGTGGCTGTTTGGTTCTTTAGTCTGAAATTTTAGTCCCGTGTTTGTATGTTATTTTGGAGTATTAAATGTAGACTATTTATAAAACCTATTTCATAATTGGTGGATTATTCGCGAGACGAATCTAATGAGCCTAATTACGTCATGATTTGACAATGTGATGCTACAGTAAACATTTGCTAATCATGGATTAATTAGACTTAAAAATTCTCTTGAATAATCCTCTAATTCTATAATTATTTTTATAATCAGTTCAAGTTTAATCCTTCAAATTGATGTCCAAACATTCGATGTGACACGGACTAAACTTTAGTCCATGGAACCAAACACCCCTAACTAATGCACCCTCCGTTTTCAGAATTTCAGTGAGATTATTAATGTCTACTTGTAATTAATGAACGCGATGCAGAGCTCAGTTTCGTCCAGGTTGACCTCGTATATATGTTGTACAAAGTGTGTAAAGGCTTTCGAGATATATAGGAGAAAAAACCGGCTAGTTTGATGCTTATACATAAATTTTGATCAGTATAGGCAAATTCTATTCATGTTGTTTGTAGAGCTAGGAATCTCAATGGCTTTATATACGACAATTCATTACGCCTCCGTTCACAAATATTATTCATCAGTTTTACTAAAAACAGATACCTTTGAACATTAATTTTAAAACAAATGAGTAAAATATTAGTACAATAGTTTAAATTGCGACTTTTTATACCGAATAGAATAGGCTGGCCGCTGGCATATGCCATCTAGCTCGTAAAATATTTCGCAAATACCCAGAGAATAAATTACTGGGCCATCTCTTTTTGTCAGGCCTGGGTTATAGGCCTTGTATGCGTATTGTGCTCAGCTTGTCAGCATAGTAGTTGGGCCAACAAGGACTAAAATTTCTGTTTAGGTCTGATCAAATCGATTTGGCAATGCAACATGTTTGAGGTGTCAATACTCAATCATACAGAGAATCAGATTCTCTACCGTTTCACTTGTAAAAGCAGAGGAACACAGATACACAGTCGCCGTTATGATACTACGTTAGTTGTCAGAGTTGAGAGGTCGGTTTACATTTACGCTTCCAAAGCTACGTACAACTCCAAAGAAGGGCAAGACCCTACAAACAAGGCTACTCCATATTACCAACACTGCTACCGTGGTTCGGCCTACGGAGATCTCCGGCGCAGCACCGTTGGTCTAGTCGTGCAAAATGCGATGGATAACTGCCTTTGACAACAGAGTTACAGGAGTTCAACTAGTTATGCGTGCTTCAACGCCTATGCATTTAATTCAAGGGTTAATTTCTTCGTGATAGAAACTTAGGATGGCTAGGATTAGTACTAGCAGACTGCTTAGGTTATTACCTTTTAGATTTGCTCGATGACGAGGACGTCAGGGCTGGTGTTGTGGCGTCGATCAGATCGGTGGAGGCAGATGAATGTGTTCTACACGATTAACGCTTACATAAACTCAAGTCTCTCCCTTTTGTAGTGCCGCACAATAGGGGGTCCTAACTGAATTCTGTTTTAGTGCTCCCGATCAAGACGCGATTTATGCCCAGACATATGTGCATGGCCATTGCACATGCGGGGAGGAGAGGGACTTAGTCCCCCTCTCCTCCCGAAAGATCTGTAACTAACATTCTCTCCGTAGATCTCTATTTAGTTTTAATCTAAACTTAACATAATATCTGTTCCATTATAGATAAATACATCAAGCATGTTATCACAATATAGTTAGTTATGTACTACGCGACTCAATAACTACAATACACCTCTCCATTCTAAAATAGAATCTTAACTTATTTTGGGACCCTTATAAATCTATAGATCATAGGCTTTCCTTTAAACCCATACTGGTTAAGTTTTCTCTGAATATATTAGGAGGTAAGCCTTTAGTGAACGGATCTGCAAGTATTCAGTTGGTACTTATATGCTCTAGACTTATAGTTTGATCTTGGATATTCTCCTTAACAACATAGCACTTAATGTCGATGTGTTTGGCAACAACACTCTTCTTGTTGTTATGAGAGTACTTTACTGCTGGCTCATTGTCACAATATAACTTAAGTGAATTTTCAATACTGTCAACCACTCTTAAAATCAGGAATAAATTTCTTAAACCAGAGTGCCTATCCGTTGGCCTCATAACATGCAACAAACTCGTCATACATTGTGGAGGATGTCATCACAGTTTGTTTGGAGCTCTTCTATGATACAACTCCTTTTGCAAGTGTGAATATATAATCTGATGTGGACTTCTCAATATCCACACATCCCGCAAAGTCTGAGTCTAAGTAACCTACTATATATCTCTAGGTTATATGATCTTTCATATGTCAACATGAGGCCTTTTGTGCCTTGTATATACCTTAAGGCTTTCTTAACTTATTTCCAGTGATCTATATCTGGATTTTCTGATATCCGCCAAACATCCTAGTGGCATAAGCTAAGTTAGGGCGAGTACATACTTGAGAATACATTAGACTTTCGGCAGTAGAAGCATATGGAACTGATTTCATTTGATCGATCTCGTATTGGTTTCCGGGACACTTAAAGTTCTCAAACTTATCACCCTTGACTATCGAAGCAAACGATGACTTACATGCATGCATACTATATGTTGGCACAAAAGTTGCACCAGCAGGTTCTCTGAGATCAAGAACGAACAAACAAAGAGTTTGTGCTTTAGGGCTGCCTCGAACTTCCGAGTTGGATAATAGCTCGAGTAATCCGAATAGCTATATTGAATAACTTGTACCGGAGATCCTTTTTACAGGGTACAGAGGGGGGTATTTATAGGTAAAAATGCCTAAGGAAAAGACCTAATTACCCCTAACTTACAACCGACATAGTGGAAACTATTCGGTGCCAGGAACAAGGTTATAGAAGGCAAAACACTATAAGGTAGATAGATAAGCCAAACGTCTTATCACTCTTGTCCTTCGGCTTCGGGGCCTTTGCCTTCCGTTCGGAGGGGTCATCGGGGCTTCACATCGCTGCACCCTTCGGCTTGGCGCCTCTACCTCCGAACGACTGCTCCCTAGCTTCGGAGCTCTTCTCAACTTCTGGAGTATTAATCTTTAAGTCCTGGAAATGGAGTAATTTCCCCCAACAGTAGCCCCTCGAATACGCCTCTCTGCAGTTAACCTGTTTAGAAAGAAGGCAGTATACGTAAGGAACATTTCTATTTTTGAGACTTAAAGGGAATTCGGACATGTTACAACTAAACATAGGACTTCGAACCCAAAGCGTTCGAACCTCTCCCTTTGGGCTCCTATGCAATGGGAACACGCACTGGGAAGAGAACGGTTTCAGAGCGCAAACGTCGTGAAGAGCCGTTTGATTATAGCCGTTACGGCTCAAGTAGCCATTACACTCTGTAAAAGGTAACGGTCGATTTTTACGGCGGTTGCTCGCCGTTACAGTTGCTGAACCCACTTGTCAGCGATAGAAGCCGAACCTGCAGTGTGAAAGCAATCGAAGAGTAGCGCTAGACGAGCGGTTATAAAAGGGAAAAACAAGGATTTAACCGAGACTTTTTACCGCATACAGTACTTTGTGATTCACTTTCTCCAATTCTTCAACCTCTTGAGCATCCGAGCGAAATGGCGAGAACTATCCACACCACTCCGGCAGCAGCCAGCACCCTAGCACAGAGGCAGACGTGGGCTGCCTCGGCAGCAGCGGCAATGGCGGAGACTTCGGGCGGCGCTTGGCCCAAGAATCCTCGGGAGCTCCGTCCGCTTTCCAAGAAGAAGATCGCCCAAAGCTTTCTCATCGGCCAATCCGTGAGCACCGCCGAATCCATTGAAGAGGCCGTGGACGGGAAGCTGGGCGCTGGATTGAGGACTCGGGTCCCCGGGCCAGAATCAACCCCAAGGCCGTGAAGTGGGGAGGTGGTGGTCTTCGATGCGTTCTTCGAAGCAGGCTTGGGGCTTCCAGCCGTGGACTTCTTGGCGGAGGTACTAGACCTGTTCCACATAACCTTACCTCAACTGTCTCCCAACGCCATCGCACGCCTAGCCGTCTTCGAGTGGGCGCTCCGGGCGGAGGGATGCGAGGGACGCTCCGAAATCTTTGCCGCGACCCACGAGGCCATATGCCAACCGAAGCCACAGGACGGGCCTGGGGATTCTAAGGTGACCATAGCCTTCGGCAGCGTCAATTTCCAGCTGCGGAGAGAGCATGCCCTTCATTTCCCTACAAAGGCCATTAATGACAGGTGGTACACCAATTGGATACTTCGGTAGTTTTACGCCGAAGTCTGAGAGGACTCCCCCCTCGCAGGTCCTCTCCAGGAGATTTAGTTCGGAAGGAGGCGGAAATCTCCCCGAACCCTAGCCTGCTCTCGACGAGGCTAGGGCTGCTCACTTCGGTAGCTCGCCGCATGAGTATGCGCGATCTAGCCGAAGAGTTTATCGCCCTTCGGATCCCTCCCCTCGGAGCTGACTGGCCGATCGTGTTTCAACAGGCCTCGGAGGGGGATCTCCGAAACTTAGGTAAGACTTCATTCCCTGCAGCATCATATTAGATGAAGGAAACAACTATATTTACAATTTCATACCCTTTTCTTTCAGCGGCTCCTCTGGCATTGGCTCCGGAGGACATAGTTCGGGCTACCGAACGAGTTCTCGGAGCCCCTTCGGTGATCGAGAAGCAAAAGAGGCTAGAGCTGGTGGGACACTGGGAGCGATCTAACAGAGTGTGGGGAGCTCTCGGGATGGAGCCCCCCTCTCTTCCTGATTTCGCCTCGACCAGAGCGGCTGCTCGCAAAAGGAAGGTCACTGCCGAACCATCCAAGAAAGCCAGCAAGCAGCCACCCAAGAAGAAGAAAATAGCGAAGCCCCCTTCGCGGTTGACGCCTGCCTCGTCTGCTTCGTCGCCGGGCGCTCAGAGCTCAGCCTCCGAAGAGGTAGAGGACTCCGATGCTCAGATAGCGTCGGCCTTCGAGGCCTATCTCTTGGATGACGATGAAGACCTAGGGGAGGTCCCCCCTGGAACTTCCGTTAGGGAGGGTAGCAAGCGTAACCCCGACGGTTCCCCCTGCACCCATCGTCGTACAAGTGGAGTCGGGCTCCGCCACTCCCAACTCGCCCACACCAGAGGTGGTTACGGCGGAAATCGTGGCTCCGGCAGAAAATGCGGAGGAAAGGGCCTCGGGAGATGACTTCGCCGACATCCTTCAGATGTACGAGGTCCTGGAGGATCCAGCGATCCTACCCCACGAGGCTCCCGAAGGTACTCCCCGAAGCTCCCTTTTTTGACCAATACCTGCAAACCATTTCTGGAAGTATGCTTACTAGCTTTGTTAACAAAATAGGTACCTCTAAGGGTATCGATGCTCCGGCGGCGCCCGAAGCTCCTGCATCTTCGGAGGTCGCTGCTCGAGTGGATCCCCCTGCACCTTCGGAGCTCCCAGCTTGATGGCGGAGAATGCGCCTGTCGGAGCGGAGGATGCGCCTGTCGGAGCGGAGGATGCGCCCGTCAGGACGGACTTGGCGACGGAGGTCGCCCCTTACAGTGGCGGCTCCGGCTGTCGAGGTTGCCCCTGCTGCAGCGGCTCTGGTCGAAGGGGTAGCTGCCAATGATCGGGGTATTCCTGCCTCGCCCTCCTTGTCTCCTTTCGTGCCGGGGAGAGGCAAGAGTATATCTAGCCTCGGCTTTCCTCCTGGCCATGCCGCAACCTCCATCGGCAATTCGGAGGATGAGGCCGCAACAGATGACCTTCAAGCCTTATCTTGGCTTCCCCTGCTGGCTCCGTTCTTGGAGCATCAGGAGGGCCTCCGAAGACTCATGGAGCCCCTGGTAGAGAGAAGCCAGGATATCGCCAATTCGGACTTGGTCTCCATCTTGAGCGAGACTAGGGCTCCGACACTCAACTCAGCCCTCGAAAGGGCTGCCCTTCAGGTATGAAAAAACACCATAGCTGCTTCGCATTAGTGATCGTAAATACTTCGGTACTTACTTGTTCTTTTTGCAGCAATTTGTCCTTGCTAGAGCGGCAACGACTTCCAATGAGGTCGAGGTTAATCGACTCAAGAGGAAGGTTACCACCCTCCAAACGGCCCTTAACGACTCCAACGAGAGATCCCTCAGGCTGGAGGATGAGATCCTAGAGGAACAGAGGGCTAGGGCTGTGTCAGATGAAGCCCTCCGGATAGCGCAACAAGACCGCGACGCGCTTCGCTCCTCTGCCCAAGAGGCCGAAGCTGAGCGCCTCGTCCTTTGGGCGAAAGTTGAAAGGCTCCGCCAAGCGGCTGCTGCTTCGAATGCACAGTTGGTGGAGCTCCAGGGGGCCTTCAACCAGGCAATGGCCCAGAAGAGCTCTTTAATGCTCCAGGTGGCCGAGGTGTCTGCGACTGCTGCAGGGCTGGAAGCAGCGGAGAAGAAGAACTCCGGCATGGCGGAACGTACCTTGGAGGCCCTTCAGGGTACCTTGGAGTACTTCGGCACTCTGTGCCCTTCGTCTTCTGTCGCAACCCTCGAGCCCCTCGATCGGAAGCTGAAGAGGATTCAAGTGGCTTCGTCACTGATGATGAACTCTGGCATTTGGTATGGAGAGATCTCCGGGCAGTGCGCCGGCATCGGGGTTCTTCGTCACCTCGAGTATCTTCAGATTCCCCTCGGCCTAGTCGGGGGTTCGACCCCTGGAAGTTTCGCGTCCGACGACTTGCTGCGGCCATCTTCGGATGTAGCATTGGCCTGGGAAGCCTTCCGGTCGACCTGGAAGACAGACCACAAGGTCACAGCTAAAGCTTGGATTGACGAAGCCTGCCGGCAGAAGCAGGCACAAACAAGACAACCGCTTCCTGCTTCGCCAGCCCCTACCATTCCTGCTCCTCCAACCGACCCGCAGGTCTAGCTTCTTAGGGGTATTATGTATACGAAGTCTTGTAAAGCCCTTTTTATTAATGGAAAAGCTATAAACAAGAAACTTGTCTTGGGTGTTCTGTTCTTTTTTAGGTTTTGTCATGCCCTTCGAGCCCTGACCTCGAATTATTGGAAATTACTGATGAGCTCCGAAAGGAGTGGGCAAACCTTGAGGGCTTAAGGCCTTACCGCCGCTCTCGCTTTTCTGTTCCTCGTGGTGACGGAGGGGAGATAACCCTTGAAGTTTGCCAAGACGTCTTAGCTTATATTAAAGAGGAGGAGAAGGCGGAGGTATCCTCGTCTTCCGAACCTATGGACTGGTCCGACTCGGAGTACCGGGCCGAAAAACCTGCGGAGGCTGACTCCGAAAGGCTCTTGACATGGGCGGAGCTTCAAGAAGAGCAAAAGAAACTACGAGCCTCCAAGAAAAAGAGGAGCGTTCGAACGAAGAGGGCCAAGCCGACAGCTTCGAGCTCCGAAGGGCAAAGTAGCCAAAGGGGTAGCACTAGATGCCGACAGGGTCTTCGGTTTTTCCTAGGCTTGGACCAAAACTTTTCTTGATGTAAAAGTATAATGATTTAATGTGAAATGCTTCGGAAGTATGTTGTGTGGTTCCTATCCTCCGACCTTCGCCAGGCACAATGATGCCCTGAGCAACCGAATGCTTCAAATTTACACTTATCATTTGTACTTTGGTACCACTACTTTGCTGCGCTCCTTTTTTTTGCGTGGATCTTGACAAAGCCGGAGCATGAAATCCATAGTTTGGCCACCTTCGGCTCTTGTACAGGTAGTTCACGCCTGAAGGCCAAAAATCTGTTTGCTTTTAAAGTCCTTAGACTCTTGTACGGACCCTAACAAGCGGGAGCCTGGAATCCGTAGGGTGGCCACCTTCGGCTCTTTTGCAGATACTTCGTACACGGGGGCCGAAAATCTATTTCTTTTTAAAGTCCTTAGCCTCTTCTACGGATCCTAACAAGCCGGAGCCTGGAATCCGTAGGGTGGCAGCGGAGCCTCTGAACCAATGGTTCGAAGGCAGCTTCCTGGGTTTTGGGAAAAATGCTTGGCTCTACAAGCATCTTCGTCCTCCCGATGCGTCCATCAGGAGTAAGGGATATTCGAAGAGCAAACAAAATTTGACCCTTATCTTTATTCATAGAAAGGAAAGTCTTACAAGTGATTACAAGGAGCCCCTAAGCGTAATAACGCTTAAGGTGCTCCGCATGCCATGCATGCTTCAACTCTTCCCCTTCTAAATTAACTAATTTAAACGATCTGGGGCGCCCTGAGCGTAAGATAACATATGGTCCTTCCCATTTGTTTCCTAGCTTCCCCGGAGCTATTACACTTCGCAATACTAGATGACCAGGTTTTAGCTCCTTTAGCTTTATCTTCGGGTCATACCATGTCTTTGTGTGGTCCTGGTACTTAGTCAGATTGGCGACAGCTCGAAGCCTTGTTTCTTCTGACAAATCCAGCGAAGTGCTCCTGTCAGCTTCGTCTCTAGGTTGAACTACACGAAGCGACCCACCTCTGAGCTCCGTAGGAGTCATGGCCTCATCTCCGAACATCAATCTAAATGGGGTGAAACCTCTGGACCTGGTTTGAGTGGTTCGAATGGACCACAAGATTTTAGGGAGCTCTTCGACCCACAGCCCCTTGGCCAAGCCAACGATTCGGCGATTCAGCCCAGAGAGGATGTTCCCGTTGGCTCGCTCAACGGCTCCGTTGGACTGTGGATGTCGCACCGCAGCGAAGCACAACTTAATGCCCAGATCTTCACAAAATGTTTGGAAGGTGTCAGCTTCGAACTGGGTTCCATTATCCACCGTCAACTCTCTTGGCACTCCAAACCTGCATATAATGTTCTGCCAGAAAATTTTTTGCACATTCCTCGAGGTGATAGTTGTTAATGGCTCCGCTTCAACCCATTTTGAGAAATACTCGATTGCTACTACCGCAAACTTCAAGCCGCTTTTTGCCATTGGGAAAGGGCCTATGAGGTCCATGCCCCATCTAGCCATTGGCCATACTGGTGCAATAACTTGAAGCTGAGTTGGCGGGCGATGGCTCCGTCTGCCCATCCACTGGCAGCCTTGGCATGTTCGAACCAGTTCCTCCGCATCTCGTACTATAGTTGGCCAATAAAACCCTTGCCGAAGCATCTTGCCAGCTAGCGCACGAGGGGCTAAATGACCTCCGCACAAGCCTTCGTGGATGTCTCGAAGTATGTCTTGACCTTCGGGCTATGAGATGCATCAAAGTAGAGGTGAACACACTCCAGCTTTGTATAATACTCCATCAATAAGCTTGTAATTTCGAGCTCTTGCTTGCAACCTTCGGGCTTCTGGACCTTCGAGAGGGTCCATGCTACTTTGCAACATGTTCATAATCGGAGCCCGCCAATCTGTAATCGGAATGCACAGTACCTCTGAAGAGGGTAACTGAACAGCTGCTGGTTGCGCTAGTTCTTCGTAGAAAGCACCCTCCAGAAGGTCCACCGCCCCTGCTGCAGCCTTTGCAAGAATATCTGCAAGTTGATTCTCTGCATGAGGGATACTTCGAACTGTAAATCCTCTGAATGCTGCTTCGACCTTGTGGATTTCTTCAAGGTATTGTGCTAGATGTGGATTCTTTGCTTGAAAACTTTTATCAACATGCCCTGCGACGACTTGGGAATCTGTCTTAATCACTATTCTTGCAGCTCCGAGCGCTTTAGCCTTTCGGAGGCCTAGTAGGATTCCTTCATACTCGATGATGTTATTAGTGGTTCTGAAGTTGAGCCTCGCAGAATACATGGCCTTCTGCCCCGATGGTGATATGATGACGGCCCCTGCTCTGGCACCGGAGGTTTGATAAGCTCCGTCAGAAAATATTGTCCAAAAACCTTCGGAGGGTTCTTCCGGGGCCCAAATAGCAGATGGAGTCCACTCTGCTACGAAATCGGCTATGATTTGAGATTTAATAGTTGTTCTTGCCGTGAAGGAGATTCCGAAGGGTGCTAGCTCGACTGCCCACTTTCCAATCCTTCCCGTAGAATCTTTGTTTCGGAGCATATCTCCAAGAGGATACGATGTAGGGACGATCAGGTTATGCGCTAAGAAATAATGCCTTAGCTTTCGCGAGGCCATTACTAGGGCATAAGCAAACTTCTCGAGCTTGGAGTATCTGACTTTAGCTCCGGATAATGCCTCTGACACAAAATAAACTGGGTTCTGGACTAGCTTTTCTTTAAGCTCAACTTCCCGGACCAATACTACGCTAACCGCTGAACTTGTTGCTGCAAGATAAAGGAGCAGTGTTTCTTCTGGAAGGGGAACGGTCAAAGTTGATAATCTTCCGAGGTATGCCTTTATATCATCGAAGCTCTTCTGGCACTCCGGTGTCCACTGAAAGCTTTCGGACCTCTCTAGTGCTTTGAAAATTGGGAGGCTCCGCTCTGCTGACCTGGCCAGGAACCTGCTAAGTGTTGCGAGCCTTCCTGCTAGCTTCTGAACTTGCTTCAAATTCTCTGGTGGAGCCATCCTTTGTAATGCGCTTATCTGTGTTGGGCTAGCTTCGATTCCCCTGCTCGAAACTAAGTACCCTAGCAGCTTTCCTGCTTGTGCCCCGAATATACATTTTTCCGGATTGAGGCGTACTCCACATGCTCGGAGGCTCTCAAATGTTTCAGCTAGGTCTAGGCTATGCTGGTGCTTTTGAGCACTTTTTATTACAATATCATCCATATAGGCCTCGACATTCCGGCCTATCTGATGACCTAGAGCCTTAGCTATTAAACGAGAAAAGGTGGCTCCGGCATTCCGCAAACCAAAAGGCATTCTTACATAACAAAATACTCCGGAAGGAGTTATAAAGCTTGTCTTGGCTTCGTCTTCGCGTTTCAGCCATACTTGATGATATCCGGAGTAAGCGTCGAGGAAACTTAGCAATTCAGAGCCGGCTGTGGAATCTACCAGCTGATCTATTCAGGGCATCGGGTAGGGGTCTCGCGGGCATGCTTTATTTAATGAAGTGAAGTCAATACACATGCGCCATTTGTTCGAGTCCTTCTTCCTTACAAAAACAGGATAGCCAACCACTCGGTATGGGCTACTTCCCTGATAATGCCAGCTTTTAATAATTTTTTACTTCTGCTTTAGCGAGGCTTTCTCTTTCTACTGACAGCTTGCGGAGCCCCTGGCGCACTGGCTTGGCCTTCGGGTTGACGAGCAGACTATGTTCGATGATGCTTCGATCGACCCCGGTGATGTCTTCGTCGGTCCAAGCAAAGACGTCCAGATTTCGCCTGACGACTTCTTCTAACAAAGCAGCTATCTTCGGGGATAGCCCTCTGCCGAACTGCACTGGATACTCTTTGCCATCTTTTGAAATTATTCTTGTTTCGACATCACCTTCCGGGCTTGGCTTGAGCGAGGGCATTCGAGGCCTCCGGTACTTCTTCGATGCTTTCCGCCACATTGTGCACTTGCCGGGGGTCCAACGGCTGCCCATGGCCATACTCCGTCCTCTGGGCTACAGCTTGGTCTCCTGAAATAGTAAGCACTCCACCTTGCGTGGGCATTTTGAGACAAAGGTAATTATGGTGCGCTATAGCCCCGAACTGGTTCAACATACCTCGGTCGAAGATTGCATTGTAAACATATGGAGCGTCGACGACGTCGAAGATCACCTCTTCTACCCTAGCCAGAGGCCCCTCTCCGAAGGCAACCTCGAGGCCTATCTAGCCAAGGGCATCGAGAGGCGGTCCTGAGAACCCTTGAAGTGGCCGGGCTGCTGTAAGTAGATGCTTCCGAGGTATGCACATCTGATCGAAGGCCTGGACAAAGAGTATGTCTGCGGAGCTCCCACCATCTACTAGGATCCTTCGGACCTCCACTCCTGCTATATCAGCAGAAATGACCAAGGGGTCAGCATGGGGGAACTTCACCCCCGCAGCATCGCTGGCGGTAAATGAGATGGGCACGTGGGACCACTCTGGCATCCCTTCGGTGGAACTCGAGGTCCCAATGTGCCCTACCTCGCGGATGTACTCGCGCCGCTGCCTCTTGGACATGCTTCCGAGGGTCCCCCCTCTGGAGATGGGCAGGACCACTCACTTTCCACGGTCTTGCGGGTCTTCCTGCTTTGGTGGTGGCATAATGTTGGCCACCGGTAGCCGCATGGGGGCTTCAAGGGCACCGGCTCGGGCCACAGTTTGCACAGGCTCCGACCGTGCCGATGGTGGGTCTCGATCCGAAGTACCCCGCCCAGTACTTCGTTCAAGGTAGTCGCCCCGAAGGGCCAACACTGCCTTGCAATCCTTCGTGTCATGGCTCCTATTGTCGCCATGCATGCAACAGAAAAAACTCTGGCGCCTGCCAGGCACCCTTTCTTGAGGCTTCGGCGGCCCAGCCTTGAAATTCTTCACCTCTTGGAAATTGGCAGGTGCCTTCGGAGCAGAAGGTGCAATGTTTAGCACCTCCGAACGAAAATGCTTCTTTCCCCGCTTGTGCTCGTTGAAGCGGTTGTCTTGAGGAGGATGCAGGGGAGTGGAGGCTTCGGGCTCCGTCTTTACTTCTCGGAGGGTGGGCGATGGTGCTTCAGCTCGCTGAAGACAGCCTTCCTCCGCCTTGGCATACTGTTCGAAGTATGCCATTAGCTGCGCCACAGAGGTCACCGGCTTCCGATGTAGTTTGCTGAGGAGGTCGGGGTTTAGCACCCCTTCGCGGGCAGCGTCGACTACCGAACAGGTAGACAGGCCCTTAATCTGCGATTTGGTGTGGGCGAAGCGCGTGAAGTACTCCCAGAGTGTTTCTCCCACCCGCTGCTTCACCTGGAACAAACTTCCTATGGACATCGGGGCCACGAAGGTGCCTTGGAAGTTGCTCACAAATTTCTTCTTCAGCTGCTCCCAGGAGCTGATCGATCCTGGCTTCAGGGACCAGAACCAGCGAAGCGCCACGCCTTCGAGAGCGAGGGGGAAGCATTTTGCCATAGTGCTTCGCACCCCTCCGCTCGCTTCTATTGCCAGGGCATATGAGCGGGCGAACTCTCTGGGGTCCGACCCCCCGGAGTACTTGTGCAATTTCGAGGCCTTGAATCTGGGGTCGAAAGGCACTCTTTGCAAATCCGAATGCAACGGAGACTCATCATCGAAAGATGCATTCTCGGCCTCCTCCGGGACTTGGGTAACTTCTGGGAGATTGCGGGCACCACCGTCTTGAGGCCCTTCTGGAGTTTCGGTGGAAGCTTGAGTGCGGAGGCGACCGGTGGCCTCTTGCCTCCACCTGGCTACTTCCTCTTGAAGCCTGGCTAGTTGCGTAGCCTCGGTTCCAGGAAGGTCTTCATCTTCGTCGGAAGGCACCTCCGGGTCTCGGGAGCTAACGTAATCGGTCTGAAGCACCGTAGGAGGAGCTCGAGGACCCCTGGGTACTCGACGCCCAGCAGTCTCGGTGGGAATCGCCGGAGTAGTTGAGGGTCCGGCTCTTGTGGTTCGAGGGGACCTTCGGAGAGGACCCGAAGTCTGACTTCGCTTCGAAGGCATAGCTAGCCACGAAGAGGTCTTGGAGACGGAGGACTTCGAACGACTCGGGAGGTCGAGTGAAGGCCTTCGGGTTGCACTAAGAAGCCCTTAACTGAAGGGTGCGCGGAATCCTGTGACTCTGAGGCTCCCTCCGTAAGTGCTCTTCGAAGTGCAGTCAGCAGCAGAGAACAAGCTTTTAGAACTTGGTTCCCCACGGACGGCGCCAACTGTTGGCACAAAAGTTGCACCAGCAGGTTCTCTGAGATCAAGAACGAACAAACAAAGAGTTTGTGCTTTAGGGCTGCCTCGAACTTCCGAGTTGGATAATAGCTCGAGTAATCCGAACAGGTATATTGAATAACTTGTACCGGGGATCCTTTTTACAGGGTACAGAGGGGGGTATTTATAGGTAAAAATGCGTAAGGAAAAGACCTAATTACCCCTAACTTACAACCGACATAGTGGAAACTATTTGGTGCTAGGAACAAGGTTATAGAAGGAGGTAGATAGATAAGCCAAACGTCTTGTCACTCTTGTCCTTCGGCTTCGGGGCCTTTGCCTTCCGTTCGGAGGGGTCATCGGGGCTTCACATCGCTGCACCCTTCGGCTTGGCGCCTCTACCTCCGAACGACTGCTCCCTAGCTTCGGAGCTCTTCTCAACTTCTGGAGTATTAATCTTTAAGTCCTGGAAATGGAGTAATTTCCCCCAACACTATATATCTTAAGTATCTTTTCAAAGTATGCCTTCTGCGATATTCCTAATACCCCCTTAGTTCTATCTCAGAGAATCTCTATTCCTAACTCATAGGAAAATTCTCCAAGATCTTTCATGTCAAAATGAGAACTTCTTAGTTTCAAATAGTAGATTGACATCGCTACTCGCTAGTAGGATGTCATCCACATACAAGGCTAGGAAAATAATTTTCCTTCTTGAACTTAGCATAAATACATTTGTCCTCTTCATTCTCCTTAAATCCAAATTTTCTAATGGTCTCATCAAATTTGAGATACCACTGCCTAGAGGCTTGTTTAAGTCCATAAATGGACTTAGTTAAATGATATCCCAAATTTTCTTAGTTTCAAATAGTAGATTGACATCGCTACTCGCTAGTAGGATGTCATCCACATATAAGGCTAGGAAAATAATTTTCCTTCTTGAACTTAGCATAAATACATTTGTCCTCTTCATTCTCCTTAAATCCAAATTTTCTAATGGTCTCATCAAATTTGAGATACCACTGCCTAGAGGCTTGTTTAAGTCCATAAATGGACTTAGTTAAATAATATCCCAAATTTTCTTTACTTTCTATGACAAAACCTTTGGGTTGTGTCATATATACATTCTCATTTAGATTCTCATTCAGAAATGACGTCTTTACATCCATCTGATGTAACTCTAAGTCATAATGTGCCACTAAGGTCATAATGATTCTGAATGAATCCTTAGATGAAACAGGTCAAAATGTATCATTATAGTATATTATTTCTCTTTGAGTGAATCCTTTAGCAACAAGTCTAGCCTTAAATCTTTCTACATTCCCTTGGGAGTCATGTTTGACCTTGTAGACCCATTTACAGCCTACTATTTTTAACTTTGTTAGTACTCATAGAGCTCATCTCATCCTCCATGGCCTCAAGCCATTTAGAAGAGTGAGGGCTTCTCATAGCTTCTTCAAAAGAGGTGGGATCGCCCTCAATTTGAATTTCTTCACTCATATAAACCTCATAGTCATCAATAATAGCTGATCTTCTCACTCTTTGTGATCTCCTGATGTTCTCTTGAATTGGCACATCATTTTCTAAGTTAGGGGGTTTTTCTTATTGTTCTTCATTAGCAAAATCTGGAACCATAGGAACCGCTAATGAAGGTCCAACTTTAGATGCCGGACAAATAGGTGCTACCATTGGTACATGAAAAATTGGATCTTGAATTATAGGGTGGGTACATAGACCCACTTTTTTCAAGATTAATTTATCTAGGTACCGTGCTCCCCCTGATCATAGCGTCTTCTAAAAAGATAATGTGTTTCGTTTCTACAAACTTAGTATGTCTATTAGGACAGTAAAAATAGAAACCCTTAAACTTATCTAGGTATCCAATAAAATGACAACTCATTGTCTTAGAATCTAACTTACCAATATTTGGGTTAAATACTTTATCCTTAGTAGGACATCCTCATACTCTAAAGGAATTTAGAGAAGGTTCTCGTCCAGCCCATAACTCATACGATGTTTTAGGCACCGACTTACTAGGGACCCGATTAAGAATATGAATGACGGTTTTTAATCCCTCCATCCACAAACTAATAGGTAGAGTGGAATAACTTAGCATGTTTATTACCATATTCATTAAGTTATGATTGTGCCTTTCTACCACTCTATTTTGCTAACGTTTGCCCGGTATAGAATACTGGGATACAATGCCATTTTCCTGAAGAAACCTTGCAAAAGGTCCAAGAACTTGGTCATATGTGGTATGCGGACCGTACTATTCACAGACGGTCAGATCTTATTATTTTAATCTTTAGATCATGCTGATTTGCAACTCCAGCCTTAAATATCTTAAATATATCCAGAGTTTCTGATCACTCTTTAATTGGATACATATAACCATATCGCGAATGATCTTCGTAAATGTTATGAATGAATCATAACTATCCACAAACATTACAAGAAAATGGACTACAAAAGTCCGTGTGAACTAATTAAAGTTAGTCATAGTAACATTATCACCAACGTTGGATAGGAGATAAAATTACTACAACAACAAAATTTCACTTATTTTCTAAAATTCATGCACTTCATTTGTGTATTTCTTAATTTGTTTGACATATTTACCTTTAATGCAATCTATGCATTGATCTAAGTCTGAAAATTCTAAATGCAGAAGAATTGATTGCTTAACTAGACATTGAATCATCCCCCTTGAAATATGGCCCATATAATAATGCCATAATTTTATTGTCTAAAATTTGATGTAATTTCATCCTTACCATTCTTGTTCATCCATTTGGGAATTGAACTACACACAATATTTTATGTGGTGTCCCTCCTTTTTTGTAATGTCTGCATATGCCCTTCAGGACATCATGTTCCTTCATATGAGCTTATAAGAGTAGTCAGTAGCATCATTAGATTATCTCTTATAATGCTTTCCCCTTATATATATATGCTACACATGATGAATGGAATCACTATGTGCTTCTTAATTCTTACATACAATTTGAAAGCAGCCTCTAAAAACTCCAACGCTCTGGCTAAGAGTTGTAGTCGATCAAAAATGATCAAAATCCTTAGTATGATGTCATAATCAAGTGGATGACAAAATCGTCCTTGAGCTCCATGTCCATAGGTTTCATCTTCAAAGCCATGTTGCTCATTTTTAGTATGTGTCTTACTCGCCACCACGATATTTCTCTGTGACGAGATTCTTAATTAGCGTGCTAGAATATGCCTTAAAAAATTAAAGTGTGATACTCAATTATAGTATCATGATGTGGGATAAAACCCCTAATATGCTCCATGATGGAGCTCTTAATGATCATAAGACTATTGACACAAAAGTGTGCCAGCACACTGACGTCAGTTCGACGATTCAAAAGCATGCGGATACATAGAGTAAACCCCTAAGCATATGTCGCGCCCCGATTTAATAAATCAGGACTTTATTGAAATTCCATAGAAAATCAATAAAACCAGACGTTCAACATGCGACCACGTACAATACGGGCAATCATTCACGGTTCGTAGACCGCATTAATACAAAAGTGAATAAAGGTGAAGAGAAACTAATAAAATAAGGGTCCTAGATGAACGCCTCCTTCCAGTCTCGCCTTGACTGGGTCGCTACTCCAGACCTTCATCCTCCTCGTAGTAGACGGGCTCTGATTGTGTAAGTCAACGGGGTGAGTACAGATGTACTCAGCAAGCCACCGAATGCAAATATAATGCAAGGTAATAACAAGGGAGAAAGTGGCAAGTTTTGCGGAAGCAGCATAATTGTAAAGCATAAGTGTGATCAATTTATTAGTACTGAAAAGTAAACATGTGTATGCATCATCATCTTCTAACTCGAGGAGTATGTTTTACCTCCTCGCACAACAGTCCTTACATGCCATGAATAACTCAATCATTTGAACAGTTGTAAACTAACTGCGAGTAGTCACACAACCCGCCCTTGACCGTGGGCTCGTCTTTTCAAAAAGATTAAATTACTCTGATCAGAGATGTACCACTGTACCCACAAGGCACGCACTCATCACCTACACCAAAGTGTAGCGAGATGACCCATTTCACGGGAACTCGTGCCAAAACCTTCCATATGGTCTTCCCCGACTCAACAACACCCTCTTATAGGTTTCATATGGTGCCCCGACGCGTCGGTGCCTCACCATACCCCCCCTTGAGCCTTCTTTGGTACAAGGCGCCCTGAGGGCTAGCCCCTTGCCCCCTCCACTATGGTGCCGAGAGACGGAGTGTTCCACACTTCCAGTTAGGACTTACCCATTAGACTTGTGGTTGGTACGGAAGTGCTTTGCAACAGATCCCGCAGACCAGTCCTTATAGTGCCCCGGGTGCGACCAACCAGTTTCCGAGCTTGCACCCGGAACCCACCATACTTATAACATAGCCTACTCCAACAGAGTCCAGAGACAAGAATAACGGGGAATTTCATATATCAGAATCCAGCTATCTACGACTCATTCTTTATATCCTATAGCAGTTGTGCCGGTACATTGGGCACTAGCTAATATAATATTTGTAGAGTGACAAGGAGTTAAGGCTCAATAAGCATGGCTTGGGTTTGCACACAAGGACGGGGATCTAATAAATATAAGTGTAAGGCTTGATTATTGGACTAATGCAATATTAACCTATGAGTTATAGCGATATTTTATTAAAACATGGGCTCAATGATGATCAACTGTTTCAACAGGGGTGGTCGATGACTTGCCTTGATCCGTGAATGGGGAAGGTGGAACCTCGGGGTAAGACTCGGGATCTTCGACAACGTTGTAGTCTTCTCGATACGGAAAAGTAAACACAACATTCAATAAACAATCCAAAATCAAGCATATAAGCATACAAGTTGTTGTTGGATTTAAGTAAGGGAGATAGAGTCTTAACTTTTAGCGATTTGTTACTTAAACATTTAAGATTAATTTTTAATGAGATTCCTTAATTTTATAACTTGATATAATTATTTTTCCTAAGAGGGTTTTTATTTTTCCCTTTTTAAAGTTGAAGTAAAAAGGTATATATTAACATTATTATTGTAGTAAAAGTAGTGAACTCCAGTTGTTAGGTTTTCTGAAGTTATTACACAAGTTGTCATGACATTTTGGTAAAGGGTTGACTTTTCATTAAATGAATTTATCAAATGTCCTAAAAGGGCTTTTGAAATATTAGTTAATAGATTAAAGTGAACAAAATGAATATTATATTTTATTGTATCACAAACAGTGGAATAAAGTTCTCTGAGTTTATTATGATATTTTTGTTAAGTGTTGCATTTTTATTAATCATTTATCTTAAAGGGCCTTGGAAATGTTTATTTAATAATTAAAAATGGGCAAAATGACTTATTATATTTTTATTGGCTTATAAACAGTGTACTGGAGTCAATATATCATCTAAAATTGATATATAAATTTTTAAGAGTTTTTCTGAATTATATAATAATTAAATCCAAAAAGGGGCCTTAGGAATGTTATTTAATAAAATGTCTTGGACAAAATGGTCATTCCATTTTTATTGTATTAATAATAGTGAAATGGAGCCATTATATCTTCTGAAATTAGTTTATAAATTTTTAAGGGTTTATCTGAATTATTTAATTGAAATATTAATTAATTCCTAAAGGGGACTTTCCTTTATTATTTAATAAGATTATTATGTTCCAAATAAACATATTGTTTTTATTGCATAAATGTGTAGAGAATGAAAAGACAAATTTTCCAGAATTATAATGGTGAAATTTGGAGTTAATTTGAGCAAGATATGAATTTTTAAAGTTTAAACCATTTTTTTGAATTTTATTTAAAACCAGAAACAACTGCGGGTCCACGGTGAGCCAGGTCCACCATGGACCCGCGCACTGTGCGCGTGGGCCGATCGGATCTGGACCGTTGGATCCAGATTCAACGATTTCCAGCGCAGCGGGTCACTTAAGTTACAGCGGACGGCTGGGATTAAAAGAAATCTAACCGGTACGCATGGACGCACGGGATTAAATCTGGATTTTTAAATAGTGATCGACGGCTCTGATTTAATGGTACCGGTTCGGTTTAGATCAAGGGCCAGGATTAAATCCCACGAGGATTCAATCCGGGCCTTCAGATCAAAATCGTGCGGTCCACGAGGGATCCGGCACAGCACGCTGAGAAGGGGGTTAGTTACCCCTTCTTCTCCGGCTCCGGCGAAGCAACGGCGGTGGATCCCCGGCGACAGCGAGGTCCCATGATGCGGCCAAGGCCAAAAATGGAAATAGGGGCTCAAGGAGGTTCCCGGCATACCGGTGGCGATGATGATGGAGCCGTGGCGGTGGCCGGCGTCGAGGAGAGGGCGGCGGTTCTCTTCGGGATCGACGGCGGCGGGGAGATCCGATGGTGATCTGGCCCAGCGGAGGCGATGCCGAGGCAGAGGGCGCGACGACGGTCCCGACGGAGGTGACGGCGAGGGCGACGGTGGCTTGAGTCACCAGCGAGGGCTTGCCAGAGAGAAAACAGGGGAAAAACCCTAGAAAAGGGTGGCGGCCTTCGGGATTGCGATGGTTGAGGCTCTAGAGGTGTGGGCGAAAAGCGGTGAGGCCGATGGCTTTTATAGGAGTCACCGGCGGCGAGGAAATGGTAGGAAATCCGAGGGATTCCAAAAAGCTCCGGCGAGCCTTTCCATCCACGCGAAAAAGCTTCCATCGGGGTGAAACTGTGTCGGTTTTGGTTGGAAGTGGATCGCCGGCGAGAGGGGAAAGAGATCCCGTGTTCAATTTTGCGGATTCGGGCGGCCAACGGCGAAATGGAAGGGGGGCGCCCGTATGGAAGGGGATCGCCCCCTTTCGTCGAAGAAGATGATCCTGACAGGTGGGGCCGCCTGTCAGTGGGTGGGCACGGGTGAGAGAGAGGCTGACGCGCGGGACCAGATGGCAGCGAGAGGGAGGGGGGGGGCACCGACCAGTGGGCCATACTTGACAGCGACCGAGGGGGATGCGGGAGAGGCTGGCAGGTGGGCCTGAGCGCGGTGCGGTGCGGAGGAGAGAGGGGACGGCGCGCCGACAGGTGGGTCCCGCCTGTCGGTGGGCACGGCCGGACTAGGCTGGGCTGAAAGGCCTTTGAAGGGGATTTTCGGGTTTCGGCCCAATAAGTTTTAAAATGTATTTTCCATTAAATTTAATTCCAGAAATTCAAATATTTGCTTAAGGCTTGAAGATCTATTGGAAAATTTTTTGTAAAAATTCTCAAAAATATTTCTTATTCTCTAGTTTATCCCATAAAATTTTCAAGTCCAAATTTTGAATATTTACCTCTGTTTGGCTTTAATAGGGCTCTTTTAGGATTTTCTTTAATAACAAAATTCAAAAATTCATTTAATATTATTTTCCCTTTATTTTATTCCTTTTAATTTTGGGGCTGTTACAATCCTATCCCCCTTACAGAGAATCTCATCCTCGAGATTCGAAGCGAACCTCGGGAAAACTGAGGGACTGAGTTCTACTGGCGCTCCAGATTAGGAGAAGGAGTTACATCAGGAATAGGCAAAGCGATCTCCGGAACTGGGTTGGTTTAGACCAAACTGGGAGTGTCTTTGGTTGTATCTGGGTTCTCTTTGTGGTGAACTAGGGTATGTCCTTCTGGGTTTGGAATGGAGGATGGCGCCCGCTTGGGGTAGGAGCACTTGCAGGCGTAGTGGCCTTCTTGGCGACAGTTGAAGCACACTATTGGGTTTCCGTTCCTGTCCCTCTTGTATCCGGCAGCTTGTGCTGGTGTCTTTCTGGCTGGCGGTGCTTGGGGTGGGATGTATGTGCTTGGTCCTCCCAGGGTGGTTCGTGGCTTGGTAGGGGTTGGGGCTTGAGGTGGAATCACTCTGGTTTTCGACATAATTGCTTTGTTCACCAATCTCTGAAAGTTGGCGAAGTCCCCGTAGATTAACTGAAGGGAGAGCTCTTGTTGGTGTTGTTGGAGACGTAACAACTGTGCCTGCTGCTCTTGCATTTGCTTTTGTAGTTGTTGCATCTGGGTAAGCAGCGTGGGAATCAGTTGGTTTTGTTTTGTCATCATCTCCGCAAGTGTGGGATGATAGACAACAGGGGTCTGCTGATGTCCAGCTGCACCCCACTGAGGCAGATTGCCTGAGGTGTTTCCATCGCGTGGGGCTTCTGATCCTTGGTCGTTGGCCATCCTGGAGTTGAAGGGTTCAAAAAGAAGGTGCCAACATTAAGGGGAAATTGTTACTGATTTTATTGCCTAAGATGAATAATTTGACCTAGATACTTTATTTTAGTCCCTTATTAACTTTCACACTCATGCCTTATATCATTTTTAATATAAATGATTTATCATGTATTTTATTCACTCAACATTCGTGTTGTAATATATTTTATTAATTAGTGTTAGAGGTTTAAGATGAAGTGATGTTGATTATATCTCATTGAATTTCTTGGTACCAAAATTTCCAGAAAATTTTTGGAACGCGATTTAATGCTTAGGAGAATTTTAGGAAAATACTCTAGCTAATTGTTATTTTTAAATGAAATTTTTAGGCCTGTATTTTAGCTTTCCGCTTTCTTGATTTATGCTAAATCCTTTTCTTGAAATTTATTTATTAATTACTTTATTTTATTTTAATGCCTGGCGAAAATCAAGGTGTTACAATCCTAACATCCTTAACAAGAATCTCGTCCTCGAGATTCGGAAAGTCTAGAAGTAGAAAGCCATGGTTATGCTTCAGCCATGGATCCGTTCTTTACAATAGAGGATTTAAGTATACATCTTCATAGATTGGGCTTGGCCAAGTTAGGGCTTTCTTGACCACTTTTCTTGACTTCATGATTGGAGTTGATCTTGCAGAACGGCGATGAGCGAATTATGTTGAGTTGAAACTGGAGGTAGATTCTCTCCTGTAGATTGGGATTACGACCTAATAGGTATAGGAGGAAGAGGGAAGTGATTTTAAGCTTTATTTCAAAATGTATCGTTCTTGCGATTATATTTATTTTCTTTCATTTAATTTCTTCACTCATGTCTTATATTTGACATGAGTGTAAATACAAACAAGTAAAAGAAAACAATCAATCGTGAAACTACGTCTACGGTAGCTCAGGGGATGACTCGATCACGGGCTCGTGGGAGATGGTCTGGGTCGAGGAGCTGGATGGTTCGGCGGGTGGGGCACTGCGGGAGATCCTCTTGGGCCTCACGGTGGGGATCCGAAGGGGTTTCTTCTTGCGAGGCGGAAGAGGTGCGATCTCCTGAAGATCCTTCTTCAAGTCTTTGAGCTGTTGGTGGAGCTGGGTATTGACCATGGCGCCCTGACGTAGGAGCTCGTTCTGACGCCTTAATTCTTCCATCTCGAGGGTCAACTGGGGGTTCTGCTGAAGCTGTCGACGGAGCTCTGCATTCTCGTGGGTCAGGTTCTCCGAAGTGTGGTGGTAGAAGTTGATGGTGTCGTGCTGGCTGTCTGCATCGAGGACGGCCTCTGTGTGGAGGTTGTCCATGGCCTCCAAGATTGTAAGAAAATAATCCAATTAACCGAAGTGCATAGACAAAAAACAATTCAACTAGCCAATAAAGCCAATGGGATCGAAGTGTGTTGTGCGAAGGGGTCACCGAAGGGTACCTTCGACGTCTGGTGCCAAGGGTCCGCCGAAGATATCCTTCGGCGTCTAGATCGATCTGACCGAAGACAGGCCTCGGACAGACTGACTGACACGAAATCGCCTCCGAACGACGGGGTTCGGTGCGAAGTCTCTGGCGTGGCGAGACCTGATGCAAAGTACTCCGATACAACGAAGATCAACACGAGGACTCTGACTTGATGTATTCCCGGTGCGAACCAACCCCGGTGCGATGCGGTACTGACGAGCGAGATCGACTGGACCGACAACAGCATGACGGATCTGACACGGACGAGTGAAGCAAGGACCTGCCGAAGGTTGATTTTACAGCCTTCGAAACTGGCCTCCTAGCTCGAGAAGTCACCTTTCGGGGATCAGATTAAGACAGAAACTCTAGGTGAAGGAAATTTAGGTGCGAACTCTGCAAAAACACTGAAATCAAATACCAATTTGGCCTAGAGACCGAATTATCAAGTGTATATAAAGAAAACCAATAAAACAAAGGGTATCAATCTGTTACGTAGATTAACGGATGATTCACAAGCGAATCAACAAGGCTTACCATGGTTTCGACGTGATGCATAGAGAGTTTACGACGCAAACTCACTAAGATGGACTTTAGAGCTACTCCTAGGGAAGGAAAGGTAGATTGAAAAGTAAAGGTACGATTCAAAGCAAGGGATTTGAAGGGTTGATCGTGTGATATGTGTAGATTTTTTGAATTGGCCTCACCCCTATATTTATAGGGGCTAGTCTTGACGTTCCTGGCTACATCTCTAACTCTAACCTGATTAGGATTCGACTAAAAACAGATAAGATTTGATTAGGGATCAAAACAACCCGAAACATATTAACAGATTCACTACCAGGCCTACCCGAAGTGGGCCTTTGACAGGCCTACCGAAGTAGGCCTGTTAGGCCGAAGCTTGCCTGTGAAGCAGGCCGCCGAAAGGGTCCCTTTGGGCCGAAGCCAGCCTACTAAGTAGGTCACCGAAGGGGCATCCGAAGCCCCATGCGGATGGGCCTTCAGCACTTCAGGGCTTCCGCTTGTGCCAGGAATTGCATATTTTCGGTCCAAATTACCAGTTCTGACTTTTTGAACAATTTTGAACTTTAATGCCATTTTTTGCTATCAACGCATGCCCCGTGCATTTTGGCAAACTTTAGTGAGCCAAAATCACAACGAGCTAAGGGAGATATGCTCCATATCGTCCTTTTGACACTTAAGCGTTTTGCCACACACTTAGGAAGTACTTTTTCAAATACTTACCATTCAAAGCTCTACGAAATCGCTCTCCTTGAAGAGACTCAAGCAAATATGCATTACCTAGAGTGATTTCAACAACTATAAAGGACCTTCCCACCTAAGCGACCATTTACCAAACTTCGGGCTCTTAGTGCCTAAAGGCAAAATCGTCTTCCAAACCAAGTCACGAACTTGGAACGATTTTGCTCTCACTTTCATATTATATGCTCTAGACACTCTTCTTTTGTCTCTTTCTATAGCCTCTAGAGCTCTTAGTCTCTTATTGGTCACCTCTTCCAAATTATCCTTCAAAATAGTTTCATACTCATCGACCGATAAGCCATCTTGCTTAAGTAATCTTAAAGAGCCAAGATTCATCTCTACGGGTAAAACGGCTTCTTGTCCATATTCCAAGTCATATGGACTTACCTTGGTGGCACCATGATTTGCAACTCTACATGCCCATAATGCCTCAAAAAGCACTTCATGCCACCGTCTAGGAAACTCTTCAATCTTTTTCTTAATTAGCTTAATCACAGTTTTATTACTAGACTCAGCCTGACCATTGGCCTGAGCATAGTATGGTGAAGAGTTTATCAATTTTATACCATAAGATTCGGCAAAGTCACATACTTCTCTAGAAACAAATGAAGCACCCTGATCTATAGTAAGAGTTTGGGGAATACCGAATCTATGTATGATGTGCTTCAAGATAAAATCAATTACCTCATTCTGTGTCATGTTCTTGAGAGGCACAACCTTGGTCCACTTGGTGAAGTAATCCATAGCCATTAACACGAATCGATGCCCTTTCGAAGAGGAAGGATAAATTTGGCCGATGAAGTCTAAGGCCCAACCTCAGAACGACTATGGTTTGATAATAGGATTAAGTAAAGATGCAGGAGCAAGCTGAATATTACCAAACCTTTGACAATCTTCACATTATCTATAGTATATAAAACAACCCTTAGTCATAGTCGACCAATAAAAACCCGCTCTTTTGAGCATCCAACTCATCTTATGGGTCGACTGATGAGTACCACAAAGACCTTCATGTACTTCTCCTACAATAGCTTTAGATTGATCGGCATCCAAACACTTTAAAAGTACTCCATCAATAGTTCGGCGATACAACATTCCATCAAGCAATACAAATTTAAATGATTGATGCCGAACTTTCCGATCAACCCTTGTGCTAGGGTCTCTTAAATATTGGACGATAGAGGTCCTTCAATCATCCACTTGGTTACCCGAAGGGTCCGCCAAATACTTACCTGAAGTGGCGTCCAATTTACAAATTTCAACCTGCCCCCCGAGCCTTACCTATTCCTGGCGAGGGTTGGTCGGACCGGCCGTGCGGAGTCGGTCAGACCGAAGTCCTCCTACGGAGGGGTCTGATGTGTGAAGACCTCCAGCGCATAGAAGGCTTTGATGCGAGGGATCCAGTGCACAGGGCCCTCCAATGGATGAAGGACTCCGGTACAGGGGTTCCGACGCGCAGCAGCCTCCGGTGGGCGAAGAGCTCTGACACAAGGACTCCAGTGCACAACATGTTAGTTCGGATCCTTCGGGTTCGGATGACACAGATACTTCAAGCACCGACTTCTTTTGTATAAAAAATTTGCCCTTTTTAACTTGATAGCCAGATGCTTGCTGAGCCAAATCATTTGCAATTCAATTGGCTTCTCTAGACACATGAGATATTTTGAAGTCATCAAAAGTAGCAATTATGTCTAGATATTTATCCAAGTATATATTTAACAAACCATTGAAGCATTGAGCCAATTTAGCTACTTATTGCACAACTAAAAAATAATCACCATATGCATGAATATGTTTAATATCCATGGAATTTAAAAGCTCGAGTACTAACAATAAAGCTTCATATTCGGCTTGGTTATTAGTGCAAGAAAATCCTAAACAGGCCGAGGTCTCAAAACTCATACCAGTAGGTGATATGAGCACAACTCCAACACCTTGGCCATTTTTGCATGCCGAACTATCAAAGTAAAGTTTCCATGTCACTACCTCAATCAAAGTAGTATCACTACTCCAATTGACATCTACATGGTGGTCAACTATAAAATTTGCAACAACTTGGCCTTTCATAGCTTTCAAGGGTTCATAAGCCAAATCCTACTCAATTAAAGCGTAAGCCCATTTTCTGATTCTCCCACTCAGAATCGGCTTTTGCAACATGTATTTTATATCATCAGTTTGACAAGTAACAATACATGTTCTAGATAGAAGATAGTGCTGAAGTTTGGTACATGCATAATAAAGTGATAAACATAAGCGTTCTAAGAACTTGTTGGACCGGAAACGGCGACCAGAGGGGGGGTGAATGGGAGCTTTTAAAAAATTTGGGCTAAAAACTTAGCCTTCGGTTCTGTTCTGTCTTCTGCGGAACAGGCTTCGAACACTACCTTCGAAGGTCTGGTTCGGAGGTACTTCGACAGCTCCGAACACAGGCTTCGCAGGAGCAAAAGTTCGAAGCCAAGAAGACTTCGCTCCACTAACACCCTTCGAAAATCTACTCTGCTTAGTCAATGCGGGCTCCGCACACGAGGTGCTACGAGCAGGCTTCGCACTTCACCCTTCGCAAGAGTGGACAGCCCTCTGAGGACTTCGACCACGTACTTAGCGACAGCAACTGGTGCTGGGCTTCGTACGCGAAGGTCTACACGCACACAAAAGGACTATGCTAAGGGCTTCGACACAGGAAGCAAAACGGGATACTACCAGGGCTTTGCTAGTAAGCAGCGAGGTCTTGCCTCGTGTTACACAGAGCGACAGCACACTGAAAAACACACTTCGCAAGAAATACACCCTTCGCCAAGACAGGCTTCGGTGAACAGAAAACTAGCGAGGTATGCAACGCGAGCTCAAGCAAAAGCACAAGGAAGCAGGGCTTCGCCGCTTGAACAAGGAACACAAAATATATTGAACTCTGGATGAAAACCAGCGAGGTCTGTGTACAGGAGCTCAACAGTAAATGCTCAAAGTATTAAATGTTACCTACCGAGCCCCCATATTTATAGCCCACGGCTTCATCCTAAGGAAGTGACTACTTTACCCCTAGGGTTTACAAAAGATTTGACTCTACAGAACTAAGGGGTACAAAAGGTAGTCCACCTTTATTCTGGAGGCTTCTCTGTCAAGTGCAGAGGGGACAGTGTCAGCCTTTTTCAGAACAGACAGTGTCAGCCTTTACAGTGTTGACTTCTGGAACCTCCCTTCGCACCAGAGGGTGCGGTACCTTCGGCGAGAAGCCTGCAGCCAGTCGGCCTTCGCTCTGCCGAAGAAGTCCTTCGATACAGTGACGGTTTTGAGCCGAAGCCGTCAAAGCCCTTGGGCCTTCGCACCACCACCTCCGGAGTGGATCACCACGGCTTCGCAGCTACTCCGAGCTCGAACACCGTCCGTCCGTGTACCGAAGCCATGCATGGCCGAAGTACCACTAGTCATCCTCACTCCGAAGCCCCACCTTCGGAGTACCACCCTTCGAAGTCCCTCCTTCGTCCAAGGCCTCCGCATGAAGCATTCCATGAGCACTTCGTCGCAGTGTCTCACTCCGAGCACACTCCTCGACGAGCCTCACCCGGACCATGCCTTCGATGCGCCTTGACTTCTGAGACCTTCGTCAGGTACCTTCGAGTGTCTCCCTCCGGAGCACACTTCGAACTCCTCGCCTCCGCAGACTTTGTCTCGGAGTACCTTCGAAGTGCCTCACCTCCGAGGACTTTGTCTCGGAGTACCTTCAGCCGGAGCCACGCTCCGCACTCTCTGCCTTCACCTGGCACGCCTCGACCCGAGGACCGACCCGGACCACCTCCGCAGCCACCGTGACGGAGCTCCCCGCTCCCCTGGCATCAAGCCTCCCGCTTGACCCAGGTTCACCCGGTTCGAACCTTGTCCGTCGCCTCCGAAGTCTCTGCGCACCACCGACAAGCAAACAAGTGTATCTAGTACTCCGGAGACCTCTTCGGGTTAGCAACCTTCGGTACACACTTCGGTGTACCGCCCAAAGTACCGAAGCCCTCGGTACGAACCCAGTCATCGTGTACTGTCGGACCCCTCCGACGAGCACACTCCGCTGCACAGCTGCAGCAAGCAAACACCGAACACCCTTCGGTGAAACCACCTCCGAACACCCTTCGGAGGTACCACCTCCGAAGCCCCTTCGGAGGTACCCTTCGAACAGAGGGTAAAAGTCTGTCAATCACTCATCACAACACCGAAACCACCCTTGGTTTCTCAATCTCCCCCTTGATGAGTGCATTGACAACCAAATCCAATTTCAAGAAAAAATAAAAAGCTTTCAGCACACAAGTGACCATAAAAACTCAAAAAGAGCCAAAGCATGTCACTCGATAAAAGAATTTTTTCTCCCCCTTTGTCACAAGATTGAAAAGCCCCCTTCGGCAATAAAAACTCCCCCTGAGTTGAGCAAAATTTTCTCCCCCTTTATGTCAAAAATCTCTCCCCCTTTAGAAAATATGCCTTCTTGCGACAGAGAACATAGCAAATCTCTCCGGAATTTCTCCCCCTTTGGCAATGCAAGCATCAAGGAGCATGTAAAAGATGCAAAGCTTCGAAATGAAATAAAATTGCAAAGACATATAATGCAAAAATATGCCAACAGTAACATCAATGATCATGTGCTCAGCTCAATTTAACATTCTGTGAAACAAGATGATGGCATGTGATTTCGTCATTTTGAAGTAAAAGCATCACCACTTAATCACAGCAGCTAGACATGTGAAGGCAAGGACTGCGCAAAGCTAGCAAATTCTACCCTAGACAGACAAGTCTTGTTCAAAAGGAGCTGTTGAAAGCAAACTTGATGAGCAATTAAATTTTGTTGTTCTTTTTCTTAATGCCAGGGGTTATTTGTTTGTCCACCTTATACTTTCCAATCAGGCCAAGCCTAGGCATGAAAGCCATCTGAAGCTTAAGGCGGTGATTTTGGCATACACTACACTAACCCAGTTCAGACCAAAGTGCAATGGTAAGCAGTCTGGAATAGAGTAGTGCGACAAACAAACCCTCCTGGATCTTTTCATTTAAGCCGGACAACTCATGGATTTTTGATTCTGATTCAGGTGAAGTAAATAATTTAATGAATATCCATGAATAAAGAACACATTTTTCAAGTTGCAAATTTTAGCATCCAAGGAACAGTGTCTTGCTGTCAAGTAGATAAAAGATAGCTAAAAGCAGTCCTGCCTAAACAAGCTAGATACACGATTGTGCGGTGATCAAGTTTTGATTTTAGAAAATAAAACATCATGCACAAACAATGTTCCAGACATATTTCATAGAGCTGAGCTGTCATGATTTCTTTGAATTACAAGCAGGCATATAATAGCAAAAGATGTAAATGCAATTTCACACATAATAAGCATATGCAAGACAATTAAAATCAGCTCCCCCTCACAAAATGCCGTAGGGATGACAAATACCAAGTTCCCCACGCAAGTAAGCAAATCGAGAAGCATCGAGGGGTTTTGTAAAAATGTCGGCCAGCTGGTGTTGGGTATCAACATATTGAAGTTCAATATCACCCTTCTCATTGTGATCTCTGAGAAAATGATACCGTACATCAATGTGTTTGGTTCTGGAGTGCTGAACCGGGTTGTTTGCAATACAAATAGCACTAGTGTTATCACAAAAAGTGGAACACTCTTATAATCTAACCCGAAATCCCGCAAAGTGGAAACCATCCACAAAATCTGAGAACAACAGCTAGCTGCAGCAACATATTCGGCCTCAGCCGTCGATTGTGCAACACTAGACTGTTTGCGGGAAGACCAGCAAACCAGTGAAGTACCCAGAAAATGACAAGTACCAGAGGTACTCTTCCTATCAATTCTACACCCAGCAAAATCCGCATCTGAATAACCTCTAAGACATAAAGATGAAGACGATGAATACCATATGCCAAATTCAAGGGTGTGTTTGAGATACCTTAGAATGCGCTTAACCGCTTGGCGGTGCGAAGCTCGCGGTGAAGCCTGAAAACGAGCGCACAGACACACTGCGAAGTGTATGTCCGGCCTCGTAGCAGTTAAGTAGAGGAGAGAGCCGATCATGCTTCGGAACTCCTTCTGATCTACGGCTTCTCCATCTTCGTCAGGGTCCAATGCTACAGAGGTAGCCATTGGAGTGGCGAGGGGCTTCGCATCTGCCATGTCGAATTTCTTGAGCAGGTCCTTGGTGTACTTTGTCTGGTGGACAAAAGTACCTTGTTTGCTTTGCTTGATTTGCAAACCAAGGAAAAAGGTGAGTTCACCCATCATCGACATTTCAAATTCCCTGCTCATGGTATCTGCAAACTCGGCAACCAAAGCATGAGAAGAGCCACCAAAAATGATATCATCCACATAAATCTGAACTAGAAGGAAATCTTTGCCATGCTTGAGAGTAAACAGAGTTTTATCAACAGAGCCCATCAAATACCCTCGCTCAAGCAGAAAAGACTTAAGTCTATCATACCACGCCCGAGGGGCCTGCTTGAGTCCATAAAGAGCCTTATGAAGTTTAAGGACTTTATGTGGGTACTTGGGGTTTTCAAAACCAGGAGGTTGTTTTACATAAACATCTTCACCTATGAAACCATTAAGAAAAGCACTTTTGACATCCATTTGATATAGTTTGAATCCCCGGGATGTCGCAAAGGCAAGCAAAATCCTAATGGCCTCAAGGCGAGCAACAGGTGCAAAAGTTTCAGTAAAATCAATCCCTTCTAGTTGAGAAAAACCCTGAGCTACAAGCCTAGCCTTGTTTCTAACAATAGTCCCATCCTCCCCTTGTTTATTTTTGAAAATCCATTTTGTTCCAATGAAATGAACATTTGGTGGAGGATCAACTAAAGTCCAGACTTGGTTTCTTTCAAAATTCTCAAGCTCTTCATGCATGGCATTGATCCAACTAGAATCAGAAAGTGCATGACTAACATCTAGGGGCTCGAAAGAAGCAACAAAAGCAGCATTAGTGAAATGAGCGTGAGAACGTGTTACCCTTTGATCAAGCTCACCAATGATCTGCTCGGGAGGGTGCATCCTTTGGACATGATGTGGAGCCTCGCGGTGGGATGCAGTCTCCCCCTCAACTTGTGCGTTGGAGTGGTCCAAGATGACCGATGTTGAGGTAGTCGCTTCGGGACCTAGTGCCGAAGTTGTTGAAGCGGGGTCAGCTTCGGGGGTTGACGTCGAGGGTAGTAGGGGTTCATCCTCGAATTCTCCGGGATCTTCGTCTTCGAATAAGGTCTGTTCCATGTCGTGTTCATTTGCCTGTTCAAAAGCAGAACTAACAGAGGGGGTTGATTCATCAAAAGTCACATCACATGACTCGATGACAGTGTTAGTCTCTAAATTATAAACACGATAAGAATGACCATGTGTAGTATAGCCCAAAAAGATCCCGTCAGAAGAGCGCGACTCAAATTTATCCAAATTTCCACGTTTTAGGATGAAGCAGCGACAGCCAAAAACTCGAAGATGAGTAACCTTGGGCTGTCTCCCAAAACGTAGCTCATAAGATGTCAAGTTTAAAATTGAGCGCAAGAAAATTCGGTTTGAGATGTAGCAAGCAGTGTTCATGGCCTCAGCCCAGAATTTTCTAGGAGTCCTATGCTCATCAAGCATCGTCCTAGCCATCTCAACCAAAGTGCGGTTTTTCCTCTCAACAACACCGTTCTGTTGAGGAACCCGCGGAGCAGAGAATTGATGTTCTATGCCATGCTCCATGCAAAAGTCAACAAAGAGACTATTTTTGAACTCGGTGCCATTATCGCTTCGAATGAATTTTAATGCACCGGGGAGTTCAGTGAAAAGTCTCAAAGCCAAGCTCCGAAAGTGTGAAAACACTTCATCCTTGCTGGCAAGAAAGAAGACCCAAGAGTAGCGAGAGAAATCGTCGACAATAACAAGTACATACCACTTGCCGCCTAAAGAACTAACCCGAGAAGGACCTACAGTGTCCATATGGAGAAGTTCTCCGGGTTGTTCAGTCATCACAGTGGTGACTGGCGAATGCGAAGCAGCAATCATTTTTCCATGTCGACAAGGAGCGCAAACTAAATTCTTCTCAAACTTGAGCTTGGGCAATCCTCGGATCAGGCCTAGGGCGCTCAGACGAGCGAGCAACTCAAAGCTCATATGCCCTAGTCTCCTATGCCACTTCCAAAGCTCAGAAGTCGAATGTGCAACAAGACAATGAGAAGAACCAGATGACTCTGAAAAATCAGCTCCAAAAACTCTCCCAACCCTAAAGATCTTACACACCACAACGCCATCAGAATTGAGCACTTGCGAAGTATCGCGATGAAATCGCACTTCGAAGCCTTCATCAAGCAATTGAGATACAGACAGCAAATTGTATCCCAGGTTTTCAACCAAAGCAACATCTTTGAGAGTGAAGTTCGAATTAATTCTTACCACACCTTTACCTTTCACTCTACTCCTTCGATTGTTTCCGAAGGTGATATGTTCCCTTTGCTTGGTTGTGGTGAGGCTGGAGAACCAAGCTGCATCTCCGGTCATGTGGCGCGAACAACCGGAGTCCATGATCCACGTGCCCTCCAAGCCTCGACCTGTCGCCTACACATGATAGGAACGTCTCGATCGCTCAGTGCTGGGGTGAGTGAAAAAATGACGAGGCATCCAGCACTGAGTGACACGAGTAGTAGGCGCAGTAAAAGTAGATGGTCTACGCACATAATAATCAGAATGATGCAAAGTGCGAGGTCTACCTACATGCAAAGAACGCAAAGCATGACGAGGTCTCCTACTCTGACGAGGTACAAAGCTACTCGCCCGAGGTCTACCACCATATGGAACATGGTGAACACCTCGAGGAGCAAAACCTTTCCAAGAAGCACGAGGAGCCTCGAAAACAGGACGAGAGTAATGCTCAGACTCATGCATACCTAAAGATGGGTAATGCATGTCCTGATAGCTCATCGCCTGTGCACGTCGCTCATCCTTGATGCGACGGAAACAGAAACCAAACAAATGACCCGCCCGCTGACAATAAGAACAATGAAACACTCTCCTGGGGGCACTCTCATGGGTCACAGGAGCAACTCTCACAGGCTCCTTGGGTTTCTTCTGAGTGGTTTTCTTGGGAGGATTTTTCTTGGTAGGAGGAGTGGTTTTCTTTGGTGGATGGGTAGGCTTTTTGGCTGATGGGGTGTCCAACAGAGCTCTCTCTTTCTCTAGGGTGGTGGGAGAGGTAAAAACAGTTTTGGTCTTACTGTCTGAAGCTATCCTCTCAAAACCCAAACCTAGAGCTACCTCGGCTCTGTCAGCACACAACTTGGTCTTGGCCAAGAGCAAATCCATCCTACCCTTCCCCTCAGTGCATTTGTTCACCACAGAAAGAAGGTATCCATTTTCTGACATGAGGTTCTCAGCTCGCTCTCTAGCAGTGCCTAGCTGGTCCTTAAGGGTAATGCAAGTGTCACAAACAGGTTGCACATCCTTAGAACTACCGGCCCTCTCCAATCTAGCCTCCAAATCATGAACATGCTTATCACGTAAATTAATGCTATCGCGTAATAAAGAGCAGTTCATGCAATCAATAACATCATGAGGTCTAGAATCCACCTCCAAAAGCTGCTTCTGTGCAGTCTCAAGCTCAGAAAGAGTTTGAGCATGAACAGAACGCAACTGAGCAAGCTCACTCATGACAACAGAACATGATTCACATTCAACATCATCAAACTTAGACTTAAGCATGGCATATTCAGTAGACACATTCTCTAGCCTAAGTCTAAGGTCTTTTCTTTCTCTAGCGGCTTGCACAAGTAATCTATCCTGACCTAGCACTACTTCATTCAGCTCATCTAATTTGATTAGTAGCTGGTCAGATGATAGGTTCACCTCAGATGAGTCAAGCTCATCGCCGCTGTGATCGCTGTCGGCCATGAAGCAAAGGCCGGTGAAGTCACGTCCCTTCTTGTCCTTCTTGTCCTCCTTCCTTGGGGACTCCTCCTCCTCAGAGCTCGACTCCTCAGTTGAGGATGTGTCGATGTCGCTGAGAGCAGCAACAAAAGCTCTGGAAGCGGCCTTGGCTACTTTCTTAGCCATCTTGCCGCGCTTGCCCTTCACAAAGGGCTTCCTCTCCTTTTTGTGGTATTTGGGGCGGTCACTCTCATCTTTCTTCTTGATCTTGGGGCAATTTGCCTTAATATGAGAGGTGTCGCCACATTCATAGCAACCACTAAAACCACTTCTCCTCTGATCCCGTCTCTCATGATGAAAGCGGGTGAACCTCCGGGCAATGAGAGCAAGCTCATCATCAGCTAGAGTATCCACCTGCTCCTTTGTGACGGAGACCAGGGAGGACAAAGTAAAACCATCTGCAAGAACACAAGTGCCTGATGTGCTTGGTTCTGCAGTGGTGCCACGGCTAGTGCTAGAAACCAATGCCAATGGCTGTGGCAAAGAGCTTCTGTGCACTGCAAGAGATGCCTTGGCAATCTCTGTGGACTTCAGCTTGCTAAAGAGTTCGTCACAGGTCAATGTGTCATAGCCTGTGGACTCCTCAATGCTGGATATCTTCACTTCCCATATGCTACGGTCAAGAGCATAGAGAAGCTTGATAGCCCTATCGTGATCACTGTAAGCAAGCGTCCCGTTGGATCGCAAGTTACTCACTATCGCGTCAAAGCGAGGAAAACATGGCATCTACAGATTCACCAGGTGCCTGCACAAACAGCTGATACTATTGATTGTAGGTGCTTTGGCGCCTGGCCTTAATCTGAGCAGAGCCCTCATGAAAGACAGTGAGTGTTGTCCAAATCTCCCTAGCAGTCCTAAGGTGCTGCACCCTATCAAACTCACTCCGATTCAAACCAATGAACAGTATGTTCCTTGCCTTCGAGTTGGCAATATACTGATCTTTTTCAGTTTGAGTGGTGCGGGTATCAGGGATGGAGTATTGTGAGTCCACAATCTCCCAAATTGCATTTCCTTGGCTTAACAAGTAAGCCTCCATGCGCACCTTCCAGTATGCAAAATCTGTCCCATCGAACAGAGGAATTTTACTGCCTCTATCCATGTCGCCTAAAGATCACAAAACCGGTTAAGGTCAACTGGTGATCTTAACCCGCTCTGATACCAATTGTTGGACCGGAAACGGCGACCAGAGGGGGGGGTGAATGGGAGCTTTTAAAAAATTTGGGCTAAAAACTTAGCCTTCGGTTCTGTTCTGTCTTCTGCGGAACAGGCTTCGAACACTACCTTCGAAGGTCTGGTTCGGAGGTACTTCGACAGCTCCGAACACAGGCTTCGCAGGAGCAAAAGTTCGAAGCCAAGAAGACTTCGCTCCACTAACAACCTTCGAAAATCTACTCTGCTTAGTCAATGCGGGCTCCGCACACGAGGTGCTACGAGCAGGCTTCACACTTCACCCTTCGCAAGAGTGGACAGCCCTCTGAGGACTTCGACCACGTACTTAGCGACAGCAACTGGTGCTGGGCTTCGTACGCGAAGGTCTACACGCACACAAAAGGACTATGCTAAGGGCTTCGACACAGGAAGCAAAACGGGATACTACCAGGGCTTTGCTAGTAAGCAGCGAGGTCTTGCCTCGTGTTACACAGAGCGACAGCACACTGAAAAACACACTTCGCAAGAAATACACCCTTCGCCAAGACAGGCTTCGGTGAACAGAAAACTAGCGAGGTATGCAACGCGAGCTCAAGCAAAAGCACAAGGAAGCAGGGCTTCGCCGCTTGAACAAGGAACACAAAATATATTGAACTCTGGATGAAAACCAGCGAGGTCTGTGTACAGGAGCTCAACAGTAAATGCTCAAAGTGTTAAATGTTACCTACCGAGCCCCCATATTTATAGCCCACGGCTTCATCCTAAGGAAGTGACTACTTTACCCCTAGGGTTTACAAAAGATTTGACTCTACAGAACTAAGGGGTACAAAAGGTAGTCCACCTTTATTCTGGAGGCTTCTCTGTCAAGTGCAGAGGGGACAGTGTCAGCCTTTTTCAGAACAGACAGTGTCAGCCTTTACAGTGTTGACTTCTGGAACCTCCCTTCGCACCAGAGGGTGCGGTACCTTCGGCGAGAAGCCTGCAGCCAGTCGGCCTTCGCTCTGCCGAAGAAGTCCTTCGATACAGTGACGGTTTTGAGCCGAAGCCGTCAAAGCCCTTGGGCCTTCGCACCACCACCTCCGGAGTGGATCACCACGGCTTCGCAGCTACTCCGAGCTCGAACACCGTCCGTCCGTGTACCGAAGCCATGCATGGCCGAAGTACCACTAGTCATCCTCACTCCGAAGCCCCACCTTCGGAGTACCACCCTTCGAAGTCCCTCCTTCGTCCAAGGCCTCCGCATGAAGCATTCCATGAGCACTTCGTCGCAGTGTCTCACTCCGAGCACACTCCTCGACGAGCCTCACCCGGACCATGCCTTCGATGCGCCTTGACTTCTGAGACCTTCGTCAGGTACCTTCGAGTGTCTCCCTCCGGAGCACACTTCGAACTCCTCGCCTCCGCAGAGGACTTGGTCCACCAACTCCGAAGTCACTCCATTCGGAGTACCTTCGAAGTGCCTCACCTCCGAGGACTTTGTCTCGGAGTACCTTCAGCCGGAGCCACGCTCCGCACTCTCTGCCGTCACCTGGCACGCCTCGACCCGAGGACCGACCCGGACCACCTCCGCAGCCACCGTGACGGAGCTCCCCGCTCCCCTGGCATCAAGCCTCCCGCTTGACCCAGGTTCACCCGGTTCGAACCTTGTCCGTCGCCTCCGAAGTCTCTGCGCACCACCGACAAGCAAACAAGTGTATCTAGTACTCCGGAGACCTCTTCGGGTTAGCAACCTTCGGTACACACTTCGGTGTACCGCCCAAAGTACCGAAGCCCTCGGTACGAACCCAGTCATCGTGTACTGTCGGACCCCCTCCGACGAGCACACTCCGCTGCACAGCTGCAGCAAGCAAACACCGAACACCCTTCGGTGAAACCACCTCCGAACACCCTTCGGAGGTACCACCTCCGTAGCCCCTTCGGAGGTACCCTTCGAACAGAGGGTAAAAGTCTGTCAATCACTCATCACAACACCGAAACCACCCTTGGTTTCTCAGAACTTGTACCTCATTTCGGCATCAAATTGGCGGCGACTGAAGAATGTGATGATGTACTCCTTTCCCTCCACTTCCTGAGTTAACACAGCTCCTATCACACTATCTTCTACAACAACATATAGCCGAAATAGAATCTTGGCTTTCGGTGCTCTTACCATAGGCAGTGATGACAAGAACTCATTAATTTTATCAAAAGCATGTTGCTAACTTGCCCCCCAAGTTAACTCGGCTTCGTTATTTAGCAGAAGTATGAGGACAAAAGCATTGATCTTGTCAAACAAGTTAGATATGAAGCGCCACAAATAATTTACCTTGCCTAGCAACTTATGCACATCTCTCTTGCATGTCAGCGCTACGAAGTTCTTAATTTTCTCAAGCCTCTTAGGATCAATCTCAATACCTATTTCATGAATCATGCATCCTAAGCACTTGTCCGCCGACACGCCAAAAGCACACTTGAGCGGGTTCATCTTTAAGCCATACTGACACATTCTTTCAAAAGCAACTCTCAAATCGGCTAAATGGTTTCCCATAGCATCCGATTTAACTACAACATCATCTATGTAGA
This sequence comes from Zizania palustris, assembly GCA_019279435.1. NCBI lineage: Eukaryota > Viridiplantae > Streptophyta > Magnoliopsida > Poales > Poaceae > Zizania > Zizania palustris. Next base: position 10,992,349 of record JAAALK010000080.1, read on the forward strand.
CCTCTAGCATAATTCCTAGCAAGTCATGAAAGATCAAGTTCATAGCACGTTGATATGTAGCGCCATCATTCTTTAAACCAAAAGTCATCACAACCCACTCAAACAAACTGACAAAACTAGGGAATCGAAAGGCTATCTTATAGACGTCCTCTTCGGCCATAAAAATTTGATTATAACCAGTGTTGCCATCAAGAAAACTTAGTACCTTATGTCTCGAAGCATTGTTTATCAACATGTCAGCTATCGGCATGGGGTACTCATCCTTCGGAGTGGTCTTTTTCAAATCCCTGAAATCGATACACACGTGAATCTTGCCACTCCCTTTCTTTTCTACAGGAACAATGTTAGCAACCCATTCGGCATACTTGTATGGCCTAATAAACTCAGCCTTGAGTAATCATTCTATTTCCTCTTTAACTCGGTCATACACAGCCGAATTAAAATGATGGGGAGGTTGTTTATAAGGCCTGAATCCAGATTTGATAGGCAGCCGATGCTCCATGAGCTCGTAGCTTAGTCCGGGCATCTCACTTTACTCCCATGCGAAACAATCGGCATATGACCGAAGCAACTTTATTACTTCGTCCTTTTCATCACCCTGCAAATTTCTGTTTACAAAAGTCGGCCTTGGAATACTACCATTGCCTATATCGACATGTTCTAGAAGGTCAGCTGATGCAAAACCTTGACCTAACTTTTCTACCTCGCTAAAATCTTCAATGACTTCGGCAATACCGTCCTTAGAAGACCGATATTTCTCTATACGAGACTTTAGCCAATCAATATTACTTTTACTAGACATGACTACTAATTTAGAAATAGCCGTGCTACACCAGCCATCTTTACAAACACGGGGACAAAATGTCCCTCAGACACGCTGACAAAGTCGTAGTCTAAAAGATCTCTAACTGAAAAACATTCTACTTTATCATGGATGGCGTCAATAGTCACATCGACCAAAGAAACCTGAGCCAAAGTATCAGCTGGTACAACCTATACGTCATCATCGTCCCACTGAATCAGGCAATGGTGCAAAGTATACAGAATATAGCAATTTGTGTGAATCCAATCACGCCCAAGTAGTACATTGTAGTTACCTTGCACATCGATGATGAAGAAAGCCATCAGCAACGTCTTGTTGCCCACCGTCAGCTCCAAAGAAAGCACGCCTGCGAAGCAGGCCACCGATGGGGCAGCCAAAGCCCCATGCGGACGGGCCTTCGGCACTGCAGGGCTTCGGCCTATGCCCGGAATTGCATATCTTTAGTCCAAATTACCAGTTCTGACTTTTTGAACAATTTTGACCTTTAATGCCATTTTTTGCTATCAACAAAGATATTTGTGATTTGATTGATTTCTCTTAGTACAATCCATGTCGTACTTTATTCTTATTTTGTGAAGTCCCATGACCTCGTGGAAAAAGCCTCTTGACTCTCACCCTCACAGGTCATTGGCTCCATAAGCTCAGTGGGACAATCATGCGTCAAAAACAGATTTGTATCCTATAGCGCAATTGCTATATCAATACTTTCTCTCCATGAACTGAGAGGCTCAATGCTAGAGAGCTGACAACATATTGCTAATAAGGAACATTACCAAAGGGTTAAATAGTAGACATAATATGACACATAAAAAATTTAATGTTGGTCAAAATCAACATGTGACATACTTAAAAGAGGAATTAATTCTACATCACTATTGGACAGAAATATAATCAATTTAACTTAAACATAGCAACTTTATCACCAACGTTGGTAAGGAGATAAAATTACTATATAAATAGAAAATAATTTATAATGATAATTAAATTATCTCATTGGTTCAAATATAATCAGCAAAATAAATAACACTTAAATAATAGGGATGAACTTGAATGAATTCTAAATAGTGTAATTAAGCACAACGGAAGACTTAATACAAAATTCATACACTGTTTAAAACAATAACAAAATTTTGAATTGAAATTTATAACATGAAATTTCTAATATATATAAAGTCGTTGGACTAAATAAAATCAAAAATAACATGAAAATACTCATAAAAATGCTTAAAAAATTCAAAACAGTGCTACTGAACATGATGAAATATACGAAATTTTCCACATAGGAAAACATATTTTAATCTCAATTTTTGGGCATTTACTATATTTCCAGAATGCAATAAAACAGAAAATGAAATTCTGAACATCTAGAAATTAAAAAGCTGAATTCAGTCCTCATTGTGCAAAAACCCAGCCCAAAACTCTAAAATGCACGAACTAAACCTAAGCCAAGGCTAGGAATTCGGCACGCCTCTACACGCGAAACATGGGCCTGGGCTGCAATTTCGTGTCCCCGCCTGGGCCAAATCCAGACCTGATCAATGCCGGTCGTCGTATCTAATCCGATGGTCACGCGCGATCGTCGCCTCAGTAAAATACCCACGCTACGCCCCAGCCAAAACCCTATCCATTTCGTCGCGAACCCATGCATGTGCGCAGTGAGCCAGAGGGGAGCGAGAGAGCGGCGGTCAGTGATGAGCTCTAAGGTGGTGGAGCTCTACCCATGGGTTTTCTCGTCAGAGCCTTGTTCACCCGAGGGTGAGCGAGGCTTCGTAAAGCCGACCCACAACGATGAAGTCTACGGGACCTGATCACATGGGCTCGCTCACCTACAAACGGCGATGAGAGGTGGCAATTCGGTCATCTTCCCGGGCTCTAGCAAGATGGACCTAGCGGTAGAATCTGAGGTAAGACCCCGACTTCCTTCCTTAGTCTCTGTCAGGGTTAGGGTTAGGGCGTAAACCCTCACCCTAATCCTCTGATCCCTTTTTTTATTGTTTCCCTGAGTTTTTCTTCAATTGAAACCAAATCTCTCTTTCTATTTTGTCTTAGTGCGGGATTCTTAGGGTTTTGATTTGGGATTACTGGGCGAACAGAGGGGAATCTTAGGCGGTTCTAAAGGAGTTTTCTTATTGAGCGCTAAAACAAACATAGCCCTTGAACAACGAAGCTGTGATACCATTGATAGAAACTTAGGATCGCTAGGGTTTGGACTAGCAGGGCACTTAGGTTATTACCATTGGGTTTGCTCGATGACGAGGATGCCATGTATGGTGTTGTGGTGTCAATCAGATCAACGAAGGGTGGCGAGAAGGTTAGGAGAACTTCCTGTTTCTTCTGCACAAAAACTTATCAGTTGGTGCTTAGGTGTTGGGTTGGAGGCAGAGGAACGTGTTCAACGTGATTAATGCTTAAATGAACTCAAGCCTATCCCTTTTGTGGTGTCGTGCAATAGGGAGCCCTAACATAATTCTATTTTGGCGCTCCCAATCAACACACGATTTAGGCCTAGGAGCATGCGCATGGCCATTGCGTATGCCGGGACAAGAGGGGGACTAATCCCCCTCTCCTCCCGGGAGATCTGTAGCTAACACTTATATGACACCGTTATTTACCAATTCCCTAGAAATACCATTACTATTTGTCTATTTGTCAGCATGCCATTATTATTTCATGATACTTGCTTTTATGCCATTTTATATGCTTCTAGCACATATAGGCTCAATTGCAGAACATTATATTTTTATATTATCGGTCATATCCCTGATCATTAGTTATTTTTCTTCCTCCCGAAACCACTAATGTTGCCTTGACATTAGCTTCTTCTCGTTGCCATCATGACACCGATGCCACACCTCCCATGCACTAACGCTAGCCCCGACGATGCAGCTCCTGCTCCACACATCCACTACCTCACACCGCCACTGTCACATGCCCAAGTTGTGCTGAGGCGTTCCTCTCCGATCTCAAGGAATTCGACCACCTCGATGACTGCCTCACAACAATTGACAGTGTTCGGATCTCACATCTCTTTTACTCCCTATCCGACTAGGACCTACAGGGCACAGGCGCACTGCGACACCAAACAAGCTAGTGATTTTGTCGTCTGCTTTCCCACTCCAAGTTTTGCTGTCGGCTATTGTAGATAATTCTCCAATGCCCGAAAATGCCATCATTGGCTTGTGACTGATCTTTGAATCAAGATACATGATGAAAGTGTGGCTTAGGAATTTGGATACCACATTCAATTGTTCAAAGATGAGAAATTTAGAATCGACACCACCGTTGAAGAACTTGACGAGGAATTTCTTCAAGGAGAAAATGAAAACAAACGATTCAAGAACATGGCATGGCATGGCGAGAAGATGGGAAATAGTGTGCGCCAGCCTCTAGTTGATCCTCCAACCAAAGTAGTGCCACTATTTATACTGCAAGCTCCGTCATCCCATTCCCGTTGACACTGAATTGTGCTGCCCTCACCTTTCCTTCCCGCTCACTCGCCTGGCACGTGGGAGGAGGGATCTGGGTGAGGCGGCTCCTCGATGTGGCATGGTTGCGTGCCCTCACCTCACCAATGCGGTCACAGGCTTAGCTCTGGCTCCAGCTAAGCGACGACACTCTTTTGGCTGAGGAAAGAAGAAGGGGTAGTATGGGCAATACACAAATTTGCGAGGCTACAGGTGGGCCCATAGCCACCACGCGTGTACAAAATGGCATGTAGTAGTTTGTTTGAAAATAGTAATGGCATACTGGCAAATAGGAAAATAGTAATGCTATTTCTACTTAATTAACAAATAACGGTGACACAAAAACAATTAACCCTTAATTCAATTCATCATCGCCTTGGGTGCAAGGCAACCATATAGAGATGCATGGTTTAGGTCTCACAGGGCTATCACCAAGTGCAGAATGAGAGGAAGCTGAATTAATCTATAGAGTTCTCCGCAAACTAGATTTCTAGATCTTCCTATTGCATCCAAGTACACTCAGGAGACGATAGCAATTCTATTCAACATTCTAACACAAAGAGAATGTTAGGAAAATAAAACTGACTTCTTTTTTAGGGATTATGTTGAGCTCGTTTGGAAAGAGATCCTCTAAGCACGTCTTTGATTTACGGCTAGGATGGCAGGTGCTTTCCTTACTATTTTTTATTTTCCATGTTTTAGGCGTAGCTTTACTTTCATGTTTCCTTCTAGATTTAGTACCTTCCATGTGTAGCTTGGAATTTGCACTATAAATAAGTGTCTCGTTTGCATGTTGAGTAATACCAGATAAGAGCAATAGAGTTGCGTCCACAAAATTATGTTTTGTGTGTCTCTATTCTCACCAAAGGGCTCAGTTGAGAGGGCTCGGCTGAAATTTAGTATAAGAGTGAGGAAATTAAGGACAACTGCATGGTAAAGTTCCTACATATGGTCCCAAAAAATATGAAGTAGGCCATGGTGGCGATTGAGATGCTTTTGTACCTCAACACCATGTCTGTGAAAGAGCTTGTTGGACGGTTATGTGTAGCGGAGGAGCCTCATGAAGTTAATGAGGATACGAGGGTGCTGGGCATTTGTTGCTCACCGAGGAGCAATGGAATGCTAACCGGTGCAGTGACAAGGAGCATGGGCACAACGATGATGTGAGGCATGGCGAAAATGAGCGTCGTGGAGGTGGTGGTGACAAGGGCAGTTGCAGCTATGTCGATGGCGACGACGGCACTAGCACATGCTCAAGGAACAGCGGATGTTTGTAGCACTGCAACTGAGGGAGATGCCACTACCACAACATTTGTGGCCACCTCGCTAGGAACTGTTAGGAGCCGAAAAAGGAGAGGGCCCTCCTTGAGGACTTCGACAAGGAGCCATGCCTATTGTGAGTCTATGTGTATGGTGATGTCAGGTTTAAGGGGTGATTGTTAGGAAAATAAACCTGACTTCCTTTTTTTAGAGATTACATTGAGATCGTTTGGAAAGAGATCCTCTGAGCATGTCTTTGATTTGTGTCTAGAATGGAAGGTGCTTTCCTTGCTATTTTTTATTTTCCATGTTTCAGGCGTAACTTTCCTTTCAGGTTTCCTTCAAAGTTTAGTTCCTTCTATGTTTAGCTTAGAATTTGCACTATAAATAAGTGCCTAGTTTGCACGTTGAGTAATACAAGAGAAGAGCAATATAGTTGGGTCCACAAAATTTTGTTTGTGTATCTCTATTCTCGCTGGAGGACTCGACTGAGGGCTCGGCTGATAGAGAACCAGCAGCATCAGAATCTCCTTTTGAAAAAATATTTTTTCCTGCATTTCTAGTTTTTTCAGTGCCAACATATGCAACTTTTGCATCAGCAAGCCAACATGAAGATCCATGCATCTCGGTCAGTCTTGCAACTGAAGTGAACATAGAATCCTCCATGGATTCTCTCACCATCTGAATCATTCAAAACGCCAGCACATTAATTATTAGTGGCAACACATACATACAAAGTTTCATTCAATCTATACTCTATAGTTCTATATACACAAATGAATAAAAAATTGTTCTGTTGTCAGTACCGGAAACAACGTATTTGCCGAGTGCTAGATAGTTTGCCGAGTGCATTCCATCGGGCACTCGACAAAATAATATTTGACGAGTGTACCCTAAAATACACTCGGCAAACTTATTACACTTGGTGAAATCCAATGTTTGTCGAGTGCCAAGTCAAGGACACTCGGCAAAGGTTTTGAAAAACGAGCTACCCTGCTAGTTTTGCCGGCATTATAATAGTGTGGGAAAAAAATTAGGTTTGCCGAGTGCCACTAACGGGCACTCGGCAAAGCCTAGTATTTTCCTTGTGCCACGTTAGGCACTCGGCAAATATGATCCACCATGTGTCCAAGGTGCCTGCTTTGCCAAGTGTTTTTTTTTAAAAAACACTCGACAAAGTGAAAATACCCATTATTTCATGTGAAATCATATTTTGAGCCATGTCACATTTTAAACATGTTTTGAACTTGAAATATTTTTTGCAATCATAATTCAACATATATTAATCCATGTAAAATGTTCATATTTTTGAGTGAGTTTGCTATTTTTAATTAATTAATTAATTGTGTTTCTATGATTTAATTTTGATCTAGGTCAAATTTGAACCGCATGTACATTAAATAATGACTCAAAAAATGTAGAAAAATCATATTTATATTCATGAGTCCATTTTGAATCTTTTAGCACTAAATTTAAGTATATATAGACATCGAGGTTGCAACACTAGATCGGCAACATAAAGCTTAATGATTTTTAATTATAGAAAATTAAATTGATTCCTAAAAAAATATGATACTTGACATGATGTTATTATATGATACATATATATTGTGATAAAAATTTGAAAATTTTTCGAGAAAGTTTTCATGTATGACGTTTATAAATCGTAGAATCTTCGAGAAGGTTTACGAGTTTAGGGATGGATTGAGTTAGGACTAGAAGAAAATCGATATTTAAATCTTTGTTTAAACTTAAAACTTTTTGTACTATGAAAACCAAATGTATCTTATACGGCTAGTTTGCTATTTTTAGTTAATTAAATATCTTTATATGATTTAAATTGAAAGATGCCAATTTTGAACTGCAAGTATATTAAATAAGGAATAAAATATTTTGAAAAAAATCATACTTCTATTTAATTTGATAGCTAAGTTAGGCCTTACATAGTAAAGGTAAAGAAAATTTAAGATATCATGATGAAGGAACTCCAACGACAATACGCACACTCGGCGAAGCACCTCTCTACCGAGAGTGCTTTCGCCGTGTGGGGTTCGCTTAGTGTGGCACACGGCGAATGACTGCATTCCCGTAGCATGGGTAGTTCTCCATGGCCGCATTTCATATGCTCGAATTTTGTCTTGCGTATATGTGTTGTGTACTAAATTGAAATGTGTGGTATCATAAAAAATAATGCCGTTTTTTTTCAAAAGTTCAATAATGGCACATACGAAATGGACTTAAATTAAAGTGTGAAATAACTTTCCCATCCAGGTAGTAGCTAGATTAGAGTTTGTTCCAGCGAGTTTAATCTATCTATATGCTAAAAGAGATCATATCATTAGTGGAAGTTTGTCATTCAAACAACAATAGCAGTTATAATATAAGCAGTTATACATGATAGTTGACATTTGCTAGGGCAACCTGAAAGCTAATTTGTATTACCACTATTACATTAATAACCCATTTGAGATAAGGTTGGTATATGTTATTCGAGATGGTTCAATGCTTCCTACCGTTTTTCAGTTGAACCATCTCCCTACTGAAAATGATCAATCACCACATATTCAGAATGGCATATCTGCCTGTAATCACAGATTTAGGATTTCAGGTTAAAGATGTCACTATAAATTTATCAAGTAATGATTACTATTTTTAATGAGACGTTGATATCACCAGATAACCCATACTACTATCATTAACACTAAATTAGAGAGTAATTGACCGATAAAGCATTGTTGTGACGTGACAACACAAGTACAATAATAATGTAGATCCACCTTATGTGCAAGAAAAGTTCTTTCGCCTTGATGAATGTTAAAGCCACATCAATATGGAAAAAGGCCATCTTCCAACATTTTTAATGATATTTGTAAGTGTGGCTCCTTTGAGATGATAGTGAGCAAAGTTGCTCTATTCAGATGAGAGAAAACATTCATATTAACTTATTGATACAACATATATGTCAGTTTCAGACCACAATATATAGCCACACACATGTCATTAACAACACTACAAGAAAACTAGAAATTTTCGTCGGTTTTTCGTAAAGCCGACGGAAGAAAATTAAGTTTCACCGGTTAGATCGAGCCGACGAAAGTTAGTATTTTGCTGACGGAAGTTAGCATTTTGTCGACGGAAGTATCCTGTTTTCTTGTAGTGCAACCGCTTTTATGCATTTACCAAAACAATAGAGCCCTTTATTTCTCACTAAATACATAAGAAAGTGCTAATAAAGAACACATACTAAGTGCTAAGATGTCAAAACATGACAATACACATTAGGCTCTATTTTATATTGGTTGGATGATGAGAATTACGGGTTGCTATCACCATACCCCGATCCCGATCCTTGGCCCCCACCGCTCCCACCATAGGTGCCAGTTCCCTTGCCATTGCCATAGCCGTTAGCATCTGCATTAGCATAACTTGGTCCTCCATAGTACATATTATAAGAGTTAGAGCTAGAGCCTGAACCAATACCACTACCACTACCAGACCCAAAACCACTAGATCCATAATAGCCTCCACCTTGTCCTCCACCACCACCTCCACCGTTACCACCAGCGCTAGAGTATCCACTATTATCAGCCGAATAATAATTTCTACTATATTGACTGGATCCTAAGCCAGAGCCAGATCCGCCACCTTCTCCATAACCACCGTATTGGCTTTGACCGCCGCCTCCACCTCCACCTCCACCGGTTGCATGGGCACCATTGCCACTCTGACCTGACCCAGCACCATTCCCAGAACCTGAGCCACCACCATTCACATACCCACCACCCCCTCCTCCTCCTGTACCTGTTCCTTCGGAACTAGAATACTTAGCTACCCTAGCAGCATTGGCTAACCCAATGCTCAAGAGCACAATGAACCCAAGAGACACCAGTTTATTAGTGCTCACCATTGCCAACTTACCAGCTGGATCGTTAACACGAGATGAGTGCTATAAGCCATAGATTGAGTAGGTATTTATAGTACTCGAGTCTCATGCATCCAGTGCACTGCACGTTGCTGCCTGCAGTGAAGTACGTGCTATTATTCAAGTTTTGTAGGAGATCATGTAGTGGTGTAAAAAAAATCTGGACCAATTAATGCAGACCGCTTGCTGACCAAAGAGCAAAGACTAAATCAAACAAGTGATGGATCGAGATTACGAAATTAGTTAATTACTGCGCGCGTACCACTTGTGAAGTTGACATGCATGTTTACAGTATTATATTCAATTATGTTTTCCTTTTCATGTTTAGATGCTCATCACCTAGTCATATCGCTAGCTAGTGGCTTTTGTCATGACCAAGCCAAGATCGATTATGTCATTAACATCAGAGGACTACACAGGGGAAAATGTAAAAAGAGTAAATCTATTTAACTTTTATCACGATGAGTAAACCATCCATCTATCAAGACCACCGACAAATTGAGGTGTACTAATTATACTAATTATTTGGAGCTACACACCACGAAAGTGTTCAATCGGAATGTAATAAAGACGAGAGATCGTCTTCCAGTACTTACAATGAAATACCGTTACAGAATTATTAATGATCGATCAGCTATGATTTTATGTAACTACAAAGTAAACGCCGGCTCCGATCCGGGCTAATCTAGCTAGCTCTCTTAATTGCATGTTAACAGATCGAAACAAGAAAAACCTCTGAACTGTGACGATCAGAAGGTTTATGCTATACCTACTAAGGCATGCAGTTGACATTGTAGAGGCAGACCTCGAAGTTTTCGAAACTGACACTGACATGTCTGCGTGGGACAATGCAAGCAAGTGGAAATGCGACCATGCACTCACTACGGGAACAGTGGGGTTTGCCGAGTGTCTAGGGCACTCGGCGAAGCCCACAATGCACTCGGCAAAGGCTTCGCCGAGTGCCACACTCGGCGAACCCCACTCGGCACTGAACGTGTCGGCGACGTGAGGGTTCGCCGAGTGCAATTTATCGGGCATTTAGCTATGGCACTCGGCAAAAGTGATTTTTTTTGTCTTTGCCGAGTGCCAGGTCCAAATGCACTCGGCAAACATTGTTTTATACTATTTTCAAAAAAAACAAAAATAGAATAAAGACAGTAAAAAATCCCATAATTTGTAATTATATAATATACACTAATATTTCATCCTAGAAAATTTCTAGGTTCAAATAATCAAATATAAGACACAGAGAGTTTAAATTTGGGATCTTTTACTTAAAATCTTATAAACAACTTTTTTAACCAAAAATAGCAAACTAACTCTAAAAAATGTCAAATTTTGACATGGTATAAGATAAATTGAGTTTTAGTAGTACAAAAAGTTTTAAGTTCAAACAAATATTTGAATATCTATTTTCTTCTAAACCTAACTCATTTCATCCATAAACTCCTAAACCTTCTCGAAGGTTGTCCAATTTCTAAAGGTCATACTTGAAAACTTTGTCGAAACATTATGAATTTTTTACCATATCATATATTTATGATATAATGACACCATGTCAAGTGTCATATTTTTTAGGCATCAATTACATTTTCTACAATTAAAAAACATTAACATGCATATTGTCGGTCGACCCGTCGTAAATTAGATTTTAAATATTTAGTTATATTTTGTTGTAAAAGATTACAAATGTAATCATGAACACAAATATGATTTTTCCATAATTTTTGAGTCATTATTTCATGTACATTTAGTTGAAATTTGACCCACTTGGAAGTAAATCCTAGAAACATGACTAATTTATTAAAAATAGCAAACCCACTCAGAAAAATATGAAACTTTTCCATGGCCTAACTAAGGTTGCATTATGAGTGTAAAAAAAAATTTAACTTCAAAACATGTTTAAAATGTGATGTAGGCTTAAATTGTGATCTCACATAAAATAATGAACATTGTCATTTTGCCGAGTGTTTTCACATATGGCACTCGGCAAATAGAAGGGTTTTCCGAGTGTCCGTTAGTGGCACTCGGCAAACCCTACGCTCTCACCCTACCGTTACAACGGCGTCAGAAAAATTGGTGCCCTGGCATTTTCCCACTTGTTTGCCGAGTGTCTCAGCCGTGACACTCGGCAAAGTGTCGTTTTTGCCGTGTGTACAAGGTTTGTCGAGTGTATATTATGGTACACTCGGCAAACTAGAGTTTGCCGAGTGCCCGAGGGAATGCACTCGGCAAAGCCGCGGGCACTCGGCAAACACATAGTTTCCGGTAGTGACTAGGATCGAACCCGAGATGCACCACAAGATTAGAATAAGCGAGACACCGAATTTATTAACTACTCAGGTTAGCACAAGTTAGCTCTACTATATATATGATCATAAATGTCGGTGTCGGTTCAAAATAACAATCAAGCGGGTTTTGAATCACCACTAACTAGTCGAAACTGATAGTCGACGGCTATTAGCGGTGGTTCTGGAACCGTCACTGTTAGGTCTATCAATGTCGGTTCTAGCCTCAAATTGATACTGATACTCACATATCAATGTCGGTTTTAAAGCTGAACCGATACTATACTCTGTATTGTTGCTTATCGAGTGATAGTGTATACATATTTGTTTAGGTGTTGGGGAACTCTATGTGGATGAATCTGATAGTTATCTCTATCTAGGATACAAAGAGAGTTTTTAGATAGATTTGGGTCTCCTAGAGGATAATAATCATACCCATGTATGTGTAGTATGAGCTTTAAGGTGTAAAATGATCTTAAACGTCCTCAAGAGCGTATGAATTTTCTCTGAGATCCTACCTTTTCAAGCTTTCCTCCGATCCTTTTATATGATGAGGATCGAGGGCTATTATAAATAGTGATTAATAAAGTGCCTCATTAAAGAACAATTAAGAGGTTAATAGTTAGTTTGTGGGCAACGACTCAAAGATTATGACGCTAATAATTGTAGTGTATGGAGGCTTAATGACGACCCAGTTCTTAAAGGTGACCGTATGAATACTGATGGTTAGGAGGGCCCCTTCTCGAGTGCTAGACTTGAGAGTCTCCAAGCCCTCGACTATTGACCGTATAGAGGATGCTGACCGTTGACTGGTCAACTTAAAACCATTCGGGAAGTAGCCCGAGATAATATTCCCGACACTCTGCTACTAGTGTCAGTTAATCAATGGAACTGACATAGATAGCCAAGTATCAATGTCGGTTCCCTGCCTAAACCTACACTGATGAGTATGTTTCACTATTTTTTTATAAACCACATTGTATTAATTATATATACAAATGCATATATATACTAAATCCATCTTTACAGCATACATCTAGAATATTACATAGACACTCTCAAATCAAAATAATATGACATAGTAAATTAAAATTAGGGAATCATTTACATAAATTATTTTTACAAACAACCTTGAATGTGACAAATTGTTTTTACAACGACAAGCAACCTTGAATGATAAGTATGTCATCTATGGTTTCTTGCTACATGAAGGTTATGATTCGTGTGTATCCTTAGCACTTGAATGCAATGCAAGGATGCTAGATTATTGTACTCGCCCATTTCACAAATAACATGGTTGTTGAGCAATCCATAAAGTTGTTCTTGAAGTGTGATGATTTCAATTCGCAATAACTGATTTGTGGATAGTTTGAGAAGTTGTACGTATAAATAGAAGAAATTAATTGTTGTAAGCATGCCTTCCTTAGATAAAAAATAGCTATCAATGTGATTAATATTTCTTGGACCTTAGCATCTTTTACCCTGAGCGCCTCGTCTACTTTGAATCCATACATAAATTAAATAAACATAAAATCCATAGAGATTATTAACTAGACCTTGCTTCTACACAGAAAGTTACGTTAGACTATCCAATCTTTCTAGAATGAACAAAACCTATGACTCTTCTTGATATATTTTTTGTATACTATGTGTGTGTGTGATCTAATATTCAATTTAATTTATTAGGTAACAAAGATAAAAGATTAGTAAGGCCTTCATATTTTTCTCCTTTGTAGCAAGTCAATGACGGGTTGGTAACTCACCGGTGCATTATCTTGGCTGTTAAGGATGGTGATCTTGTTAAGGTTTGGTTGAATTATGAGGAGAACTCAGTGAAAGCTACATCAATATCATCATATTTTAAGACATGTTTGGTTCCCCTGCTACATATATGAAAATATTTAGGATTAGACTCTTACCTAAAGTTGTATGGTAGAAGGATGTATTGTTTTTAAGGGGATATGTATAAGTACTTGTAGCGTATATGCCTCAGCATCATCAGTACTCACTTGAATCATTGTCAAATTTATTTGTAGTGGGTCCATGAATCCCACATGAGGAATCAATTCCATTCTACATTTATGTATCTCCATCCTATAAAAATGATTAGCACAACAAAATTTCAATACAATGATACTACAAATAGCTATGAATTATGTAAATATAACACTTACAGAGTTAAGTAACTAAGAATAGTCACATCGAAAGAATCTTGTTGGTACAACTGATACATCTCCTTTAACATGATGTGAAGAATGTCATTGCCATGCAAGAAATCATGATTCTTGAAATGGATCTCAAACATTTCCCTACCATCTTTCGATTGCTTCATATACCAACTATGGAATTTACGATATTAGCAGTTATGGTCATGCCACACTTTTGGGTCAACTAATAATTCTCCGAACTTTAATACCCAATGCTTTGAAGATTTTTCTAACAATGATTCATCCATGAGTTGCTTTGAGGTTAGCCCAGCTTCTTTCAACAAATTTCCAACTCATTATCTTTTTCCTTTTTTGATATATGTCTTTTAGTTTTATCCTTAAGGTGTTTCTTCTCACTGATACGCTCGTAATATGATTTGCGCTTGGTCGCAACAATTCTAGCCATGCTCATGAAAACTTCTTCATTTATTTGGGAATTAACATTGGCTTATCAGTAGCCAGCTTCTTAGAGGGCTCCTTCATATATGGTGAAAGACACCCAACATCTTTCTCATCATCATTTAGATCATAGGACATCCTCGATGCTATCTTCATTTTCTTAGGTGACCTTTCTTGTTGGGAGGAGGTCGACTTTATCTTCAATGTATTTACAGAATTTGATTTGGACTACCTTGGTAGTGAAGGTGGAATAGGATCTTTTGAAGACAGTGTTGTCTCTACAGGTGGAGTTGGATCCCTTTTAGGTGTAGGTGGAGTAGGCTCCTTTAGAGGTAGTGTTGGCTCTGGAGGTGGAGTTTGATCTCTTAGAGGTGTAGGTGGAGTAGGCTCCGTTGGAGGTGGCATTGGCTCTAGAGTTGAAGTTTGATCCCTTTGAGGTGGAGATGAGGATAGATCCCTTGGAGGTGGATCCCGTGCACGTGGCACGATTCTATGCTGGTGCGAGCTTTCATCATATGATTCATCTGTTTTATCTTCAAAAAGTATAATTTGTTTTCTCCATATAATGAATCCTTTAACATTGTATCTGAGTCTATTGGAGCCTGTCTCATCACCATACTCCATATCAATGTTACGATATGCCCTTCTGACTGAGTTAGCATGAACTTATGATTGCAATATGGTCTCCCACGAGGCACCCTATGGCTTTCTTGTATGACCCCACAACATTTTTTAGTCTTGTAGGCTCACCAATAGAGTTAACATATACTATTATGAATCGTCCTTTGGGAATCACATTGGGACCACATCCACTACTCTCTTGGCTTACTGTACCTTCATCCGTAGGATTAGCAACATCCTCTACAGCTTACTCTGCCTCATTTACCAGAGCAACACCCTTTTCTGCCTTATTGACTGCATTGGCCTCATGCTCTTCTTGTTGATTGTTTATTGTCTCAAGCTCAATGTCCAGCTGGGATACTAAGTCTGCCAAGTTGGTAAATATATTTAGGTTGCAATTTTTGGCTCTTAGTGGATTTAGATTTAGGTCTATAGATTCTTATTGTCTTGGTGCTTCCACTAGGGTGAAGACGGTGGGGCTTTCTATCGAAGCAGGGATGGAGTGAGCATGTGTTTGATGGCTTGACTTTTTGGGTGCCATTCCTACATGAATATTGCAAATTCATAAGTACTCATAAGATTAATAAGTACTCAAGAAATTCTTGTAAAATACATGAACTTGTATATGGTATAGGAGATAGTGTTAGGGTATAAGTTTATGTTATAGGTCCTATTGATCAATTAGGCTATAATTCGACATAATAAACAAAACATGATCGTATTACAAACAAGAGTATAAAGAAGTGCATGGAACATACACTTTATAACAATCTATCAGTACATACACGCAAAGATATGCATATACATCAGTTTATATCTATTCCAACAAACACACATGGAGATATACATATACATCACTTTATATCCATTTCAATAAACACACAAAAAATCCACTACTTGCTCAATTGTTCCTATTGTTGCCTCCCCTTGTTGCCTTCCTGTTCATCAACACATACACACACAAAAAAACTCTATACACAATCCACAATGCCACATATGGTTAGATATATATCTCAAGAACCATTAATCAATAACCAAGGAAAAAACCATTTATAAAAAAGAAATGATTATACAAATCGTATTGTTCCCATTAACAACAGTTACAAAGATTCACAAGACTGATAAAAAGTATGTGTGCATACATTAGATAAATTAAAACATGGATCCATGTAGTCCAACATAATGGTACTAACACACAGAAACCATCAAAAGACAAATAAGCAAGTGTATTAACATTGATCACATATGGTAATACACACCGCAGATTGAAGAAACTACAACATTTCAATGTAGAATATCTAGACATTGTTTCTAGAAATAAATGCAACAAAAAGATCAACTCTGAGTAAATTTAGCATACAAAACAACCTTACATAGGATCATACAACCATACTAAAGTTCTCCAATTAAATACAGGAGCCACCAGAAAAGTGTAAATAACATGAGTTGCTCAACATTAGCAGATTGGATGATTAATTAGCCAACCCTAAATCGAAGAAGAGGCGCATAAGTCAAACCTTATTTGGTGGAGGTGGAGACGGCCGCTGGATGGGTGGTGTCGATGGCGACTGGTAGGTTGAAGGTCGTCAGGTGGACAGATGCGGTGTAGGTGATGGTGAACGAATGAGCAGAGACAATGGCGGTTGGAAGGGCAGAGGCCATCGAATGCTCGAACGCAACGTAGGCGATGATGAATGGATGGGCAGAGTCAGTGGCTCCACTATGATGACATTGGTGATTGCATGGGCAGAGAAGGAGACAATGGAGATGGTGACTGTGGGAGAAGACAAGTGCGGATGGAAAAATGGCTAAGTCTCCGGAGCTTATAGAGGAAAACACATCATTGTCAGTTCTATAGCAGAATCAACACTGATACTGTCAATTCCAGTTCTATAGAACTGATACTAATAGTGCCGTCGGTGCTGGTTCTAAATAGAACCAACACTGAAATATTTTTCAAACTTATTATTAATATCTGCTACATTTTTAACAATGTACTTGAAAACTTTCTCGAAACTTTTTTAATTTTTTATCACATCATCTACATATCATACAATAACACTATGATAGGTCTCTTATTTTTATACTATATTTCATTTTTTTGTAGAATTAAAAACCATTAAGCTCCACGTCGTCGATCGAGTGTTGTATCTTAGATTTTTCAAAATTTCTTTCGATTTATAGGATAATAACTAAAAATTAGTTAAAAATGAATATGATTTTTTATATAAATTTTAGATCATTATTTCAAGCACTTGTAGTACAAATTTCATCTGTTTCAATTTAAATCCTATAAATATACTTAATATATTAAAAATAGTAAACTCACACAGAAAAATGCCAATTTTTTCATGGGATAAGATATATTGTATTATGATTGTAGAAAAAGTTTTAAATTCAAAGGAAGATTTAACCATTGATTCTGTTTTAAACCCAACCCATTCTTTTTGTAAATCCTAATTCGTCGTGGTAGAATCTCCAACTTTCTTACATTGTACATGAAAACTTTCTCGAAATCGTTGTATTTTTTATCACAACATCTATGCGTAATATCATAACTCCATAATAGGTCTCGTGTTTTTCGGACTTCTTTTGATTTTTTCGAATTAAAAAACCATTAATCTTCATGTTGTCGATCGAGTGTTGTGACATAGATTTTTCAAATTTTCCTTCTATTTAGTGTATAATAACTAAAAATATACTAAAAACATGAATATGATTTTTATATAAAATCTGGTTCATTATTTCAAGCACTTGCAGTTCAAATTTCACCTATTTCAATTTAAATCCTAGAAAATGCTTAATGAATTAAAAATGGTAAACTAACACAGAAAAATACCAATTTTTCATGGTATAAGAAAACTATATTTTAATTGTAGAAAAAGTTCAAGTTCAATAGAGGATTTAACTATCGATATATTTGCTTCTAAATTCAACACATACTTTCTGCAAATCCTAAATCATCGTGAGAGATTCTCTCACTTTCTTAACATCATACGTGACAACTTTCTTGAATTTTTTAATTTTTTATCATAGTATCTATATATCATATCATAAAACCATGAATTTTCTCATGTTTTTCGAAATTCATTCGATATTTTAGAATAAAAAAAATCATTAAGCTCTATGTTGCAGATCGAGTGTCGCAAAGTAGATTTTTCAAAAATCCATTCAATTTTGTGGATAAGTACTAAAAATATACTCAAAAACATGAATATGATTTTTCTATATTTTTTGTAGTTCAAATTTCACCTATTTCAATTTAAATCCTAGAAATACACTTAATGAATAAAAAAAATAGTAAATTAACCTAGAAAAATACCAAATTTTTACATGATAGAAGATATGTTATATTTTCCTTAAGATTTTAAAAATAAATGTGATATTTTAAAAGGCAAGTTTTATGTATTTTAATATTTATTATTTAGTATGAAAAAGGCTACCTTTGTATTTTTATCATTTGTTATTAAAAATAGATAAACCCTAAACTCTAAATCATAATCATTATACAATGAAATACAAATTGTTGCATTGTGGGAAAAATTTAAAGTGCGACAATAGTGTTAGATCATGACACGAACCGATACTGATACATCAGTGTCGGTTCATAAATGGAACCAACACTGTTTTGTCACTTTCAATGCCAATTCATGACACGAACGGATATTGATACATCAGTGTTGGTTTATAAGTGGAACCGACACTAAAAGTGGTATAACAGTGTTTTGTCCGTTCAAGTTCAAAAAAAATAACAACTTTTATATTTTAAACCGACAGTGATACATATTCAATGTGAGCTTGGAGATAATCGGCACAAATATGGCGCTACCTTTATGGTTCTGTGGTAGTGTAGGCCATAGTACTGTAACTATTTTAATTTCTTTTCTTCAATACACTCGACGAAGTTTGACACTCGACAAAAAAATGAAAAAAATAGATACCAAAGAAAGTCATGATGACGTATTTGGGTGGGAAAAAGTATCCTAGGTTTGCTTGCCGAGTGTTTTTTTCAAAAACTCTTGGTGAACCCAAAGGACTCATCATTTTATGTGAAAAATGTTTCGAGCCTATGTGATATTTGTAACTTAGTTTGAGCTTGAATATTTTTGTACTCTCAAAATGCAAAATATTTGGATAAAGTTATCACATACGATGTTCAGAAACCAAAGATTCTCCAAGGATGAATTAGGATTTAAAGAAGGACTTGATTAGAGTTAGGTTTGAAAGCAAATCAATGGTTAAATCTTCGTTTGAACTTGAAACTTTTTCTACAATCAAAATACAACATATATAGCTTATCTCAGGTAAACAATTACTATTTTTCTAGATCAGTTTATCATTTTTAATTCATTAAGTGTGTTTCTAGGATTTATGTTGAGATAAGTCAAATTTGAACTTCAAGTGCATCAAAAAATGAACCAAAATTTGTCAAAAAAATCATATTCATATTTTTTAGTCTATTTGTAGGCCTTACCCACTAATTGAAAAGATATTTTGAAAAATATATATAGGTTGTGACACTCGATCAGCAATGTCGAGCTTAATGATTTTTTAATTAAAAATCAAATGAAGTTAGAAAAACATGAGACCTGTCATGGTGTTTAGTGTTGTTAGGATGCTTTTTTATCGACTGTCGCATTTGGCACAAGTTTACCGAGTGCTAGCGATAAAAAACACTTGTGGCAGACAAGTATTCACCGAGTCTAGCTTTATCGAGCGCTATTTGCGAGTGTAAGACTCGACGAACCCTTCGTCGAGTGAATTTAGGGCTTCGTGGACCAACCAGCAAATAGTCTAAAAACCATAGTTTTTTTTTGTTTTGTTAACATGATTCTCACATCTTTATGAAGTTTAAAAGAATATCATACTGAAACTATTTTCAAAACAAAATAAAGCCAATTTAAATATTCAGTAAGAACATGACATTACATGTGAATTGAGTGGTAGAGAGAAGGCCGGTGGGAGAGTGGTTATTATCCCTACAGTACAGTGGAGAGAAGTAACAGGGAGAGTTGCTAAGGGTGTGTTTGGTTCTGCTGTGAGCTGTAAAAAAGTTATTGTGAACTGCCTGCTGTGAAGAAGCTGTTGTGAGTTGTCTACTATGAAAAAGCTAAAAGTTGTTTGATTGAAGCTGATGTAAAAAAACTATTGTGAGCTGACTGTTTTTTATAACTTATATAATTTTCATCATTATAATATTATATACATATATAAATAGGAAACACTCAACATTGATGCAACTAAATAACTAAAAAATATATTAAATAAATAAAAAAGTTCATAGTTCATCTTATAAAATAATTAACGACCATATATTATCTCATGAAATTATGCAATATAATACAAACCATAATAATGTTAGATCAATTAAGACACCTTGAATTCATACTATTTAATCTGTACTAAAAATCAGAAAAGCAGAAAAGCAAAAACAGAAAAGCAGGATCAGGCTGCTTCCAAATTTGTACTAGAAAAAAGCTGCTTTTTCACAACAGCAGCAGTTTTGGTAAACCCGTTTGGTTCAGCTTTTGCTTTTTCATAGCAGAAGCAGATTTCAAAAGCAGAACCAATCACACCCTAAATTGAGTGGACTACTGCGCGCAGCTTGTTGTCTTGGTTTGACAGTGCACAACGTTGAAATTGGAAGTCATCTGAAATTTGCCAAAATGTTGCAGTCTATGGAATTGAACTCAGACTGAAAAATGCAACGATTATTTTTTTCTTCGGTTTTCGAATGAGTTCAGAAGCTTTTTTCCACCAATTTTCTAAGGATGAATATGTAGAGAGATTCGGAATTCCAGAGATGTTAAACTTTATCATGATTTGAGACCAAACCTGGGTAGTGAATGTGCATATGATCTTGCTACAAAGAGTCCTGGGGATTCGAAGTTGTTGAAGCAAAGAGTGCAAGTCGGGTTGCAAGGGCATCCCCTTTTTAGAAGGTTATTCGAGGTTAGAATTCTGTTCTTGACGGGCGTCCAGGAGAAAAAAATTATATTTTGGATGAGTTTGAGCTCCCCAAATTTGAGAGGAGATCATATCATCGCTCATCGGTTTGGTGGATCCCAAGAATTTGGGTCGGTAAGCAGAACTTGAAGAATAATAGCCGTTAGGGTCTACCTCCTTAAGATGTCGTCTTCGATTTGAGGTTCAAGATTTGTAGAGTTAACCAAACCTGCAATCAGAAGGATCTTTCACTGAAGAATCTTTCCGTCTGTTGTACTTGAAGAGGTCTGGGGCCAATGATTTCAATGGTTGTCGGGCTTATCCAATTATTATCATGCCAGAATTGGGTGATCTCACCATTCCCTAGGATAGATAATTCTGGGCTAACACCTTTCCAAAGAAAAGTTCTTCTATATTTTTCAATACTTTTGATTATCCATTTGCTTTCTTCAAAAACTGTCAAGTGGAAGATAGGGCTGCATGCCAATTGAGAACCAATCTTGTGTTCCCAAACTTTCGGAGATTACATGGAAAAGATTGCAGCTTTGCTGGCAGGATTTGAAGGAGCTGCTGTTCTGAGAGTGATCTTGAGCCCTGAAGCTTGGCTGAAAATTGAAAGAGCAGTTTTCAAAGAAACAAGCCCTGATATATAGGTATGTATGAATTGTCTAGTGGGGAAAGCAGTCCACTATTTTCAGCCAAAAAGTAATGAGTTTTTGAAGACGGTCATTGCCAAAAAGGAACAACACAGGAGATAACGGATCACCTTGACGGACTCCTCTACAATGATAGAAGAAATTACCAGGTATCCCGGCCTTTTAAAAGGATTGAAGAGGTCACACACTAGTAATGTGCCCATGCTACATAATGGTAAAAATAAAAATAATAACATTCAAACATGCCAAAGTTTCTATGAACAAATAATGACTACTTGGAAGAGACAAAAACTTATCATCAAAATGAATTGATCCATAAATTTGTTTGCATGATGCTGCAAAGCATGTACTAATGTGTAAGAAAGAAATCAAAGAGGTATGATTCCTGGTTTGTGAAACAGAATAAACTGTACTCATAGAAGTGGGGAGAGTAGAAATGTATATACACTCGTCCCCGTAGATCATTTCGACGGCACAAAGTGTGTAGTGGAATTCATCAACAGTACCTGCCACAAGACAATGCTTTAGGAGAATAATATGATTAATAGTAAAATAAAGATTGTGCAAGCACAAGAAGGAACAAGCACACCTCTACAGAAAATATTGTGCAGGGCCTATTCTCTTGGAGTGGTTACAATCGTTCAAACAAATAATGACAACGCAAGCGCAAAGATACAAGGCGATAACAAGGGAACAAGTGTACCATTGGCTACAACAGAATTAGGAAAACAGGAAATACAGTCAACACAGAAAACTCATTAGCGCAAATGCACTCGGATAAAGGTTCATAATAGCCTACAGTGCTTAACGCAAGCAAACGCTTGGCTACCAAAGAGATGTGCGGGGCTAGCGATTAACTAGACTTGTAATAGGCCAACGCTTTAAAAGCCGACTCTGTAGTATCATACCATTTGTACTTAAACTTTCTTGCCGTCTTTTGGCACTGGGGAAACCCAAAAGTAGATAACCGCAGTAGGAATCTCTCCTGCTGATTGTTTTATCAAAAAAAAATATTGTACAGGGTGAAAACTCAGTCTTTTAATCTTCCTAGCATTGATAGTTCTCCCACATGGATAGTATGCCATGATTTCATTCTAGGTATATTTAATTTCCTCAGTATTGTTAGATGGGAAGAATTTGGATGGTGGCAATGGCCATGATCTTTCTAAACCATCAATTTCAGCAGCCCTTCCATCTAGTCCATGCCTACAGGAAAAACAAATGGTGAAATTGAGAGGTTGCAAAGCAAGACCATAATGGTCAGCACATAACAACCTGCTAACTTGAAATGAAAACTAAATACAGACGAGTTGTGCAGAGAAAAACACCTCTGCGAAGTCAAGATGACTTCTGATAGAATTTTTACAATATCAGGTTATGTGGTATCTGAAGGATCTCCAATACATGCCTTGGTATCCGGAGAAACACCCAAGTACATTTTTCAATGATTAAATAGCTCAACAAAACACACTTAACAAAATATATACATCATACCACCATATATACAAACCAACAGCAAAATTGTTCATATGTAAGTCTCGCCGACAACATTGTAGTCTTCTACTTATCTGCGAGCACAATTGTTGATCATCTACCTGAACCATGTCTGTAGGCACTATCAACAGAATCATGTCTCTGCAGGCACATAAACAAAAGAGACGTGTGTTCATGATACATGGTTATGGTATATGGAAATACAAGAAAACAAATAATGTGGCTGCAATAGTATCAGGTAACAACACTTATAAGTGAGAATGTGCTGCTGAAAAACTTGCACGGACAAAATTTCTTTGCAAATTACATGGGAGGCATGATGTAGTCACCAGTGAAAATAGCAAGATACCATTACTGATTTACTGGTTACTGCTCAACATCTGTAAACAACATCGACTATAAACAATAGCAAGGCAACAGTTGATGAGAACTCAAGATGATGACATTTGCAAGATCTTCATGCCGCATAAATGGAGCACTCACACAAGAAATGAGCTAGCCAAAGAAGCAAAAGATGTTTCACATAGCAAAAGAACGATTCAGTCAGAACGAGGAACGTACTATACCTGGCTTCTAGGTGTGAACGATTTGCATGTTGACTAATTAAAAAACATGGCCATATTTATATAGTATATATATAATTGTTAATATAATGACTAGTACATAAAAATTTAATTCTGGAATCTACATAGTAGAGTCTTCTGCATCAATGTCCCATTTCGCATGTGCGCCTTGTTTGCAGTCATCTGTGGATCTGGATAATAGTCACAAATTTGAGTGGATGAAAACCAATTTATCTGCAGTGCTAGTGTTCATCGTATTGCACTTGGCATTATGAATATGGCTGAATATGCTCCAGATTCTCTCGGGCGATGAACTGCTAATGGGTTGAGATAAAACTTTCTTTGCAACTTCTGCTAATTCCAGAGTCTCAGATCCATAACTTACCCACCATTCAATCGGATCCATGCTAAATGCATCCAATTGAACGGGTGGCAACACAAACATGCCTTTCTTCATAATAAAAGCATTAAATTGCTCCCAAAAAACTTTTTCTTCCCTTGAAGAATCTGCAATTTTTGCAAAAGCTGCAAGCACATTGGTCATAAACTCCTTATCTTTATTAGGAGCCTGTCTTGTGGTGCCTCCAGGAGCTGAGGTGTTGAGGTATTCCCGGTGATAAAACTTCGGGCATAAGGCATATGCTAAACAATGAAGTGGGAGATTCATCCTCTCCCAACACCTGATAACTATACTCTCAACCTCAACAAAATCCTCTTTGTGTGGGTTGTCGTCTTTTGTCATTACATCTTTGATTTCCCTAACCATACAATCCATCCTCTCGTAAATTTTTCCCATCTTAGGACCTTCTCCATCGCTAAACCTCAGAACAAAGTATATCGACCCAGTAATAGCAATGATATTTTTTGCTTCTTCCCAGAAGTTGTCATCATTGATTGTTAGCACAATAGTCCTTTCCTGTTGCTTCACATCATTCATGCAACTATTCACCCAATCCTTCCATTGCCTCATGACCACAGTGGTGGCAAGCGCATCTCTGCATGTTATAAGCCTCTGAAGCAAAATGTAATGTGATAAAAAACGAGTCTTCTTCACTTTTAGTAGGTCCAAGTGCGAGTTACTTCTAAACATTGCCAAACAGTGACAGTGATTTTGGAAAAATTTGACGATAGATTTTCCAGTTTTATACGTGTCACTCATCCATGAAAACTTGCAAGAAAAATCCTTGAATATCAGGTTTAGTGTGTGAACAACACATGGGGCCCATATAATGTGCTTATGCACCTGTTCAAAGAGTGAACCGAAAGAGGATTAGATTCAGGCCATTACGGACAATGCAAGAGAAAAAAAAATTATTGCCCAAGTAAATTCACTTACTTTCTCAATTTCCTTCCCTACCGCTTTGCAATCAGCTGCATTGTCTGTGACCACTTGAAGAACATTTCCTGGTCCAATTTCATCAATATCCTTCAATAGAAATTCTGCAATAGCTTTAACAATTTTTTCAACTCTAGAAAAATCTTCTGCATATAAGAAGTATGAACCTCGACTGTTTGATACAATCACATTGATCAAGGGCTTATTTTTATATCCATCCATCGGATACAACCGAAACACCTTGTGTCAACCTATTTCATGAACTAACAAAATAATTTTGAACAATAATAATTAAAACAACTATAAATATTTGAAAACAGAAACGTGCGTACCATGTACTTTTTAGTGGTGCTAAATCATTCTCCACACTTCTCTTGCATGCATCTAAGAGAGTTGTCTGTGCCTTTTCACTGGACGAATCTTTATAATCCTTCGGCCCATTTCTAATTGCCATAACCATTTGTGAAAATTGAGGGCTCCTCAACACATTGAATGGAATGCCATTAGAACATAAAAATTTGGTCACTTCCATGTCTACGGATTCTCTTTCTGCTACTCCAAAAGCTTTTACTAACGGATTTGGAGCGGACATCCCTGTTGATGATCTAGTATAGTCTCTTTTACTATTAGCTTCTTTCACCTTTCTCTCAATGCTCTACTCTTTGCGAGATTGTTTTGGAACAAAACACAACGTGCAATTTGTGCCTTTTTACATAGCAGTGGACCAAGCAAATGAATACGGACTCTAGTTAGGCCACCTTTGTATGACTTCTTACAGTGGTTGCACCGCCATTCTTTTGTTCCGCCAATATTTTTTCCATTCGAAACACCAATTATTGTGACTTCATCGAAAAGGGGATGTCTAGGACCCGTAACCGCAGCTCCATCTTCATCTCCGCTCTCAGCGCCACCATCACCGTCACTGGCATCGTGGCCTTCATCGCACACATCATGTACCACATGCACGTCCTCATCGCCGTCAACCGGCTCATCTTCAACACGCTTGTGTTTGCTAGAGGAACCGAAGGCCATGTGGTACTTTTGTACTAGCAGGTGTGGTGCCGAGAGAGTGACTCCTACGGGGCTATAAAAAGGGACTACAGTCTAGTGTGAAAAAATGCCCCATCCTCATCTATGTAAAATGCACCGACACGGTGACGCCTCTTTTCTCTCACACTGGAGTGACACTTCCTCTTCTTCCCCACATTGGAGTCACTTCCTCTTCTTCCCCGTTCGCACTGGAGTGATGCTTCCTCTTCTTCCTCGCACTGGAGTCACTTCCTCTTCTTTCCCATTCGCACTAGAGTCACTTCCTCTTCGTACGCTTCCTCTTCTCCTTCCTCATTCGCACTAGACTCGTCCTTTGCTCTTCCGGTTCCGGTGACTGTCGCATCGAATCCACTTCCTCTCCTCAGCAGCTCAGGTACTCAACTCCACATCCCTTAGTCACAAAGTCACTGGACGCTTCCATTTCCTCGTCTCCTCGCCACCTCATCTACTCAATCCTCATCTCCTCTGCACGACAGCGCGCTCGGAGCCTTGGACATGGCCATACCCACGGACGGCGGCTGCGCTGCACATGACGGCCACAGCGGATACGGCGGCTGCGGCGGCGCCCTCGAACGGCGGCTGCGGCACCCTCGGACAGCGGCGCATGGCACCTCCAGGTGAGTAACACTACACATGGCTCCTCGTTTGAGTTCGGTAGTGGTTGGAGCGACGTACCGCCAGCGTTTCCATAGGCGTCCCGCATCGTTCCCATTCCTCATTTTGGGACGAAGTTCCGGAACGGGGGACGTAGGGGCGTTCCAAGTTCCCTGTTACTAAGGCCTCACCTATTGCACGCAGGTTCCATACCTGGTGTTCGATATTCTGAGCAAAATACCATAAACATTGGTTGTAGCCTGTGACGCCCATGCTGCCCGCACTGTGCACCGTGGACTCACCAACCCTGCCCACGCCAGCCCCTGCGCTCACCGCTTGCACCAGCCGACGTCCGCACGCACGTGCGCGCCCCACGTCAACGCATAGTCCCTGCCATCACAGCCACTCCGACGCCCCGCTCAGACCGTCGGATTTTTCCCTCTATCTCCCGGTCGTCGCCCTTGTACCCATGCTTGTCACCTCCAACCACCCTAGCTTGGCCGAACGTCAGCTCTGAAACGCCCTTCACCTGCTCCGCTCCCTGCTCCGACGTGCGTCGCCGTACCCCTCCATTAATCACCTCTAGTCGTCGCCCATGCCGCCGCACGCGTTTAAGAGTCCCCTGAGCTCGACCGCGGCCTGCACACATGCTCATTCAATCCCCAGTTCACTACCAACCCCCTCGGAGCACTAGAGTTCACCGTCATTCTTCACAAGCACCTCACCGCCACTTTTGGGTACGTCGAGATCTCACTCCTCATTGCTCCATTCCTTGTACCGTTAGCGGGAACGTGACCAGCACCCTCTGTTGTCTTCATTTCCGCAGCCGCCGACGCCGGAACCGCACCTTCACCGGAGACCTGTGTCGATGCCGTCACGCCCTGTTTTGACCATAGGTAAAACTTCCTCCTAATCCCTTGTAGCAGTATCTTACTTATGCCCTACCATTCATGTTCCATGGGATAGCCATGGTGGAACGCCATCAGAACTCGCCAACGACGTTGAACCATGGAAACCTTTAGGCTTCACCGTGGGTAGTTTTGTATGAGCCAATGTAGGTAGATCAGAGACCATGGATAGTTTACTGCTAGCTCTAATCCCGTGAAAATGTTCTCCGTTGGTCGTCGGAGCACCCCTATGGCCCTCGACGCCACCCCTCTGTTAGTTTACCCCCTTTTTAATTATGGACAAACCTTAGCTCTAATTGCAAATCCAACCGTACATAATTTTAATCATAGTATGTAGAACCTACGGTTAAAATTTGGGATCAATCGGAGTTAGTATGAAGAAGTTATGCCCCGCAGAAGTTTCGGCCGTTGAAGGTCGTCTTCAACCTCTAGCCATCGCCTATTGTTCGGCCCCTGTTCCACTGCCAGTTGGGCCCCACACGTCAGCCACTAGCCTGCAGCATGCCACCCTCCCTTTTCCACTGCCAGCGGGCCCATCCAGTGTGTTGTTTTCCCCCTGGGCCAAATCGGCCAGCCCATCTCAAATAGTAACATTTTCTATTTTCGGGAATTAATACCAGCATAGCCCATTCAGTAAACAGGCCGGCCCAGTATCTTTAAACAGTACATTTTCCTATTTTCCGAAATTATTTTCCGTCAGCCCATTTAGCCCAATAGCACACAGTACCTCTTGTCAATTTCAGAAAATGTTTAAACTTCAAAAAATCATATAAAATCCGTTATAGTTCCGAATAGCTCTGTTCAAATTTCTATAAATTCATAAAATTCTGAACTTTAATTTAGGATGAAATAAAAATGTTTTCCCAAAACTTTTTGTATGCTTCTACTTATGTGATGCTATTTGTACCATAGTTACCGACGTCGAAGATCCGCAAGAATTCAATCCCGAAGACACTGAGTATTATCCAGATCAAGGCAAGTCTCCCTTTGATCATGCTTGATCCTATGTTTGTCAACTTAATTTTATAAAAATGCATGTTTAGGACACACGCACACATACACTTGAAATTCATGACGATCGCCTTCGCGAGTACGTCAATGAAACCTAAAATTGTTGCACTTAGTCTATCCTTGATGATTGAGAACCCTATTGACCTTGTCGCCATGATGGTTACGATGACCCCATCCTAGTATCGTGATGTGGGTTGTCCGTGATCAAACTCCGTCTTTACTTTTATTACATTACATGATTGCAAATGAACGAAGCGTTTGGGTTGAAAATGGGTTTTGAAAGATTGTTTTGAAAACCGGTACAAAGTGCCGAGTTAGAAGAAAATGGTTACAAAAGAAGGGTGTTTTGTGTAAAAACTTGCCATGAGTCACCATCACCTTTCGAGGTTCGACTTCAAGTGGCGCATAAGGACCGATTCCTTGGGAAAAATGTCATGCACACCAAAGTGCAACCTTACGGACATTATGGGGTGTCCCTGGTTGAGTACCTAGTGGGTTTAGGATCGCCTGATTGCCAGTAGATGTGAAATGCCCAGGGTGACTCCGTGGTTAGTTTTTGTGCTCAAGGAGCCGTATGAGATTGTGATGGTTATGAAGAAAGGTGGTAGGGAGAGGTGAAAGGGGATTTGAGCACCCTTGGTATTTCAGAGGAGAAGGGGGCCGAGGGCCAATGGATCCTTGGTTGGACCCGTCTATGAGGCAATGAGCTATTCTAGGTCGGCTGGAGAAATGCCTTGTAGCGAGCCTCCTTGCCTTGCAAACAAGGAGTATTTCGTGACGTAAGGGTAAAGTGTACACCTTCTGCAGATGTATGAACTGTTCGAACAGCCGTGCCCCCGGTTATGGGCGTGTGCCATGATAATTGCCCATGCGTATTGTTTGGTTATTATTTTCATCAATAAAATAAGTTGAGGGTTGGGAAGCGTTACCAGAGTGCACCCTAGGGGTGTACGGCCAGCCTTCGTGGTCGGCAACGAACTTGTGTAGTTCGGGAAGTCGAAATGGCTTCATAGAGAGAGGGAAAGGTTCAACCCTAGGTTGAGAGAAAAAATATGTTTTGATGTTATGGGAAAACCTTCCCGATGGAGGGGCAGGCCAGTACCAAAGAAAAGATAAGAGTGTGAAGATGGATGGATTGTTGTGGAAAATGAGAAGATGTGGAGTTGATGAAATGGTTGAGATTGAACTTTGAAAAGAAAATTACTACTTATCAGTTAGTGGAGGTTGGGACCTCTACTAACAGGAGTGGGACACTTAGAAATTTAATGTATTTTTATACCAATAAGCCTAGCCACCCTTGATGACCTACATTTATAAATATTTCCCGAGACTTGTTGAGTACGTTTGTACTCACCCTTTTTTTTAACCCCCACCTAGAAGATGAAGCCCAAACAGGAGAAGACGAATGGTTTCCCGAAGGAGAAGAGGACGTCCAAGGAGATGAAGATGAGGATCACCAAACGTAGGGTCTCGAGCCTAGTTCCCAACTAGGAGATGGAAATGCTTCCGCTAAGACTTAGATATTTTGCTTCCTCTAAAAGACTTTATGATGTTTGAATTGCCGCGAGGAATGCCTCCTACGACTTTTGTAATGAACTTGGGCTTGAAATACTTATGTATTCGCAATGTGCTACCGTTGGATTGTGAAATATCTTCAATGATGTTGTTGCAATTCAAATAGTGTCAACCCATCTCGTATTAGCCAAGTCTATACGAGATGGGGGTGTCACAAGGGTGGTATCAGAGCATAAGTTGGCCCTAGGAACGAGACCCATAAGTGTCCTTTGGGAGTTATGTTTTATCATACAAACTATTTTCCTAAAAATCTCTTATTCTAACCTACTACTTATTATAAATGCTTGTTATACTAATAACTTCCTTCTATCTAAAATTTTATAGGTATGGCGTCAGGACCGGCTAGCCACACCCATGGAGAGGGTTTCGATGGATTTGTGAGCTTGCTTCGCGAGATGGCCAACTACATAGGGTTTGCCCCACCAGATTATATTTGTGTCTTAGAGGTTGTTGCCCCGCATTGCTTCTAGACTACCCTTAGACTGCTCCCAGCCTCTGATGGCATCTCTAGCCAGGAGTTTAGCACCATCCGCCCCACTCTTCCCCTAGCCATACAGGTAGTCTCCCACCTAGCTATAGGTCGCCTTCGCATTATCCATGCCCCTTTGCTTCGTGATAGCCGCTTCCACTACCTACCCCATATATCTTTTGCCGACACTATTAGCGAGTATCCCTGCCCTTGCTCAGATGGACACCCAGCCTTAGCCATCATATCCCAGATGAGCCGAGCCCAGGATAGGCAGCATCGTAGCCTCTTGGATGCCCTTGGGATTCTTGAGGCCGAGGCCGCATCCCTTCGCGCTATAGTTGCCTCTCTCGCACCACCAGCCACAGCACCACCACCAGCAGCACCACTAGTAGCACCAGCCATAGCTCCACCAGCCGCAGCTCCACTAGCCTCAGCACCACTAGTAGCACCAGCCGTAGCTCCACCAGTCGCTGCTCCACCAGCCGCAGCACCACCAGTAGTGGCACCAGCTCCAGTCATAGCACCCCTGCTAGTCGCACCTGTACCTCCACCTCGTGTCGATTCACTCCGTGGCAATGAGGATGGCGATGTCAGGGATCACACTCCTGACTCGTCGACTCCTCGCTCGTGTCGTGAGTTGCCTACAGCCGCATCCTATCGCGCTCGCTTTCGCCCACTTGGTCCCCCACCATCCACTCGTTTTGCACCACTTCGCCCCACCTTAGGACACATTGCTACCAGTTCTGCCTCTAGGACTCCTGAGTTAGAGGCCTACCCATATCATACTACACCTATGGTGCCAGTGACACCTCTAGCACATCCTCCTATTGCCCCTACCCAGCCATCTACCACCTATGTTGCTCCGCCAGCCGCCGCTCCAGTTGCCGCACCCGTCATGGCTTCACCACCAGTTGTACCACCCGAGGTGATAGTCTTGAGCGATGATGACGATGATGATCTCGGCGATGATTTCGGCGATGACCACGACGATGACCACGATGATGACCATGATGGCGACCATGGCATTGGACCTGATGACTTCGATGACGAGGACCCGGAGGAGCCCAGCTTTGAGGATGACCCGGAGGAGTAGCTTTATGGACAGTTAAAGTATGAGTCGACACCCTTTTGGTAGCTTTTGACCCCTTAAGGGTCATGTGGTAGGTCGACTCCGAGCTTGATCTTTGGAGTTTGTATGTGAAATGTATGTTGTGGTGTATGATTGTGTATGATGTGATGTGTGTATCAGACCATATTTTACGGTGTGTATGGACTACGTGCTCGCACGTATGTGCCTCGATCACCGTCCCCTTTTATATGCAGCACCTATTTCCTAAAATGATTTATGTGATGTGTTTTATTTTCTTTTCTATCGAATATTGTTATCGTTAGCCCTCTTTTTATGATAGATGGCCCGTGGAAGGCGTCGTCAAGCACCAATCCGTTTGGGTTTTGAAGACATGGTTCAGAATCAGCCACCTGAAGATGCAGCCTCAGAAGATGGAGGAAGCCTTAATGAGCCAGAGCAGCAAGAGAATGTTCCCCCACCACCACCACCTAACATGGCCCAATTAATGGCTATCCAAACCCAAGTACTCCAAGGCCTAGCTCATGGATTTGCCGAGATCCATCAAGATCTTGCCCCACACCTTGCCCAACCTCAGGGAAGAGCCAAGCTAATAGAATTTCTTTGATCTCACCCACCAGAGTTCTCTCAGACAGTCGAGCCAGTGGAAGCTGATGATTGGCTCCGTGATGTGGAAAGGAAACTAGACTTGGTCCAATGCACTCCTAGAGAGAAAGTATTATATGCCACAAATCAACTCCGTGGACCCGCCGCCTTGTGGTGGGAATATTATTGTGCCACCCATGCTAATGCCGCAACAATTGGGTGGGCCGAGTTCTCCGAGGCCTTCAAGACAGCTTTCATCCCCGAAAGCCTCATGGAGTTGAAGCGTGCAGAGTTTGATCAACTTCGCCAAGGAGCTTCCTCCATAACAGACTATCTGACCCGCTTCAACAAGATGTCCCGGTATGCCCTCGATGAGGTAGATACTGAAAAGAAGAAGATAAGAAGATTTCTAAAAGGAGTAAATTCAAGACTGAGAGTCCAATTATTAGGTCTTGATTTCCCTACATTCCAGATCCTAGTGAACAAGGCTCTACTAATTGAGAGTGCCCGGAAGGATGCCGAGGAGTTTCGCAAGTGGAAAAATTTTCAGCAGGGAGCTTCATCTCGAAGCCACCCTCGAGCCCATCTAACCCCATCCACCCAGAACCCAGTTCCATTCCAACAGTACTCCAACAACCCTACTTCTCGCCAAAACCAATCCACTTACCGCCCTCCAGTGCCCCGTTTCAATCAAGCTCCACCTACCAAACCCGTCTACAACAACCTAGGAGGAGGCAACACTAGCTCCTTCACTACACCAGCAAGAAACTTCAACCAAGCAGCCATTCAGTGCTATGTCTGCCGCAATTTTGGTCACATGGCTCGAAACTGTCCACATAATTAGGCTAACATGGCCCCTGCACGTTCCAACATCAGCACTGCATGTGTTCCTCCAGCAGGACAAGTCCGAGTTGCACCAGCTGCAAGTGCGCAAGCCTCTCGTGCCACCAACAATTATGGCAGAGGAAGAGTCAACCATGTCCAAGAAGAAACATCACAAGAAGCCCCAAAAGTAGTCATGGGTATGCTTTTACTCAACTTTGTACCTGCTATAGTATTGTTTGATTCTGGTGCACCACATTCTTTCATCTCCAAGAAAATTGTGGATAAACATAGTTGGAAGACACCTCCTATGAAAACAAAATTGTGTGTTCGCTCACCTTGCGGTGAAATTGAAGTTGAACATTTCTGCCCAAAGATAAGCCTAGAGTTTCAAGGGGTCGTCTTTGTGGTTTACCCCATCATACTCCCTACTCAAGGATTGGATCTTATCCTTGGGATGAATTGGCTTTCGAAAAACCATGGTCGTATAAATTTTTCCAAAAGAACAGTAACTTTAACAGACCCCAATGGGAATGATGTCACATGTCGAATGGAAGAAGGGACTAGAGCCCAACCTATAGTGCATAATGTCCAAGTTAGCAGCATGGAAGAAGTACCAATAGTGAATGAATATCCCGATGTTTTCCTTGAAGAACTTCCCGGAATGCCCCCGGATAGGGGTATCGAGTTCTCCATCGAACTTGCCCCTAGCACGACTCCCATATCGAAGAGACCCTATAGAATGGCCGCAAATGAATTGGCGGAAGTTAAGAAACAGATAGAAGAACTTCAAGCCTTGGGATTTGTGCGCCCTAGTACTTCACCTTGGGGAGCACCCGTCCTACTAGTCAAGAAGAAGGATGGATCAGAACGCATGTGTGTTGACTACTGAGCCTTAAATGAGGCCACCATCAAGAACAAGTATCCTCTACCAAGGATTGATGACCTCTTTGACCAGCTAACCGGAGCAACGGTGTTTTCAAAAATAGATCTTAGATCAGGATACCATCAGTTGAAGATTAGGCCCCAAGATATCCCCAAGACCGCTTTTATCACCCGTTATGGTTTATATGAGTACACAGTGATGTCCTTTGGATTAACGAATGCCCCAGAATATTTTATGACCTTAATGAACACCGTTTTCATGGAATACTTGGATAAGTTTGTTGTAGTTTTCATAGATGACATACTGATTTATTCCAAGAGCAAGAAAGAGCATGCCAATCATCTGCAGGTGGTCCTACAAAAATAAAGAAGCACCAGTTGTATGCCAAATTATCCAAGTGTGAGTTTTGGTTAGACCAAGTTGCCTTTCTAGGTCATGTCATAACTGCAAAAGGCATTGAAGTTGACCCTAGCAAGATAGAAGCCGTAGTAACCTGGCAAGCCCCCAAAAATGTCTCGGAGATAAGGAGTTTCCTAGGCTTTGCTGGTTATTATAGAAGATTTATCGAAGGTTTTTCCAAGATTGCCAAGCCAATGACTTAGCTACTCAAGAAAGAGAAGAAGTTTGAGTGGACACCTGCATGTGAGGAGAGCTTTCAAGAATTAAAGCAGAAGCTTACCACAGCCCCAGTACTAACACTACCAGACATCAGAAAAGATTTCAAGATCTATTGTGATGCATCTCGAAAAGGCCTAGGATGTGTCTTGATGCAAGATCATCGAGTGGTAGCATATGCTTCAAGACAATTAAGACCTCATGAGCAAAACTATCCTACTCATGATTTGGAATTGGCTGCAGTTGTGCATGCTTTAAAAATTTGGAGGCATTACCTTCTCGGTAGTAGATGTGAGGTTTACACAGACCACAAAAGTCTAATGTATATTTTTACTCAGACATAATTGAATCTAAGGCAAAGAAGATGGCTAGAATTGATCAAGGATTACAATCTCACTATTCACTACCATCCAGGAAAAGCCAATGTGGTCGCTGACGCCTTAAGACGAAGAGCTTATTGCAATATGGCATTAGTGCAAACCAATCAAGACCAAATATGTAAAGAAATTGAAAGACTTTGCCTCACCATAGTACCACCTGGTACCTTAGCTACCCTAGTGGTACAACCCACACTAGAGATGCGAATCCGAGAAGCACAGAAAGAAGATGAAGAAATCAAGCATATCAAGGAAGGTATGTGAGAAGGCAAGAATCCTGAATTTAAGATTGATGACCAAGGAACCCTATGGATTAGTCAACGGATTTGTGTTCCAAAAAAAGAAGGGATTAGAGACCTCATTCTGAAAGAGGCTCATGAGTCAGCCTACTCCATACATCCCGGAAGTACTAAAATGTACCAAGACCTCCGACAACACTATTGGTGGTCTGGAATGAAGAAGGATGTTGCCGAGTATGTCGCTAAGTGCGACACATGCCAACGAGTAAAGGCTGAACATCAGAAACCCGCCGGTTTATTGCAGCCCCTTCACACACCAGAGTGGAAATGGGAAGAAATTGGTATGGACTTTATAACAGGACTACCCAGGACTCAACGAGGTTATGACTCTATTTGGGTAATTATGGATCGTCTGACCAAGGTAGCACACTTTCTACCGATCAAAACTACCTTCAATGGTAAACAGCTAGCTGAGCTATATATGAGCCGGATAGTATGCCAACATGGTGTACCCAAGAAGATAGTCTCAGATAGAGGTACCCAGTTTACCTCATGATTTTGGGAACAGTTACATGAAGCCATGGGCACTCACCTAAATTTCAGTACGGCTTACCATCCTCAGACAGATGGCCAAACAGTTACTAGAAGACATGTTGAGGGCATGTGCCTTGGAATTTGCCCGTACATGGGATCTATGCTTACCCTATGCTGAATTTTCCTACAATAACAGCTATCAAGCTAGTATACAGATGTCTCCTAACGAGGCGTTATATGGAAGAAAGTGTAGAACCCCTTTGTGCTGGGATACCACTAGTTCCAACCCGGTGTTTGGGCCAGATGTCATACAGTCGGCCGAAGACCAAGTCAAGATCATTCGTAATAGACTCCAAGTAGCCCAAAGCCGACAGAAGAGCTATGCAGATAATCGTCGTCGCCATCTCAAGTTCGAAGTTGGAGATCATGTTTATCTACGGGTATCACCCTTACGAGGTGTCAGGAGGTTTGGAATCTCCGGAAAACTAGCACCTCGATATATAGGCCCATATCCTATAACCGCTCGAAGAGGAGAAGTGGCATATCTACTAGAACTACCCGCCTCACTGTCTGATGTGCACAATGTGTTCCATGTGTCACAACTGAAGAAATGCCTACGGATTCCGGAAGAGCAAGTACCCTTGGAAGGAGTGACCCTTGGGGAAAATCTAACTTATGAAGAACAACCAATCCGAATCCTCGATGAGAAAGAGAGCCAGACTAGGCGAAAGATTACAAAGTTTATTAAAGTGCAATGGAGTAATCACACGGAGGCAGAGGCTACATGGGAAAGAGAAGATCACTTGAAAGCAGAGTACCCCAACCTATTCATTGGTATGTAAAATCTCGGGACGAGATTTTTGTAAGGGGGGAAGGTTTGTGACGCCCATGCTGCCTGCATTGTGCACCGTGGACTCACTAACCCTACCCACGCCAGCCCCTGCGCTCGCCGCTTGCACCAGCCGACGTCCGCACGCAGGTGCGCGCCCCACATCAACGCACAGTCCCTGCCATCACAGCCACTCCGACGCCCCGCTTAGACCGTCGGATTTTTCCCTCTGTCACCCGGTCGTTGCCCTTGTACCCGTGCTTGTCACCTCCAACCACCCTAGCTCGGCCGAACGTCAGCTCCGGCACGCCCTTCACCTGCTCCGCTCCCTGCTCCGACGTGCGTCGCCGTACCCCTCCATTAATCACCTCACGTCGTCGCCCATGCCGCCGCACGCGTTTAAGAGTCCCCCAAGGTCGACCGTGGCCTGCACACATGCTCATTCAATCCCCAGTCCACTGCCAACCCCCTCGGAGCACTAGAGTTCACTATCGTTCTTCACAAGCACCTCACCGCCACTTTCGGGTACGTCGAGATCTCACTCCTCATTGCTCCATTCCTTGTACCGTTAGCGGGAACGTGACCAACACCCTCTGTTGTCTTCATTTCCGCAGCCGCTGACGCCGGAAACGCACCTTCACCGGAGACCCGTGTCGACGCCGTCGCGCCCTGTTTCGACCATGGGTAAAACTTCCTCCTAATCCCTTGTAGCAGTAGCTTACTTATGCCCTACCATTCATGTTCCATGGGATAGCCATGGTGGAACGCCATCGGAACTCGCCGACGACGTTGAACCATGGAAATCTTTAGGCTTCACCGTGGGTAGTTTCGTATGAGCCAATGTAGGTAGATCAGAGACCATGGATAGTTTACTGCTAGCTCTAATCCCATGAAAATGTTCTCCGTTGGTCGCCGGAGCACCCCTATGGCCCTCGACGCCACCCTCTGTTAGTTTACCCCCTTTTTAATTATGGACAAACTGTAGCTCTAATTGAAAATCCAACCATACATAATGTTAATCATAGTATGTAGAACCTACGGTTAAAATTTGGGATCAATCGGAGTTAGTATGAAGAAGTTATGCCCCGCAGAAGTTTTGGCCGTTGAAGGTCGTCTTCAACCTCCAGCCATAGCCTATTGTTCGGCCCCTGTTCCACTGCCAGTTGGGCCCCACACATCAGCCACTATCCTACAGCATGCCACCCTCCCTGTTCCACTGCCAACGGGCCCATCTAGGCCCCATTCGGTTGGGCTGGGGTTGATAGGGATTTTGGCCCAATCCCCAAGGATCAGCCCGGTTTGGAAAAAAACCCAGCCCATTAAAAACAATGTGTTCGGTTAGCCCACTGGGGGGTTTATTCCCGGCCCAGCGCTGGGGTTTTTTCCTCACCTAGGCCGGGAATTAACCCCCCCGGCCTAGGAGTGGATTTTTTCCTCTCTGTGAAGCCCTAGCCCGTGCCGCAGCTGTCGCGCCTCTGCCGCCCCCGCGTCGCTGCCGTCGCGCCACAGCCGTCGCGCCTCCGCCGCCCCGGCGCCGCAGCCGTCGTGCCTCCGCCACCCCCGCGTCGCTGCCATCGCGGAGAGTGACATGAGAGGGATTCACTCAATCCCTCCTAAGATTGAATCCCTTTGGGGATTAAATCCCTGTCAACCGAACAGGCCCCTAGTGTGTTGTTTTCCCCTTGGCCGAATCGGCCAGCCCATCTCAAATAGTAACATTTTCTATTTTAGGGAATTAATACCAGCACAGCTCATTCAGTAAATAGGCCGGCCCAGCCTCTTTAAACAGTACATTTTCCCATTTTCTGAAATTATTTTCCGTCAGCCCATTTAGCCCAATAGCACACAATACCTCTTGTCAATTTCAGAAAATGTTTAAAATTCAAAAAATCATATAAAATCCGTTATAGCTCCGAATAGCTCCGTTCAAATTTCTATAAATTCATAAAATTCTGAACTTTAATTTAGGATGAAATAAAAATGTTTTCCCAAAACTTTTTGTATGCTTCTACTTATGTGATGCTATTTGTACCATAGTTACCGACGTCGAAGATCGGTAAGAATTCAATCCCGAAGACCCTGAGTATTATCCGGATCAAGGCAAGTCTCCCTTTGATCATGCTTGATCCTATGTTTGTTAACTTAATTTTATAAAAATGCATGTTTAGGACACACG
Source organism: Zizania palustris (assembly GCA_019279435.1). Taxonomy (NCBI): domain Eukaryota; kingdom Viridiplantae; phylum Streptophyta; class Magnoliopsida; order Poales; family Poaceae; genus Zizania; species Zizania palustris. Next base: position 11,031,085 of record JAAALK010000080.1, read on the forward strand.
CACACATACACATGAAATTCATGACGATCGCCTTCGCGAGTACGTCAATGAAACCTAAAATTGTTGCACTTAGCCTATCCTTGATGACTGAGAACGCTATTGACCTTGTCGCCATGATGGTTACGATGACCCCATCCTAGTATCGTGATGTGGGTTGTCCGTGATCAAACTCCGTCTTTACTTTTATTACATTACATGATTGCAAATGAATGAAGCGTGTGGGTTGAAAATGGGTTTTGAAAGATTGTTTTGAAAACCGGTACAAAGTGCCGAGTTAGAAGAAAATGGTTACAAAAGAAGGGTGTTTTGGGTAAAAACTTGCCATGAGTCGCCATCACCTTTCGGGGTTCGACTTCAAGTGGCGCATAAGGACCGATTCCTTGAGAAAAATGTCATGCACAGCAAAGTGCAACCTTACGGACATTATGGGGTGTCCCTGGTTGAGTACCTAGTGGGTTTAATAAAGATCAATCATCTAGTTAATGGCGGGCATCACCAGGTTTAATTATAGTTTTTTGTACATTGCATGTTCTATTTATTGTGTTAACAAACTGAAGCGACATTGCCTTACTGTTGTAGTATTTATCAAATAGATTTTGTGAGGTCAATAACATTCGTGCTGGCAATATCCTCCAAATAATGACAAGAGATGGGTATGCCACTGAGATTGAGGTTGTGAGTTATGTGGGCGGCGGTAGGAGATGCCTTCACAAGGGTGGCCTGAATTTAGTCGAAGAAGTGGCCTAACACAAGGGGACTATTTGATAATAATAATAATGGAACATGCCCCATTGACTGTTATGACAAAATTCTACACTAACTTTGGTGATGAGAAGACCCCAATGGCCATCAAAGTGGATGACAACGACAATAGTGGTATACATAGAGAACTGACATTACTGCAAATGTACATCTTTTATTTATGTTCTTATCATGATTTCTTATAATGTCAGGAGAGAGTCCTAGAAATATTGCATACATGAAGAGAAAGTGGATAGCCAGGGAGGCGACACCGACCAAATAGACCAATTAAACCACATATGTTATTTTTGGCAATCCAATAGATGTAACTCCGAAAAGGAGGACTCTCCTACAAGACATCTCAGTAGGTCTATCATCTTAGAGTCGGTTATATGTCTACACAATAAATAACACGATCATCAACAAAGAAGTCAGTGGTAAGTTATTTGCACATGTAGTTGGTCTATACAAATAGCCTTCTCTAATAGTTTTGTTTAAATTTTATTGTGGTACTTTTCAAGGTAGTACTGCGAAAAGTATATCACACCTCACCTACACCACCATACCACCGAGATTCAGGTGGCAGCAGCAAGGTCTGAGGTAGTCCCAATTGTGGTGCAAAAAGCGATGGATGGACGGTGCTATCTAACTAAAGGTTTGGTCAATTTCTTAGCGACAACTTATTATAAATTAGTACAGTGTGTGCCTTCCATTTCAATATCAATAATGATGTAATTGAGGTTGTAATGTATGTACTGTAAACCTGTGGTATGATATAATATTAGGTTATAAATATTTTGTGATGAATTATCTGTATTCCGTGATAAATTGTATGTGATGTGTTTTAGAATGTTGGATATGTTGGCTGCCAAATCTTGGCTTAGATTCAGGTTGCAGACTAAAAGCTATTATATTTTTTTCAAAATGACCATAACATTAGTGATAGGTGAATATTGTTACCCGTCACTAAAGCTGTCACTAAAGGATCATATAGTCACTAAATGCCCCTACATCATCAGTGACCGGTGGTAACTACCACCCATCGCTGATGACTCCTACTTATAAATATGTGAGGCACCGAAGTGAATCGTCACGCTTTCATTTTGTGTAACCCCAACCCTAACTCCCGCCGCCACCATCGCCTTCGTCGTGCTACTCGTCACACCATCATTTCTCTTGGCCACATGCATCGTCGGTCGTGGTGTGCATGGCCGAGCTACTCGCCACCACCTTGGTTGCATCCTCCTCATCCTCCTCCTAAGGTCATCATCCTACTCCTCTTCTCCGTCCACATGCACCATCCGTCGTTGCTATCTTTGTTTTAATTTTATTGTTATAGGGTAAACTGACCTACTACTTTTAGCCAATTTCTTCGAGATAAATATTGGTTTTAGCCAATTTCTCCAAGATAACGTACTCGAAGTTGGCATGACCATTCACTGTGGTGCTCCTCGGGCTACCCATGGTGCTTCTCCTCAAGCTGCCCATGGTGCTTCTCTGAGGATACTATCCAAGCACTTGATATCGCTACCTGTTAGCTATTAGTTAAAAGCCATGCAACCATCTTGTGTATGGATAGTGATAGGACACTATCCAAGCTCTCGATATCTCTATAAGTTAGAGCGCACTATTAGTTAGAAGCCATGAAACCATCTAATGTATGGATCTTTGTTTTAGCCATGTTCTTCGAGATAACGAGTTAGAAGTTAATATATGTGATACTAATTTTGTAATGAATCTTCTGTGATGAATTGTCTGTGATGTGATTTGGATGTTGCATATGTGGGCTGCCAAATTCAAGATGCAGCCTAAAAAATATTTTTTTTTTGAAATGATCATATTATTAGTGACGGGTGATAATAGTCACCCGTCACTAAAGAACACATTAGTGACGGATGACAATAGCCAACCGTCACTGAAGAGCCATAATAGGTGAGCTCATAGGAGTGAGGTTGACTCTTTAGTGAAGGATGTTTATCCATCACTATTGATGTCATATTACTGACGCGATAAGAGTGATGGAGACATGCCCGTCACTAATGTACATTTTGACCCGTTACTAATATATGTCAATGAAACATATTTGTAGTTTTGTACCTAGACGGCTATTAGATGACAATAAATTTGCAGTGTTGATTGTTACACTATGTTCTTTTGATTTTTTCCATAAATATCACTAGTTAATTATATTTGTGGTAATCCTTTTCAGGCTTATGTTCATTATGTATTTTCTTATTTAGCTCTTATTATGGAAGAGATCTTGAATAAATGCAGATGATCTCCAAGGAGGATTATTGTGTCGCCCCATAGGTATATTTTTGAATTTATAACGTTGGCCTATATTTTGCTTTATTTCTTAAGCAATTTTGAGATTTATAACTGAAAGCACCTCTATTATCCACTAAAACTCACTTATAATATGTTGTTGTTGTATCCTATCAATTTGCATGGTCTGGAACTTTGCTTATAGCTTGCACTTGTTTTGTGCTATATTTTATTAAATGCATTTCAAAAATTGAGATTGGAGTACCAATGTATTCTACGATAATGTATTCTGACAATTTTTGTTCTTTTGAAATGGAGAGTTAATAACTACTTTCAGCCATGACTAAGGAGAAGTATCTTTGGTTACTTTTACGCTTAATCACTGCTAGTGTTTTGTATGAAAATTATGGAGATTTGAGATATGTGATCTGTTGTATGATGTTAATTTCTGGATTTGTGTTGTTGCAAATATACCTATGTTAAATTGTTGCAACTGTAAAATCTGTGATGTTGTAGTGTTAAAATTGTTGCAACTATAAATTTTGTGATGTTGTAGTGTTGAAATTGTTGCAACCGTAAATCTGTGATGTTGTAAATGGACATGTGATGATGATATTGAAAATGAAAATATGTGATGTTGCTTTTGGCCTCTCTCAAAACTGAAGCAAAATGGGCTTCACCCAATTAGAATCATCTCTTATAATGGGCCTAGCCCATTTGAAAATAAACCTAAATTGGTCTGGCCCAATGTAATTTGATCCACATCACATGCCACATCATATGACATGTCATAATTCACGTCACATGCCACGTCATACGTCTAGTCATATTGCCTAGTCATCTGACATGTGGCAGTAGGCAAACAAATGATTTGTGACATTTTCTGATCAAACCGTAATGATTTTGTTTGTCATAAATCTATGACATTTTTACTTGTTCGTCACAGAAGCCATTTAGAAACGCATCTTCTGTGACAATCTGCTTTTCGTCACCACATCGCTACAAATTATACTTGGTGACATAAAACTCTCTTTATATGACAATTACTAAATGTCATAGAAGGTCATATTTCTCTTGTAGTGAGAGGTGAGGAAAATTGGGCTGCGGCGTGACATGGGAAGGATGGATTAGATTAGAGTTAATTGATGTTGAGATTTAACCAAATGAAATGGAAGGTTAGGATTTGTTTGATAGTTGTACATTATTGTGAATACAACTCATCAATTATATAGCGGGGTAGATATATGAGATTTGGAGCTCGAGTGGGTCGTGTAGGGTGTGTGTCTATACTATGGAACTCTCCTCTACGTATTTATGACCCATTTGAATGGGCTAAAACTAATTGTTAGTTAGAACTAATTATTAGTTAGCTAATAATTAGTTGGTTAATAATTAGTTCATATATATTTGGATACTTTGGAGTTTGGACTAATCTGAAAAAAGAGTAATTATTAGTTAGCTAATAATTAGTTGGTTAATAATTAGTTCATATACATTTGGATACTTTGGACTAATCTGAAAAAAGAGTAAAGGACCCCTATTAGCTCCCATTTTTTTGGAGGAAAAGGCATGTTGTCGGGCTTTATTTGAAAGCCATAAGGGGAACAATGTTTTTGCTAGGGATACCCGCTTTACATGAAGAACAAAACGCATTTACATGCCTGAAAAACCTCCATACCGCACTAGGCCACCATGAACAACCGATAAAACACAGAGAGGAACTAAACAGCAAAAGCTGATTGAAACCACTACCAAAGTACGACCACTTGGGACACATAACAGCCCAAAATGACAGATAACGTTACCAGCAAGACACCAATATTAAGAGTTTTTTTAACAACAACTAGGGGGAGAGATACTGATAAGGCAACCAGATAGGCCCACTTTTTGTCCAGCTGTTAGGACTTCAGCATCATCAGTCAGGGATCTGGGCACTTCTTGTGGTGTACAATCTTCCTAATCTGGCATGGACCAAGTCTGTCCATTTTGAAACTTCTTATCTTCTACGCTGAGGCACCAGGGTCTTCCACTGTACAAGGAAAGAAAACATATTGTAAATGCCGCACTCTGCTGGGCAGGGATCTTATCTCTAAAAACAAAATCATTGCGTTGCTTCCAGATAGTCCAAGAAACACAAGAAAACAACCAAAGAAGCATGATTTTAGTTTTTGAATTAACCAACTCCAACCAGTTATAGATAAAATCCTCTCTATTCAACGGTATAACATCCCAACTAAGAGCATCTCTCATAAAGCACCAAATAACCTTGGCCATTGGACATGTGAAAATAAGATGATCAACATCTTCATTCTCACCACACCATTTGCAATTAGTGGTACCAGTCCACCCCACTTTCCCAAGTTGGCTGCCAACCTGGATACGACCTCTAAAAACAAGCCAGCTAAAAATCCTGACTTTGAGTGGGATAAAGCTCTTCCAAATTAACATAGCTTTTTGTCAATCACACCCCTAAAGGTAATTATGTTGTAAACAACCTTTGTCGTACAACTTCTCTTGTCAAGCCCCCAAACCATGGCATCCAACCTATCATGGAACACAACTTCTGATAATAAGTTCAACAAATCATTTAAATTTTCAACCTCTTCATTACCCAAAGATCTCCTCAGCAGGATATTCCAACTATTTCCCGAAAACACCTTATCAACTGTGATACTAGAAGAGTGGCAAATCTCAAACAGCTTATGGAATCTAACCCTAAGAGGGACATCACCCAGCCAGATGTCTTTCCAAAATGAAATTATTTTGTTATTGCCCAGCTGATAACCACAACATTGGTGTAGCCAGCTTTTTGCTTTGTGAAGGCCTTTCTAGAAAAAAGAAGCCCCATCCGCAGATGACTGAAAAAAGCCTCTATCACCACAATATTTATTTCTCAACAACTGAAAGCAAACCCCCTCGCAATTGGATTCTATTTTATAGACCTATTTGCTCAACAAAGCCATATTCATAGCTCTCGTATCCATAAAGCCAAGACCACCAAACTCCCTCGGGAGGCATAGAGCACTCCATTTTATCATATGATATTTCTTTTTCTTTTCCAAACCCTCCTAGAAAAAATTACTTCTTATCTATCAATCTCTTGTTGAATAGTTTTAGGAAGTAGATAGATACCCATCATGTACATAGGCACACTGCTTAGACATGAATTGATGAGCACTATTTTACCTCCATAAGACAAATGGCCACATTTCCATGTCGGGAGTTTCTTTCCAATTTTTTCTACCATTTTTTTGAAATCCATCACAGATGGTTTAGAATCTGAAACAGGCACCCCCAAATAGGAAAGAGGCAAGTCCCCCAATTTACAACTGAACTTGTTAGCCACCTCTACAGCCTCATCTTTATCAACTCCAATCACATAAATCTCACTTTTATGAAAGTTAATTTTCAATCCAGACATGATTTCAAAGCAATACAAAATGAATTTCATGGTTACAAAATTTCTTTCCTCGTACTCCATAAACAGAATAGTGTCATCAGCATATTGAAGGTTAGCGATGCCACCATTAACCAAATGAGGCACTAGGCCAGTCAACTGATTGCTCTCTTTTGCTCTTGATAACATCTCTGATAAGGCATCACCAACAAGATTAAAAAAAAGAGGGGAAAGGGGATCCCCTGTCTAACTCCTTTGTAAGTTTTAAAATAATCTCCAATTTCCCCATTTATATTCACGGCTACCTTGCCACCTTCCACAACCTGCTTCATCCAATACACCCATTTCTCAGGAATCTTTTTTCTATTCAGCACTTCATACAAAAACCCCCAATGCACCTTATCATAAGCTTTTTCAAAATTCAGCTTGAGAATAACACCTTTAAGCTTCTTAACTTTCAACTCATGAAGCACCTCATGAAGAGTCACCACCCCTTCAAGAATGTTTCTTCTAGGAATAAAGGCTGACTGGCTATGATCAACAATCTTACCCACACATTTTGTCAGCCTCATAGTCAAGACTTTATTAATTATCTTATAGCAAACATTGAGAAGACAAACATGCCTAAACTGTTTGATTGAGTTGGCATCTTTGATTTTGGGAATCCAAGTAATCACTCCAAAAATTAGCATGTTCAACATTAAATTTTTGTGAAACAACTCATCCAACATCTCTTTAATTTGAATTCTGAAAGTGTGCCAAAAGGTTTTGATAAAATCTATTTTAAAGCCATCCGGACCGGGAGCAGTACCAGACTTCATAGTTTTGAAAGCTCCATCAACTTCTTCAAGCAAGAAAGGTTTAATTAGTTCAGATTGAACTCTTCCATCTAAACAACCCCTGTTAGCCCAAAAATCATTTGAAAGATGAATGGGAGAAACCTCTTCAGATCCAAAAAGTTTTTTATAAAACTCATAGATGTGTTTTCCAGGTCATCTGGATCAGTAATTTCAACTCCTTCATTATCTAAAGAAAGAATACTCCCCTTCCTCTTCCTTCCACTAGCAACACCATGAAAAAAAGAGGTATTAGAGTCCCCCTATAAAATCCACTTTTGTCCACTCCTCTGTTGCCAGTAGACAGCTTCTTGATGGTAAATTTGTAAAAGATCTCTTTCCATCTTATATAAATTGTCCCATTCTTGATTAGTTGGGTTGAGATCATTATACAACTCTAAATCATGGATTTTCTTTGTCAAGATCTCTTTCTCAACTCTTGTCACCAAAATTTTATTAAGACTCCAACCCCTCATCAATCTCCTTAAAAGGTTCCCTTGAATTTTCCATAAATCGAGAATTGACTGACCATGACGTCTAGGCCATTTATGAACTAACCAAGCAATAAAAGTTTCGTCTTCAAGCCAGTTTTTTCAACTCTAAAAATTTTGTTCTTCCTTTGGTGACTCCTATCCAAATCAACCAGAATGGGACAATGGTCAGACCCAATCATGGGCACACTATAGACAACGGACAGGGGATAAAACGCCTCCCAATCAGATGAAACTAAAACTTTATCCAACACCTCTCTAGTAGGGTCAGCAGGTTTGTTTGTCCAAGTGAATTTAGAACCAGCTCTATACAACTCTTTCAGCTCAGCATTGGAAATAAAAAGATTGAAAGCATCCATCCACCTAATATTAGGAAGACCTTTTGTTTTCTCATCAGGACTTCGAATCATATTAAAAACACCTTCCAACACAAAAGAGTACCTCATATCCATTGTTTTATTAGTTAGTTCATCCAGGAAAGCTCTTTTTTTATCCTCCTGAACCAGACCATATACATTAATCAGCTCCCACTTAGAACCTCCCAATTTATTCTCAAGAAGCATGCTAACAAAAAACTCACCTTGGTCCACATCAAGCACTGTGACCAAATCAAGATTAACCCCCAGAAGCAAACCACCAGAATGACCCATGGAAGGCTTGGTTAACCAGTAAAAATCTCTATGATCACAAAAACTATCTAGCATCCTCTAATAATTAGTTGGTCCATGAACTAACAATTAGTTTAGTAATTAGTTAGGCTATTTGGATGAACTAAGGCTAAAAATTAGGTGCTAACAATTACTCCCTCCTTCCCATTATCTCCATCATCTAACAACTCGACGCGATGTCCAAGGCGAGAGATGTGGAGTTTAAATTCTGTCACATGCCGTGTCTGTTGCTTCGTTTTTCCACACCCTCAACATGCATGTGCATGTGGCCATGCAGAGTACTAGTAAAATAAGAAACAAAAGAGGAAGCCAAAGCCATGCATGTGAACTCTAAATTAATCCGCACATAATACGATGTGCTGCTTTAATGACTCAACTATTAGATGATGTAGATTGTGGAAAAACTGAAAAACACTTAAATGATGGAGATAATGGGAAGAAGGGAATAGTTTATGGGATCCAAACAATACCTTAATTAATCAGAATATAGTAATCCTCTCGCTAACTTAAAAAAACATGGCATTACATGTTGCGAAAGTTGAAGCAGCAGAGTATCGTGGCAAGTTGCAGAATTCATATGAGTATTGTTTTCTGAACAGAATTGAGAGTTGGAGAGCGTATGACCAGTGTAAATTATATCATACTCACTTCGTTCGAAAAAATTACGTCTAACTCTTTACGTTCGTCCCAAACAATTTTACTTTTATCTCATTATTTATTCTTGTTCATAAAATTACGTTATATTTTTTAATACTCCTTACATATTACGTTACTATATTATTTTCTTATTAATTAAAAATACTTTTGTATTTATTCTCACTACTAATTTATTAATTTTATACTAAAACTAAGTTGAATGAAGAGAGTAGCCAAGAAAGATAAGAGAAACTGTCGATCAAATGCAAATGATGTAATGCAAGTCAAGAAATTAAACTACTAATTTATTCATCTTCCAAAGAGAATTGATCTCCATGGTCATAATTACAGTTACAGAGAGCAAGATCATCGTTATTCATTTCTATCAGAATTCAACTACACACATAGTCAACGAATCTTTCGTTTACTTTTTCCAATTTACCAAATAATGTTTCTTTTCTAAAACCTCGTGTTGATACCAGAATTTGGGCCGACGTGTTATAGGGATAACAAGATAGAAGGCTGGACCGATGGGCCACCAAGAGGGGTTCAAAGAGCAAAGCAGAACGCACACGGCGTGGGCTAAGATTTCGTAGCGTATTTATCTTTAGTTAACAGATAATAAAGTTAGTTAAAACATGGTTTAGTTGTTAACCTATGCGTATAAATATATGCACCCGGGATATTTGTAAGCATATCAGAATCAATCTATTCAATTCCAGTTTTTCTCGATGATTTTTTGTCTTGAGTTAGGCTATATTGGTTTAGTTCGATCTTCAGTAAGGAACAAGTTTCGTCACATGGCAGATGTTCAGCCAAGATTATCTCAGTTTTGTCCTCTTCTTGTTGTCTTCAACCTAATGTTGTCTTAGTTCAGTCTGATCTACTAGGTTGTTGTCAATAAGATAGATGCCATTGAGTTGGTGGGTTCGGTCCATCGTTTCATCGGAGTTCTAGCCAATGAGATATCATAGTTATGAGAGCATCATCACGTTCCTAGATGATTTAGTCATCCTAATTCCTAGCATACATCCGCTGGTGGCAAGAATTAGCATCGACTTATCAGTCTATCGGTTCTATAAAATATTGTATTTCCTTATTTTTATTATATGATGGATGCTTTTTGGGAGTTTAGCTGATATGCTATTTCTTGCGCTTATATGTATCGGATATGCATCCGATACAATGTTATCGACCGATGATAAATGTCATCACCCATCAGCTGATGTGCTAAGATGATTAATATCTCTAAATCTTGTCAATTGCAGGATTAAATTGACTAGCACATCTACTGATACCTCTAATTTATTTATAACTTGCATTGGAGCTAAGCAGACTCTTCTAAGTCTTCGAGTAAGGAGACATAGAGGTCCGGTGCAATTTTTGCATCATCGCTTCCCAAACCACTATGTGAGAGGATGGTTTTTATGACACTTACACACGGCACACGGAAAATTTTGCATACAAGTCCTTCTCGTCCTCGCATTGAGAGCCTTTGAAAAAAATGATGCATTATAAGGCTCGGGTCAACTTACCTCAAGATCTCATATTGGAGCCAGCCGTTTATAATGATTTTTTTATATAAAAAATGTCTATCGGTAGATGGATAGAGCTTTTTTCAGCTCTATTGACAGACCATCTATCGGTAATAAGTTATTTTTATAAAATTTTAAAAAACATTAAATTTTAAAAAAAAACTCACTACTACAAACATCCACTGTAGCGGAGGGCAAAAACATACAGTAGCGATGGACAACCAGTCCACCACTGCTCTAACGTCACTGCTAACCACTTTGTCAACAGCAGTGGTGGGCACACTGACGTCATCTGTCCGGCCACTGCTATGGCTAATAGGAGTGGCGGGCAGATGACGTCAGCGTCCTGCCACTACTGTGTTTTTCCCATTTCACAAAATGTTACATAAACCTTAATTCAAACAGCCCCCAGAATATATATATAGAAATTCACAACTCCACAGCACCAACACAACATAACAAAACCACATTATAGTCACAGCTCCACACATTCATCCACAACAGCAACAAAATCACACAACAACAGGTCTCATCAATTTACAAATTTACAAAGTTTACATTTCATGAGACATAAAGTTTACAAAGTTTACATCTCATCAAAACTTCAAAATTAACAATTTTTCACAAATACATGCTCATTTTGCTTCATGTTTCTTCTCAGGCGGCCAGCTCCTACCTTGCGCATCTTGTTTTTACTTCTGAGCTTCAAAATTCTTGGAAATTTGTTGTGCTTACCTTTTAGGTCTTCCGGCCCAACCTCTCAGAGTTGGATGCTTGCCCATTTCACCCTCAGGATCGAAGAATACTCTACGCTCATGAATAATTTCATGCATCGTAAAACGGCACATCCTTGATACGATTCCATATATTTTGTATTAGAGAGTTGGTTGTTCCTGACAACGGTTGATGGACGTGACATCTGCATACATAACATATAAGTACATACGTTGCAGGTTATATTAAATTAACACACAATAAATCAACTTACTTCATTAGTATCCTCAGAGGCTGTGTGCGCAAACTTTCCTAAGTCATTGCTCATGAAATCACAAGTGTAATTGTCACGCCCCAATTTTACCAAATCGGAACATTATTGAATTTCCATAGAAAAACAATAATAACAAGAGGTTCATCATGCGACAACATATATACGATCAAACATCCGTGGTTCGCAGACCACATTATTACACAAGTGTAAAATCAAAAGAAACTATGAAAATAATCTGCATGACGAACGTCTTCTTCAGGATCATTTTCTCGACTAGGTCGCTACTCCAGACCATCCTCCTCATAGTATGCAGCCTCTAAAGTGTTTGTCCAACAGGTATGAGTACAAAAGTACTCAACAAGCCACCGAGAAATGCAATAATAATGTAGGGTAGTAACAAGGGAAAGATAATGGTTTGAAGTGCGAAAAAGTACGTCTTTTAGTTGCAGCATTTAGTATAGTCAAATTTAATTATGCAGAATAATAAATATGAACAATGTAATATCATCGAACTCGAGGAGTATGTTTTCCCTCCTCGCTCAACAGTCCTTACATGCCAAGTCATCATGCAACACTCATAACTGTAAACTAACTGCGAGTAGTCACGCAACCCGCCCTTGACCGTGGGCTCGGCTTTTCGAAAAGATTTAAACTCTGATCAGAGGTGTACTACTGTATCCACAAGGCACGCACTCATCCCACACACCAAAGTGTAACGAGATGACCCATACCACGGGAACTCATGCCAAAACCTCAGCATGAAATGCTCCAAGCCGATAACGCCCGCTCTAGGTTTCGCCGGCATGCCCAGCCACTCCGGGCTAACGTCGCGCCACCTTTTGTGCCACGTCGGTACAAGCCACCCGCAGATGCTGCTTGACCCATCTCCAAGTGGTGCCTCGAGTTGGAACACTCCATACCTTAGTTAGGACTTACCCACTAGACTTGTGGTTAGTACGAAAATGTATTGCAACGGATCCTGCAGACCGGTCCTTATAGTGCCCCGGGTGCTACCGACCAATGCCCTACCTTGCACCCGGAACCCACCATGCTTACACACTTAACCAAAACTCTATCACCAACATAATTCCATGGATGAGAATAACGAGTATCATATAATGGAACCCAAATCTCTACGACTCATTTTAACCTATAGCAGTTGTGCCAATACCGTGGGCACTATCTAATAGTACTAATAATATGGTGACAAGGAGTTTAGGCTCAATAGCATGGCTTGGGTTTGCACTTCAAGGTAGGGGATCTAAATAAATATAATGTAAGGCTTTATTTTGACTAATGCATGTAATACCTATGTATTTTAGCAATAGTTTAAGAAAAATAGGTTCAATATGCTCAAAAGTTTAGTTTGGTGACTTGCCTTGTTCAGCGAAAGGTGATGGGGGAACTTTCGGGTAATATTCCGGCTCCTCAGCGGCGTCGTAATCTTCTCGATACGCATAATAAACATCACATTCAATTAAACAATCCAAAATCACATTCCAAGCATATAGACTTTGGTTGGATTAAAATAAGTGAAATAAAGTTGTTAAACATTCTGAAATCATTATTTAAATTGTCAAGACAATTTTAGATACTTTATTAAATAAAAATAAAATGCTCAAGGTAAACCTACTGTTTTTATTGCATAAACATGTAGAGAATAAAAATATAAATTTTATGAAATTGAAATGGGTAAATTTGGAGTTAAAATGAGCAAGATATGAATTTTTGAAGTTTAGAACAATTTCTTGAATTTATTTTAAATTAAAAATAGTCGTCGGTCCACGGTGAACCGAATCCACCGTGAACCCGCGCACTGTGCACGTGCGCTAGATCACGGATCACCGTTGGATCGCGATCGGGCGGCTGCGGGCGAGGCGGGGGCGTTAAGTTGACGTGGACGGCCAGGATTAAAACATCGAACCGGTACGTGATGGAGGGCTCAGATTTTATGCGGGTTTTAAGTACTAATGGACGCACGAGATTAAAACATAATGTTTCGTCGAGATCTGACGGGCCAGATTAAACCGAGGGATCGATTTAATCCTGACCGTCAGATGGCGATCGTGCGGTCGTGGACGAATCTGACACGGCACGGGTACTTTACCCATGCCGGTCATCTTCTCCGGCGACGGTGATGGTCTAGCAGCCACGGCGAGCGACGGCGACCGGAGCTAAGGGATAAAATGGAACCAGGGTAACGTGGCAGTCAGGATGGTACCGTTGGCGAGGCTCGGGGTCGTCAGAGCGTGGTCGGCGTCGATCGAGAGCGTCGAAGTCGTCCTGGTCCTCGTCGGCGGTGGGGTTCCAGTGGGTCTCGTCGGCGAAGGAGTGGTGGCCGAGGTCGGGGTGGCGTCGACAGTTACAATGGTGCGGTCGTCGAGGACGGGGGAGGACTCCGGTGACGGCGAGCAGCGGCTAGAGCGTGGGCAGCGGTGTGGTGTTAAAATGTGGAGCATGGGCGTTTGGTTCAGTTTCGTTCCAATTGCTAGCGAGGGGGTGAACGCGGGGTACCAAGGGCTTAAATAGGGACACCGGCGGGGGTAAAGGGGTGTTGTATACATGGAAAGCCGAGGGGGGGTCTTCAATGTCACCGGTGAGGTCCTACCATGCACATGAGCGGTGATCTCGTGGCTTAAATGAATGGATTAAAGAGGGAAAACGGCCGGCGGGTCTCGGGGGACAATTACGTGACGTCAATTTAATGGGAGGGGGCCGGTGTGAGCGGATCGCGGAGCGAGGTCGTCGGCCGGTGGGATTTGGGGGGAGTGGCGCGGGGAGGAAGACTAATCTGACGGGCGGGGGCCACTGTCAGTGGGGCGTGGGGGCATGGGTGCGTCAATGGGCAGGGCTGACAGGTGGGGTCAGGCTCGGCCGAGAAGGGGAGGTTGGCGGCGACAGGTGGGGCCGAGGCGTCGGGCGCGCGCACGGAGGGAGGGGGTCGCTGACCAGCGGGGCCCGTTTGTCAGTGAGGGGCATGGGGAGGGAGTGGGCTAGGCCGGCCGGTTGAGGGAGAAAAGGGGAAAGGGGTCCGTTACTGTTTAAATTCATTTCTAAATAAAAATAATTTCTAAAATTGATTTAAAATATTTGGGTTGCTTCCAAGGGTGATAAAAATTTGTAAAAATTCTCAAAAATAGGTCTTGGCCTTAGGATGGTGCTCGACTCTCTCGACAAATCCAAAAAAGAATATCAAGATATAATAAATGTTCGTTAGAGTGCATATAAATATTACGTGGAAAAGTTAGGTGGCCCACATGATCCACAAAGGACGAAAGAAATGCATATCAAAACCAACTATCTTGTAAGATTATATTTTGAAATTTCTTAATTCTAATAATAAAGCCAAACTATATATCATTCTAACTTTATCTATTTTAAAGTGTCACAAACAACTTCTCGTTTGGTGCATTGCGGTTATTACTGTAACACCCCAAATTTCCAAAGAAATAAAATACAATTTATTTATATTTTTTTGAAAGATTATTTTTGGATTTCCTTTAAGGCTATAAATACCCAAATAAACTAAAACCTAGAGGAAATATCCAAACCAGAGCCTGAGAAAATTTAGGAGTTCTTCGGGTGCATAAGAAGTGCAATCCAATGATCACTATCGAAAGAAGTAATATGTGATTATGTTAGTTTCATAATCGATATAAAGTTATATGCCCTAGTTATCATTTCTCTGTCTTTCCATTGAAGCATGCACCGCGCAACATACATCGCGGCACAATTTTTTTGTTCTTCTTAAGTGCGTCTTGGTCTTTATTGAACATCTTCCTTTGAAACTTTTTTCAACCCGCACTCCAGTACTTAGCATCGTTCTAGTTTAGTATTGGGTTGAGTGTACTCTGACTTATCAATGATGGGTTCAAGTACCCATATCGTTTAGACTTATCACTAAAGTAATTCAAACTGCATATGTTATGAAACACTAGTCAATATAAGATGTGATTGATTTTTGCTTTATATTAACAAAGTAAATACTACTTACAGGCACTAGAGGATCATGCGTGTGATGTCAGTTCGCTTCAGACGGAACATCCGGTGGAAGTCGTCGAAAAATAGTGCAAGATTAAACTATGGGCAGTTGAATACTTCTTTTGGAACCTTAACTTCTATTTTCATAACTCCTAACGAAGATGCTTCAAGGTACCAATCATGAAATGTTTTCATCTCCCAGTTCATACTCTTAAGTACCGGTTGGGGTAAGAATGGTTTTCCAGGTTCGTACTCGATATAATCATCGTCTTCGTAGGTCCATTGTTCCTCAGAAAGTGACCCCTGCTTCTGTACTGGAGCCTTTACGGGAGCCTCTACGGTCATAGAAAACAGTAAAAAAGAATTTAAGCATTTCAAACTTTGGCTCAGAACACTGCCCAACTTGAACAATTTTCTTGTGGATTGTGGGCATTGGACATGCCTCTTGTTTCTTGGGCGCGGGCAGTAGCACTAGCAGAGGATCTAAATGTGTCTCTTTTTTCTCGGGCTCAGGTAGTAGAACTGGCTTTTTCACTTGAGGCTCGACCACTTTAGGCTCTGTCACTTCCTCGGGCACGTGTTGTTGAGCCATTTGAGGATCTGCCACTTTTTCGGGCACGTGTTCCTCGAGTTGTTGAGCCATTTGAGGATCTGCCACTTTCTTGGGCACTAGCTACTTCTCTGCCTCTTCCTCCATATCACGCTCATCAACAGGTGATAAAGATCCTATATTTTGCATATCATGAGATAAAGGATATGTGGAGGATTGCGACGAGAAAATAGGCAAATTACTCTGAGAACTTATCGGAGACTGCCTCTAGAGTAATTTGATATCTCGACTCACCCATAAGACAAAGTTATTTAGTGCATCTCCGATTGTCTCAATCCCCTCACCGGGCATTGGAATATCCAGGGGTCATTGCTAAATCTATCGTTGGTGATATCATTGACTTGAACCTTGGTATATTCCGCGGGAATAGGGAGATTGTGAAATACATCCCTAGGCATAGCAATGCCTCGTGTAGCCTCTTGGGAATGCCTTTGCGTCCAATCGGTACATGAAGACTGCATGGTGTGTCCTCTTTGATATAATTTATGGAAACGTCTCTTGTACCGATCCAACACTGCTTGGTATGTCAAGTCGTACCTCTGGCACAACTATCTGTCCCGCTGTAGCCTGCATGATATTTGATTCTCTCTAATAAATTCAAAGAAATATCTCTCCCACTCTGCACATCACTCAGCGGCGTCGTCTGTGCGTGCTTGACACTTCTTGTATGTAGCACCATCCTACTTCTTGAACGTGTTCTTCCAGGGTGCTATAGAAGAGACACTTCGGGTGCGCCCTCGATGTTCCTCGTTCCCGAGAGCTGATGTTAGCTGGTCATTACATCCCTCGGGCTTGAACTTCCCAGTCTTCTCTAGCTCAGCGATTTCCTTCGCTTTCTGAAATACTCCACTGGTCTGTGAGTCAGAGAGGATATATTGACCCTTAGGTGTTTTTTAGCCCGACATAGGAGCCATCTCTTAGTGCGGTGATCAGCACCTAAAAACTATTCAGGTAACCCAGCCGCACGGTCCTCCTCTTCCTTTTTACTCCACTCATCATCCTTGCATTATATCCACCTGGGTCACGTTTATGTGGGAACTTATTTTTCTTATTAAGTTCTTTGAACATGATGCTCTCTTCTTTGGCTTCTTCCGAGCAATGTTGCAATTTGAATTCATTCCATTCATTTAGCGTGATAAACCCATAGTCGTTGAGCGAAGACTCTCCTTTATAAGGTATTGTGTGTTCAGTTTAGTCCTGAACGTACAAAGAGACTTCCCGATAGTCTTCAATGTGGTAGTTTTAGCATTTTCTAAGCGATCTTCTGGGAATTTATAATGTGCTTTTATATGCTCCCACAATTCGTTCTTCGTAGCTTCAGGGACACTCATATAGTTTTTCCAAATTATCTTACACCGCTCCCATGAGAGACATCCACATTCGTTGTGCCACTTAGCTGTGATTTCTTTCGGCTTCTTTGGAGCCCCATCAACATACACATCTTCAACCTCGTAGATGGTTGTATGCAACTTGTTCTTCTCATGTTTTCCTCTCCTCTTCTTATTTGAAGAGGATGTAGTGGCAGCAGGCTCAACAGTTGTTGGATCAGAGGACTCAACAGTTGTCACAATAGTTGTTCTTTCCTCGTCATGGAATAATAGACGCTTCCTTCCTCGCTTTGGACGATCCTACGATGATAGACAGTGTGAACTTTAAGAACGTAATCCTCGGTTAGAAGCTGCTCTGACTTGTTACTAACGCAATAATTACCTCTGCTTGAGCTTCAGGAATGTAATCCTCATCATCGTCTTCTCTCGTTCGCTTCTTCCTAGGCTCCACTGGATGTGGATCCTCCGGAGAGTGGTACAAAGATTCGCTATCAGAGGATCCTTCATACGAACCCTCTTTATCTGATTTTGCAGGAGACTTGTAGATGAGCTCCTCGATGGGACATCCTTCTTCCGCCATAGATGAACTATTTATGAACAAATGAATCATTTGACTGATAAATAAGGCAGGCAAGGAATTGAATAAAGAGCTAATGTATCTTATCTAATCGTTGCCTAGATGCTAGTCGAACCTCGCCTAGGTTGGTCTATAGAGCCCAACTAGAGACAGGCTGGTGGTGCCAGAGCGGCATAGTCCACGCCACTACAGTTCGTGTTTGTAGTAGTGACAATCAGGTTATCGGATACAAGAGGCCGCTAACCTATCACGTATTCACGTGTTCGACTGCTCGTCCAATCAGGAACACCAACCCACCGGCAACAACCAAGTTGCTGCAACGACGCCGGCCAAGAAGAAGATGAAGACGAAGATGGAGTGGAAGATGTGGGAATACGTGATTTGTTTGGATTCCTCATGTCTCATTCAATTTTTTTAGCATAAATGGAAGAAAAGAATTACTAGATAAAGGATGTATTTTTCTGCCTTAAGAGTTATCAATTATGTGATGCTGAGATATAGAGGTAGATAGCTTGATAGCGAAATAATAGTAGGCCTGTAAGTCGCTCACTCAATATATATAAATTTCAAATATAGTAAGACAAAGGAGCATCCAGGCATAGATGCCATTAAATGCAACTGATGTTTTGTTATTGACATTAAAGGGGGCAATAAAAAACTCTGCAAGATAATTTCATTGAACTAATGAACATTGTCCAGTAAGTTATTTTATATGAGCAATTTATATTTAATCCCAACAAAGTGTAAGTGCAATTTTATATTTATTAATTATGATTGTATAATCCATAGTCACATCCTTCCATTGAGAATGAAAATTCGAAACAGTTTAATGCATTCTGTGAATTTAGCTTAATAGATTAATTATCTCAAACCTAGAACAATTTGGGGGATTACAAATTTTTTTGTGGCAACCCCATTGAGGCATTGACCAATATGAGCCAGTAGGGTAATCCTCCCATGAGGCTTCCCTCTCACCAATTATACACCCACTAGGGATTTGCATATTTGTTTATTTCTCAGGCTCCCTTCATATGACAAAATCCCATTAGTTCAGTTATTATCCCAATGAGAATGCTCTGTTGTTGTCATAAAGCTAACCAATGGCGATGACTGATTTAACATCCTACATCTCCGCTCTATTCCTATGCTTGTTTGTCTTTTTAACATTTCAAAATTTACTTATATGCTCTTCTTATGTTTTCCCTTCAAAAGTTGAATAAGATGCAGACTGCAGCATCTTGGAGGAATGCAAGCAACAACTCTAGTCGTGGAAGTTTCAGCGAGGATGCTAGGAAAAGATCTTATCAACGTATGCAGCAGGAATATGAGGATGAACAAGAGAGAGTTGTGAGTTTATTGAATAGTTCACAGTCATAATCTTTTTAACTTCTTTCTACTCCAAGACATCCATTTGTCTTTATGCATAAATTATAATTTGATAAAAAGTGTATACAACACTTGTATTCTATATCTAGTGTTTTTTTCTGTAATTTTTTACCACTATTGACTATTGCTGGCACTTCTCTACATACAGGGATGCAATGAAGATTTACTATCCTTCATGGTGGGCATTTGAGCTAATAAAATTATTTGACCATACTCTCTGTATTTATATTTATATATATATATAGTTGATGGTCGTTTGTTTTTCTGTTGTTGACTGCAGGGACAACCCTTGTTCTGTTGAGCTTTCCCATGATGATATGAAATGTCTTGAGCCTGAATCATTGTTGTCCTCAAATATTTTGAACTTCTACATTATGTAAGTGTTGATGTTCTAGCTAGTTGATGATACATGCGGCGACGGGCTCCGGGGCGGTGACAGGCTTGGGGGCGGCAAAGGGCTCCGAGGCGGCGACGGGTGATGAGACGGTGGCCGCGTGCTCGGGGGGCGGCGATGGGCATAGGGCGGCAGCGATGGGCTCCGGGGGCGGCGACGACGTGCTCTGGGACGGCGGCTAAGGGCGGAGTTCGGCGGTGCGGGAGTTTAATTTCCAAATGAAATTAGGTTTTCGGACGGCGGGAGAGAAAAACTTATATAGATGTATTAGCAGTGGCGGGCAAGATGACGTCATATTGCCCGCCACTTCTATTCCTCTTAGTAGTGGCGGTCGGGTGACGTCAGACGGCCCGCCACTGCTAAGTCGAATGTAGTAGACTTAGCAGTGGCGGGCCGTCTGACGTCACCCGACCGCCACTACTAAGAGGAAAAGCAGTGGCGGGCAAGTGACGTCAGCTTGCCCACCACTGATTAAACACGCCCGCCACTACTAACTCTGAGGAGTATTTTTATTTAGTAAAATCATTTATTACCAATAAGTAAATAAAAGGTTTAAATATATATTTTCAACTTGATTATTATTATTATTATTTTACGGAATTTTTTTATTAGATTAGACATATATTACCAATACTTAAATGATAACATATGTTACCAATATCTTAAACAAAATGACACTGACACATTAATGACATAAATAAAAACATATATTACCAATATCTTAAACATAAGTGACACTGCCAAATGACATAAATGATTTTATAAATACGGACAATCTCTTAAACTAAACATAAATGATCTAGCCTTGCACTAATTTTCCATCGTCATCGGTACGTAGATAAGGAATCACACTGCCAAATGACAGTTTTGCTTCAACCACATTGATCCTTGCTATGTCAACGAAGAACGACACCTCATCAAACTGATTGTATTCTTCTTCGTCCTCGACTCCATCAAATCCAACAATTCTTTTTTTCCCTGGAGCAACGATGTATTTCTTCTCATCTTTAGGATCAAGTATGTAAAATACTTGGGCCACGGATTGAGCGAGTATCCAAGGGTCATATTTATAACCCACCTTATTAAGGTCAACTATCGTAAATCCATAATCATCCACCTCCACACCTTCTGGATGTCTGACCCACTCGCACTTAAATACATGAATTTCTATAGAGTTCTCGTAGTTAAGTTCCCTTATTTCTTCGATGTATCCATAGTAAGCATTCTTTTGTCCAGTGATGTCTTCTGCATTTGCTCTGACACCACTATTTTGGTGCTGACTCTTTTGATCCTTTGGTTTGGTATAGAATGTGAAACCATTGATGTCATACGCTTGCCACGTTTTAACCATGCTCAATAGACCGTAAGACAATTTATTTATCATCATCTCTTCGTCGGTTTCTCCAATCGAAAGGTTTAGATCTCTCAGCCATGATATGAAATGAATTTTGTGCTCTTTCATAATCTATTCTTCACCGCGGTCTTCATTTTTTCACGAAGCTCATGCAGGTGTTGTTCAACATATGGTATCATAATCGCCAACTGATGCATGGCACTGTAATATTATTCTCTTACTGTTTGGTAGCTATTGTCTCGTATGATTTTTCTGCCTTTAGTTCCTTTATCGGTGAGTCTTCCATGGTGCCGTGACACGGGAACACTTATTGGTTTTCCATCTCTTATGTAATCTGCGTAGCACTCAATGACTTCCTTAGTCGTGTAGCTCTCTATCATGGAATCCTCTAGATAAGCACGATTTCATACGTAACCCTTGAAGATAACCATGAGACGCTCGTACACATGAATATTGTGTAGGTACGTTGGACCAAGAACAAAGATCCAGTCTGCTATATGTATCATATAGTGCTCCATAATACCAAAGTATGAAGGACGAAAGCACATCTCAAGCTGACACATAGTCTCCCTCATTTGTTTACGTAATTCATTTAACTCTTTAGTGTCTATCACCTTCTTTGATATGACGTTGAAGAAGCGACACATGTGTGTGATCACAACATGAAAATCATGAGTGTTGTAGCCGCTCATCCTCAGATCTGCCACGGAGAATTTATTATTTATGTTTATTGAGAATCCTGTTGGAACTCTGATTCCATGTAGATACCTGCATATTGATTTTTTTCTCGTCAATTGTGAGGTTATAGCTAGTAGCTGGAAGGAAAATTTTTCCATTGGCCCTTTCCAGTGGGTGAAGCTCTGATCTAATTCTGAGAGTTTGAAGGTCCCTTTGTACTTTGAGTCCGTCTTTTGACTTGCTCGGTATGTCTAACAAAATACTGATGGTGCTTTCAAAGACATTCTTCTCAACGTGCATGGTATTGATAGCATGATCAATCTCCAACTCCTTCCAATAGGGTAAGTACCTAAAGAAGATTGACTGCTTTTTAAATGGAGCGTCCTTTGAAATTTTTTCATATTTCTTCCTCTTCTTTCTGAAAACAACTTTCATATTTTTCACCATTTCGAATAGAAATTTGCCATCTCGATGTCGTGGCAGATGCCCAAGCTAGATTGTACCGTCAAAATGGTTCATATTTCTTCGATATTTGTGGTTTCTTGGTAAAAATCTTTGGTGTCGCATATATATCATCTAAACGAATGATGGAAGATGCACAAATTCTGTCTAGTCCACACACACTACACACGTTGTCTTTCCTTTAACCTGTCCTGTTAGGGACATACGCCCCGAGTTGTCAGCTATGGTGCAAAAGATCATGGCTCTTACATTGAAGTGCACTTTCTTGTGCTCATCCTACACACGGACATCATGTTCCCATAAACGTTTCATGTCCTCCATCAAATGTTCTAGAAAGACATCAATGTCATTGCTAGGTTGTTTTGGACCGAAAATTAGAGTAGTGAGCATAAGGTACTTTCTTTTATGGCATAATCATGATGGAATGTTGAACAAGAACAGAAAAACCAGCCATGTACTGTGTGAGTTCCTCATCTCACCGAAAGGATTCATTCCATCCATGCTATGTCCCATCCTGATATTTTTGGGATCCTCCGAGAAGTCTAGATGGGCCAAGTAAAATGATTTCCACTGCCTAGCATCTGCAGGGTAAGAAAGTTTTCCATGCTTCTTTCGCCCAACAAAATGCCAGATTAATAGTTCAGCATCTCTGGGATTAGAGAACATACGTTTCAAATGATCAATCACCGGTACGTATCACATTACTAAGGCTAGAACTTTCCTCTCCATCTTATCTTTGTGCTGGTCTACAATAACATTCCTCTTCCTTTTCTGTAACCTCTTATTCTTCTTACGGTGGTCATTGTAGTCCTCCACATAGTCATTTGCACGTTTGTATCGACTTGTGTTGCACTGCGGACAACTCTCTAACAATTCATGCTTTTTTCGATATAGGATACAATGGTTTGGGCATGTATGAATCTTTTTAACGCTCAAAGTCAACAGACAAATCATCTTCTTTGCTTGGTACGTATCAGATGGCAGACCATTGAGTTTCGGTAAAACCTTTTTTAGGAGCTGCAAAAGATCTAAAAAACTAGTATCGGACCATCCATTGCTGGCCTTCAGTTTCATAAGCTAAAGAGTTATGTACAACACAGTATACTGCTTATCTCAACCATGACATTCCTCGTAAAGAAGGTTTTTCGATGCTTTGTCAAGTGCTTCAAACGTATCGTAGCCTTTCGTTGTAGTTTTCTGCAACAACACCTCAGGCGCAACATTTCGCATCAGTTCCTCCACATCAAAGGTGTCGCCATCATCATGTTGATCAACATCATGTGTTATGTCGGATGTATGATCACAGCCTCTTCTATGTTGATGAGCACCTTGTGGAACATCAGAATCATCAGGAGGGTTTTCACCCATCTCACCGTGTTTGGTCCATATATAGTAGTTCTTCACGAAGCCATTTTCAACAAGTGAAATCGTATGGTTTCACGATCAGCAAACGGATACATCGCTTCGTTCTTACAAACTTTACAAGGACAATATATTGTCGCTTCACTCTGACAGGAAGCATATTGTGCGACAGCTTCAGTAAATTCAGTTACTCGGTTAAAATATGCTACCACATCTCCGTCGTTGGACGAGTACATCTAGGACCTGTGCTCCATCTAAAAGATATTATTTTAAAAAAATATATTAATAAAAGGCTACATATTCATTATTGTTAATTTTAATAATTTACAAATTAAAAAGATATTGATTTCTCTCTAATAACAACATTAATTAAAAATGCTTTAATTGAAACTATGTGAACCTTGTTAATTATAAAGGAGTAATAGCATTAACTAAATGAAAAAATTATTAAATAAATTAACTACATTGGTTTCTCTCTCCAAACAACATAAATCTAGATCTATAATTATAAATCAAATTAATAAAGAGATTAAAACTAGGTAAAAATATATATAAGTGATGAATAATTGTGAGGAGGGTCCACCTAGAACGAAATCCTTGAAAGGAAATGAAAATAAAGCCTCCCCCTCCACTTTCTAGATTTTTGTCGTCATTGTACGGACCAAATCGTGAACTCCTGTAGTCTCAGGCTCGAGGAGGAAGAAAGTGTGTATTTATAGCCGAAATAGTAGCGGTGGTCACTTGTGATGTCATCATCACATTAGTGGCGGATAGCATAGCAGTGGCGGGTTGTTTTCTGGCCCGCCACTACTAGTGGCTACACTAGTGGCGGTCGGTGCTGGTGTTAGCACCGACCGCCACTAGTGTAGCCACTAGTAGTGGCGAGCGTTGGCGCGGCATTGGCTGGTGCCACTGTAGTGGCGGGCCTCTAATAGCCTGCCACTATAGTGAAATCGTCCAATGCCACTACAGTTGCGCTTTGTAGTAGTGACTTATACCAAAAATGTAATTTCAAATTAAAAATATATTATTTTTTAAAGCATTACGATCCCTACATGCTAGTTGGCAGAAGGGGATGATGCGTGGCAGAAGTCATTTTTGTCATATGTCCTGCTTGTCTTGTTGCACCTCTTTTATATCGGATGACTGTGTGTAATGTGCTCGTGTGTATCCAACACGGTTTCTTAGGATTAGAGACATATCTTGATTTGAAAAACTGATTAATGAATCTTCAAATAGTAGGGTTATGCATGAGGTTAGGAGTGTGATTTAATCGTATTTGAGAGATGACATATTTTTTAGTATTAATTTTGGTACCTTAGTTAATAAAATGTGTCAAAATTAACACTAAAAATAATTAATTAGGGTGTACCTTCTAAAATTTTCAAAGAATTATCCATATATTTCAGGTCCAATTTTTTCCTAGGTGACACTCATTTGAGCGTGCTCAATTTTAAAGTTACGATGAGATTCGATATTAAGTTGCTCGTATTCCTTTCACTTCTTGGGTTGATTTTAAGCACAGTATGGTAAGGGTTTTTGTGTTGGGGATTATATGGTCAGAGCTTTTGGGCTGGCATATATTATATCAATGTATATATACATTTATCGAATTTGGGTCAGAATGTGTGATGCAGTAAAGTACTATATAACTCAAATACTTTTTTGAGAGGTGTTTTTTTATATGTTGTCTATTAATTTACAACAATTACAAATCATTTTCAGCTGCTCATACCGTGTGCAAAACGTACTCCAATTAGTTGTTGGAGGATGTGAGCTCACTCCGGTGTCTTGTTTAATTTCAGTCAATCTGTCATCACACAAATTCATAAATACTGCAGGGGTTAGCAGTTGGCTTGCACCAACAGATGCATGTTGACGGGAGTATATCGATTTATTTTCTCTGTGGTCATCACATGCCTCCGGAGATGATAATTTTTTTCATCGTTTTTTACCGAGTGTTAAACTTTGCTAAGTGTATTTACTCATTGTTCGCCAGGTGTATTTCTTATTGTTTGCCAAGTGCCAAAAGTAGTTCATCGAGTGTATTTAGCTAGCACTTGGTGACAAATTAAATAACTCTCTTAAGGCATTCAGCGCTTGTGAAGATTCTGTTTCCGTAGTAAGAAGCTAAGTATAAGCACATGTTCTTATGCATCTATTATGAGATTCTAGTTTTTAAAACTTTATTGTTAAAAAAGTCAAAAAATATTTTGTATCTTAGTAGGCGTCTAGAAATTTGGTCGTAAGTCATAACTTACATGATAATATTGTTTTGCAAAAATCACACACATGTTGTGTTCGCTATATGATTTAGACCCCATGACCTCTATCTTCATACGCATTGCCTCCTTACCATCTTATATCAACACAGAATTACAGATGGAATAGTGTTTATATTGACTTTACCGCATCAAATGAAAAGTTATATTTGAAATAATTTATATTGGTGGTCAAGTCATATGTGATAAACTTAATCTACTTAGGGTTCTTAAGGATTGTCTAAGGATAGGACTAGCAGGGAGAGACTTAAGTGTGTACCTTTCAGTGTGCTCCGGGATGAGGAGGATGCCATGGAGATGGCGCTGTGGCATCTAGGTCCGACGATCGGCGGTGAAGGGGGTCTTCCCGTCGCTTCGGCACAAAACTCCATAGATCGGGTGACTTAGGATGGTGGAGCTCTTTTTGGGCAGAACGAACCCCTTGTTCATGGCTCCCTCCACCTCCTTATCCATGTGCCGCGCGACGGGGGCCCCTTCAAGAAAGTTAGTTGAGGGCGCCCCCGATCAGGGCGCTTGAGTTTAAGGTGACAGTTAGGCTAATTCCGAGTCACCAGGGAGGAGAGGGACTCGGTCCCCTCTCCTCCCCGAGAGCTAATACTAACATTCTCCCCTAGATCTCGACTTAGTTCTTAACTTAACTTAACATTGCACCTATTCTATTATAGATCAATGCATAGAGCATGCTGCATCATAATAGTCAGTTACGTACTATATGACTCAACAACTACAATGCACCTTTCTATTCTAAAATAGTTTTTTTAACTTATTTTGGGCCCTTATAAATCCATAGATCATAGGCTTACCTTAAACCCATATCGACTAAGTGTTCTCTGAACACAGTGGGTGGTAAGCCTTTTGTGAGCGGATCCGCAAGCATTCGCTTGGTACTTATATGCTCTACTTATAGTTTGATTTTGGATTTTCTCCTCAACAATAAAACACTTAACTTAGATGTGTTTGGCAGCAACACACTTCTTATTGTTATAGGAGAACTATACTGCTGACTTATTCTCGCAATATAACTTAAGTGGTTTTTCAATGCTGTCGACCACTCTTAAAACCGGAATAAATTTCTTAACAACATATAGTGCCTGTCTGGTGGCCTCATAACATGCTACAAACTCGGCATACATCGTGGAAGATGTTGTCACAGTTTGTTTGGAGCTTTTCCACAACACAGCTCCCTTTGCGAGTGTGAATATATAACTTAATTTGGACTACTCAGTATCCACACATCCCGCAATGAATAACCTGCTATTGCTAAGTTATCTAATTTTTCATACGTTAACATGAGGACTTTGTGCCTTATATAAAACTTAAGGCTTTCTTAATTTAATCCAGTGATCTATTTCTAGATTTTCTGATTTCTTCCAAACATACCGGCGGCATAAACTAAGTCAGGGTGAGCACATAATCGAGCATACATTGGCTTCTGATAGCAGAAGCATATGGAACCAATCTCATTTGATCGATCTCATATTGGTTCCTGGGATACTAAAAGTTCCCGACTTATCACCCTTGACTATCGGATCAGGCGATAGCTTATACACATGCATACTATATACTTTCTCAGTATCTTTTCTAAGTATGCATTGTGCGATAATCTTAATACCCCCTTAATGATATCTTAGAGAAACTCTAATCCTAACACATAGGAAAATTTCTCCAATATTCTTAATGTCAAAATGAGAGGAGAAGATTTCTTAGTTTATAATAGTACATGGATATTACCACTTGCAAGCAGAATGTCATCCACATACTAGACCGGGAAAATAAATTCCCTATTCTTAAACTTAGCATAAACGCAATTGTCCTCTTCATTATTCTTAAAACCCAAAATTTTCTAATAGTCTAATTAAATTTTAGATGCCCTTACTTAAAACTTATTTATGTCCCGGCTAAGACGCCTCTGTGAACCTCTATGAACCCCGCACAAAGAATAAGAAAGTTTCGGGTAAGCCTCAAGAGCAATCGAAGAAACCCCCTCACTCCCTCAGAACTCAAACAAAAATTAGGGTTAGGGTTCCCGAAACCCTAACCCTAACCCCGCGGTAAGAGAACCCAAGAGGACCCTCAGTTCGTCCAAGGCAGAAGAACAAAGAAAAAAGGGGGGATTAGGTTTAGGGTTTTCACCGTAGCCCTAACCCTAACGAAGGAGAAGAGTTTAGGGCCGGGGGACTTACCTCGTGCCGCCACCATCGCCGCCGCTCGTCGGAGGCCGGGAAGAAGGCCGGCGATTGCCTTGTCCCTCGGGTAGGGCGGTTTTCACCGCCACCGGTTAGCTCGAAGGAGCCCCGCTCACCCATGGGTGAGCGCGTGGGCTCCGGCCAACAAGCCGGCGGATGGTACTTTGCTGTCGCCGTCGCGGCTATCGTCGGTCGCCGTCGCTCTACTCTCGACCGCTTTCGCTCGCGCGCGCGTCAAATGACGCTAGGGTTTTGGCTCGGTGCGGCGGGCGGCTTATATCTGATCAAAATTCACGCGTGGCTGTTGGATTGAAACAGATGGCTGAGATTGATCGGGCGGGATGCGGCCCAAGCGGGGGAGCGAAATTGTAGCCTAGGCCTAGGTTGCCGCCTGGGTGTGCGGGCGCGTGCGGGGGGAGACTATGGGCCGAACCATTTTATGTTTTGGGCTAGGCTTAATCAGTGTTTTTGGGCCAGAATTTCGTTTATTAATTTTCCCGAATTTCTGTAATTGTTTTCTGATTAATAATTTCTAGAAATTAAGAAATGGCCCAAAATTTGATATAAAATAAGTTAGCTGCGGGGAAAATTTTGTATAATTTTGTACAAACTCAGTAATTTTATTATGAATTTTGTAGTATTATAAGTACTTTTATGATATTTTCTTTATTAAATATAGTCTAAGGACTATATTTAATTGAGGACTGTCTGTTTAGAATTTTTTTCTTAAGTTTAAATTCAGATATTTATTACTATTTTGAGAAGTGTATCAATTATGATTAAGTCTTTCGCTGTGCATACACTGTTTAAAATTAGTACCATGTTGCAAATTCAGAATTTCATTACTGATTAAGCAGTGTATCAATTATGATTAAGTCTTCCGCTGTGCATACACTGTTTTAATATTAGTACCATGTTCATTCTATTATTTAAGTAGCATTTATTATGTCAAATTAAATTTGAACCAACAAGATAATTTAATTTGGCATTGTAAATGTTGTATTTTGATAACATAGTGATTTTATCTCCTGACCAACGTTGGTGATGAAATTACTAAGGTTTAGTTTAATTGATTATAATTCTGCCCAACGGTGATTTAGAATTAATTACAAATTTAAGTATGTCACATGTTGATTTTGACCAACGTTAAATTTTCATGTGCAATTTTTATGTCTGCAATATAACATCCTTCAAAATTGTTCCTTAAAGGCAGTAAGTCTTGCAAGCTCTCCGTCATTGAGCCAATGGTAAGAACTATGGTTCATGGAGAGAAGACATTGAGATAGCGCTTGCGCTAAAGGACATTGATCTTGCACCGACGCATGATTCTCCCACTAAGCTTGTGGAGCCAGTGATCTATGACGATGAGAGCCAAGAGGCTTTCGCCGTAAGGTCACAAGACTTCACAACTTTAAGAATTAAGTACGACTTAGAGCGTATTAAGAGGAATCAGTCGAACCAAAAAAAGCTTAAAGATAATTAAGAGGTCCATTTTGGACAAAGTTAGGGGTTCTATTCCACCTTTAGATACTACAAAATAGTATCTCAGGAGGTGGAAAGTTAGTTCATAGGATCCCACCATGCGTATGTTAATACGCTTATTAAGAAACTCATCACTACAGAATTCTGCGGTGGAGGAGGTAGAGAGCACATACTAAGGATGATTCATAGGGCTTCCCTGTTGAATCAACTAGATATGGAGATCTCTGATGGTTTCCTTATCAATTTGATTTTGATGTCTCTCATTAACGACTTTAAGCATTTTGTGGTCAACTACAACTTCTAGCCTGAAAACTGGAGTTTAGACATGCTGATTTCAAACTATGTATAAGAATTAAGAAAGCACACGATGATTTAGGTCATAATGTGCAACATAAATAAAGAGGATTGAACGTGAGTCAATTCTTTCGCTTTAAGTTTTCATTAAGATAAATACGTCTAAGTGCAGAAATTGAAGTTTAATTGTTGTAGTATTTTTTAAGTTTAACCTTGATGTAGTAATTTATCTCCTAACCAACGTTGGTGATAAAGTTACTACGACTAAGTTCAATTGATTCTAATTCTGCCCAACGGTGATTTAGAATTAATTGATTAAGTTACTACAACTAAGTTTGATTAAGTTCACACAGGCTTGTGTGATTCATTTCCTGTATTGTTTGTGGATTGTTATGATTTATTCATAACATTTACAGATAATCATTCGCGTGACATATATCCAATTAAAGAGTGATAAGATCATAGTGATCAGATCATCAGCTCCTTTGGATAAATTTAAGATGTTTTAAGGCTGATTCTTTTATCAGTATGATCTAAAGATTAAAAGAGTAAGATCTAACCATGCTACGGTTAATATACCCTGTATGGCAAATTTCTTGGACCTTTGCAAGGTTTTATAGAAAATGGCATAATAGCCCAATATTTTATACCGAGAGGACCTCAGCAAAATAGAGTGGCTATGAGGTGCACTCGTACCTTAGTGGACATAGTAAGTAGTATGGTAAGTTATTCCACTCTACCGATTAATTTATGGACGGAGGCATTAAAACCACCATTCATATTATTAATTGGCTCCTAATAAGTCGGTGTCTGAGACATCATAAGAATTATGGACTGGACGATAACCATTTTCTAAATTATTTTACAATATAGGATATCATCCTGCTGAGGCTATAGTTTTAACCCAAATATTAATAAGTTAAAGTCCTAAGACAGTAAGTTGTCAATTTTATTGACTACAAAGGTAAGTCTAAGTGATCTCGTTTTCCAATGTCCTAATAGACATACTAAGTTTAGAGAAACGATACATGCATTTTGAAGATGCTTCAATCAGGGGAAGCACGGTACTTAGAGAAATTAATCTTGAAGAGAAGTGGGTTAGTGTACCCACTCTAATGATTCAAGAGCAATTTTTCATGTACCTGTGATAGTGTTTGTTTGTCCAAACGCTTGAGTTTGGACCTTCATTAGCGACATCTATTGTTGATAAAGCTCCTGTCATTCAGGAATCTGCATTTCTAGATGATGCTAATGAACAAATAAAGGAACAACCCTCTAACTTAGTAAATAATGTGCCAACTCAGATAAGAAGCAGATTAAATGAGACATTTTCGTATGTCTTATTTAAGGATTCTTTAAGAATCATTAAGGCATATTATGACTTAGAAATGCATCAGATTGATGTAAAGACGACATTTTCAATAAGCTTTAAGTGAGAATGTCTATACGACACAACTAAGTGTTTTGTCATAGAAAGGAAAGGAAATTTTAGGATGTCGTTTTATCTAAGTCCAATGGACTTAAATAAGTTTTAAGTAAGGGCATCTAAAATTTAATTAGAAACTATTAGAAACTAAGAAATCTTGTCCTCTCATTTTGACATTAAGAATCTTAGAGAAATTTTCTATGTGTTAGGATTAGAGTTTCTCTAAGATATCATTAAGGGGGTATTAAGATTATCGCACAAGACATACTTAGAAAAGATACTGAGAAAGTATATAGTATGCATGTGTATAAGCTATCGCCTGATCTCATAGTCAAGGGTGATAAGTTGGGAACTTTTAGTATCCCAGGAACCAATATGAGATTGATCAAATGAGATTGGTTCTTAGGGATCGTCTAGGGATAGGACTAGCAGGTAGAGACTTATGTGTGTACCTTTCAGTGTGCTCTGGGATGAGGAGGATGCCATGGACATGGCGTTGTGGTGTCTAGGTCCGACGATCAGCGGTGAAGTGGGTCTTCCCGTCGCTTCGGCACAAAACTCCATAGATTGGGTGACTTAGGATGGTGGAGCTCTTTTTGGGCAGAACAAACCCCTTGTTCGTGGCTCCCTCCACCTCCTTATCCATGTGCCGCGCGACGGGGGCCCCTTCAACAAAGTTAGTTGAGGGCGCCCCCGATCAGGGCGCTTGAGTTTAGGTGGACAATTAGGCTAATTCCGAGTCACCAGGAAGGAGAGGGACTCGGTCCCCCTCTCCTCCCCGAGAGATAATACTAACAATATGTGTTAAATTCAATAGACATCATTAAGCTAACAATATGCGGCGGTGTTTTGTCTATGACTAGTTTGAGTAATTTTCACTTTCCGAGAAATATTTCTTTCCATATTCCTGTCCCGGCCACCATATTTGAAATAATTTGTATTTATTTTTTATTCAAATTGTTCATGTTTGTTTTTGTGTCTAACTAAACATGTGAAAACAAATACATATGCATGGTATATATGAATACTATCAGGTTCACATCTACTCGTTTTGACCAAAATATATCTAGCTACCAGCACTACGGGAAACACATGGTTTGCCG
Organism: Zizania palustris; assembly: GCA_019279435.1. Lineage (NCBI taxonomy): Eukaryota > Viridiplantae > Streptophyta > Magnoliopsida > Poales > Poaceae > Zizania > Zizania palustris. The sequence continues at coordinate 11,063,547 of JAAALK010000080.1, forward strand.
AGTGCCATAAATACTCGGCGAAGTCTTCGCCGAGTGTTGCACTCGGCAAACAACACTCGACGAAGGCATCATCGGTAAACAAGTGTTCGCCGAGTGCCACACAAGACACACGGCGAACAAAACTAACTTCACGATGCACAAAGGAATATGACGGCGGGTTCGCCGAGTGTCAAAACTTGGCACTCAACAAAGAAAAAATTTTAAAATAAAAAAATAGAACATCAGCGCCACGTCATTTCGTTGAATGCTTGGCGGGCGCGGCACGGCACAGCTTCATGGGGGGAGTGCCGCTCCCCACGTGGCGGGGCGGGGATGAGCGGGGCAGAGCGTGGCGCGCGGCGTGGCAGGGGGCGGGGCAGAACGCGGCGCTGCTGGTGGGGCGGCGCGTGGCGCCGTCGGGTGGTGCGCGGTGCCGCGGGGCGGCCGACTGGTTGGAGTGCGGCACGGCGTTGTGGCAATGACAGCGGCAGCTTAGTGACGATGACCTCGGCAGCGTGGCATCCCGCCGGTACCCAGGAGGGAGGTGGGAGGAGGGTGGATAGAGAAGAGAGGAGAGTGGAGGGGTATTTAAAAAAGGATTTTGAAAATTTTGAAAAATTTTGCGCCGGTTTTGAAAATTCGCGGGAAATATGTGCGGGAAGCAAAATTTTTTGTTTGCCGAGTGTTGCACTCGGCAAACACAAATAGTTTGCCGAGTGCCTCAAATTTGGCAATCGACAAACATTTTTTTATTTTTGTTAAAATTTTTTCCATTCTTTTCTTTAACAAAATTATCGAAATAATAGTGGGTAATAAATAAAAAATAATGAAAAGATAAATATGTTTTTTTATAATTTAGTTTTTTATTTCATGCTATTTTCGATTAAACTTGACATGTTTCAATTTAAATCCTAGAAATATAATTAATGAATTAAAAATAACTAACTGACCTAGAAAAATACCAAAACAATTCATGGGATAAGATACATTGTATTTTGATTGCAAAAAAAGTTTCAAGTTGAAACAAATATTTAATCATCAATTTACTTCAAACATATCTCATTTCTTCTCTAAACCCTAATTCCCCCTCTCAAAATATCCGACATTTAAACACTCTACGTGATAAATTTATCAAAACATTTTTAAATTTTTATCACAGGATATGCATATCATATCATAACATCATAGCAAGTATAAAATTTTTCAAACTTCATTTGATTCTTTTTCTAATTAAAAAATTATTAAGCCTCACGTTGTCGATCGAGTGTCACAACCAATATTGTTCAATATTTCTTTCAATTAAATAGATAATAACTAAAAATGGACTCTAAAACATGAATATGATTTGTTATATTTTTTGTTTATTATTTTATGCACTTGCAGTTCAATTTTGACCTAATTTTATTTTAATCCTACAAAACACTTAATGAAATAAAAATAGTAAACTAACTTAAAAATACCAAATTTTTCATTAGATAAGTTATGTTATTTTTTAGTTTAACAAAAACAAATTAAGACCAAACAAAAATCTAATCATCAAATTGATTTCAAACCTAACTCATTCATTCACTAAATCTATCACCTCTTTGCATAATCTCGAGTTTCTTATCATCCTATATGATAACTTTCTTGAAATATTTTTAATTTTTTATCACAGTATCTATGTATCATATCATAATACCATGATAAGTATCATGTTTTTTGGACATCATTTGATTTTTTTAGAATTAAAAAACTATTAATGTCTACGTTGCCGATAGAGTGTCGCAATCTACTTTTTTTCAAAATTTATCTCAGTTTAGTTTATAATAACTCCAAATATACTAACAAAAATGAATATGATTTTTCTACAATTTTTGGTTCATTATTTTAGGCACTTGTAGTTCAAATTTCACCTATTTCAATTTAAATCCTAGAAACATACTTAAAGAATTAAAAATAGCAAACTAAACTAAAAAATATGAAATGTTTACAAGGGATAATATATGTTGTATTGTGAGTGGATAAAAAAATTCAAGCTAAAACGAAATTGCAAACACCACGTAGACTTGAAACATTGTTTCACACAAAATAAAAAATATATGTTTGCCGAGTGTTTTTTGAAAAAAACTCGGCAAATCAAGTCTCTTTGCCGAGTGTTTAAACCCGAAAAAAAAATTTGGCCATACAAGCATGGCGTCGGAACGTCCGTTAGTATTAAATTTTGCCGAGTGTATTTTCAAAAAACACTCGGCAAAAAATTAGTTTGCCGAGTGTTTTTAGTTTGCTGAGTGTTTTTTAAAAAACACTCGACAAATCCATCTTTACCAAGTGCCTGAAATATTACACTTGGTAAAGACTTTGGCACTCGACGAATAATTGTTTTCCGGTAGTCCAGGTATATATAGCTCGATCATATCAACCAGTAAGTACGTAACTGCTAATGAAAATATCACGGGATTAACACGCATGTATAATTAAAACTCAGGGACGTAATTAACGATCAACTACATACCCTACTAAGAGCATCTCCAAGAGATTTCCTAAATTTTAGTCCCTAAATCACAGATAGGGATCATCCTAAACTCTATCTCTTCCTAAAAATTAATCAATCTACAATAGTTTCCCTATAATCTTGATCCCTATTTTTTAAATCCTACAAATATTGTCTATAATATGTAATAATATTGTGTAAAACTATAATCATTCAAATATATGTATCATCCAACTTATAACAACATATATGAAGAAAAACAATCCACATGCAAGGAAAAATATGTACAAATAGAAATAGGGATTTGCTAAACTAATCCTATATTTGAGAGAGATGAATGGTGGTTTAAGGAATGGATTAGGAAATGGATTTATTTAGGGAACTCTTGAAGCTTTATTTTTCATAAAAATACCTAAATTAAAATTTAAGTAGTCATATAGATATAGATAATCTCTTAGAGATGCTCTAACCAGTGTGATAATAGCTAGCGAAGTAAATGACGACCGGCCCACCCGGGGTAATTAACTCTTAACTGCATATAGGTTTGTAAAAGTCGAAGCTAAGCATGCAGCTGCCACTGATCGCCCACGAACTCGATCTGTTAGCAGTTGACACTATATTTGCAGAAGGCGACCTCGAAGCCCTCGCGACTGAGTTTGACGTCGCGTGTCAGCGTCGTCGTTCGACGTTCGTTGCAAGTGGATACACAGAGTCAGAGGCCGATCGGTCAAGATGACAGTTTGATAATCTCCAGATCGGCGACGACCTCGAAATTGTCAGGGTCATCAGTATATGTATCGGGAAGAGCTAGCTTCTGCTGATCAGGGGATGCTAATTGGGTTGATTTCGTAACAAACATGCAGTTAATAAGGGTTTAGTCATGGTTATCTCGTTTACTGCACTTCTATCGAAGATGAGTTCGTAATTGATGTGCAATCAGTAGGTGATCATGTAATCAACTTTCCGTGTTTAAAAATTTGCACGAGGTCACACTCTTTCCCCGAAGCTAGCTTCCATACACGCATTGTCAATTTAAGTCGTGGAAACATGCATGCTGCTTGAATACTCGTCGCATGCATGCATACTTCTTATTAACACATGACTATATATGTGATTAACCAAGCTATGGCTCATGCGGATCACACTTACACCAATATGGGAAAGTAGTTAACAAAAAAAACACCAAACAACAGCTTTGTTTCAGCACTCCTATTCTTAACAAGTTCGCAAATGTACTCTACTACTGTAGCAGATCTGCAAAAAACTGGCAACGACGTACGTACATTGCAACAGTAGCTATATTATCTTCGAGGAGGCAGCAGCCAACGCCCAACGGATATATCTTAGTTTTTGTGGGTTGGAGCTGAGGCCGGTGCTCAGAGGATCGAGGAGGGCATTGGCGACGCCGTGACCATGATCGGGAAAAATGGCGAGCTGAAGGCCAGTAGCGAGTGAGCTCGTTAGGGTTCTTATGCGGGTGTGTGGCTGAATGTTCTTGTGGTGCCCTTGCTCAAACTCACTTGGTTTCCTCAGGGATTTACCAGGGTTGGTAGGGACAACTTTCTAAAAACATGTAATACGTACGTACGTATACGTATGTCCGTATGTATGTATGTATGTATGTATGTATGTACGTATGTAGTATGTACGTATGTATGTATATATGTATGTATGTATGTATGTATGTATGTATGTATGTATGTATGTATGTATGTATGTATGTATGTATGTATTAAGCATAGCACCATTACTAGTAGAGATCTTTTATGGTACATCCCTTGGGGGTAAGAATCCCTTGGAGGTAAGAGATAGAATTAATCTGTCGTTGATTAGAAAAAACGAAGTGACATGTACCTCTTAGGAGGTAAGGCGACAACTTCTTTTAATTATATTGTAACTATTAGATTAGGATTATCTATTACCTCTTAGAAGATAAGACATTGACTTTTAAAAATCATAACGGTTAGATCTATAAAAATGAATGTTCCTTATTAATTCGATGTAGCTTAAAATTTATTGGGGCCTTCGAGGTTTCTAATTAAGATTCAGTAAAAAGTTAGGGATGCTAATTAAGGACCAGTGCTATGTCCACAGCGCCCTTGGATTAAATCATGATATGCTGTAAGCTACCATTGCAAAGATTTATAAATTGAAATTACTAGTAATTAACTTATATTAGGAAATATTCTAAGAAGATGGAAGACGAACAGATAGGGTCCCTTTTGGTAATTTCTTCGTTGCTGGTATGATACACTAGTGAAGTCAATAAGCTCCTTGAATTGGGCTGTGATTTTTAAGGCTCCACTGTCTTGATCTCTAAAATGCAAACAACTTCATGCCTCCAACTTGTTGTTAAAATATTGAGCAACTGCATGGCTTGGGGCACTATAAATACCCATGTAATCTTCATGGTAGCACTCACGAGTCACCACATCCAACATTATATAGAAGTAGTTCGCAATGGCCAGCACTAAGCTAACAGCACTTGGCTTCATTTTTCTCTTGAGCATTGGATTGTCCAATGCTGCAAGGGTGGCTAGATACTCATATGCTGATGGAAGTGGCACCGGAGGGGGTGGGGGTGCTGGGTATGTGAATGGTGGTGGCTCAGGGTCTGGTAGTGGGAATGGGTCCTCTCAAAGTGGTAGCAATAGTGCCTATGCAAATGCAGGAGGTGGCGGCGGCGGGGGTGGTGCTAGCCAGAATAATGGATATGGATATGGTGCTGGAAATGGCTCCGGCTCGGCTTCTAGTCAGTATAGCAATGGGGATTCTGGTTATGGTGGAAATAGTGATGCTGGTGGTAGTGGTGGTGGTGGTGGAGGAGGACAGGCCGGAGGCTCTTATGGATCAACTGGTAGTGGATCTGGTAGTGGTACTGGGTCTGGATCTAGCTATGCTAATAATAACTCGTATGGGTCAAGCTCAAGTGCAAATGCTAATGGTAACGGTGGAGGCAATGGAAGCGGTCAGGATGGTGGGAGTGGTGGTGGAGGGGGAGATGGGTCCGGATATGGGAATGCATCTCCGTAATATCCTTTATTCGGTGAACTTGAAGGTGGAGCCCTACTAATAGTGTTACTGTCGAATATGTCTTATTGTTTGTACGTGTTTTCTTTATTAGGTTCCTACAAATAAAGGGCTCCATTGTTTTAGTAAACTTATTGTGTACCTGGCAGATTGTCCGAGACTATATGTAGTTCCTAATGAGAATGAAAAGTCATTTGGTCTATCCACATAAATGTTTTTATGTGGATTATATACATCCATGTGTGATACAACATTCAATTTTTTGCCCCACCAAAGTAAAGTAAGAAATCATCTATGGCATGCCTCTTACCTGGTTTTTTATAATGAAAACAACCTAGTATATATTGAATAACCCTAAAAAATTCTCAATGCAGTTTGGCTCACAATGAAAAAATGTATATGTACTCTGAACACATAAAAGACACAGTAGATTCCATTCTTGTTATTGAGAGGATTTTGATTGCATAATGAACTTATTATAATAAGTTGTTGCTTGATGCAAATAAACATGCATGCATGGCATGCATGTGGCAGACATCAGAGAGGTTGTTGAATTGAATCTGGGGAGAACTAAGTTGTCTTGGGTAGTACCAACAACTATGGCAACTGGTAACATGTTTAACTCAAAAACAGTAATTATCAGATCTAGTTTTGTTAGCATGCTTGATTGTACATTCTTGTTTTATTCCATGCCAAGATAGAGGTAAGGTCTATAAAGGTACTTTTGATTTAGTCATACTTATCAATTTTGATTACTTTGAGGTATCAAAATTTGACAAATAGTACTTTTAAAATATTTGAATTTTGTAGCATCAAAGTTGTATCAATATCGATTCATGATCAAAATTACTCATAGCCTATATTTAAACACTATTAGAGAAGAACATGTTATAATTAAGCAATGGCATTTCACTGTCAATTGTATGTATGTATATATCTAAATATGATTGTTTTAATATTACTTAAATGGTAATAATCACATTAAAGTTCTCTGGTTCTTTTAATATGTACTTTGAACCAATGTTCAACAATGCGATAGACTCCAATCGGGTGGTGAACTAGTGTCTAGGTGGCGCCTAGGTTTTGTGTGCTCATCAATGGTGCATCTTACCTCTCTTTCTATATAGTCATCTGTAGGATCGAAAGTAGCGACCAGAGGGGGTGAATGAGCGCCTAAAATTTCTTGCTAAACTATGTGCTAATCCCAATACCCAAACAAACTTAACCAGTCAAATAATTTTAGCAAAGCAAATTACTGGAATTAAAGTTTGCTAGCCTAAAAATGATTGGTATCTTAATTTAAATGATATTAAAGATAAACTAAATAAAAATACTACAGTAAATAAAAACAACTAAATAAGTCATGAGATATTTATATTTTAGTCTAGAAATAAAATACTAATCAACTGAATAAAACATGAATCATCCAGAAATTAATTCAGATATAAATCTAAAATATTTTATGTAAATCTAGAATCAAATGTTACTGCGACTAATAATATTTTTTCTTTTTATATGAGCATATTAGAAATACTTAAATAAAATATGCGAACACTAATAATATTTTAGCAGATAAAAATTAACCACGAATTTAATAATCAATTTTGTAGGCTAATTAAAAATTAATGATTATATATCTAATTAATCTACCTAGGAAATAGGATATTAGATTAGAGAGTCTTACCTGCTGTGAAGAATCCCCGCGTGCAAGAGGAGAAAGCTGTTGTGATAACCGTGCAAAACTGTGTGATGCTTCCTGCTGTAGCGCCAAACGCTGCAGGGCTAGCCGTTCTTCCCTGCGTCGTGGGGCCCGCCTGACAAACACGCGTCAGCAGTAGCCCGCTCGTGGAAAAAAAAGGTGCTTTCCTACCGCCGTGGGCCCGCCTGGCAAAGGCGTGCTCCTGCTCGCCATGGCGCTGCAGTCTCGGCCACCGGGCCCGTGCAAGCCGCTGCTGCCGCTCGCGTTTTGCAGCACGCCGCGGGTCAGCCAACGCGTAGGCGCTGCCGTGGATCGCCGGTGATAAATCAGATCAGAAAATGAGAAGTTTTTTCGGTGGAAGATGAAAACCAAAATGAGAGATTGAATTGTAGTAAATTGATCTATAACGAAAACAGTCATCTATCCCAGGGGGATAGGGGCTTATTTATAGGTAAATCCTAATACATGAAAAGACTAATTTATCTTCGGGTAAAATAAACTGACTCTAAAATAAATTACGAAAATTACTAAAATATTCTTAGAAAATTACCTGACTAAAATAAAAATGTTCTAAACTTAAAACTAAATATTAATATCCTAAAAACGAATTAATCATAGATTGTCAGTTTTGCGCCGAAACTGACAAAGCGTCCACCGTCTTCGCACCGGGTACCCGGATTGGGCCGACCCGACCCCGCAGCTTCCTTAGCCCAGCAATCGCTCGCGCGCCCGTGTACTTGAATCAAACCCAGTCAACAGACCGGTGGATCATCTGCCGCTCCTAGCCATGTACCCGGATTGGGCCAGCCCGACTCCGCGGCTCCTCTGCCCGATCGTCGCTCACTGCCCGTGTACCTGAGTCACATGCACCTCAAACTCGGCAGGTCTTCATCTCCCCCTTCCTTTGACTTCCGTTGACAATCACTCATCACATCTGGAATATCAAAACCATATTCTTCAACATGGTTTCTCATCATATTCTCTCTTCTTATGACTTATCCTTTCTCTATCCCCTTGCCTCACCATCACTACGGGAAACATGTTGTTTGCCGAGTGCCAAAGGCACTAGGCGAAGCCTTGTTTGCACTCAGCAAATGCTTCGCTGAGTGTTGCACTCGGCAAACACCACTCGGTATACACGTCATCGGTGAATTCATCTTTGTCGAGTGTTTTTTTTTTCG